>NC_069498.1:7548893-7602348 GCF_026875155.1 Cherax quadricarinatus
GTCTTCAACTCCAAGAGTGACCCTTGTTTCTTGTCCCCTCTCTAGAACATCTTGTCTCTGCCTCCTTGTCTATTCTACGCAGCATTTGTTGTCGTTTATCATGTCTCCCCTAACCCTCCTGTCCCTCCAATGTCGTCAGGCGATTTTCCCTTAACCATTCTTCGTAGGACTTTCCCCCCCTGACTCTCGAACTAACCTTGGTCGGCAAACCTTTGCGCCCTTCTCTAAATTCTTAACGTGCTTGACCCTGTGCGGGTCCAAACTGGTGCTGCATACTCCGTATGCAGGGTTGTGCCAGGCGTTTCCAAATGCTGCCATCAGTTATCAGGTTGTTTGTGCTTCCGGAGACGTGTTCGTTGTTATACTCACGCAAGATTATTTCTCCTTGAGCTAGTTTGCAGTCTTTGGCCACCTAGCCTATACTCTTTTTCGCCTTCTTGTGCCCTTCTCCGATCTCACACGATTTTGCATTTGCAGAAGTTGAATCGAGAAGCCATTGCTGGACCACGTGGTCCAGCCTTCCAGGTCTCTTCGAAATCCTGCCTGATCCTCATATGATTTAATTCTCCATATTAAAGCTTTAAGCAAATACTATGGCGCGCCTGAGCTGGGAGAAATCCTTATATGTTTGTACGTCCCCTGGAAGTCAGCTAAATTCCCAAGACTTCTTAGTCCACCAGAACAATCAGTGCTCAACATCAGGTGCCCAGTACCACTGACGTTACACTGATCGGAAATACATACGTACCACGAACATTAGGACTAATTAATTCTCCTCTTGTTTGGAATACCATCTTCCCTAAAAGTAAGCCATATTAATGCATCCACGAACGAGTGGTTTAAGCAGTGCTTTAATATCAAATTATAATAGAAATATTATATTAAAATAGGTTATGATAGTAGAATCGTTTTCTGTTTGATCTGTTTATGGGCATGTGAGTGACTCCTCTGAGTGTGTGTACTCACCTATTTGTGGTTGCAGGGGTCGAGTCTTAGCTCCGACTCACCTAATTGTACTCCACCTAATTGTGGTTGCAGGGGTCGCGACCTCAGCTTCCTGGCCCCGCCGCTTCACAGATATCCTACTGATCCTCTCTCTCTCTGCTTCCGAGCTTTGTCATACCTCTTCTTAAAACTATGTATGGTTCCTGCCTCCACTACTTCACTTGCTAGGCTATTCCACTTGCTGACAACTCTATACTGAAGAAATACTTCCTACGTCCCTGTGACTCGTCTGAGTCTTCAGCTTCCAGTTTGTGACCCCTTGTCCTGTGGTCCCCTCTCAGAACATCTATCTCGTCCACCTTATATTTGGGTCTATTCCCGCAGTATCTAGTATGTCGTTACAATGTCTCCCTTGACCCTTCTGTCCTTCCAGTGTCGTCAGTTCCGATTTCCCTAACCTTTCCTCGACGACATTCCCTGGAGATCTGGGACTAGCCCTTTTGCAAACCTTTGTATATTCTCTCTAACTTTCTTGACGTGCTGACCAGGTGTGGGTTCCAGACTGGTGCTCCCATACACCAGTATGGCCTAACATACACATGTACAGTGTTTGACGATTCCCTTATTAAGGTATCGGAAACGCTATTCTCAGGTTTGCCAGGCGCCCGTATGCTGCAGCAGTTATTTGTTGATGTGTGCCTCCGTGATGTGCTCGGTGTTATGGTTACCTTCAAGGTCTTTCTCTCCGGAGTGAGGTCTGGGATCTTGTCCACCTAGCCTATACTCTGTCTGCGGTCTTCTTTGGGCCCCTCCCCAATCTTCATGACTTTGCATTGGCTTGGATTGAATTCAGAAGCCAGTTACTGACCACATATCCAGCCTCTCCAGGTCTCTTGCCTCATCCTCGTCCGAATTAATTCTTCTCATCAACTTTCAGCGTCATCTGCGAGACAGGACACTTCAGAGTCTATTCCTTCCATCATGTCGTTCACATATATCAAATTAGCCTGTCCTAGAACTGACCCCTGTGGGACCCCCAGCTCCGTAACAGGCGCCCACTGTGATACCTCTTCACGTACCATGACTCGTTGCGCCTCCTTGTCAGGTATTCCCCTTTATCCATTGCAGTGCCCTTCCTTTTACGTGTCCTGATCCTCCAGCTTCTGCACTAATCTCTTGTGGGAACTGTGTCAAAGGCCTTCCTGCGTCTAAGAAAACGCAATCTACCCACCCCCTCTCCTCGTGCCTTACTTCTGTTACCTTGTCATAAAACTCCAGGAGGTTTGTGATAAAAGATTTGCCTTCCATGAACCCACTGGTTTTCATTTATAATCTTGTTCCTTTCCAGGTGTTCGAACCACTCTCCTCCTGATAATCTTCTCCATGACTTTGGGAAACACAATACATGTCAGAGACACAGGTCGTAGTTTAGTGCCTCGTTTCTGTTTCCTTTCTTAAATATGGGACTACATTAGCTGTCTTCCATTTCTCGGGTAGTTGCCCAGTTTTCAAGGGGATGTGTTGAAGATTGTGATTAGGGGCACACACAGCATCTCTGCTCCTTCCTAAGGACCCATGGGGAGATTTTTGTCCGGTCCCATCGCCTTTGAGGTGTCAAGGTCACTTAAGAGCTTCTTCATCTCCTCCTCAGTTGTTTGTATGTCATCCAACATTTGTTGGTATATTCCCTCTTGATGTTCCCTTCTGTGCTGTCTTCCCACAGCCCTTCCGGGTCTCTACTGTAAAAATTTTCCTTAAATCCTCTTTTCAGCTCCTCACATACCTCCTGATCATTTCTTGTGAGTTCACCACCTTCTGTCCTTAATCTGATCACCTGGTCTTTGACATGTTGTCTTCCTCCTGTTTGTGGCTATACAACAGTTTCGGTCAGTCTTTATCTCGATGCTATGTCATTTTTATACTGTCGCTGGGCCTCCCTCCTTACCTGTGCGTACTCATTTCCGGCCTGCGACTGATCTCCCTATTCGTGTGTTCTCTGCCTCTGTACTTTTTCCATTCTCTATTGCACTTTGTTTTTTGCCTCCTTACACCGTCGGGTAAACCCCGGGGTCGTTCTGGTCTTCCCGTTGTTACTGTTGCCCTTGGGAATTAACCTTCCCACTGCCCTCTAGCATTTTATTGCTACATATTCCTCATTTCAATTTTCTGGGTTTCCTGCCAGTTCTCTGTCCCACTGACCTCCCACAGGAAGTTCTTCAACCCTATGTAGTCCCCTCTTTTATAGTCAGGCTTTTCCCATTCTACTCCTGTTATTATCTCCACTTGCAGTTCTACTATGTATTCAAAGCACAGAACCACGTGGTCGCTACTCCTAGGGGACTCTCATACTTGATGCCTCAATGTCTGAGCTGCCCAGGGTGAACACAAGGTCCAATCTTGCTGGTTCATCCTCCCCTCTCACTCTGGTAGTGTCCTTAACATGTTAGTGCATGAGGTTTTCCAGCACCACGTCCAACATTCTGGCTCTCCATGTTTCGGGACCTCCATGTGGCTCCAGGTTTTCCCAGTCAATCTTCGTGGGGGTGTGGTGTGGTGTGTGTGTGTGTGGTGTGTGTGTGTGTGTGTGTGTGTGTGTGTGTGTGTGTGCGTGTGCATGTTTAGTCACCTAATTGTGGTTGAGGGGGTCGATTCACAGCTCCTGGCCCCGCCTCTTCACTGGTCGCTATTATTCCATTCTTTTTCCCTGCACCATGAGCTTTATCATACTTTTTAAAGCTATGTATTGATCCTGCCTCCACTACTTCACTCTACAGGCTTATCCACTTCCTGGCAACTCTATGACTGAAGTACTTCAGTCATAGTCATCCCTGTAATTCATCTGAGTCTTCAACTTCCAGTTATGACCCATGTTACCGTGACACATCTCTGAAACATCCTATCCCTATCCACTTTGTCAATTCCTCTCAGTATTTTATATGTCGTTATCATGTCTTCCCCATCCCTCTTGTCCTCCAGTGTCGTTAGGGCGATTTCCCTTAATCTCTCCTCGTAGGAAATACCCCTTAGCTCCGGAACTAGTCTTGCTGCAAACATTTGCACTTTCTCTAATTTCATGACGTGCTTGACTAGGCGTGGGCTCAATACTGGTGCTGCATACTCCAATATGGGCCTGACGTACATGGTGTACAGAGTCTTGAATGACTCCTTACTGAGGTCCCGAAACATTACTCTTAACTCAGGATCTTTTTTCTTGAATGAGGTTGCAGATTTCTGGCCCCCCAGCCTTTACTCTGCGGTCTTCTTTGCCCTTCCCCAATCTTCATGATTTTGCACTTGGTGGGGTTAAACTCCAGAAGTCATTTGCTGGACCAGCAAAATTAATTTAAAATGAATTGGCCATGGTAGACAAAATAAACAGATAACGTAGAAAAATATGTATGGAAGCAACAAGTCACTGCGTCATAAAAACATTTGGAAACAACCCATGGAAAAGGTGATATTCCAACCCATATAAACTAGCAAGCCAGTGCTTTAATCCAGAGATTCTTAAACTATTGAGACTGACACCTCGAAACTAGTCTTCATTCTTAACTTTATTATTTCTAAGTATTCAGTAGAGCCTGTTTAAGGAGCAAATGCAAATACACAAGATATAAGAGAGAATACTGTTTCTGGGCTACCTTTCCATTACGTAAACACGTGGATAACGAAGGTTTCCTTCAACGTTCAGTTATTCCAGTATTGGGTCATTATTGTAGCCAGTTCAGAAAATGCAGCCTTACAAAGATATGCAGATCTAAATATCGTCAGAATCCGTAAACTTGACGCGAAATCATGGGGGTAAACACTAAGGTATTTGTCCAGGAACATCACCGGATTCAGCGTTTTGAAGTCGTCCTCAGCTGAGGAGCTAAACTTCAGCTGAGGGAACTCTTCTTGGTCCGTAACGTAAGTTACGTCACATTGGAATGGATACCTGTTGAATTTCCTGGTCTTGCACTTCCCGTCCAAATCAAGGAAGAAGAGGATGAATTTCATTTTAAGGTCAGTCAGATGAGAGATGATTGGATTTCTTTAACATGAAATCGAACTGATCAAAGGCAGCGGAAGCCAAATTTGCAAAAACAGGCTCTGTTTCCATCCTCTATTCAACTTTTTCCAGGTGTCTGTTTGGGCCATGAAGGCGCATAGACATCCACAAACTAGAGACAGCTGTGTTATGGGGCTATAGGACCCAACATGTATTTATAAGTAACAGTTACTCTGGAATACCTAATTATATTGAATTGATGGGGACTCAGTTCTAAATGTCATAAGGGCTGATCAACCTTATGACTGAGAGGCAGCTGGGTCAAGCCTATTTTTCTCAATATAATAGGTTATACTATAGACACATAAACACACAATTTAAATAAGTAGTTTATAAAGTTGTATTTCTTTTTGTAAAAGTAAAATTAAGGTGTGGTAGAATTGTGGTAACTGGAGAATTGTGCTTAGCACCAGTCTTTTGTTTTGGTGGGAGGAGCTTAGCTAGGCTTCTCTCTCTCCCTCTCTCTGACTCTCTCTCTCTGTGGCTGACCTTCAACCTGGCAGGATCTCTGGGTCCTTCTTCTATCTTTTGGGGCATTATGTGTGCTCCAGGGGTGAGTTTTTATAATTTAAGTTGTGGCCACCATACTCAGGGTGACTAAAGTGTGTCAAAACACTGGTTTGCCCAGAGTTATGTCAAGAAGAGAGAAGGACAAAAGTTAATAAGATACACCATGTGGGAGAACAGCTATGGAGTGTGTAGATCTTTGTTTTTAAAGTGTGAGGCTGTAATTGTATATTCTGTACATATCTATTGAGAATACAGTTATATTTTTATAGTAGTAGTTTACATAACCTGTGAAGAGGGCTGGCGAGAGGATATCAGACACTCAAGATGATCAGCCATGATGTAAGTATTACCTCTAGACAGATAAGGCCATTAAGTAAAAAGCTACCCCACACTAGAACATGTAGTGAGAACCTTACTATCAAAGTAATAAGGGACAAACCATCGTAACAGCTGCAAGCCTTAGTTCTGGAACTTTTTATGGAGATATGGCTTCTGTTGCAACTCTAGAAATACTCCTCCTTCCCTCAGTTAATAAAGCCTCCCGGGTATGTTTCCACTCGAAAACCATCATACATTCGTACGATGGCTATTGAATGGCAAGACTTGATGGTCAGAATCCATGTCCTTAGACGGCTGTTCGAACTGGAGACTGTTCAAGGAAGTGGTGGCCAGGCTCAGAACATCCCTCATTTCGGCAAGAAGAATCATGGATGCCAAACTTTCTCGATGAATTTTTTTTTCATCTTATTCATTAAACCGAATCGCAAAGTAAACATTGCCAGAGCTTCATCTGTACAAACGTTTACCAGCGATTCCTACAAAAGTTAATTTTCATCAAAGACGTTCATTACCACTTCAAAGAAATTTGTTGGTGCTGGTAAAGTTTCCAGGAAGTGACACAATACCACTTCCTGCTCCACGTTGTGGCCTGAATACTGTGTGTGAAAAAATGTATTTCAGTTTGCCAACATATATGCTGCATATAAGCAAGACAAATGAGCAACCGTTGGGTGTCTATACTCAGAAACGTTTCGCCTACACAGTAGACTCCATCAGTTCAATACACAAGTTGCATATATGAAGACAGCAGGAGTGGAAACGTGAAGATGATATGATCAGTCTGTCAACCTAGAAAGAGTAGTTTGATGTAGTTAGTTTAGTCTGATGTATTTATCTTCATTGTCTTGAACTATGAGAAGTGACCACCTCAAACTTCCTTCAAGGTAGATGGACTGATCACATCATTATATCTCCACTTCGTCTTCTGTCTATATATCTGCAGTCTCTGTATTCGACTGATGAAGCCAACTGTTATGGCTGTAGGAGATAATGAAATTACATGATATCATCACCACAGGTAGTATTGTTACAATACAAAGATTATCTCATAATCCAAACTATTTATAAATCCAACCTTTCTGTAGGTTTAACTACTCTTCTGGAATGCCTGAGATATGGAATGTTGGCACTGTCCTGAGGTGCAACTTCTCCTCTCACCTTGCTGTGTTCATTATCAAACCTTCCTGGAGTGTCTTCCTGCATACTAACCTGATCCTCAAGTTTATTACCACTAAACTTGGGCAGTTCCTCTGACCATAATGGTCCCCTGTTCCTATACTGGACAGTAATTACCAACCCGCTTCTTACAGTTTCTGGTATTGATATAATTAGTGCTTGCTCTTCATCACTCCTAAACCTTGGCATTAGTTGTTCTGAATGTCTTTTCCATATTAAATTTCCAAAACCTCTATCTTGCACCTTATAATTCCAAACCCCTAATACCTCCACAATCTTCTATTCTACCCAAGGGTCACCTTTCCCAAAATTCCTGACATACACAGCATCATCAACTTTAAATTGTTTGTCATTCCCCTGAAGATCACCAGCAGGCATGTTAATTAACCAATGATTTTTCTTCTTTGACATAACGTTTGACAGCCGCTACTGGATCTTTAAAATTCCTATTAAACATCATTTCTTCTGGTATCTTATTAGTGGGTGAATGAACCGTTTTCCTCTGGTTATGTAAGAACCTACATAGTTTGGTATTGAGAAATCCCTTTGTAAACTTGTGTAACCCTTCCTTCACTGTCCGTACTGCCTCTCTGCCAGACCACTTGAAGATGGATGGTACGAGGCTCGAGTAATATGTTCAATACTATTCCTGACAAAAAAATTTCCAGTTCTTGTGATACAAAATATACAGCATTATCTGACACAACTGTGTCTGGTAACTCAAAATTACAAAAGGATTTCCTCAACAGTTCAGTAGTAACTGTGACTGTCATGGAACTAGTGACGTGTATATCTAAGAATTATGAAAAGGAATCCACAATTACCAAAAATATATCCCCCTCCACTGGGCCTGCATAATCTATGTGAATTCTAGACCATGGTTTCCCAGTGATGGGCCACGATAGTACAGATGACATTAACCTAAAAGTTTTATAACACCATCAACACTATCATCACAATATAACCATGACCACTACATGATCATGACCACTACATGATCATGACCACAACATGATCATGAACAACACATGATCATGAACACCACATGATTGTGAACACATGATCATGGCCACCACATAATTATGAACACTATATGATCATGACCACCACATAATTATGAACACTTTATGATCATGAACACTACATGATCATGAACACTACATGATCATGAACACCACATGATCATGAACACTACATGATCATGAACACTACATGATCATGAACACTACATGATCATGAACACTACATGATCATGAACACCACATGATCATGAACACTACATGATCATGAACACCACATGATCATGAACACTACATGATCATGAACACTACATGATCATGAACACTACATGATCATGAACACCACATGATCATGAACACTACATGATCATGAACACTACATGATCATGAACACCACATGATCATGAACACTACATGATCATGAACACTACATGATCATGAACAGCACACGATCATGAACACCACATTATCATGAACACTACATGATCATGACCACCACATAATTATGAACACTATATGATCATGGCCACCACATAATTATGAACACTTTATGATCATGAACACCACATGATCATGAACACTACATGATCATGAGCACTACATGATCATGAACACCACATGATCATGAACACCACATGATCATGAACACTACATGATCATGAACACTACATGATCATGAACACCACATGATCATGAACACCACATGATCATGACCACCACATGATCATGAACACCACATGATCATGAACACTACATGATCATGACCACCACATGATCATGAACACCACATGATCATGAACACTACATGATCATGAACACTACATGATCATGAACACTACATGATCATGAACACTACATGATCATGAACACCACATGATCATGAACTCTATATGATCATGAACACTACATGATCATGAACACCACATGATCATGAACACTACATGATCATGAACACTACATGATCATGAACACTACATGATCATGAACACCACATGATCATGAACACTACATGATCATGAACACCACATGATCATGACCACCACATGATCATGACCACCACATGATCATGAACACTACATGATCATGAACACCACATGATCATGAACACCACATGATCATGACCACCACATGATCATGAACACTACATGATCATGAACACCACAGGATCATGAACACTACATGATCATGAACACTACATGATCATGAACACTACATGATCATGACCACCACATGATCACGAACACTACATGATCATGAACACTACATGATCATGAACACCACATGATCATGAACACCACATGATCATGAACACTACATGATCATGAACACCACATGATCATGAACACCACATGATCATGAACACTACATGATCATGAACACTACATGATCATGAACACCACATGATCATGAACACTACATGATCATGAACACCACATGATCATGAACACTACATGATCATGAACACTACATGATCATGAACACTACATGATCATGAACACCACATGATCATGAACACTACATGATCATGAACACCACATGATCATGAACACTACATGATCATGAACACCACATGATCATGAACACTACATGATCATGAACACTACATGATCATGAACACCACATGATCATGAACACTACATGATCATGAACACTACATGATCATGACCACCACATGATCATGAACACCACATGATCATGAACACTACATGATCATGAACACTACATGATCATGAACACTACATGATCATGACCACCACATGATCATGAACACCACATGATCATGAACACTACATGATCATGAACACTACATGATCATGAACACTACATGATCATGACCACCACATGATCATGAACACTACATGATCATGAACACTACATGATCATGAACACTACATGATCATGAACACTACATGATCATGAACACCACATGATCATGAACACTACATGATCATGAACACCACATGATCATGAACACTACATGATCATGAACACTACATGATCATGAACACTACATGATCATGAACACCACATGATCATGAACACTACATGATCATGAACACTACATGATCATGAACACTACATGATCATGACCACCACATGATCATGAACACTACGTGATCATGACCTCCACATGATCATGAACACTACATGATCATGACCACCACATGATCATGAACACTACATGATCATGACCACCACATGATCATGAACACTACATGATCATGAACACTACATGATCATGAACACCACATGATCATGAACACTACATGATCATGAACACCACATGATCATGAACACCACATGATCATGAACACCACATGATCATGAACACCACATGATCATGAACACTACATGATCATAAACACTACATGATCATGAACACTACATGATCATGAACACTACATGATTATGAACACCACATGATCATGAACACCACATGATCATGAACACTACATGATCATAAACACTACATGATCATGAACACTACATGATGATGAACACTACATGATCATGAACACTACATGATCATGAACACCACATGATCATGAACACCACATGATCATGAACACCACATGATCATGAACACTACATGATCATGAACACCACATGATCATGAACACCACATGATCATGAACACCACATGATCATGAACACCACATGATCATGAACACCACATGATCATGAACACTACATGATCATGAACACCACATGATCATGAACACTACATGATCATGAACACTACATGATCATCAACACCATATGATCATGAACACCACATGATCATGAACACTACATGATCATGAACACCACATGATCATGAACACTACATGATCATGAACACTACATGATCATGAACACCACATGATCATGAACACTACATGATCATGAACACCACATGATCATGAACACTACATGATCATGAACACTACATGATCATGAACACCACATGATCATGAACACCACATGATCATGAACACTACATGATCATGAACACTACATGATCATGAACAGCACATGATCATGACCACCACATTATCATGAACACTACATGATCATGAACACCACATGATCATGAACACTGCATGATCATGAACACTACATGATCATGAACACCACATGATCATGAACACTACATGATCATGAACACTACATGATCATGAACACCACATGATCATGAACACTACATGATCATGAACACTACATGATCATGAACACCACATGATCATGAACACCACATGATCATGAACACTACATGATCATGAACACCACATGATCATGAACACTACATGATCATGAACACTACATGATCATGAACACCACATGATCATGAACACTACATGATCATGACCACCACATGATCATGAACACCACATGATCATAAACACCACATGATCATGAACACTACATGATCATGAACACCATATGATCATGAACACCACATGATCATGAACACCTCATGATCATGAACACCACATGATCATGAACACTACATGGTCATGAACACTACATGATCATGAACACTACATGATCATGAACACTACATGATCATGAACACCACATGATCATGAACACTACATGATCATGAACACCACATGATCATGAACACCACATGATCATGAACACTACATGATCATGAACACTACATGATCATGAACACTACATGATCATGAACACCACATGATCATGAACACCACATGGTCATGAACACTACATGATCATGAACACCACATGATCATGAACACTATATGATCATGAACACTACATGATCATGAACACCACATGATCATGAACACTACATGATCATGAACACTACATGATCATGAACACCACATGATCATTAACACTACATGATCATGAACACTACATGATCATGAACACCACATGATCATGAACACCACATGATCATGAACACTACATGATCATGAACACCACATGATCATGAACACTACATGATCATGAACACTACATGATCATGAACACCACATGATCATGAACACTACATGATCATGAACACTACATGATCATGACCACCACATGATCATGAACACCACATGATCATAAACACCACATGATCATGAACACTACATGATCATGAACACCACATGATCATGAACACCACATGATCATGAACACCACATGATCATGAACACTACATGATCATGAACACTACATGATCATGAACACCACATGATCATGAACACTACATGATCATGAACACTACATGATCATGAACACTTCATGATCATGAACACTACATGATCATGAACACTACATGATCATGAACACCACATGATCATGAACACTACATGATCATGAACACTACATGATCATGAACACCATATGATCATGAACACCACATGATCATGAACACTACATGATCATGAACACTACATGATCATGAACAGCACATGATCATGACCACCACATTATCATGAACACTACATGATCATGAACACCACATGATCATGAACACTGCATGATCATGAACACTACATGATCATGAACACCACATGATCATGAACACTACATGATCATGAACACTACATGATCATGAATACCACATGATCATGAACACCACATGATCATGAACACTACATGATCATGAACACTACATGATCATGACCACCACATGATCATGAACACCACATGATCATAAACACCACATGATCATGAACACTACATGATCATGAACACCATATGATCATGAACACCACATGATCATGAACACCTCATGATCATGAACACCTCATGATCATGAACACCACATGATCATGAACACTACATGGTCATGAACACTACATGATCATGAACACTACATGATCATGAACACTACATGATCATGAACACACATGATCGTGAACACTACATGATCATGAACACCACATGATCATGAACACCACATGATCATGAACACTACATGATCATGAACACTACATGATCATGAACACTACATGATCATGAACACCACATGATCATGAACACCACATGGTCATGAACACTACATGATCATGAACACCACATGATCATGAACACTATATGATCATGAACACTACATGATCATGAACACCACATGATCATGAACACTACATGATCATGAACACCACATGATCATGAACACTACATGATCATGAACACTACATGATCATGAACACCACATGATCATGAACACTACATGATCACGAACACTACATGATCATGAACACCACATGATCATGAACACTATATGATCATGAACACTACATGATCATGAACACCACATGATCATGAACACCACATGGTCATGAACACTACATGATCATGAACACCATATGATCATGAACACCACATGATCATGAACACCTCATGATCATGAACACCACATGATCATGAACACTACATGGTCATGAACACTACATGATCATGAACACTACATGATCATGAACACTACATGATCATGAACACCACATGATCATGAACACTACATGATCATGAACACCACATGATCATGAACACCACATGATCATGAACACTACATGATCATGAACACTACATGATCATGAACACTACATGATCATGAACACCACATGATCATGAACACCACATGATCATGAACACTATATGATCATGAACACTACATGATCATGAACACCACATGATCATGAACACCACATGATCATGAACACTACATGATCATGAACACATGATCATGAACACCACATGATTGTGAACACATGATTATGAACACATGATTGTGAACACATGATTGTCAACACCATATGATTATGAACACATGGTCATGAACACATGATTATGAACACATGATCATGAACACAATCATGAACGCCACATGATTATGAACATTAGTATATGATTATGAACACCACATGATTATTAACACCGCCACATAATCATAAACTCAGTGTGATAACATCAAAGTATCAGTAAATGTGATGTTTATAAACATTAACATCAAAGTATCAATGTGATGTTTATAAACATTAACATCAAAGTATCAATGTGATGTTTATAAACATTAACATCAAAGTATCAATGTGATGTTTATAAACATTAACATCAAAGTATCAATGTGATGTTTATAAACATTAACATCAAAGTATCAATGTGATGTTTATAAACATTTCTAAGTTGGAAAATTTCATTCTCGAGTAACAACGGAATAATTAACATTATTTTCAAATGATAAAATTACCATTATTGTTTCAAACGTGAAAGTTACGCTACTGTTGCCGCTGTTTATAAAGCAGTAAGTAGGTACCTGGGTGTGTAGGTACCTGGGTGTGTAGGTACCTGGGTGTTGGTAGGTACCTGGGTGTGTAGGTACCTGGGTGCTAGTAGGTACCTGGGCGTTAGTAGGTACCTGGGTGTTGGTAGGTACCGGGGCGTTAGTAGGTACCTGGGTGTTAGTAGGTACTGGGGCGTTAGTAGGTACCTGGGCATTAGTAGGTACCTGTGTGTTAGTAGGTACCTGGGTGTTGGTAGGTACCGGTGCGTTAGTAGGTACCTGGGTGTTAGTAGGTACCTGGATGTTGGTAGGTACCTGGGCTGAGTAGTGTTGAAGGTTACTGTGAGACACTGATTAGTGTTGAAGGTTACTGTGAGACAATGAGTAGTGTTGAAGGTTACTGTGAGACACTGAGTAGTGTTGAAGGTTACTGTGAGACACTGAGTAGTGTTGAAAGTTACTGTGAGACACTGAGTAGTGTTGAAGGTTACTGTGAGACACTGAGTAGTGTTGAAAGTTACTGTGAGACACTGAGTAGTGTTGCTAAAAGTTACTGTTAGACACCGAGTAGTGTTGCTAAAAGTTACAGTGAGACACTGAGTAGTGTTGAAGGTTACTGTGAGAATACTGTTGAAGATAAATTACTAGAAGACTAGTGTTGTAGGTTACTGTGAGGCACACTACTGTGAGTGTAGCGCTGATGGTTACTGTGAGATGCACTAATGTGAATGTAGTCTTGGTAACTGTGAGAGTAATGGTATGAAGGTTACTGTGAAACACTAGTGTACGAGTAATATTGTTGGCTTCTGTGAGACTACTGTGAGTAGTGTTGAGGGTTACTGCAAGACACTACTGTGAGACTACTGTGAGTAGTGTTGAGGGTTACTGCAAGACACTACTGTGAGTACAGTAGTGTACTGGGTGATGAATGTTAACAATGATGATAACAGTAGTGTACTGGTGTATGAATGTTAACAATGATGATAACAGTAGTGTACTGGTGAGTGAATGTTAACAATGATGATAACAGTAGTATACTGGTGTATGAATGTTAACAATGATGATAACAGTAGTGTACTGGTGTATGAATGTTAACAATGATGATAACAGTAGTGTACTGGTGTGTGAATGTTAACAATGATGATAACAGTAGTGTACTGGTGTATGAATGTTAACAATGATGATAACAGTAGTGTACTGGTGTAGAATGTAACTGGGTGATAACAGTGGTACTGGTGTATGAATGTTAACAATGATGATAACAGTAGTGTACTGGTGTATGAATGTTAACAATGATGATAACAGTAGTGTACTGGTGTATGAATGTTAACAATGATGATAACAGTAGTGTACTGGTGTGTGAATGTTAACAATGATGATAACAGTAGTATACTGGTGAGTGAATGTTAACAATGATGATACAGTAGGTACTGGTGTATGACTAATTTACATGATGATAAATAGTGTACTGGTATGTAAATGTTAACATGTGATAACAGTTATACTGGTGAGTGAATGTTAACAATGATGGGGAAAATAAAAATGTACTGGTTGATGTTAATTTAGTGATAAACAGTAGTATACTGGTGATGAATTTTTCAGTGATTATGTTGTTAATGTTCTGGTGTGTGAGATGACTGACCTCAAAATCTCAGTGTGGATGGTATGGCTCAGAATCTTAGATGTGAGATGGCTGGCTCAGAAATCTAGTGTGAGATACTTACTCACGATCTCAGGTGTAAGATGACTGACTCACAATCTCAGGTGTGAGATGACTGACTCACAATCTCAGGTGTGAGATGACTGACTCACAATCTCAGGTGTGAGATGACTGACTCAGAATCTCAGGTGTGAGATGACTGACTCACAATCTCAGGTGTGAGATGACTGACTCACAATCTCAGGTGTGAGATGACTGACTCACAATCTCAGGTGTGAGATGACTGACTCACAATCTCCCGGTGTGAATTATGACTCACAATTCAGGTGTGAGATTACTGATCTCAAATTCTCAGGTGTGAGATGACTGACTCAGAATCATAGGGAAACTTTTTAAAGAATTAATAACATACAATGTTAATACCTTTTTTACCCACAACCTTCCATCTCTTCTTCCTCATGCTCTTCCTCTTCTCGTTTTCCCTTCTCCTGCTCCTCCTCCTCCTCCTATTCTTCCTCGTTCTTTCCCTCCTGGTTCAAGTCCTCATTCTTTTTCTAGTTCCATCTCCCCCCACCCAACCACCATTAATATTTTTAAATCGTTCTCCAGAGACGGCTTTATCAAACAAAAACAGAAATATATGTAGACTGACAAGTTGAAGAGATGTCAGTAGTGATGTTTTATACAGTTGATGAGTCCTGACAAGACACTTGTCAGTACATTAGTCTTTGATGAATAAACAATTGATCATGACTAATGTGCTCAACATTGTGCATCTTGTCAGAGAAGATTTGATCTCTCACCTTCAACAGTATTCGTCCATACATGTGTTGTAAGTATAATTTTAACAAATACATTTATCATAAGAAAGATACCCAGGTGTCGCACATGTGTCTAATTCGTGATTCTTGTCATCAATGTATAACGTATGGGTAAAAAATACACCAGGTAGGTATATTACTGTGCAACTTAGACAGTATATTTAATGTGAGCAGATGTGAGTAATTTTACATAATAATTATTTTACCATCGTCACTCAAAAATTCCCAGAAATCACCTGGTGTAACTGGCTGTGTATTATCATTATTTAACTACTCCTCAAAACATTTTTATCTTTCTTTCCTATAATCGTTTTCTTAAATGTCATGACCAAGTGTTTCTCCAGTTTATAAATCTGTTTATCGGTCTTTATAAAAAACATTTCTTATTACAGCCTAAATATGTGATACAGTGAACCACGCGTTTTTTATGTACCTTATTAGCCTTTGTTGTTATTACTTGAACTCTAACTTACTTTCTTTCCAGTCCTTGTTTATTATCATCCTTTAACTGTCTCCTTCACTTAATATCTTCTGGTAAAACTCAAGATGTGACGTTGTTGTGATGTTAATTTTGCTTCACCAAAGACAAATGTGATAGTTACATAAAAAAGCATACATTTTTTTCTCTTCTCTTCATATAAAAATTACATATACTATACTCTCCAATATTACCAATTAGAAAAATCAATAGAAACTCCAATATTTCATGACGAACAAAAGTCCAACTTACCAACTACGTCCTATCTACAAGTCTATTCCATTTTTAATCCATATTCTACGTAAACCTTTCTATCACTCATATTCATATATTTTTTTTTATTTCACCACTGGCCGATTCCCCCAAGGCAGGGTGCACGAAAACATAAAAAACTGTTCAACCATCATTCATCCATCAACTGTCTTGCCAGATGGGTGCTTTTCACTACAGTTTTAAACTGCAACATTAACACCCCTCTTCAGAGTGAAGGCACTGTACTTTCTCCCCATCTCCAGGGGGACTCATAGTCCGGCCCTGCCGGTTTCCCTGAACCCCTTCATAAATGTTTACTTTACTCACTAACCCACAACAGCACGATAAGTATTTAATATACCATTTGTCTCCATTAACTCCTATCAAAACACTCGCTCTACGCATGGCATGCTGGATGTCCAAGCCTCTACACAAAAAAAAAAAAAAAAACCCTCCTTTTACTCCCTCCCTCCATACCTTTCTAGGCCGACCACTACCCGCCTTCCTTCCCTACAAACTAGATACACTCTTGAATCATTCTCTTTCGCATCCATTCTATCTACAGTCCGAAACCACCTCAACAACCCTATATATATGTATATATATATATATATAAATATAATATATATATATATATATAATATTATTATATATATATATATATATATATTATATATATATTATATTATATATATATATATATATATGATATATTATATGTGTTTAAGTAAAACTTGCTGTTTTGCTTAAATAGCTAACGCTTCTTCTTGTCCGAATAACAGGCAACGAAATTTGTGTATTGCCAGTAATTCGCGAAATTCATACTGAACTAATAAAAAAAATATTTTTCATTGTGTTTGTTTATTAAATTATTGTAAACTTATATAAAACGAGGATGTGTTAAGGAAGACAGTTGTAAAGTAAAATAGTATAAGCGTTAGTGATAAAGGGAACCAGCGGGTTAGGTAACAAAAATGGGATAGTAATAAAGTTTGGTAGAATTACGACTTTGTAAAGTTAAAAGGACACAAGTGCAACTAATGTGACATTTATTGTGGCAACGTTTCGCTCTCCAGGAGCTTTATCAAGCCATTAGTTGCACTTGTGTCCTTTTACTTTACAAAATTGGGATACCACAATTTGGAAGGCGGCGAGTGTGAAAGAAGTGACTGTGTTTGAGATATCTGAGTGAACGACTTGTTAAAGGAGGGGTTTATGGAAGGGATGAGAAGGATGAGTGAAGTAGACATCATATAAATGGTCTTATGCAAGATGACATCAGTAACATTAAACAAAATCTCTCGAGGCTGATAAAATATAAGTCACCAAGTGGCCGCTGCTGTTAGCCTCGGCCAGTTTGGTTCGCTATGGACTGCAAGCCTGGCCATGGTCGCTGCTGCTGCAAGCCTGGCCAGTGGTCGCTGCTTGCTGCATGGCAGTGGTCGCTTCTGCAAAGCCTGGCCACGTGGGTTCGCTGCTGCCTGGCTGCGCCCTGTCGGTCGCTGCTGCTAGCATGGCTCCAGTGGTTCGCTGCCTGCAGCCCTGGCCAGTCGGTCGCATGCAGCAGCCCTGGCCAGTGGTCGATAGCTGTCAGCATGGCCAGTGGTCCTCGCCTTGTCTGCAGGCTGGCCACCGTGGTCAGCTGCTCCAGCCTGGCCAGTGGTCGTCGCTGTCAGCCTGGCCAAGCCCTCCCCCCTTCCTTCCCCACGACTTCACTCTTTAATCATTTTGTTTTCCCCATTTCCCCTTTTAAAAAGTCCCCACCTCAAAAACCCTAATTTTAAAATTTTAAAATTTTTTATAAAATAATTCTTTAAATTTTAAGCCCCGAAAAAAACCTTCCTTTTCTTAACAACCTTTCTGCCCAAACCCAAAATTTTTCAATTTCAAATATTCAACCATAAAAAATATTTTTCTTGTTTTGTATTAAATTTTTGTAAACCCTAAAACCCAATTTTATAAAAAATTAAATAAATATAATAATAAATATAAAAACCCTATTTAATAAAAAATGGTTTTAAAAAAGAAGCGGGTTAAAAGGAAGGGGGCAAAAAGAGAAAATTTCCCAAAAAGAAAAATAAAAAATATTAACACAACCACTTTATAAAAATTTTCCCTTTTGCAGATGCTCAGAAATAAAAAAAATTCTGAAGGGTAAAATATAAGTCCCCCAATCCCTCCCCTGCCAATTCCCAACCGCCCCAAAGTGGGGGCTTGGCTTCCCCTTCGGGCTCAGCCGGCCATTGAAATGTCACCTCCATTCCCTGCTCACCTCCAGGTCGTCGCCCAGGCCATGTCGTTCTTCACCTCCATTTCCGCCACCCGCTGTGGTCCGGGTGCCCAAACCTCCTTGCCCCTCTCACCTTCCAGGCGCTCAGCCGGCCTTCCCCTTTTGCTTTCCAGTCTTCTTTTCCCCCTCCATGGCCGCCCACCTCCACCCCCCTTCGCCCCCGGTTCTTTAACTCCCCCCTTTCCTTTTCACCTCCGTTTCCCGCTTAATATTCCCTTCAGCCCCAGGGCCTCTCAGCCTCCAGTCCCTCTGCGTGCCCTTTCGCTTCCACCTTTGGGTGTGCTCAACTCCCTTCCTCTTCCCGCCTAAGTTCGCTTTTTAGCCCCCATTCTCAACGCCCCTCCATTCCCTCCATCTTCAGTTCTCCTTTTTCCATCCCCCGCCGCATCCGAATTTCCCTTCTTCCCTCCTTCTCCCCATTTGGCCATCCCCTTCACCTTGCATATCCTCTCACTCCATGGTTTTCTTCAACCTTTCCATTCTCCACCCCCCATTCCTTTGCAATTTTCTTTTTGTTTTAGCACCCCAGAATGTCGGTGTACCCGCCATGGGTTTTTACCTCCAAATTTTGCCAACCTTCCGCCCTCTGCACCTGGCCAGTTTCCCTTCAATATTCCCCGTGTTTTCCGGGGGGGCCCTTTCCGGGGTGGTCCTCCCCCACCCCCGGGCCCCCATTTTCACCTTTTTTTTCCCCCCCCTGACCCTTCCGGGTTCACCTCCAGTTCGCTGTTGCACCCCAAGGCCTGCTCACCCCAAAATGGTCGCTTGCTCACCTCCAATTTCCTGCTCATTGGCTAGTGTCGCTTGGGTCACCTACCTGGCGCCTCCCCTACCATTCCTCTTTATCCATGTTTTTCTCACCTCCATGGCCGCCGCACTCCAGTGGTCCCAAAAATTTTTCCCCTTCCCCTCCCCATTGCATATCCTTTTTCCTCCATTGGGGCCATCTCCTTTCGTCTAGCCTTCATTTCCCCTCACTTCCCCCTCCCCTAACCTGGCAATTCCTTGAACTCCCCTGCCTGACCTGAGTTGGTCTTCCCAGGAATGTCGTTAAACCCTCCATTCGCCCCCTGGCCCTTCCCCACCTGGGCCTAGTCTTTTTTTAACCTCCATGGGGCTCTCAGCCTGGCCAGTTCTGTGGAGCCTCCATGTCTCTCCCTGGCCATTCTTAGCCTGGCAGGGTCGTTGCACAGGCAGTGTCGTTAGCCTGGCCCGTGTTTGAGTTTTATTGTTATTTGGAATTGTTATGGATATTGTGATGATGGTTTTTTTGATTTGTATTCTATTTTGGTTTGATGATGGTGGTTGAGTGGATAAGTTAGTGGTGTTGTGTAGTTTAGTTTTAAAATTTTATTTTGTATATTTTTTAATTTTAATTTTTTTATATTTTTTTTATATTTAAATTTAAATAAAATTTTTTCAAATATTTTATTTTAATTTTTTATATTTTATTCTTTTGAACTAATTTTTCTTATATAAAATTTGTATATTCTTGATCATTTGCTAAAATTTATTCCTTAAATTTCATTTTATTATATTGCTTTATAAAATTTTTTAGTGATTTTGCTAAAATCCCTTTTAACTGAATTCCTGTCTGAAAATTTTATATTCCCCTTTTACTCCATTTCTCTATCATTTCTTCACCCATTCCCTCTCAAAATCCACCCTCACCCCCACCCCCCCACCCCATTCCTGCTCACCCCCACCCACCCCAGGGTCCCCCACCCCACCCCCGGGACCCCACCCCCACCCCTCCCCCCCGGCCAGTTGGTCGGTGCGCAGCCTTGGCAGTGGTCGCTGCTGCAGCCTGGCCAGTGGGGCGCTGCTGCACTGCCCTGGCCAGTGGTCGCTGCTGCAGCCTGGCCAGTGGTCGCTGCTGCAGCCTGGCCAGTGTCGCTGCTGGCAGCAGCCTGGCCATGGGTCGCTGCTTGCAGCCTGGCCAGTGTCGCTCTGCAGGCCTGGTCACACTGGTTGCTGCTGCAGCCTGGCCAGTGGTCGCTGCTGCAGCCTGGCCAGTGGTCGCTCTGGCTGACAGCCTGGCCAGTGGTCGCTGCTGCAGCCTGGCCAGTGGTCGATGCTGCAGCCTGGCCAGTGGTCGATGCGCTGCAGCCTGGCCAGTGGTCGCTGGCTGCAGCTCTGGCCATGGTCGCGCTGCAGCCTGGCCAGTGGTCGCTGCCTTGCACCTGGCCAGTGGTCCGCTGCTGCAGCTGGCCACTGGTTGCCTGCTGCAAGCCTGGCCAGTGACGCTGCTGCAAGCCTGGCCAGTGGTCGCTGCTGCAGGCCTGGCAGTGGTCGCTGCTGCAGCCTGGGCAGTGTCGCTGCTGCAGCTGCCAGTGTTCGCTGCTGCAGCCTGGCCAGTTGGTCGCTGCTGCAGCCTGGCCATTGGTCGCTGCTGCACTGGCCAGTTGGTCGCTGCTGCAGCCTGGCCAGTGGTCGCTGCTCACCTGCCAGTGGTCGCTGCTGCAGCTGGCCAGTGGTCGGTGCTGCAGCCTGGCCAGTGGGTCGCTGCCGCAGCCTTGCCAGTGGTCGCTGCGTGCAGCCTGGCCACTGTTGCTGCTGCAGCCTGGCCAGTGGTCGCTGCTGCAGCCTGGCCAGTGGTTACCTCCCCGCTGCTGCAGCCTGCCAGTGGTCGCTGCTGCAGCCTGGCCAGTGGTCGCTGCCTGCAGCCTGGCCAGTGGTCGGCCTGCTTGCAGCCTGGCCACTGGTTGCCTGCTGCAGCCCTGGCCATGGTCGCTGCTGCAGCCTGGCCAGTGGTGGTGCTCAGCCTGGCCAGTGGTCGCTGCTGCTGCAGCCTGGCAGTGGTCCGCTGCTGCAGCCTGGCCAGTGGTCGCTGCTGCAGCCGCCTTGGCCATGGTCCGCTGCTGCAACCTGGCCAGTGGTCGCTGCTGCAGCCTGGCCAGGGGTCGCCTGCAGCTGCCAGTGGTCGCTGCTGCAGCCTGGCCAGTGGTCGAGCTGCAACCTGGCCAAGGTCCTGCTGCAGCCTGGCCAGTGGTCGGGTGCTGCAGCCTGGCCAGTGGTCGGTGCTGCAGCCTTGGTCAGTGTCGGTGCTGCAGCCTGCCAGTGGTCGCTGCTGCAGCCTGGCCATTGGTTCGGTGCTGCAGCCTGGCCAGTGGACGGTTGCTGCAGCCTGGTCAGTGGTGGTGGCTGCAGCCTGGCCGTGTCGATGTGCTGCAGCCTGGCCAGCTGGTCGGTGCGGCAGCCGGCCAGTGGTCGCTGCTAGCAGCCTGGCCAGTGTCGCTGCTGCAACCTGGCCAGTGGTCGCTGCTGCAGCTGGCCAGTGGTCGCTGCTGCAGCCTGGCCAAGTGGTCCGCTGCTGCAAGTCCCTGCCAGTGGTTCGCTGCTGCAAGCCTGGCCAGTGGCCAGCTGCTGCCAGCCCTGGCCAGTGGTCGTGCTGCAGCCTGCAGTGTCGGTGCTGGCAGGGCCTGGTCAGTGGTCGGTGCTGCAGCCTGGCCAGTGGTCGGTGCTGCAGCCTGGCCAGTGGGTCGGTGCTGCAGCCTGCCAGTGGTCGTGGCTGCAGCCTGGTCAGTGGCGGTGCTGCAACCTGGCCAGTGGTCGGTGCTGCAGCCTGGCAAGTGTCGGCGCCTGCAGCCTGGCCAGTGGTCGGTGCCTGCAGCCAGGCCAGTGGGTCGTTGGCTGCTGCCCTGGCCAGTGGTCGGTGCTGGCAGCCTGGTCTAAGTGGTCGGTGCTTGCAGCCTGGCAGTGGTCGGTGCTGCAGCCTGGCCAGTGTCCGGTGCTGCACCTGTCAGTGGTTCGGTGGCTGCAGCCCTGGCGCCAGTGGTCTGGTGCTGCAGCCTGGCCATGGTCGGTGCTGCAGCCATGGTCAGTGGTCTGGTGCTGGCAGCCCTGGCCAGTGGCGGTGCTGCAGCCTGTCAGTGGTACGGTGCTGCAGCCTGGCCAGTGTCGGTGCTGCAGCCTGGACAGTGTCGGTGCTGCACTGGGCCAGTGTCGTGGCTGCAGCCTGGCCAGGTGGTCCCGGTGCTGCAGCCTGCCAGGGTCGGTGCTGCAGCCTGGCCAGTGGTCGGTGCTTGCAGCCTGTCCAGTGTCGGTGCTGCAGCCTGGCCGTGGTCGGTGCTGCAGCCTGGCCATGGTCGTGCGCAGCCTGGCCAGTGGTCGGTGCTGCAGCCCTGGCCAGTGTCGTGCTGCAGCCTGGCCAGTGGTCGTGCTTGCAGCCTTGCCAGTGGTCGTCGGTGCTGCAGCCTGGCCAGTGGTCAGGTGCTGCAGCCTGGCCAGTGGTCGTGCTGCAGCCTGGCCAGGTCGGGGTGCTGCAGCATGGCCAGTGGTCGGGCTGCAGCCCCCCCTGGCCAGTGGTCGGTGCTGCAGCCTGGCCAGTGGTCGGTGCTGCAGCCTGGCCGTGGTCGGGTGCTGCAAGCCTGGCCAGTGGTCGCTGCTGCAGCCTGGCCAGTGTCGCTGCTGCAGCCTGGCCAGTGGTCATGATGGGTGCTGCTGCATGGCCATGGTCGTGCTGCAGCCTGGCCAGTGGTCGCTGCTGCAGCCTGGCCAGTGGTCGCTGCTGCAGCCTGGCCAGTGGTCGCTGCTGCAGCCTGGCCAGTGGTCGGTGCTGCAGCATGGCCAGTGGTCGGTGCTGCAGCCTGGTCAGTGCACTTCTGTGCTAGTGTCTCTGATGCCATGTAAGGATGTGATGTCTGTGATTATGAAAGTTAACAATTTATTACAACATGATGTTAATGTTGAATGTTGTGATGTGTGGAGCTTTAATATATATTTTAAATGAATGTTGTAGTACACTGTTTTGTGGTGTTAGTGTGATGTGTGGATGTTTGTGTGGTATACGTATTTTTTTCAGTGTTTTATGAAAGTGTTGGTATCGTCAGTGTCGTGGATGAGTTTGTTCATGAACTGCTGATGTTCAGGTAAGTTGTGTTACTAGTTGCCAAACTCATTAGTTTTGACTACCTTCTTTCTATCAACATTGAAAACACTTGTGCAACCAGTGATGTTTTTTATCACTTCGGTTATTATCACTGCTAGAACCACTGAGAGCACTATGCTACCAGTGATGTGTTTACTCACTGCTATTGTCACTGCTAGCACCACTGAGAGCACTGTGCTACCAGTGATGTGTTTACCCCTGCTATTGTCACTACTGCTAAGCACCACTGAGAGCACTGTGCTACCAGTGATGTTTTTACCACTGTTATTGTCACTGCTAGCACCACTGAGAGCAACTGTGCTACCCAGTGATGTGTTTACCATGTTATTGTCACTGCTAGCAACCCCTGAGAGCACGGTGCTACCAGTGATGGCTTACCACTGTTATTGTCACCTGCTAGCATCACTGAGAGCACGGTGCTACCAGTGATGTGTCCACCACTGTTATTGTCACTGCTAGCACCAACTGAGAGCACTGTGCTACCAGTGATATGTTTACCCGCGTTATTGTCACTGCTAGGCACCACTGAAGCCACTGTCTACCATTGAATGTGCTTACCACTGTTATTGCCACTGGCTAGCACCTCTTGAGAGCACGATGCTACCAGTGATGGTTTACCAATGTTAGTTTTGTCACTGCTAGCACACACAGAGCGCACTGCTACCATTATGTTGTTTGCGAAATGTTATTGGGGGCCACTGTCAAGTCACCGGTGAGAGCACTGTTCTGCCAGTGATGTGTTTACCACTGGTTATCACTGTCAACACACACTGAGAGCACTGTGCTACCAGCGTTATGTTTAACACTGTTATTGTTACTGTCATCACCACTGAGAGCATTTTGCTGCCAGTGATGTGTTTACCTCCTGTTTATTGTCACTGTCCAGCACCACTGAGAGCACTGTTCAGCCAGTGATGTGTTTACCCAACTGTTTATCACTGTCAACACCACTGTGAGAGCACTGTGCTACCAGCGATATGTTTACCACTGTTTATTGTTACTGGTCAGCACCACTGAGACATCTTGCTGCCAGTGATGTGTTTACCACTGTTATTTGGTCACTGTCAGCAAACCACCTGAGAGCACTGTACACCTTTGTTATGTTTAACGCTGTTTGTTATTGTCACTGTCAACACCACTGAGAGGACTTTGCCACCACTAACTGTTTCTACTCTTGTTTTGCACCGTTCCTACCACGATGTTATTTTCAATCCAAACATCCGTGAGGACTACCTTCATCCAATCAACCAGAAAAGCAACCAGTTCCATATCATAAATATTGAGCGTTAGCAGTGTACCTCTCTCATCTCTCTCTCTCTCTCTCATCGCTCTCCTCTCCTCTCTCTCTCTCTCTCTCTTCTCTCTCTGCTCTATTCTCCCATCTCATCTCCGTCTCCTCTCTCCTCTCTCTCTCAATCTCATCGACCATTGTACCCTTTGCATAAAAAAATCACTCACTTGCATTTCTCAAGTGATTGGTTTTCCAAACTTATACACTAAAATATTTCTTTAACTACACGGCTAAGGTCCAAGGGTTTTAATTTCCGGGTCAAGGTCCTAGAAATTTAGGTTTGAAAATCCAAGTCACAGTTGTTGGTCTCTGGCCTCAACTGTTACCAAGTGCAAGAAGTAAACAAAACTTTTAATTTTGTGAACGTGAGCTCAGCGTTGGTGCTCGAAGTGGACACTAATCCCACTTCCCATAATTTGAAGGAAGACCACAGGTGCAAAAAAGACTTTATTTGTGAAAAACGTAATGCATTTTTAAATGTTTTTTATCAAGTTAATGCAAAGAATGGAGGCCGGACCACTGAAAACTTCCCTGGATTTAACCCATATTGACTAACTACTCCAAAGTTAACCATATTTTTTTTTTTTGTTTTTTTACATTACGGTTATTCACATGTGCCGGTCACCGCCATCTCATCTCCCGTTCTCAGCATATATTCCGCAAGCTTGGTCCACCAAGTGAGAGATTGTTTCATGTCAAGTTTCACCTCCTTCACTCAGTGTCCTTTCCGTTGCAAAGCATTTTATAATTCCTATGCCCTAAAAACGATTAGCTCAAATGAAATGAAAATTGGAGAACGAAAGTGGACACGTGGATATATGTTTTACATAAACAAATTGGACAACAAAATTATATTATCATCGCTATAATAATTCAAAATTAATCGAAAAACTGGAGATAGAACTGTAATTAACGACTCTTTCTGTACTGAACAATTATCCCTTCTTGATAAAGAGATTCAGAACAAACCGAAACTAGAATGAAGTTCCTCTTCTAAGCAGAAGTTCGTATGAAACTTGTATAAAGAAAAGTATCAGTCTCTGAATTATAGATTTAAAAAGTCATATGACATGGTGTTTGCGTGAGACAGTGTTGCTGAGTGTATTGTAAACCGTTGTGTAACACCAAAGAATATAAACAACCATAACGTTCTACAAAGTAACGCCAGATATACACACAAACTAACACTGCTACACAGAGCAATGCATAAAAATACATAATAGTATGCAGAAAATCCCACCAGTATCAAATAAATAACTATGAAACATAAATAGTGGAATCAAATTTTACAATGAGTGGCCTCTCCCCTGGTACCCCTGGCTAGACGAGTATTTCTTGTCAGCTGCTCTACGTTTCCAGCGAGTCCAAGAAGTTATAAATACATGCACAATTTTTCGTCCTTCCCTATAAATTATCCTATACTGCATACACACCTCTCCACTCCCCTCCGAACTTTCTTTCCTCGTTACTGAAAAATTGTTACAGCCGAGTGTGCTGACTGTACAGTATATTTCATATTTTTTTTTAAATTGATCAAGAATGAAAAAGTTATATACATACATTTATTTATTTATATTTGTTTTATTTAAGAAAGGGTTCATAATTATGCATTTTGAATCTGTTGAGATATGTAACCATAGTGACTCTAACACAGTTGAGAAGCAATTCTTAATACTAAAATATCTATGAAACTTTTAACGTATAATGACTTTCACTGTCGGCAGAATACCTTCCGAAATTACCGTAAACTACAGAACTATAGTGACTTCAGTCCTGCTGGAAGGAAACATATAAAACTAACCATAGCTACTGAACCATAGTGACCGAGCCGTGTTTAGAGGAAACATGAAGATTGTTGTAGCTACTGAAGCAATTGTACAGAGTTACGTCCTGCATAATAGGTTGTACATTTCACTACATTTGTCGTATGTAAAACAAGAGTAGAGTCTAATATCTCACACAAGTGTAAGTTTGGTACCAGCCCTGTGCTAGTGAAATAGATCAAAGCCGTACATGTTAGACGGAATTGTTAAAGAATACTTTATGTAAAGAATGAGACTTAAGGGTACTGGAGGTTTCAAGGTATTTTAGAGCAAAGAAATCATTGCCCAAAAAAAGCAGCAGTATGGAACAGTAACAATGAGAGGAACTAGACCAGGTTGCAGAATTGTAACGAAATCTTTTTGGTCGGCAGATCGAGATCACCATGTTGTCGAATTTATACATGAGGATTTACTGGATATTTCGTGTGAATTGGCATAGGTTTAGTTGGATAAATATTATGAAATTTGAAAAAGTAGCAGATAGGAGAAAGTTGTCTGGAAGATGTAGTGAATGGTTGGGAATGTTGAATGATGCAAAGAGACATGAATGTCAGTGTGGAGACACTGTTGTGTAAAGACGCAGTAGGAAATTAAAGTGTTTGGTGTATATAACAGATTAAAACTTTTAGTTTAACATCATGGATACAGCCGGTATACAACATATAAGAAGAGTAAAACAAAATCGTACAAAACCAAAAACGCAAGAACATAACACTGGAAAATAGCAACTAAGTACACTACAAGGATAAAAGTGACCTTTTTTTTTTTTTAACCTACAGTTGTCAGCATCACCTAAGACCATTTACCAACCAAGAACACTATCACTGATCTTACAGTAAGTACACATAAAGAGCCGAGAGAAAGCTACGATCACTAGCCAGCCAACAATACCCATAACCCAGCAAAACTGCCCAGAGGGGATCATCCATCTATTCCTTGGAAGAATGCAAGCTCTTAGCATAGGACTGTACTGTGTGTCCACACAGGACTGACACCTACATCCCATCACAGTGTCGGGCTCCAGGAGGAGCTGCTGACCACAGGAGGAGTACAAGATCAGCAGGTAAACAGGACATAAACCAACAGTATCAATTTGTCCCAGGGGGATCAGAGACCTTGGGAGCTGGGGAAAACATGCACACATTCTTAAAGAACTGAGTTCCAGACTCATCGACACCAAACTTTCATGTTCCAGAGGGGAAATGCATGCTGCATACTGGACCGTGTCCGGCCTCGAGTGAGCTGGAGGAGATTCATAACCTTTGATATATTGTACCAATGTATCATGTTTAGTGTTTTTTTATCAATGTAATTCTATTAATAAAGTTCACATAATAGCATAAAATATAGGGGGGGTAGGAGAAGAAAATCAAACAGCTCCGGGGGGGTAAGAACCTTGAGTTTTCCTGAGGTTCGTTTATTGTCTTCTCTGAGGATGAGGGTCCCAGTAAAGTTCTAGAGGTGTAAACCTCCCTAATATGTAAAACTTGCGATCCTTGGCTTAAATGAAACGCTCATCTTGCCATATAAGGACAAGCGAAAAATTTGTATGCAGTAATTTCGCAAAAATCCTTCTGAACCTAACGAATAAAAATAAATTCACAGTGATTTTTTATATTAAATTATTGTAAACGTATTTAAAATATATTTAGGTTGTATTAGGCTAAAATAAATTGCGCTTGTTTATCAATAAGATTAGGTAAGTTTTCTAAGATTCTTTTGTGCAAAATCATGAAATTTATACGTTAAACATTTATGAAAAAAATATATCATCAAACGTATAAGAGAAAATTTAAGAGAAGACTTAATTAAATGGAGTTCTTCTAATTGACCATTTTTAATATATAATATACATTATATATATATATATATATATATATATATTATATATATATATATATAATATATATATATATATAAATATATATATATATATATATATATATATATATTATTTATTTTTTTATTATCACACTGGCTGATTCCCACCACGCAGGTGGCCCGAAAAAGAAAAACTTTCATCACGCATCATTCACTCCATCACTGTCTTGCCAGACGGGGTGCTTTACAACTACAGTTTTTTTACTGCAACATTAACACCCCTCCTTCAGAGTGCAGCAACTGTAATATATATATATATATATATATATATATATATAGATTATATATATATATATATATATATATATATATATATATATATATATATAAATATATATATATATATATATGTTTATAATTTATATTTCAACAAGTCGCCGTCTCCCACCGAGGTAGGGTGACCATAAAAAAAAAAGAGAGAAAATCCCCCAAAAGAAATACTTTTATCATTCAACACTTTTCATCCTCACTCATACATCATCACTGTTCCTTTTTCAGAGGCACCCAGATACAAGAGTTTAGAAGCATATATAAAATACCACAACATATCCTCCCTCAACTACAATAATCCAAACCCCTCCTTTAGAGTGCAGGCATTTACTTTACATTTCCATAATCAGTCCGGCTATATAATAATAACCGGTTTCCCTGAATCCCTCACTAAATATTAACCTGCTCCACTCGCAACAGCTCGTAAGGTCCCGAAAACCATTCGGCTCCATTTACTTTTATATACATTAATATAATAATATATATATAAATATATATATAATATATATATATATATATATATATATATATATATATATATATATATATATATATATATATATATATATAATAATATATATATCCTGCAAGACTGTAATTTTAGTGTTCAGGAATATAATATCAGATAAAATATAAGAATAATATGGTGATAATAAAATATTTTAAATAATAATAATAATAAAAATAATAAAATAATTATAATAATAATAATAATAATAATAATAATAATATAAATAATAATAATAATAATAATAATAATAATAATAATAATAATAATAATAATCTGAAAAGGTATCCCTTTATCTACATCATAAGTTAAAACTCCTCATCTTCAGTGATTTGAAAAAAGGTATCCCTGTATCTCATAAGCTCATCCTACTTCAGTGAGCTGAAAACAGTATCCCTGAATCTAAAATTCTCGGCTTCCTCTACTTCAATGACTCGAGTTATCAATGACTCAGAGTTATCTCTGAGTTACCAGACCTTGCCACTTAGAGGCCAGTGGTTCGTTTTTAGGGCCCACCCACTTACTGTGTTTCTGATGCTTTCCCCAGGTTCATGTGTCCAGGAGTCCATCTGTGTCCCCTTAGATATTGTCCCTTGCCCACTTCCCTAAGATCAGCCTCAACAACCAGTATCCTTTTCACTTTCAGCAAACCCAACCCTTGCATCTAGCCTCCTGCCTTCCCCAGATTCATGTGTCCAGGAATCCATCCGTGGGCCCCCGGATGTTTTCCCTTCACCACTACCCTAAGGTCAGCACGTTCAGAAGTTCTTGAAGTTCTCGAAGGACTTGATAGTGAAGGTTCTTGAAATTCCTGATGTTCTGAAAGGGAAGATCATTAAGTTATGAATCCCTCACTCAGGTCCATGGCTTCAGGTGTCCTTCCTTGTCCCCTCGTATATTCACCACTTCCCCGAGGTCCCACCACACAAATATATAACAACAACACAAGGATATTAAACAACAACACAATTATTAAGTAAGTTTGTTAAGGCACAGGTATACATTAATACATTACATAAATTATCATACATAACAACACATAGACATGACAACAACACAATGATTAGACAACAACACAAGGATATTAACAACACAGTTATTAAGCAAGTTTATTCAGGTACAGTTATACATTAATACATCACATTAATTATCATACACAGCAGCATATGGATATGCAACAACACAATGATTATATATCAACAACACAATGATTATATATTACACAATACAATGATATATATTAGCCCAATATTACAATGACATGACAACACAACAAGACCAGGTAAAGTTTTTACTGGGGAGGACACACAGAAATCTGCGACCAGTAAAAAACCATCCACCTGGACAGCCGCGACGCCTGGACTACCTAGTTTCAGAGTCGTCACTCACCTAGCTAGTCACTAAGCACTGGCCACGTGGAACAAACCTAGATGAGAGTCGTCACTCACCCAGCTAGCCCACCAAGCACTGGCCATTAAACTACACAGTGACTTTTAAAAGAGGAAAAATCACACATGCTTCAACAAACATGTGCAACGAGAATGTAATGAAGAAGCACCACAAGAGAGCCATATTTCTAGACATACGAAACATGAAAAATCTGTTTGTTGGAAAAAAAACAAGGATCGCAAAGTGGCCAGTGTTGGACAATCCACAGTGAAAAAAAAAGTAAACGGTAGGTTTTTAAACTCACCTTTCGACTGAATTAAAATGTAAGTGCAATCACCTTTTATCAATCCAAATTCCTCTTGGACACTTTTATTTTGATAAAGTACTGCTCGTAGTGTGGTGAAGTGCTCCCGGTTTACACAGAATGCCACAAGGTGTTTCACACAAGATTTGGTAGGGTTGCCCCACACAGATTTACTGGACTTGTCACTGTTGTTTTCTGGTTACAATGTTAATTATAATATTCTTACCATCGACGGTACAGGTACGTTTCACTGGATGGATGTGATGTCTGTGTTTAAACCCCGGTGAGGAAGACGATGAATCTTGTCAATAGGCAAAAACCTTTCTGAACTGAACATTGCTGAGGTATCCAAAATTGATACTATAGAGAGTTTCGTTACCCATACTCTTTAAAAACGTCAGATTTTATGAGTTTCCCGGGTATCCAAGTCTGGACATGGGGGTTTTTAATTTAACTTATAAGAACTTTCATTCATTTCAGATAGGCCGGGCCCCCCTTTTGGGGGACTTTGAAGTTTCTTTTATTTTTATCGGGGGTTAACCCCAAAATTCCGGGCCAGTCCCCCCAATTTTTGGAAAATTGGGGGGCCCATAAACCAATATTTTTATCCCCTGACCAAAACCCCTTTACCATTTTTCCCAAACTTAATTCCTTTCAATTTTATTCCTTTTGGGCCAGCAAAAAGGCCAAATGCCCTTTTTAATAAAAAACCATTTGACAATGACTTTGCGCGGGAAAAAAAAAAATTTTTTTAGTTGTTATTGAAACCCATGCTGCCTCCCCAAGAAATTTAACGTGGGGGAGTTTTGTTTTTAATGCTTGATATTTTTTCCCAAATATTCTCGAATCTGCTAAAAACAAAAACGTTGGGTTAGACAGGGACAAAAAGATTTACAATCTTTGAACAGGCTTTTTTAAAGGGGGTGAAAAAGGCTTAGTTAATTGTTTGGCAGGAAAATTCTGAAAAGGGGAAAAATTAGAAAAAAAAATTTTTGTTCGGTTTTTTTGAAAAAGGTGATACTTTTTTTTCCTTGAAACGACTAATATATCCCACTCCCAGTGGGCAAAAAATTGGAAGTCCTTGGCAAGAAAAAGGTAAATTTAGTACTCTGTCAAAAATAATAAAATGACAAGGGAAAAGAGAAAAACCTTTCTAAAGAAAAAACTCCCCCAAAAGGTTTTGGGGTTTTTTGGGTGACCATGATGGCGGGGTTCCTGATACCATTTCCCCAGCAGTTTCCCCAGGGGGACTAAAACCAGGTGACTAAAAAAAATAGGCCCTTTGAGAACAAGCCCAAAACATCTCAGGGGTAGACTTTGGGTTCAGAAATTGAGCGGATAATTTATTTTGCATGGCAGCTAGCCAGGGCCCCCGGGCAACTCGAATAAAAAAGAAAAGGTTTTCCCTTTCCCCCTTTTTGGGGCCAAGGAATGTCTGTCGCTCTCCCCTTCCCCACGCCCGACAAACCCGCCCTTCAGGGCCCTTTTCTCCCCAATAAAGTTTACCCTGTCTAAAAGCTTGTCAGTCTGGTCACTTAGAGCTGATTGCTAAAAAGGGGGTGCATTTGGTTTGTTTTGGGGTTCCCCTGAGAGCAAATTTGGTCTGGTCACCTTAGAGATGCTGGTCTGTTTCACCAATGAGTCTTTTTTCTGTCTCAATCGTGACGGGGGATATTAGTTTTATCACCTGAGTGCTGGATTTCATCACCGGGGAGCTGTTGGTCTATCCCCCCCAGAATGCGATCGTCTAAAGAGTTTTTCCCTTTGAAAAAATTTAAAACCTGCTGGTTAATAGTTAAATTTAGAGCAGCTTTCTTGTCACCATGGGAAATGCCGATCAGATTACTTTCCGAATCATTTGGAACCCTTTGGGATGATAAGGTTTGGTTGCCAAGAGTTGCTTGCCCTGGTCCCCTTTGAGAGTTGTTCGCTTTTTTCCCAAGAGCTTTTTTGATTTGATCACCAGGGGAACTTTGACTCCCTCATTTTAAAGGCTTTGGTTTTAGAAAACCGATACCCCTTCGTGTCACCCGTGAGATTTGGGTCTTTTTTCTAAAGGGCCCCTATTTTTCTAGTCCCCTGGTTAGTAAAGGAAGCTCTGAAGCTGGTCATCGGAGTTTGCCGTCATGGTTCACCAAAAGCCAAAAACCCTTACTGGTAGGGGTTTTTTGGGGGAGGTTTTTTTTCTCTTCCTTTTGTCTTTTTATTTCAGTATAAATAAATTTTATTAGTAGTAAAATTTACTTTTTTTTATTTTATCATCATTTTTATTTTCTTTACAGAACAACTTTATTTTCCTCCCAGCGAGAGTTGAAACAAGGTTGATTATTTTTGCTCGTGCTCTGGCAAATTTTTAACTACCCCCTTAAAAGGTAAAACCGGAAAGGGTTCCCTTTCCCCTCGGGGGGAAGAAAAGCTTAACAAATGCAGCCCCGGGAAATACTCGTACACTTCCTGTGTAAATCCCGGCCCTTTGGGCCCCGGGGGGAGAAAAGTTCGGGTTTTTTTCCCTTTTTTTTTTGATCTTTCAAAATGAAAAAAAAGGGACTAATTTATTTTTTGTGATTTTATTTTGACCTTATTTTTTAGCATAACAAGTAAAGTTATGTGTAAGAACGGCCGCTTATTTTTCGACCCTCTCTTCCCCCAGAAAACTTAAAATTTTATTTATAAGTTTTTTTAACCTGGGGTTTAGGGTTTTTGGGTTAGAAAGGTCGCCAAAAAAAAAAAAACTTTAGTTATTCTAAATGAAAATAAATTTGCAATTACAGTATACTGAAAAGAAAATTTTGAAGTCCGAATACAACGCCGTATGGCCTTTGGGTTTGGTTTTGCGCTTAGTTTTTTATTATTAAAAAAAGCCCGAACAGAAGACGGAAATCCACGGAGAACAAGTTAGAACGGAGAGTCAGATATTTACAGTCACAATCCTTGTGTTACAGTCACATACCCGAAGGTTTCAGGGATCGACTATAAGAACATAAGAACATAAGAAAGGAGGAACACTGCAGCAGGCCTGTTGGCCCATACTAGGCAGGTCCTTTACAATTCATCCACTAACAAACATATTGACCAACCCAATTTTCAATGCTACCCAAGAAATAAGCTCTGATGTGCAAGTCCCACTCAAATCCAACCCCTCCCACTCATGTACTTATCCAACCTAAATTTGAAACTACCCAAAGTCCCAGCCTCAATAACCCAACTAGGTAGACTGTTCCACTCATCAACTACCCTATTTCCAAACCAATACTTTCTTATGTCCTTTCTAAATCTAAACTTATCTAATTTAAATCCATTACTGCGGGTTCTCTCTTGGAGAGATATCCTCAAGACCTTGTTAATATCCCCTTTATTAATACCTATCTTCCACTTATACACTTCGATCAGGTCTCCCCTCATTCTTCGTCTAACAAGTCTTCAATCTTTCTTCATAAGGAAGATTTCTAATGCTATGTATTAATTTAGTCATCCTACGCTGAATGTTTTCTAACGAATTTATGTCCATTCTGTAATATGGAGACCAGAATTGAGCTGCATAATCTAGGTGAGGCCTTACTAATGATGTATAAAGCTGCAGTATGACCTCTGGACTTCTGTTGCTTACACTTCTTCATATAAATCCCAGAAATCTATTTGCCTTATTACGTACGCTTAGACATTGCTGTCTTGGTTTAAGGTTGCTGCTCACCATAACCCCCAAGTCCTTTTCGCAATCTGTATGGATAAGTTCTACATTATTTAACTTATACGTGCTAGGGTTATGGACACTCCCGAGCTTCAGAACCTTGCATTTGTCTACATTGAACTGCATCTGCCACTTTTCTGACCAAGAGTAGAGTTTGTCTAAATCCTCCTGAAGTTCCCTAACATCTACGTTTGAATCAATTATCCTACCTATCTTCGTGTCATCGGCGAATTTGCTCATATCACTAGTAATTCCTTCTCAAGATCATGATATATATTATAAACAACAACGGGCCCAAGACTGATCCCTGTGGAACGCCACTTGTTACTGATCCCCACTCGGATTTAACCCCATTTAAGGACACTCTCTGCTTCCTGTCTATGAGCCATGATTCGATCCACGAGAGCACCCTTCCCCCAATGCCATGAGCTTCTACTTTCTTCAACAGTCTTTGGTGCGGAACTCTATCAAATGCCTTACTAAAAACTAAGTAAATAATATCAAATTCTTTATCGTGGTCAACAGCCTCAAAAGCTTACTGAAGAAAGTTAATAAATTAGTTAGACAAGACCGGCCTCTTGTGAATCCATGCTGAGTATCATTAATCAAGCTATGCTTATCGAGATGGCTTCTTATAATCTCAGCTATAATTGACTCTAGTAATTTGCCTACAATTGAGGTCAGGCTTATTGGGCGGTAATTTGACGGTAACGACTTGTCCCCTGTTTTAAAAATAGGAATTACATTAGCCATCTTCCACATATCAGACACTACACCTGTTTGAAGAGATAAATTAAAAATATTAGTTAATGATTCACAGAGTTCCATTTTGCATTCCTTAAGAACCCTTGAAAAAACCTCATCAGGACCCGGTGACTTATTTTGCTTCAGTCTGTCTATCTGCTTCACAACCATTTCACTAGTGACTGTGATGTTACATAATTTATCTTCTTCTGGCCCACTATAAAAAATAATTACTGGAATATTATTAGTGTCTTCCTGTGTAAAAACCGAGAGAAAATAATTATTTAAAATCGAGCACATTTCATTCTCTTTGTCAGTAAGATACCCATAGTTATTTTTAAGGGACCTATCTTATCTCTAACTTTTGTTCTATATACCTGGAAAAAACTTTTTGGGTTAGTTTTAGAATCCCTAGCAACTTTAATTTCATAGTCCCTTTTAGCTTTTCTTATCCCCTTTTTAATGTCCCTCTTAATGTCAATATACTGATTCATAAGATGACCCTCATCTCTTTTGATACGCCTGTAAATTCCTTTCTTATGCCCTAAAAGATATTTCAGCCTATTATTCATCCATTTTGGGTCATTTCTATTTGATCTAATTTCTTTATACGGAATAAACGTTCTTTGAGCCTCATGTATAGTGTTCAGAAAACTGTCATATTGATAGCTCTCTTCGTTACCCCAGTCTCCTTTTTCGTCTCTCCCAGGTCCGCGTGTCCAGGAGTCCGCCTGTGTCCCCTCAGGCATTCTCCCTTCCCCACTTCCCCAGGGTCTGCCTCGACGGCCGGTGAGTATCCTTTTTCGTCTTTCCCAGGTCCGCGTGTCCAGGAGTCCGCCTGTGTCCCCTCAGGCATTCTCCCTTCCCCACTTCCCCAGGGTCTGCCTCGACGGCCGGTGAGTATCCTTTTTTTTTTTTGGCTGTCAGACCTGTGTAGGATCCTTTTTTCGGGTCTCTTGACCAGGTCCGCGTTCGTCCTCAGGAGTCCGCCTGCGTCCCCTCAGGCATCTCCCTTCCCCACTTCCCCAGGGTCTGCCTCGACGGCCGGTGAGTGTCCTTTTTCGTCTCTCCCAGGTCCGCGTGTCCAGGAGTCCGCCTGTGTCCCCTCAGGCATCCCCCCTTCCCCACTTCCCCAGGGTCTGCCTCGACGGCCGGTGAGTGTCCATTTTCGTCTCTCCCAGGTCCGCGTGTCCAGGAGTCCGCCTGTGTCCCCTCAGGCATCCTCCCTTCCCCACTTCCCCAGGGTCTGCCTCGACGGCCGGTGAGTGTCCTGTTTCGTCTCTCCCAGGTCCGCGTGTCCAGGAGTCCGCCTGTGTCCCCTCAGGCATCCTCCCTTCCCCACTTCCCCAGGGTCTGCCTCGACAACCAGTGAGTGTCCTTTTTCGGAGTCCGCCTGTGTGAAGGCCAACCTTGCACCCCAACCTTGCACCCCAACCTTGCACCCCAACCTTGCACACCCCCCCCCCCGGGTCCGCGTGTCCAGGAGTCCATCTGTCCGCCTTCAGATATTCTCCCTTCCCCACTTCCCCAAGGTATCCTCGCCTTTCCCAGGTCCATGTGTCCAGGAATCCATCCGTGGGCCCCCGGATGTCTCCCCTTCCTCACTTCCCTTAGGATATCTTCCGGCCTCAGCCTTCCCCAGGTTATGTATCCCTCCGTGATCTAGCCAGATGAGAACGAGGCCTTGTTTAGCTGGTCTACGGTAGAGACTGTCCAGGTGGGTGGAATTACAGGAGGGGACACACAGAAACTGCTTCCTGTAAATACACCCACCAAGACAGTCTAGATCGTAGATCAGCCAGACGCAGCCAAGCTACCGTCCAGTTCGACCACCAAGGCCTGGTCACTCAGTGAAAATTTGGGAGTTCTATTTATATTACACAATTCATCAACATTAAATATAAGTTTCTTTTTGTGCTTAATAAGCAGCTTAAGTGCATTGTGAATGTTTTGTTGTAAAACTGTAATAATGTATTTAAACTTCGTGTATTTTATTTTGTTATTTGTCTTATGTATTTGGAAACGATGAGTTACAAGCGCCCGCTCACAATGTTTAATAAGTCACTTTATCTGACTTTTTGGCGTTATCCTGGGTAAATTTACATATTCGTTAATTGTATGATTAGATTGTGCTAAGTGTTGTAACATGTACTTGTACCTAAGTAAAACTTACTTTAACTTACACATTACACTTGTTATTACAATCATTTGCGCCATTTACGTAAACGAAGTTGTGAGTTCACCATCATTCATACAACTCATAAACTGCGCACATGAGCACACACACACTCACACACACAAACACACACAACACACCGTACTACGTATACAACAGTCCTAGTGGTCTAATCGACATGTGCCTCTAGGGACAAAATGGTAACTAACACACACACACACACACAACACACACACACACACATGTATAAAACACACTAACTGCCTCTTACCACTTATTATGTATGTAATCACAAATTACATACACACACACACACACACACACCACCACCGTTTGTACACAAATTTGTACCGTCCATATATGCACTCTAACTACGGTTGTTTAAAAACTTTGTTTGTCTTTTTAAAAATAAAATCGAAAAACTTGCGAAGTAGAACAAACAATCAGTCTTACCTAAATGTTGGGTAAGTTCAGAAAACTTTATATAATAATATTGTGAAGAAGATATGTTGGTTTTCAGGTATTTTTAAGACATCCATTATGAAAGTTGTGAAAAGTTGCTAGTTTGAGACATATGTGGGTTAGGTTAAAGTTACTAGTTTTGACACTTGTGGGGTCAGGTAAAGTTATTAGTTTTAGTAACTTGTGGGTCAGGTAAAGTTTACTGTTTTAGACAATTGTGGGTCAGGTAAAGTTATAGTTTTAGAACACTTGTGGGTAGGTAATGTTCGTTTATTCTTAAGTTTCACGACAACTTGTGGGTCAGGTAAAAAGTTATTAGTTTTAGACATGTGGGTAGCGTAAGTTACTAGATTTTAGACCACCTTGTGGGTCAGGTAAGTTACTAGTTTTTAGACACTTTGTGGGTAAGGTTAAAGTTACTGTTTTAGACACTTGTGGGTCAGGTAAAGTTATTGTTTTAGACACTTGTGGGTCAGGTAAAGTTTAACTAGTTTTAGACCACTTGTGGGTCACGGTAAAGTTACTAGTTTTAGACACTTGTCGGGTCAGGTAAAGTTATTAGTTTATAGACACTTGTGGAGTCAGGTAAAGTTGTGTTTGAGACACTTTGTGTGGTCAGGTAAAGTTATTAGTTTTAGACACTTTGGGTCAGGTTTAAAGTTGCTAGTTTGACGACATTGTGGGGTTCGGTAAAGGTGCTAGTTTGAGACACTTGTGGGTCAGGTAAAGTATACTAGTTTGAGACACTTGTGGGTTCAGGTTTAAAGTTCCTAGTTTGAGACACTTTGTGGGTAAGGTAAAAGTTACTTGTTTGAGACACTTGTGGGTCAGGTGTAAAGTTGCTAGTTTGAGACACTTGTGCGTCAGGTAAAGTTACTGTTTTTAGACATTGTGGGTCAGGTTAAAAAGTTGCCTAGTTTGAAGACACTTGTGGGTCAGGTTAAAGTTACTAGTTTGAGACAACTTGTGGGTTCAGGTTAAAAGTGACTAGTTTGAGACACTTGTGGGTCAGGTAAAGTGCTAGTTGAGACAATTGTGGGTCAGGTAAAGTTGCTAGTTTGAGACACTGTGGGTCAGGTAAAGTTGCTAGTTTGAGACACTTGTGGGTCAGGTAAAAAGTTAATAGTTTGGACACTTGGGTGTCAGGTAAAGTTACTAGTTTGAGGACCACTATGTGGGTTCCAGGTAAAGTTACTAGTTTGAGAAACTTGGGGTCAGGTAAAGTTGCTAGTTGAGACACTTTGGGGTCAGGTAAAGTTACTAGTTTGAGGACACTTGTTGGGTCAGGTAAAAGTTACTACGTTTTTAGACACTTGTGGGTCCAGTAAAAGTTATAGTCTTTGAGGACACTTGTGGGTAGGTAAAGGTACTAGTTTGAGGACACTTGTGGGTCAGTGTATAGTTCACTAGTTTGAGACACTGTGGGTCAGGTTAAATGTTGCTAGTTTGAGACCACCTTGTGGGTCAGGTAAAGAGTTTTACTAGTTTGAGCACTTGTGGGTCATGTAAAGGTTACTAGTTGAGACACTTGTGGGTCAGGTTAAAGTTACTACGTTTGAGACATCTTGTGGGTCAGGTAATGTTGCTAGTTTGAGACCACTTGTGGTCCGTGTCAAAGTGCTAGTTTGAAACACTTGTGGGTCAGGTAAAGTTTGCTAGTTTGAGCACTTGTGGGTCAGGTAAAGTTACTGTTTTGAGACACTTGTGGGTCAGGTAAAGTTATAGTTTGAGGACACTTGTGGGTCAGGTAAGTTACTAGCTTTGAGACATTGTGGGTCTGGTTAAAGTTACTAGTTTGAGACCTTGTGGTAGGTAAAGTTGCTAGTTTGAGACACTTGTGGGTCAGGTAAAGTTGCTAGTTTGAGAACTTTGTGGGTAGGTAAGTTGCTAGGTTTGAGACACTTTGTGGTTACAGGTAAAGTTGCTAGTTTGAGACACTGTGGGTCAGGTAAAGAAGTCAATATTATGAATTATCTTATGCAGATATAATTTAGGTAAAAAATAATTTCTAAAATCAATTTTTAATACAAGTTTTGTCATTTATTCTCATATTTTCAATTACCTCACACACACACACACACACACACACCACAACACACACACCAACACATACACACCACACACACACACACACACACCAAACACACAACAAACACGCACAAACTTGAAGATACATAAATACTTTCGTCAACTCTACTTATGCCTCTCAGGTGCACACCATTTCCACTGCACATATTTACCACTGTCTCACACAGATGTTAGAAATAAATAATATTGCAATGATGGGCAGATTTGGGAAATAGTGTAAGTATATACTAATAATAAAATTTGAAAAAAATGTGATTGGATGTTTGTGCATCGAATAGTATTTATATAGTATAGCATTACTATACTGTTCTAGTTTTAGTATTAGTTTAGTATATATGTTTGTATATAGTATATTATATATAGATACCCTTAATTATATATGGGGAATTTATACAAAAAAGTGACAGTTCACAGAAAGTTGTTTTAGATACAGCAAGAAATGCACTTTATGAATTATCATATGGAAGGTAAGAAGTAACTAGAAATAACTTATTAATTAAGGAAGTTCACTTTGCAATTTTGTGTCTTCGTGTGTGTTATCTTCAGTATACTGAGAAAAAATATTCAAAAAGACAAAAAGAAAAATCACCGAATGAAATTTAAGGACAATTTTGTAGAGCTCGATCCTCTTGACAAAAATAATTTAACTGTGATCCACAACCTGGTGCGAACTCTCTGTTATTGTTTTGATTCTCTTATTATGTATTAGGAATGTTGCTTCACTGTAACCGTTATATTACTGTATTATTCTTGTAGTTCTTGTGTGCGGTACTTGTATATTGGTAAACACTGCTCTGTTGTTCCTTATTGTTACCTTCCTTATATGTAAATGTGTTTGTGTACCTTACACCTTTTTTGTGTGTTTACTATATGTTCTACTCTCCAGTGTTAATAACACTTATATTGTTATGTCGTATAAAGTGTACTTTGTGTGTTACGATATGGTTTTACTCTCCAAGTTACATTACATACTATTGTTTTGTTGTAGTGTACTTTGTGTGTTACTATATGGTTCTACTCTCCAGTGTTACTACACTTCACTATTGCAGAGTGACTTTTTGTGCGTTAAAACTATTACTTTCAGTTACTAAAACTGTTGTGTGTTACTACCACTGTTTTTGTATGTTACTCTACCTTTTTTTATGATACTCTTACTTTCTGTACTCTTTCTTATTTGTTGCTGTTATGTTTCTGCGCAAAAAAAATTTTCCTTCCGTTTCCTTTAGTTAACGTGCTTGTTGTATTGTTGACGTGCATGTTTGTATTGTTGACAGCTTGTTGTAATTGTTGACATGCTTGTTGTATTGTTGACGTGCTTGTTGTAATTGTTTACGTGCTTGTTGTATTGTAGACGTTGCTTGTTGTATTGTTGTCATGCTTGTTTATTGTTGACGTGCTTCGTGTATTGTTTGACGTGTTGTTGTATTGTTGACGTGCTTGTTGTATTGTTGACGTGCTTGTTGTTGGTTGACTGCTTGTTGTATTCGTTGACGTGCCTTGGTTGTTTGTTGACGTGCTTGTTGTTGTATTTGTTGACGTGCTGTTGTATTGTTGCGTGCTTGTTGTATTGTTGAGTCGCTTGTTGTGTATTGTTTGACGTGTTGTTTGTATTGTTGACGTGCTTGTTGTATTTGTTGACGTTGCTTGTTGTATTGTTGACGTGCTTGTTGTATTGTTTCGTGCTGTTGTATTGTTGACGTGCTTGTTGTATTGTTGACATGCTTCGTTGTATTGTGACGTTGCTTCCGTTGTATTTGTTGACATGCTTGTTGTATTGATTGACGTACGTGTTTTGATTGTTGACGTGCTTGTTGTTTTGTTGACGTGCTTGTTGCATTGTTGACGTGCTTTGTTTGCACATTGTTGGGACGTACTTGTTGAATTGTTGACGTGCTTGTTGTATTTTGTTTGGGTACTTGTTAATTGTTGACGTACTTGTTGAATTGTTGACTGCTTGTTTGTATTGTTGACGTGCTTGTTGCATTGTTGACGTACTTGTTGGAATTTTTTGGTTTGACGTGCTTGTGGTATTTGTTGACGTGCTTATGTTGCATTTTGAGTACTTGTTGAATTGTTGAACTGTGCTTGTTTGTATTGTTGAGGGTGTGTTGAATTGTTGAGGGCTTGTTGAATTTTTGACGTGACTTGTTGTATTGTTGGACGTGCTTGTTGTATTGTTGACGTTCTTTTTGAATTGTTGACGTGCTTTGTTGTATGATTGAAAGTGCTTGTTGTATTGATGACGTGCTGTTGTATTGTTTACGTGCTGTTGAACTTGTTGGACGTGCTTGTTTTATTGTTGACTGTGATTGTTGTATTGTTGACGTACTTGTTGAATTGTTGGACGTTGCTTGTTGATAGTTGACGTGCTTGTTGAAATGTTGACGTGCTTGTTGAATTTTGGGACGTGCTTTGTTGTATTGGGTTGACGTGCTGTTGTATTGTTGACGTGCTTGTTGAATTGTTGAACTGTGCTTGTTGGAATTGTTGGACGTGCTTGTTGTTATTTGTTGAGTGCTTTTTGTATTGTTGACGTGATTGTTGAGAGTGTTGACGTGCTTGTTGAATTGTTTGACGTGCTTGGTTGATATTGTGACGTTATTGTTGTATTGTTGACGTGCTGGTTGTATTGTTGACGTGCCTTGTTGTGTTGTTTTGTTGAACGTGCTTGGGTATTGTTGACGTGCTTTTATGTACTTGTTGACGTGCTTGTGGAATTGTTGCCACGTGCTTGTTGTATTGTTGACGTGTTTGTTGTATTGTTGACGTGTTGTTGTATTGTTGACATGCTTGTTGTATGTTGCGTGCTTGTGTATTGCTGACGTGCTTGTTGTATGTTGACGTGCTTGTTGTTATTGTTGACGTGCTTGTTGTATTGTTGACATGCTTCTGTATTGTTGACGTGCTTGTTGTATTGTTGACGTGCTTGTTGTATTGTTGGACGTGCTGTTGTATTGTGACGTGCTTGTTGTATTGTGACGTGCTTGTTGTATTGTTGGACGATGCTTGTTGTATTGCTGGAGTGCTTGTAGTATTGTTGACCGTGCTTGTTGTATTGTTGACGTGCTTGTGTGTATTGTTGACGTGCTTGTTGTATGTTGACGTGCTTGTTAATTGTGGACGTGCTTGTTGTATTGTTGACGCTGCTTGTTGTATTGTTGACGTCGTGCTTGTTGTATTGTTGACATGCTTGTTGTATGTTGGAAGTGCTTTGTTGTATTGCTGACGTGCTGTTGTATTGTTGACATGTACTTGTTGTATTGTGACGTCGCTTGTTGTATTGTGACATGCTTGTTGTATTGTTGCGTGCGCTTGTTGTTTTATTGTGAAGTGCGAGTTGTTTAGGTTGACGTGCTAGTTGGATTGTGGACGTGCTTGTTGTATTGTTGACGTGCTTGTTGTATTGCGGACGTGCTCTTTTTGTATTGTTGAGTGCTATGTTTGTATGGTTGACGTGCTTGTTGTTATTGTTGACGTGCTTGTTGTATTGTTGACGTGCTTGTTGTATTGTTGAACGTGCTAGTTGTATTGTTTGACGTGCTTGTTGTATTGCTGACGGCTTGTTGTATTGTTGGACGTGTTGTTGTATTGTTGGACGTGCTTGTTGTATTGTTGACGTGCTTTGTTGATATTGTTGACATGCTTGTTGTATGTTGAATGCTTGTTGTATTGTTGACGTGCTTGTTGTATTGTTGACGTGCTTGTTGTATTGTTGAACGTTGCTTGTTGTTGGTGACGTGGCTTGTTGGATTGGTGACGTGCTTGTTGTATTGTTGACGTGCTTGTTGTATTGTTGATTGCTTGTTGAATTGTTGACGTGCTTGTTGTATTGTCTGAGTGCTTGTTGTATTGTTGACGTGCTTGTATTATGTTGGAACGTGCTTGTTGTATTGTTTACGACGTGCTTGTTGTATTGTTGACGTGCTTGTTGTATTGTTGACGTGCTTGTTGTATTGTTGACGTGCTTGTTGTATTGTTGACGTGCTTGTTGTATTGTTGACGTGCTTGTTGTTTGTTGACCGTGCTGTTGTATTGTTGAAGTGCTTGTTGTATTGTGACGGGTTGTTGGATTGTTGACGTGCTGTTGTTGTGGACGTGAGCTAAAGATTCCACATGTGTTTACTACAAGAACTTCAAAATTATGCCACTGCACTTTCTCCTGCAGTTCTCTCTCACACTGGACGGATATCTCTCACACTGTCACTTATATCTCTCACACTGGCACTTATATTCTCTCACTCTGGCACTATATCTCTCACACTAGGCAAGTATATCTCTCACCTGGCACTTATATCTCTCACACTGGCACTTACATCTTTAAGCTGGCACTTATATCTCTCACACTGGCCCTTGTATCTCTCACAACAGGCACTTATATCTCTCACACTGGAACTTAATATCTCTCTCCTGGACTTATATCTCTCACACTGGCAGTATTTCTCTCACACATGGCACTTATATCTCTCACACTGCACTTTATATCTCCACACTGGCACGTATATCTCTCTCAATGCATTTATCTCTAACACTGGCCACCTTATCTATCTCACACTGGCACTTACATCTTCACACTTGGGCACTTATATCTCTCACACCTGGCACTTATATCTCTACACTGGCACTTATACTCTCTCATGCGCACTTATATCAATTTCTCTCACACTGGCACTTATATCTCTCACAAATGCACTTATATCTCTCAAACTGGCACTTATATCTCTCACACTGGCACTTTATATCTCTCACACTGGCACTGTATCTTCACACTGGCACTTTTATCTATCACACTGGCATTATTCTCTCACACTGGCACTTATATCTCTCACACTGGCACCTTATATCTCTATCACTGCGCACTTATATCTCTCACACTGGCACTTATATCTCTCACACTGGCACTTATATCTCTCACACTTTGCACTTAGATCTCTACACTGGCACTTATATTCTTCTCACATATGCACGTATCATCCAACACTAAAATTTATCAACATTTATAAAGTTATATAATATAACTATAATTAGTAAAATGTGGTAAACAGAATATAGATAATTATGAAGGCTATGTAAATATTTCAAAAACACAATTTGACTAAATATATTTTACCAAGCAAAATTAACTTTATTCATCAAATAATAAAAGTTAAATAAAAGTATTATTAAAAATATCAAATAAAATTAATGGAAATATGAACTATAATAAGTTAATGTATTTTATGTACAGTATATTATGTACAGTATATTATGTACAGTATATTATGTACAGTATCTATGTAAGTATAATATGTACAGTATATTATGTACAGTATATTATGTACAGTTATTATTGTACAGTATATTATGTACAGATATATTATTTGTACTGTTATTATGTACAGTATATTATGTACAGTATATTATGTACAGTATATTATGTACAGTATATTATGTACAGTATATTATGTACAGTATATTATGTACAGTATATTATGTACAGTATATTATGTACAGTATATTATGTACAGTATATTATGTACAGTATATTATGTACAGTATATTATGTTCAGTATATTATGTACTGTATTATTATGTACAGATAATATTATGTACAGTATTATTATGTAAGTATATATGTTAGTATATTTTGTACAGTATATTATGTACAGTATATTATGTTACAGTATATTATGTACAGCTTCTATTATTTACTGTATATTATGTACAGTGTATTTATTATGTTCAAGTATATTATGTGCAGTATATTATGTACAGTAGTATATGACAGTATATTATGTACAGTGTATTATGTACAGTATATTATGTACGTGTATTAGTACAGTTATTTATGTACAGTATATTATGTTACAGTATTTCTAGTACAGTATATTATGTACAGTGTATTATGTACAGTATATTATGTACATATATTATGTACAGTATATTATGCTACAGTATATTATCGTACAGTCATATTATGTTCAGTATATTATTGGATAATATCAGTAGTATATGTGAATATATTGATATTTATCTATCATAACAACGCCTGCCTTCGTGCAGTGCTGCTCTGACAGCAGGTGCTGCTCTGACAGCAGGTTGCTGCTCTGACAGCAGGTGCTGCACGCTCTGACAGCAGGGTGCTGCCTTGACAAAGCAGGTGCTGCTCTGTCAGCAGGGGCTGTCTGACAGCAGGTGCTGGTGCTTGTGACATACAGATGCTGCTTTGACAACAGATGCTGCTTTGACAGCAGTGCTGCTTTGAAACAGATGTGCTTTGACAGCAGGTGCTGCTTGACAGCGGTGCTGCTCTGAACAGCAGGTGCCTGCTTTTACAAAAGATGCTGCTTTGACAGCAGTTTGCTGCTCTGACAGAAGCGTGCTGCTCTGACAGCAGGTGCTGCTTGACAACAGATGCTGCGTTGACAACAGATGCTGCTTTGACAGCAGGTGCTGCTTTGACAAAAGATGACTACTTTGACAGCAGGTGCTGCTTGGGACAGCAGTCTGCTGCTCTGGACTGAGGTGCTGCTTTGACAGCAGTGCTCGACTCTGACAGCAGGTGGCTGCTTTGTCAGCAGGTTGCTGCTCCGACAGCCAGGTGCTGCTTTGACATGCGGTTTGCTGCTTTGACAGCAGGTGCTGCTTTGAAGCGGTTGCTGCTATGGACAGCAGGTGCTGCCCTCCGACAGCAGGTGCTGCTGTAGACACACACACGGAGGATTTAAGTCTCAAAAATCTTACTTCTATTACACTAGCTTAGAGTTTGCGCGGCAAAACATGAAGTGTTAATAGTAGACTAGATTATAGACATTTTTCAAAATTAAGTTTTACAGTCTGGATCGAGTAATAATCATTACATATGACATAGAACCATAACTGACGTAATACCTGGCCGAACATTAAATAATCAGTTGTCTAATTCCAAAGTCGATTAATCACCTAAAATTTACGTCAACATAAATTACTCAAGCTCGCACAGTATCAAGGTGTGTGACGCTCTATCAACAAGAGATAACAGAAACTCTCAGAGATGGTTCACCAAAAGTACTTTCCACATAACGTACATCACAAAGGTACTACCTGAGTACGTGACATGTGGATGTACTTGTGTGAACGTAGCTAATGGATGTATTTTTGTGGTGTACATGGCATGCGTTCGATAGGTTTTGTGTGTGTACGTGGTATGGTGCGTGTGTATGTACGTGGCATGTGGATGTGTTGTGTGTAGTAGCATGAGTGAATGTTCTTGTGTTATGTACGTGGGCATGGTGGATGTGCTTGTGTGTTACGTGGCATGGTGGAATGTCGCTTGTGTATGTACGTAGCATGGTGAATTTGCTTTGTATGTACGTGGCATGGTAGATGTGCTTGTGTATGTACGTAGCATTGGTGGAAGGAAGTATGTGATGTGCGTGTGTATTTGTTGTTAAATTCTCATGAAACCTTAGAGAATTATTAAGGGTGTTTATACGCATGTATGTTTGTGTGTGATGATTGTGTAACATGACGCTTTTATTCGTGTGGATAAACGTGTGTATTTGTACGGACAGTGGTGGAGATGCAGAAATGTCTGTGAGTCGTGTGTGTAGGTATACACAAGTGTGCCTCTTGTGTACCTATGCGTCCCTTGCACTTTCATATAAACAACAAAATGTTAATAAATACACAAATAACCCGAATATTTTAAAACCAGTTAAGATTATATATATGTCGATGCCGAATAAGTAAAATTTGCTACTTTGGCTTAATAACAATGCTGTTCTTGACCGAAATTAGACAAGCGAAAATCTGTGTATGACAATATTCTCGTAAAAAACATTCTGACCCTAACAAAAAAAAGAAACATATTTCATTGTGTTTATATTAACACTTGCTGTAAATTATCTAATATTATTTAGTGGATAGGCTTAATTAAATTATGCATGTTGATATAAGGGAGAACGCGTCTCAGAAAAGAGTTGCTTCTACATTCTAAGTAAATACGTTATTATTAACCAGGCTTCGTGAATTTAGGTCTAGGTGCTAGAGTTGTAGCACACTTTGTCTATGATTGTATCTGTAAATTATATTGTGTGTAACCTAGACAATTGTGCAACATTGGGAAGGTTAATTGTGGAAACGTGTTGAACGCTGTACAAGTGTTTTAATATTATAACTTGTCAGCTTTTTTAAACCATTATATCATAAATTATATAATATATATATATATATATATATATATAATGTGTAATTTCTCACACCTCCTTAATGTTATACCTGTTGTATTATCTGTATATATATATTGTGTTATGAAAACTCCGGTTATTTTCTTTTTCTGTCTCATAAAACCGCTTAGATATTAATCAGTCGGATATCTTGCTACTCCTACTTACACTTTGGTCACACTTCACAGACCGCACATGCTTATATATATATTACATATACATCTAGGTTTTTCTACTTTTTCTAAATAGCTCTGTTTCTTTTTTATTTCTTTATTGTCCATGGGGAAGTGGAAAAGAATCTATTCCTCCGTAAAGCCATGCGTGTCGTATGAGGCGACAAAATGCCGGGAGCAATGGGCTAGTACACCCTTCCTCCTGTAACATTTACTTAAAAAAGAGAAGAAGAATAACTTTATAAAACTGTGGATGCTTAAATGTGCGGTGGGATGTAGTGCGGATGACAAGGAAACGATGATTGCTAATGTTATGAATGAATAGAGTTGGATGTCCTAGCTCTAAGCGAAAACAAAGCTGAAGGGGGTAGGAGAGTTTCAGTGGGGGGAAATAAATGGGGATTAAATCTGGAAGTATCTGAGGAGAGTTAGAGCAATGTGAAGGCGGTAGCAGTAAGATAATGTTAAATGATCAGTTATGGAAGGGGGAAAGAGAATATGAATGTGTAAATTCAAGGGAATTATGTGGATTAAAGTAAAGGTTGGATGCGAGAAGTTGGGTATCAATATGCGTGTATGGCACATGGAGATGAGAGGAATGCAGAGGAGGGGAGGAGAGTTTTTGGGAGATGTCTTCAGCTGAATGTATAGGAGCCTTTGAACCAAGTGAGAGAGTAATGTCGGTAGGGGACCTGCAATGCTAAGAGTAGGAGAGAAACTGTTTCTTAGAGAGGGGTGTGGGGTAGGTAAGTTTGGCGGGGTGCCAGGTGGTAAATGATAATGGGAGCCTTTGATTGAACTTTGTATAGAAGGGGTTTAGTGCTATAGGTAATACATATTTTAAGAAAAAGAGGATAAATAAGTATACACGATTATCTATGATGTGTAGGCGAAATGACAGTAGGTTGTTGGTTATGTTTGGTAGATAAAAGAATGTTGAGTAGACTTCTGGATGTACATGTTTATAGAGGGGCAAAGATATATCAGATCACTTCCTAGTTTACTGCTAGCTAATGAGAGTTAAGGTAGATGGGTACAAGGCGAATAGAGAAAGCATCAGGGAGAGAGGAGGTGAAGGTTTATAAACTAAATAGAGGAGCAGTTTTTAGGGTTAAGCATAAAACAGCTATTGAGGATAGATGGGCTAATGAGAGCAGAATAGGCATTGGGGTCGAAGAGGTATGGGGTAGGTTTTTAAAAATGTAGTGTTAGAGTGATTCAGCAGAAGTTTGTGGTTACAGGAAAGTGGGGGCAGGAGGAAGAGGACGCGATTGGTGGAATTGATTGATTGTTACAAGAGAGTAGTAAGGGAGGGAGAAAAAGTTAGCATATGAGAAGTTTTTACAAAGTAGAAGTGATGCATAAGAGAGGAGAGTTATGGAGTACAGAGTAGTGGTTTTAACGAGAGTGGTGAAGCAAGGTAAAAATGAGAAGCAAATGAGAGAGTGGTGAGATGTTATCAACCAAATTTTTGTTGAAAATAAGAAAAAGTTTTGGAGTGAGATTGACAATGTTAAGAAAGCCTAGAGAAACAATGGATTTGATCAGTTAAACAATAGGAGATGAGAGTTATTAAATGGATGTAGAGGTATTGGGGAAGATGGAGGGAATATTTTTGAGGTGAATTGTTAAATGTTGATGAAGATTAGAGGAAGCTGTGATTTCGTGTTATAGGGCAAGGAGGAATAACATCTTCGTAGGTGTGAGTGCAGGAAGAGCAGTTATGAGTGTGGGGAAGTTCGTGACGGCAGTAGGTAAAATGACAAGGGGGGGGTAGGTAAAGGCAGCCGGATTGATGGGGACTAAAGATAGAAATTGTTAAAGCAGGTGGGTTATAGTTTGGAGTGGTTGGGTTCAAATTATTTAATAAATGTATGAAGAGGGTTAAGGACCTAGTGATTTGGCCGCGAGGAGAGATGATAGTTCCTTTGTTAATAAAGCAAAGGGGATAAAAGAGAGAGCCAAAAATTATAGGGGGTTAAGTTTGTTGAGTGTACATGTAAAGTGTATGGTAGAGTTTAATTGGAAAGAATTAGAGTAAGACGGAGAATAGGATAGCATGATGAACAAGGAGGCTTTAGAAAGGTATAGAGGAGTGGTGGGAACACGGTGTTTACAGTGAACTTATAAGTGAACAGTATTTAGATAAGGCTCTAAAGAGGTCTTTGTGGAATTTAAGGATTTGGAAAGGCGTATGACAGGGTGGATAGGGGGGGCAATGTTGGCAATTGTTGCAAGTGTATGGTGTAGGAGGGTAGGTTACTGAAAGCAGTGAAGAGTTTTTACGAGGATTAGCTGAGCTCAAAGTTAGAGTATGTACGGAAAGAGGAAATTTTTTCCCAGTAAAAGTAGGCCTTAGCATGGATGTGTGGTCACCGTGGTGTTTAATATATTATGATGGGGTTGTAAGAGAAGTAAATGCCGAGGGTCTTGGCAAAGAGGGTGGAGTTAAAGATAAAGAATCACACACAAAGTGGGATAGTCACTGTGCTTCTTGCTGATGTCACCTTTGGCTTTTGGGAGATTCTGAAGAGAAGTGCAGAGATGTGGATGCATTTGGTGGGAGTGCAAAAGAAGAAAATTAAAGGTGGAATACAGGAAAGAGTAAGGTTTGAGGGATAACGTAAAAGATTAGGTGATGAAGATTGAATATCAGGATTGGAGGGAAGATGAAGGCATGGAGGAGGTGAAACGTATTCAGATATTTGGGAGTTGGGAGTGTCAGCGGAGGGGGTTATGAAAGTTGGGTGGATCATAGAATTTGATGAGGGAAAAAAAAGTGAGGGGGTGCATTAGGAGTCTGTGGGACAAAGAACTTTGCCCTTTGGGGGCAAAGAGGGGAATGTTGAGGTTTAGTTTTCCAACGCTCTTAAAGGGGTGTGAAGCGGGGGTGTGAATTTTGCAGCGAGGGAAGGTGGAGGCATGGAGTTCATGTTGAGGGCAATGTGTGGGGGAAAATAAATGCGAGAATTCGTAGTTTGGAAGATAGGAGGAGGAGCGGGATTACCAAAATGTTGTCCAAGGGTGAGGGGGGGTTTTTTGAGGGGGTTGGGGACATGTAGAGAGATGGAGCGAAAACAAAAATGACTTAAAGAGTGTATCAGTTGTAGTGGAGGAAGGGGGGTAGGGGTCGGCCTGGGAAAGGGGTTTGGGGGGAGGGAGTAAAAGGAGGTTTTGTGTGCGAGGGCTTGGATTTCCAGCGGCATGCGTGAGCGTTTTTGATAGGAGTAAATGGAGACAAATGGTTTTTTTTACTTGGGCGTGCTGTTGGGTGTGAGCAAAATAAATTTAGAAGGGGTTCAGGGAAACCGGGAGGCCGGGCTTGAGTCCTGGAATGGGAAAATACAGTGCCTGCACTTGAAGGAGGGGTGTTAATGTTGCAGTTTAAAAAAATGTATGTAAAAAACCCTTCTGGCAAGACCCGTGATGGATGAATGTGGTGAAAGTTTTTCTTTTTCGGGCCACCCTGCCTTGGGGGAATCGGCCCGTGTGATAATAATAATAAAAATATTATATATATTTAATATATAATTTTTATTTATTTATATATATATATTATTTTTTATTTATAATTATGGGCCCTGGCGGGTTTGATACTTTATGTGATGAATTTATGTGATTATCTGGCGTGGATTAGACAAGTGTTTCTTAAGGTATTGGAGGGGATTCGTTAGTTATGTTCTAAATCATGATTATTTTTTGTCCCGACTGTAATTTATTTTGGGAAAAAAGTCTGTATTGTAGTCAATATTGCACTTTTTGTTTTGCCCAAATTCTTAAAATAGTGAATAGAAGTAAGACTTTTTGGGGGTTAACCTCC
>NC_069498.1:7602848-7627738 GCF_026875155.1 Cherax quadricarinatus
TACTCGGGAATTCTACTTTAACGTATTCGATACTGAAAGATTCGATTTGATCTATGATCCAACCAGATCCTTCCTGATCTTGCAACTCTGTCTCGTATCTTTCTAATATCGTTCCCACCCATCGATCAAATACTTCAGAGATTTCCTCTTCACTTACTAACTCAAACGCTAAATTTATCACAAATTGACCATTTTGATCATCACCCGATATGTTTTGACGTAATGTGCTTATAACTATAATCGGGTGGATTCTGAGCGACATTGCTAGAGGTGATCTATCATACATATCTCGCATCTGATCTGTAAAATAATCCCTATAAGCATGTAAATACATTCTTAACTCCCTGTTGTAAGTTGAAGGAACACTATATTTCCTCACTGTATGTCTACCTCTAAAATTCTGGATGTATGTAATAATTTCTGGTCTCTCATCTTCACCTCCACTATTGTGTGCGACATTACTGTCAGACACGTCATGGGAGGTAGTTGCTCTCTCATCATCTTCATTAATGGGGATAGAAGTATCCACACCTCCTGCCGCACCTCCGCGTTGTGAGGTACCAACACTAGCAGATCTACCTGCACTCTCATCTTCATTCCCCGGCACACCTCCATGCTGTGCGACATTACTCTCAGTTTGATTCACAACAGTACCAGGTGTATTTCCTGCAGAGGAAAAAAGTATATCCAATTCATAACCCAAAATATTTTTATATATTAAGATTTCAATGAATATAACAAAATCTTTCACCCTTCTCAGTTTTTACATAATACGAATTAAGATTTTAATGAATGGAACAAAAAAAATTCTTTCTCGAGTGACTAACTCATTTTTACGATAAATATTTTTCACAACAAAAGTAAAAAGATCACAATTGGATACATACCTGTTTCTACAGCCTTCTTCCATAATACATCTATGCGTTCCCACTCATTCTTTAATTCTAACAACCTCTCATTGCGATGTACACCACCTTTCTTGATTTCCAACGATCGTCGCCTTCTAATCGACAATCTCCTCTTCACTAATGCTTCCAAGTAATTCGCGTATATTATTTTCTTATCCTCTGTTAAGAATTTCACTTATTAACTCACTAACCCAGTAAAAATTTCACTCGTATGCTCCAACAACAAAAATTATCCCAAAACATTTTTTCCTCGTTATATCATTAAACATGTTAAATAATATCTGTTTCACCACATATCAAGATTTTCTAAGTACAACTTACCTTTCTCCATGATGTGTGGTTCAGCGTTGGAAGATGAGGTCAGCCGGGCTTGACGGATGGAAACACAATCCTCGCTCTGAGAGACTCCTTGACCTTATATGGGTCACCCCAAAGTATTGCGTCATGATTTTTGTACACCCCTTCCCCCCTCCGACGACGCCATGAAATGCGGTTCACATCCAAGGTAGAAAATCACAGTCATCTCCTAACCGAACACCTGCGTCAACTCAGGTCAGACAGACGCCATGAAATGCGGTTCACATCCAAGGTAGAAAATCACAGTCATCTCCTAACCGAACACCTGCGTCAACTCAGGTCAGACAGACGCCATGAAATGCGGTTCACATCCAAGGTAGAAAATCACACGGCCATTACGTATCTCCTTACCGAACATCCGTGTCAATCGGTACCCTAAAGTAACTAATTTTGGTGAGGTAGTCCCGCTCCGCAACAGGAGGTTACTCCTCATTAACTTAGCTGTTATATATCTTGAAAACCCATTAACACTTACACTGTACAAGTCACCTCTGTATGGTAAACTTAATCTCTTTCGACAGTACAATGAACTTGACAACATACACATCGGCTGATGTTGATATATTTCGTTATCCATCAAGGATTATCATTGCCGGTTATTCGAATAGTGGCAAATCTTATTTCACATCAAAATTATTAAAGTTATACCATGAGAAATTTCATAACATTATAATATGCGGGGTGACATCACACGTCTTAGAACAAGATTCAGAGATATCTCATAAATTAACATTAAGTAAAGATATTATCGACCCACAGAATGTCATTGCATCATCCGATGAAAATACAATAATTATTGTTGATGATCTATTTTTAAAAGCTGGTAACAGTGAAATTATTCTCGAATGTTTTACTAAAGGTAGACATCATAATATAAGCATTATTCTGATTACTCAAAATATATTTCACGGAGGACGATATAGTCGTACCATGGCTTTAAACCCCACGCATTTTGCTTTATTTAAAATGAGGGATCTTGGACAAGTAGAGATTCTGGGGCGACAAGTTTTCGGAAAAAATAAGGAATTTGTAAATATATATAAATCTGCTATAAATCGATCACCCTTTGGTTATTTATTCATAGACCTTGCATTAAATACACCAGAAGCATTACAGTTGCGAACCAATGTGTTACGGCAGGATTCCTACGAAATTGTATACCAATGGAGCGAACAAAATTAATTGAAAAGGTTTATAGAGATCCTGGATCTGCTGGGTCATTCTCTGGTGTAAACAGTTTATATACAGCTGTAAAAAAGATTGATCCGTCCATAACCTTGAAAGAGGTCAGAAATTTCTTAAATTCAGAAAGATCATATACTTTATATGTTCTTAAACCTAAGAAGTTTCCTCGTAGGAAAATAATTGCTCCCAAACCCAGAGTGATATTAACCTGTGATTTGGGTGATATGTCTAAATTATCCAGATATAATGATGGATATAAATACATTCTCGTGTGTATCGATGTTTTTTCAAGATATTTACAAGCAGTACTCATGAAAAAGAAAGACGGACCGAGCACTTTACATGCATTACATAACATATTGGAGAATGAAAAAGTGAAGAATATATCGAGATTATTTACAGATAAAGGCAGGGAGTTTCTAAATAAACAGGTACAGAATTATCTCCAGAGTAAGCATATAAAGTTATATCATGTATTTTCGAATGAAACAAAAGCTTCCATTGCAGAGAGAGTCTTGCAAACGATGAAACGTAAATTATACAAGTATATGACAAGTGCCAATACATTTAATTATTCAAAAGTGTTAAATGAATTAGTAGATGCGTATAATTCAACTCCACACTCGGGGATTGGTGGTAAAACCCCATTGCAAGTCCATGGTATTACGACATTGAATGATATAAGGAATCAGTTTCGGATAAATTATAAAAATGGGAGATCCAATAAGAAACGAATCAGTAAGAAATTGGCTGTTGGAGACACAACAAGAGTGACTCTTAGCAGATCATCCGCGTTTAACCGAGGGTTTCACACACAAAATACAGAGGAAATATTTAAAATATATAGAATTAATAATTCTCAACCTATAACAACATATCATTTGAAAGATTTGAAAGGTGAAAAGATTAAAGGAACATTTTATCGCGAAGAATTGACCCCAGCCATATCACCTCCAGAATATATTATCGACAGAGTAATGAAACGAAAAAAAATTGGTGGAATTACGCATTATTTGGTATCTTATAAAGGTTATGATTCCACTTTTAATTCGTGGGTCAAAGAAGGAGATTTGTTGAAGGTACAATGAAAAAATCATTATTAGAAAAATTTAAAGAATTAATTACATTACTTAATAGTGTCCCACGCAATCATCGGAAGAGTTTATTACAACAGTTTAAGAAAACACACATAAGTTGTATCAGTGAGATTTTCAAGAATTTGATCAAGAATAAAATACCATTAGACCCTAAAATATTTAAAAAGTACAAGAACGAGATTAGATCATTAGCTTGTAAGAAAATTGGTTTTCAGCGTAAAAAGAAATATTTGCTATTATTATTTCAAGATTGTTTAATAAATCATGAAAGAATTTTATCTTGTACCAACTTCACTTATGAAACCCAAACCTCTCGAGTTAGTAAAATCGGGGGGTGACGAGAATTTAGAAGGAGGAGGTGGATGCTTGAAGCGTGGTGTTAAACGCAAGATTAAGCTCAGTCCCGTCAGGGAAGTCAACCCACCTGCTCTCACCTCGGTGAAACCTCAGAAAACCCCAGATTTGTCAAGATTCATGCACATAAGGGTGAGTGCGAGAAATATAGAATATGTGAAATCAATCTTGGTATTATTGCAAAGAAATCTTTTGGTGAGTTGGGATGAGAATGGTGACCTTCTTACCCCCATTACTGGACGTAATATTATTGAAATATTAAATGTTTTATCAGAAAACAATGTGAAATCAGCGAGAAGAATCGATTCTGATTACTTAACAGAAATAAAGCATTTATTAAATATAACAGGTATACATTTTGATTTTGTGAGGAATACAAAAGTGAGAAGACAATTATTACATAAAGGAGGCGGTGTAAGACGAGAGGAATCATCGTGGATAACATATTAGGTGAGTATATAAACTCTGTGATGATATGTTTTTACTCAGTGTGTTATAAGAGTGTGGAGATGGCTGGACGTCTTCTATACGTCTGTAGTGATTCCAGTGTTGCTTTATTTCCCGCCAATACACCTTCAGCTTTCATTAATAAATTATATTATTCCATTATATTAGATAATAAAATTGATTATGAGGTTGCTCTGAAAAAAATATAATTTATCCCAAGACACATTATATACCGCAAAAGAATTTGAAGATATGTATTAAATATGAGAAATCTACATTAAATAAATATATCCATAAAATTGATATGAGCAAAATTATTGGAGGTGATATGGCAAGGATTTTAGAGGCAATAAATGAGGATATTAATGTAAATCTGATAATAGCAGTTAAACATATAACGGGTATTATCATCCCCAAAAACTCAATTGTGTTCACATATCATCCAGGAATAAACAGAGTAGTTATTAACTTGAAAAAAAAAACTTATACTGCCTTCTGATATTACTAGCGGTTATGTGGGGTTGGAATTTGACAAAGAAGGAAGCGATATGTTAGAGTTCTCAGGTAATGAAATTTTGTATGTCTTTACCAATAAAAAAGAGATTATTTTTAACGAGTCTGGTGTGAAGGCGGTAAACCCACCCGGTCCTGAATCAGGTATTAATTATATGTTAATATATAGTGATTTGATTGATCCCATTAATTTTGGCGATCAGTTGGTATCTCTTTTGGGAGTAGTTGATATTAATACATTAAGATCTAATTATGATCCCACAATGTACAAACCACTTAATAAAAAGATAATTGATCAAGTGAGTATTAAGCTCGCTGATCAGAAAGGAAGGTTAATTCAATATAATGACAAGTGTTCTACTGTATGTGTACTACATTTAAGACCTATAAAACGAGAGTGAATGAACAAGTTAAGTTAATATTGAACGAACCTCAAGTGAGAAGGGGTTTTCTCCCCCTCCTTCAGGGGAAATCAGTCCGAAACTTTTTGATACTTCGAGGGTGAAAGGAGGGGGGTTTTTAGATATCATTTTAATAAAGCTGGGGGAGGGGCGGGGGAAATTGCCCTTTCCCTCGGGGGGGATGGCCAAAAAGTTTTTACCTTTCTTATTGAATCCCTTTTTGCCCCCGGGAGTATTAAAAATAGGGGAAAAAATGGGGTTGAACAAAGTTAAAATGGTTTTTGCTTTGGAAAAATTCTGCGAGAAATAGGGGTTTGTAAAACCCATTGAAGGGCCCGGACAGAAGTTATTAACCGGAGGAAAGTAGAAAGTTTGGTTTTTGAAAGGGATTGAAATTTAATAATAAAAGAAGGGAATTTTTAAATTTTAATTTTTTATTTTAATTTTTTAACCCTGTCATTTTTTAGTATGTCGGCGGTGTTTCTATACTTTTAAAACCAGGGGGGCTAAAACGCCCCCGCCCCCCACTTATTCCCCCATTCCATAATGAGGGTTTTCCCCCAAAATTTACCAGGCCACGCCGTTAATGAATCCTCAATACACTAGACGACATGTGAAGTTTACCAGTAAATCAGGGTTTTGATAAATTTCCCCCGAATTTAGAATACAAAGTTCAAAAGGGTTCATTTTTTAGTTTTAACCGATTCGGGCCCTTTGGGAAATGAACAAAATATATCAAATGAGGAGGGGAAAGTGAAATTGGGAGATGGAGATAAGGCCAATTTGTAAAACTCTTTTAAGTCAACAATTTTCCCAAATTTCTGGGGTTTTTGGGTTTTCCCCTTTGAAAAACTTTTTAGAATCGAATCCTTTTTAAATTCATTTCGGGTTAAAATTAAAAACTGTTTAAAGCTTTTAAATCCCCATAAAAATTAGATCCCTTTGGGAAGATTAGAAATTCTTTCGTAAAAAAGGGGCCCAGCAAGTAGTACTTTTACACCCAGGTGATTTCGATGATTTTAAAAGAAAAGACGAATGAAAATTAACGAATGAAGTGAAAAAAAACTTTTTTCCCTTTGATGCGGATGTGAGTATTTTTTAAACAAAATATACCCCTGGTTGTGCGAATGTCGATTGAGACTTAAATTTGGGAAATTCCCCCGCATGGGCAATTATAAACCCCAAATTTAAGCGGAAAAACATTTTAAATATAATATTAATTCCATTTAAAAAATTTTTGGATCGTTTAAAATTATTTTCCCTATACGAATGCATTAAATTTTCATTGAATTCAAACATGAGGGGAAACCCGCAGGGGGGTGAAATTTTTTTTCAAGAAGGGCAAATTTTTTAAATATATATTCTGGGCATCCCAATCAAAACAAAATTTATCGCAAAATAAACCTTGGGGGCAAAATCCCTAAAACCCAAAAAGATAAATTTTTTATAAAAAATTTTAATTTTGAAGAAAATAAGATGGAGGGTTAAAATTTTTAAACCCCCCATATTTTCAAAATGAAGATTTGAATCATTTTTGGGGTTACTTTTTAAATTTAGAAATGATTTCTTAATATTGACTGTAAGTTTCCTACACAAGCGAGGAAGGGTTTAAATTCGCTACCTGAAATCTCTGGGTTTTTTAGACTGAAACATCTGATTACATATAAGATTTTCTCCAAAGGGCAGAACTATATTAGGTGTTGACCGAAATAAAACAGTTAAAATGCTATATTTTTCGAGAAGAATGGTAATTTAGAATAGATATGACTTTTGGTAACCGAAAGATGAAATAAATTTGTCTGTTTGTTTGGGGAAACTAATGCGATTTAATATAAAGAAAAATAGAACATGATAGTGCATACGCGAGTATAATCAAAATTGTAAAGAAAAAAATTCCTTAAACATCATAGGGGAAGATACCCTCGTATTGGGTTTTTTGCCGCAAATAAATAAAGAAGTTATTATAGGATAAAAGAAAAAGCCGGAAATTTTCATCATTAATATTTTGAACGTCAAGATGAAAATAGGGGTCTTGGTTTCTATATAGTGAACAAACATTTTTAAATATTAATAGTTTCGGGGTGGATTTAAAACATTAAAAAATATATATGAGAAAATTAATACAAAGAAATTTCATGTACGGTATTAATAGGGATTCAACTGAAAAATCTTTGGGTTGGCGCTTATATGCTAATTTTTGTTATAATTAAAAAATTAAGCGTCAAGAAAATTAAACCATATTTGTTTAAAGATTTTGGTAGAAATAATTAAAGAATGACCAATTTAAAAAAATATGCAATAGCATTTTCAATATACCCTCATTTCAATGTATTTCTAAAAATTTCAACGTGGAATTATAAAAATCTTGTAAAATATTGGGAATTACGTACGGGGGGGGTAGAGGCGTTTAGAGGCGGGCAAAAGGTTATAACGCGCTATATTATTATTTTATTTATTAAAAAAGGGGGGAAGCGCCAAACCCCGGGGGATTTACAGCCCCTGGGGGGGGGATGTGGAAGCATTCGGGGTTTAAATTTGGGGGAAACTGGAGCACAGACCAATTCCCAAATCAAAGCCCCTCACCAACACAAGGAACCTTTCCTTGAGGGGAAACGCTGCTATAATGACTGTCTGGGGTCCTGTTTGGATCACTGTCTAAAGTGGGGTCAAGGATGAATCCAATTCGTATCCCGTTGAGGGCTGCGAGGGGGGGAAAACCCAGCTCCCTGGTATTTTGGGAATAATCCACCTGGGGAAAAATGGTAAGTGATTTAACCGATGAAAAATTGAAAAAAATTTTTTTTTTACACAAAAATGTTTTAGAATGAAAAAGTATAACCCCAAAAAAACTTTTTAATGCAATTAAAATACCCTTTTTTCTTCTTCTAATCGAAAAATTTTTTTTTTTTTGGCCAATGCAAATATAATGCTTGTTGGAAACTTATTCGCGAAAAATCAAATCCAAACAGGAGCAAATGATTTGCGAGTTGATGGTTTGTTAGGGGGAGATCCACCCAGCCTCCTACCCATCCAAAAGGAGATGCTGTGCTCCCCCCTCCTCCCAAACGGCTTCTCCCCGACCCAGGGGAAATGTTGAGAAGTGCCTCCTACTCACGGGTTGTTTTTAACGCTTTTATCCAGGATTTGAAACCCTACCCACGCCGAGATCGTACCTTCTCCCCCCATCTCATATGAGGGAGAAGTGTTAGTAGTTGTTATTGAAAAAAATTTGGTTGGAGCAGAGGGAAATATTTTAAAAATTTTTCCCAAACCCTACTCATTAGGATGAGGTTTCCCCCCCATTTATTATCCACCGTTTCCCCCCCCAGAAGTTTTGTAAAAACAGATGAGGAAAGAAGACGACGACCCGAACAAAATGCACAAAATTCTACAAGGAAGAAAAATCTCTATTGATTTTATCAATAATTGTAGTTTTTTTAAATGAAATTGTATTTGTTGAATTACCAGAAATTAAATTACTGTATAAAAAAATAATAAAAAAAAATATTGGGGATTATGTTATCCTAAAATGTGCCCTTTTGATAAAAAAAATTTTTTCCCTAGTAAGGAACTTACCCCTTTTAACTTTAATGAACAAAAGGGTCGTCATGATTCAACCTGTTGCGCTGCGCCCACTACAATCCCCTTATTAACTTTAAATGAACTAAAAGGCCGAAAATTTTCAGCTTGTGTGCGCGGTATCACCTGACGTCACGACATGGGGAAATCGCAAGAATTCAGCTTGTATGTGTGCTCACGACCGCCGAGAAACACCCTTTTTAGTTCATTTGACTTTTTTAGCCCTGTAGTAAGCAGTCCCTAAGGGGGATCTTTTTTGAATGTTTCCCCCCCAGAGGGGGGAATCCAAAAAAAACCTTGACCAAGGAGAGGGGAAAATATTTGGGACATAGAGGGTAGAAGTGGAGGGGTGGGGGAAATTTTTGTAATATTGATATCGAGAAACTTGATCCAAGGGTCGAAAGAATTTCGAAACCCCCAAAAGGGGGAATCCAAAAACTTGTATTACGAGAAATTTTTGGGGTTGGGGGGTGAAAGGGGGGAGGGGGATCCAAGGAGAGGGAACTTTGATTTCAAAAAAATTTGATCCGGGGAAAATTGGGATTTTGATTTCGAAAATTTTTTTGGGAGGGGGGGAAAAGGGGGAGGGGAAATCCAAAAAAAAACTTGATTCGGAGATCATAAAAAATTTCGAAACCCCATGGGGGGGAATCCAAAAATTGGTAAATTGGGAAAAATTTTTTGGGGGGTTGGGGGGGTAAAAGTGGGGCGGGGGGAAATTTCGAAAACCCCACGGGGGGAATCCAAAAACTTGAAATATCGAGAAAAATTTGAGGTGGGGGGTGGTGAAAGTGGGAGGGGTAACCCAAAAAAACTTGATTCGAGAATTTGGAGATTTGATTTCAAAAAAATTTTTGTCCGAGGAGATCATAAGAATTTCAAAAACCCCAAGGGGGGACCCAAAAAAACCTTGATCCAAGGAACATAAAAAATTTCGAAAACCCCATAGGGAGGATCCAAAACTTGATTACGAAAATTTTTTTTGGGTTGGGGGTAAAGTCGGGGGGGGAATTTCAAAAACCCCATGGGGGGGATCAAAAAACCCTTTGACCGAGAGATGGAGAGCACAAAAAATAAAATTCAAAAAAAATTTCGAAAAAAATCGAAAAAAAATTCGAGGCGGGGGGCCCATCCAACGCGCTGCAAAAGGGGGCGGGCGGGGTCGCGAAGGGCCGGGGGGGGCGCGCGGGCCGGGGGCGCGGGGGGCGACGGGGGGGGTCGCGAAGGGGGGTCGTGGGGGGGGGTAGGGCTGGGGGTCAAGGGTGGGGTAGTCTCGAGGCGAGGAAAAGGTCAAACCGGAAGTAACACCTAGGTTGAAAAGGGGACCCTCCACGCGGGTCCTAGCCCGGGATACACCGCTCAGCCGCACCCCCAAAACCCCAAGGGGCGCTCTGTAAAATTAAGACTACTCTATCATATGTAGGTTATGAATAATAACGGGCAAATTTTTACCTGAATTTTTTCTGTTTTAAAATTGCAAATTATTGCAGAGGGCTCCTAAAATTGCCTTAGGCATAAGAGGGCTGACCTCACCTTTGGTTTGGTAAGAGTAAAGTCCTGAGCTAAAGTTGCACTCTTCTTATGGCAAAATGTATTGCTGCTCCCGGGTCAATAACGGATAACGGGGGAGGTTCACTTTATCCAACCCCATAAAGACGAAAGTCTATCATACAAATCAATACACTGACCCCCCGGGGACATATCTATCATTATAGTGTTATTTCTGTCTACACTATATACCTAAGCTATTGCTACGTGCACGTTATAACCCCCCGGGGCTTACGATTATCGAGGTAAGTCTAAACCCACAAGGAGATGAAGGGCAAGTAGCCCTTGTGAGTATTTTAAATTTTTCAAACGCTTCAAGCTGGGGGAAAAATAAATTTTTTGTTGGTTTGTCACATAATTGAAGTGAGTTTTTAATTTTGCAAATGCACTATATCACTTAAAAAATTCAAGCAAAAGGGCTTATTCGGAATTTTTTCTGGGAAAAAATTTTTCAAATTTTTTCTGGAAGTGTTTGATTAAACTACATGAGTCTTTCCCAACAATAACAGGGGCACTACCAGTAAAATTTTTATTACTCCCCCCGACGACATAAAGTAGCAATAGGTCCCTTCATGAGAATTTAAAGCAAAAAAATAAAATTAATTTTGTTGTCAACCAGTTTGGGGATGTCACTCCACTGCAGGGAGATCACCGCGAGTAATTGAAAAAATTTCTAAAGGCTATCACTCAGATAAATATCGCTGATTTTCCCCAGCCCCCCCAAAGTCTACGCAAAAAAAGGCCGCCGACATTGAATAAAACAGCTATTTTTTACTCCCCCGGGGTTAAAAATACTGTTTTTTTTTCCCCGTAAAGATGGGGGAAATTTCTAAAAAGCCCTAGTATCCACCACCCATTCTTCATTTTAAAAAAATTGAAAACCCTTTATATAATCATATGAACCTGATCCCTCGCCGATAAATTTCAGTTTCTAATCACTGCAAGGGTACACCCTCCTACCGTAAGAGCCCGATTATCACTCGTGTAACTAGTTGGGGAAAAATTATATAATCTCACGACTGTCACCCCCCCATAGTGACGTCTGCGTAAAAAACCCCCAGTTTCGGCAAATAAATCCTAAGAGCATTTTCATAAAGTGCTCGTCCTGATAGAACATGATAAAATGCATATATGCGCATAAATTTGTTGCGAAGGTCGAAGAAATAAATATGGGGGCGGTTTTTGAGAGTCGGAATTGAATATTTTATTCGACAGAATGCCTTGAAACAATTTGTTTGTTTTTTTATGTGAAGTTTTTTCTGAAATGGAATCACTCCCCTTTCTGTTTCGGCCCCTTCCTCATCCAACTAAAATCGTTTTTTTTTTTCCTGAATGAACCTTCGCTTAGCAGAGGAGGGGGAAACCCAAGAAAAAGAGTAATGACCTTGGAAGAGGACTGTCAATTTTGGGGCTAGTCCCACCACCCGGGACCGGCAACGGCTCGACTTGCCTTGTGGGGTGTTACGGTCAAGATTCGCCGGGGGGACACCACTGACTGCATAAAATAATTTGCAAAGTTTTTACCTTTTTTTTTTAGTGTCAACCGACTAATTATAACCGAGCAATCTTTTAAAAAAAAAAGTTACTTTAAAGTTAAAACTGGGGAAGCAAGGATCTAGGAAATAGGGGATTTTTCCCAAAAAATTTTTATTTCTTGTTTAGTGAGAAATTTAAAACATACTTAAAAAATTTTGACTGTTAATAAAAAAATTGATTAAGAAAAAGCGTGACCTCTTTTTTTCCCTCCCGCCCCCCCCATCATCTGCTTGGAGTATTGCCCCGCCCCCTTGGAAAAAATTATTTTGCTCAAAACTTTTTTCTTACGAAAAAAAGCGTTTTAAGAAAAAAATCAATTCAGAGCAAAAACCTGGTAATCTCACCTGTCACCATCCCGCGTGAGCTGTGACATTTTGCTACCACACTGAAAGCCCGGGAGAAACTACAGGAGAATGGGATGACTGCATCCGAGGACAATCGCCCCATAGGTGATCTGCGAGCTGGGGGACGAGCCATAGCTGTAAATACACACACCTCATATTCAAAAAATTATTATTTTAAAAAAATAGATAAAATTTAATCCCCTAGACAGAGAAAACTTTTTCCGCACTAATCAAGCTGGTAACTTTCTTTAGTGACGGGGAAAAGCACCTTTCGCCCTAACGAAAAGGGAGCATATTTTTAGCTCCTTTTAGGATGCGTCTCATAAGGTCTTAAATTTTTCCCCAAAAAAGAGGGACGGTTTTTTTACATCATCTCTCTCTATTTTCACGAGAATGTTTAAAAAAAATCCCCCGCAAATCATATATTATAAATATAATCTAGAAAAGATTTTTTATTTCAATAAAGTAAGAGGGGTAAAATCGGGAAGAACTCTTTCCCGAAAGAAAAAAAAGAATTTTAAACCGGGGAAAAATAGAAGGATTATGTAAATTGGCCTAGTCATTGGAATTTTCCCTTCGTATAAACCGAGGGGGGAATGATTACTTTTTTTAAGATTCAAAACGCCAAAACTAAGTATTCTTAAAAATAATAATAATAATAATAAAATAATATATTTTTTTCCCCCAAAAAAAAAATAAAAAAAATAGCCATCACTGGCAAAAGGTGGGGCCTGCTTTTCTTTGCTGTGACCCCATTCACCCCCGCCACCGCGTAGGGGGCCCCGCCAGGAAGTGAAACTGTGTAATACCAGACGACCTTCACTGTCGGGCGGGCTTTTTTTTTTCTATGGTCTTTTGGCGGGGAAGGGCGTCTGGCATTGTTATCTTCATCTCTGGGATTAAAATCCCCCCCCCCCCCTCTCTTTTAAATAAAAAAAAATGTTTATATATATAAATTTTTCTTCTACAAAAAGGGTCATTTGAGATGGGAAAAGGGAAAAGGGCTGTACCTTTACAGAGGAAAATTAATATTTTCAGAGAGCCGCAAGAATACTTTTTGCTGGTTTTAGCGGGGCAGGCAAAACAGTCTAGTGGAGCGTTTATGTCAGAAATATGCCCCGGGTTCTTTCGCGGGAAAAATCATTTCCTCTGGATGATAAAACTCACCCTTGAAACAAACACCTCCTTAGTGAGAAAATCATTTTAGTGAAAGGTCTCATAACCCGCGGGTTACCAAAATCCCCTTGAGACGACAAAACCTCTGTATATATTGATCCTTTTTAACGAAGCTTAGAGTGTATTCTAGCTATAATTTACTAAGAAGACATGAGCAAATATCCGTAAATTTTCATATCCAAAATTTATTTCCACAAGGAAAAAAAACCCCCACGATCACGCTTAATTTCCAATATATTTTATTAAGACAACGAGTCGTCCGTTGGAATTTTCGGGGACAATTTTGGAAAAAATCTAGCTCCGAAATTTGTTGAGATTTATCGTCACGGGGCCCCGATAAAAACTGGGATCTTCTGGTTGATTTTAAACCATCCAACAAATTCAAATTTCGAACTTCATTACCGGAAGGGGCAACTGTGAAAACGTAACCACTGGTAAAAACAAAATGACCTTTAAAATTTACATAAAAGAAAAATTTTAAAAAAGTAATAAGACGCCAAAAACCCCCGGGGGGTTTACTGGGGAATTAACAAACTTTTTTGAGCGGCTAGGGAGAAAAAAAAGCCCCATTACTTATAAAGACAATAAAATTATCTCTCTTCTCAGAGGGCCATACTTTTCTAAATAGCACCTCTGCATTTCCCCCCGACGAAAATCTAGCCGCTGCCATCGCGTTAACTCACCTGCGACTTGGGGAACTGACTTTAAACATTCCCCCAATCGGGATTAAAATTTTTTGTTACATTGGTCTTTTCAAAGGGAATGAAGGGGGTAGGGGTAGCAAAAAAACTCAAAAAAACGTCTTGTCACCTTACGAAATACATAAAAGCCCCCCTTTCCCTGGAATTTCGAGATTTCCACGACAGAGGGACCGCTTTTATAACCGTCCCCTTTTGAAATTACCTAAAAAAAAAAAGTATAAAAATTTTACAGACCTTTTCGGGCACAAGGTGCAATAGCAAACACTATTCGCACATTAAGCATAGAATCTACCGATAAAGCTTTAACAAATTCTTTAAAATTATAGAGGTATTACCAGCCAAGTAGAAAAAATTTCAAAAACAACCCCACACCTCCCTCAAGAAAGGGCAAACCCAAACAGGGCATTCTCTGAGTCTTCCTCGAGACATTCGTCGGCAGTTTGGCTAAAGTATTTAAATCCCGTCCCCACACCTCACTATTCCGCTGCTCCCCCGGGGTGCATGTGCGGATAACTAGCCACCGGGGACATTTTACAAGAGTTTTTCTGGCCTCAAAACCCAAAAAAATTTTTAAATCCAACGGTTGAAATTTGGCAAGTAATCCCCACCTATTTTCCCTTTTCGCCTACGGGGAAAAAAAAACTCGGGGAATTTTTACGCTCAGGAATTAAAAAACACCTACCTGAATTTTTCCCCATTTAAAAAAGAGACAGAGAAAAAAACTGACAGAAATACAGAATATCTGTAAGCTGGGGGGGGTTATCCCCGAAGTGCAGATAGCTGGGGCCCGAGAAGACATGCAAAATTCAGACAGGGGAAGCCCCCACAGTGCAACACAGACAGTTATTAATTTTATTAAACAAACTTCCAGCTAAAGCTCGCAATCTGCTGGAATTTTTTTAATAAAATTTAAAACCCTTTTTGACTGCTAGGGGCTTACCCCTTCTGACATTTTGCAGTCCTTTTCGTGCACCCATATCTGCCTTTGGGAAACCCCCCAGCTTACCCAAAATTCTTACTTCTGTCATTTTTTCTTCTCTGTCCTCAATATTTTAAAGGGGAAAAATTCAGGTAGAGATGTTTTTATTAATTCCCGACGAAAATTGCCCAGAATTTTTTCCCCGCTCGGTCATAAGAGAATAGGTGGGGGTTACTTGCAATTACAACCGATTGGATTTTAAAATTTCTTCGGTGTTTTGAGGCCAATACTCTTGTGAAATGTCCCCCCCGGGGGGCTAGTTACCGCACAGCCTCCAGGGGCAGTCTGGACTAGTACGGGTGATAGGACGGCCCTTTAAAAAACATTAGCCCAAACTGCCGACGAATGTCTCGAGGAAAACTCAAGAATCACCCGTTGTGGAGTTTGACCTTTCTGGAGAGGGGTGAGGGTTGATTTTTGTAAGTTTCTACTTGGCTGGTAAACCTCTATTTTAAATTTTTAAAAAATTTGTTTAAAGTCTTTTACGGTAGATTTTATGCTTAAGTTGGGGAATAGCTCTTTTTGCTATCAGCCTTAGTGTCCGAGAAGGTACTGTATAATTTAATATTTTTTTTTTTTTTAGGTAATTCAGAAGAGGACGGTTATAAAAGCCCGGTCCCTCTGTCCGTGTGTAATCTCGAAATTCCACGGAAGGTGGGGCTTTCTATGATATTTCGTAAGGCTGACAAACGCTTTTTGATTTTTTCTGACTAGCCCTCCCGCCTTCATTAACCTTAAAAAAGACATCAATGCATAACAAAATTTATTTAATGCCGCCATTGTGGGAATGAAAAAAGTCCATGTTCGCCAAGTCGCAGGTGAGTAAAAACGCGATGGGCAGCGGCTATGTTTTTTCCGTCTGGGAAATCGCAGAGGCTGCTATTTATGCAAAGTATAGGCCCTCTGAGAAGAGAGATAATCTACTATGTCTTTATAATAATAGAGGCGTTTTTCCCCTAGCCGCTCTTAAAAAGTTTGTTAACATTCCCAGTAAAGCCACCGGGGCCCTATTGACGTCTCATATAACTTTTTCTAGAATTTTTCCTTTTATGTGAATTAAGGTCATTTTGTTTTTACCAGTGGTATACAGTTTCACAGTTGCCCTCTCCGGTAATGAAGCTTCGTAATTGAATTTCGTCTGGAGTGGTTAAATCAACCAGAAGATAGCCGTATTTATCTGCAGTGACTTGACGATATATCTCAACAAATTTCGGACCCTAGATTTTTTCCATAAATTTGTCCCCCGAGACATTCCAACTGAGACAGATCTCGTTGTCTTAATAAAATATATTGGCTACAATTAAGCGTGATCGTGCGAGCATATTTTCCTTGTGGAAATAAATTTTGAGATATGAGAATTACGGATATTTGCTCGTGTCTTCCTCTAGTAAATATATTAGCTATAATATCACTCTTAACGCTTCGTTAAAAAGGTCATCAATTATATACAGAGAGCTTTTGTCTTTTCTCAAGGGGATTTTGGTAATCCGCCGGGTTAATGAGACCTTTCACTAAAATGATTTTCTCACTAAGAGAGGTGATTTGTTTCAAAGGGTGAGTTTTATCACCAGACTGGAAATGTTTAATTCTCGCGAAAAAACCCGGGAAATTTTTCCTGACATAAACGCTCCACTAGACTGTTCTTGCCTGCCCCGCTAAACCCAGCAACAAGTATTTTTGCGGGCCTCTGAAAATATTCAACTCTTCCTCTGTAAAGGTACAGACCTTGTCCATCTTCCCATCTCAAATGAGCCTTTTTGTAGAAGAATAATCTTATATATATAAACATTTCTTTTTAGTTCAAAGCAGAGGGGAGGGGGGGAGTTTATCCCAGAGATGAAGATAACAATGCCAGTACGCCCTTCTCCCGCAAAGAGACCATAGAAAAAAAAAGCCAGACCGACAGTGAAGGTCGTCTGGATATTACACAGTTTCACTTCCTCGGGCGGGGCCCCTACGCCAGGTGGCGGTGGGTAGAATGGTGGTCACAGACAAAGAGAAGCAGGCTCCACCACTTTCTGCCAGCTGATGGCTATTTATTTATTTTTATTTTGGGGAAAAATATATTATTATTATTATTATTATTATTATTATTATTTTTAAGAATACTTAGTTTTGGCGATAGACAGAATCTATAAATTAAAGTAATCATTCCCTCGCCTCGGCTTTATACGAATGGGAAATTCACATGACTATGGCAATTTACATAATCCTTCCTACTTGCCCGGTCTAAATTCTTATTTTTTCGTTGGGGAAAAGAGTTCTTCCCAATTTTATCCTCTTATTTTAAATTGACAATAAGAAATCTTTTCTAGATTATATTTAAAAATTTATATGACTTGCAGGTTTTTTTTGTTTAAGAATTCTCGTGAAAATAGAGAGAGACTGATGTGAAAAACCGTACCTCTACTTTGGGGAGAATTAAGACCTTATGAGCACGCTACCCCTAAAAGTGAGCTATAAATACGCTCACCTTTCGTCTAGGCGAAAGGTGCTCTTCCCGCTCACTCAAGAAAGTTACCAGCTTAGATTAGTGCAGGTAAAAACTTCTCTATCTATGGGAGATTAAAATATTATCTATAATTTAAATAAAATTTAAGAATATGAGCGTGTGTGTATTTAACAGCTATGGCAAGTCACCCAGCTCACCTATGCGGGCATAGGGAAGCAGGTTCCAATAAATGCAAATGCCAGAATTCAGCGTTGGGCTCTGTTGTTAGCTCAATATAATTATGAAATTTTATTCAAAGCTGCCATGGAAAATGTTACTGCAGATACATTAACCAGATTACCGTTTGAAGATCACAGTTTAGAGTCAGGTACACCTGTGTAAGACTAGCAGAGTCTTTAGACTTCCAAAATTTGTCATTTGAAGACATGAAAGAACATAGTGGGAAAGATGCTGTGTTATCCCAAGTAATCAATAATGTTAAATATGGATGGTATAAGAACAGTGTGTCTTTATCTGACTATACTTCAGACAAATCAGATCTGACTATTCATGAAGATGTATTATTGTGCAGGAATAGAGTGGTAGTGTCAGTAAAATTAAGAGTAGATATTAAGGGGCACATACTGCTTTAATGGTGTCAAGGGCCATTAAAGCAGAAGCTAGGAAGTGGGTCTGGTGGCCAAAGATTGATAAAGATATTGCAGAAGTGACTAAGAATTGTTCTATTTGTTATAAAACTTTTAGGTTAATGTCATCTGTACTATCGTGGCCCATCACTTGGAAACCATGGTCTAGAATTCACATAGATTATGCAGGCCCAGTGGAGGGGGATATATTTTTGGTAATTGTGGATTCCTTTTCATAATTCTTAGATGTAAACGTCACTAGTTCCATGACATTCACAGTTACTACATGAACTGTTGGGGAAATCCTTTTGAAAATTTTGGTTACCAGCCCACAGTTGTGTCAGATAATGCTGTATATTTTGTATCACAAGAACTGGAATTTTTTTTGTTAGGAATAGTATAGAACATATTACTCGAACCTCGTACCATCCATCTTCAAATGGTCTGGCAGAGAGGCAGTACGGACAGTGAAGGAAGGGTTACACAAGTTTACAAAGGGATCTCTCTATACCAGACTATGTAGGTTCTTACATAACCAGAGGAAAACGGTTCATTCATCCACTAATAAGATACCAGAAGAAATTATGTTTAATAGGAATTTTAAAGATCCAGTAGCGGCTGTCAAACGTTATGTTAAAGAAGAAAAATCATTGGTTAATTAACATGCCTGCTGGGGATCTTCAGGGGAATGACAAACAAATTAAAGTTGATGATGCTGTGTATGTCAGGAATTTTGGGAAAGGTGACCCTTGGGTAGAATAGAAGATTGTGGAGGTATTAGGGGTTTGGAATTATAAGGTGCAAGATAGGGGTTTTTGGGAAAATTTTAAATATGGAAAAGACATTCAAAAACAACTAAGCCAAGGTTTAGGAGTGATGAAGAGCAAGCACTAATTATATCAATACCAGAAACTGTAAAGCGGGTTGGTAATTACTGTCCAGAAATAGGAACAGGGACCATTATGGTCAGAGGAACTGCCCAATTTTAGTGGTAAAAAACTTGAGGATCAGGTTAGTATGCAGGAAGACACTCCAGGAAGGTTTGATAATGAACACAGCAAGGTGAGAGGAGAAGTTGCACCTCAGGACAGTGCCAACATTCCAAAACTCAGGCATTCCAGAAGATTTAGTTAAACCTACAGAAAGGTTGGATTTATAAATATTTGGATTAGAATAACTTTGTTTTGTAACGATACTAACCTTGTGGTGATGATATCATGTAATTTCATTATCTCCTACAGCCATAACAGTTGGCTTCATCAGTCGAATACAGAGACTGCAGATATTTTAGACAGAAGACGAAGGGAGATATAATGATGTGATCAGTCCATCTCCCTTTGAAGGAAGTTTGAGGTGGTCACTTCTCATAGTTCAAGACAATGAAGATAAATACATCAGACAAAACTAACTACATCAAACTACTCTTTCTAGGTTGACAGACTGATCATATCATCTTCCCCGTTTCCACTCCTGCTGTCTCATATATGCAACTTGTGATTGAACTGATGGAGTCTACTGTGTAGGCGAAACGTTTCTGAGAAATAGACACCCAACGGTTGCTCATTTGTCTTGCTTATATGCAGCATATATGTTGGCAAAACTGAAATACATTTTTTCACACCCCAAGTATCAGGCCACAACGTGGCAGGAAGTGGTATGTCTCACTTCCTGGAAACTTTACCAGCACCAACACAAATTTCTTTGAAGTGGTAATGAACGTCTTTGATGAAAATTAACTTTTGTAGGAATCGCTGGTAAACGTTTGTACAGATGAAGCTCCGGCAATGTTTACTTTGCGATTCGGTTTAATGAATAAGGTGAAAAAAAAATTCATCGAGAAAGTTTGGCATCCATGATTCTTCTTGCCGAAATGAGGGATGTTCTGAGCCTGGCCACCACTTCCTTGAACAGTCTCCAGTTCGAACAGCCGTCTAAGGACATGGATTCTGACCATCAAGTCTTGCCATTCAATAGCCATCGCACGAATGTATGATGGTTTTCGAGTGGAAACATACCCGGAAGGGTTTATTAACTGCGGGAAGGAGTATTTCTAGAGTTGCAACAGAAGCCATATCTCCATAAAAAGTTCCAGAACTAAGGCTTGCAGCTGTCTCTAGTTTGTGGATGTCTATGCGCCTTCTTGGCCCAAACAGACACCTGGAAAAAGTTGAATAGAGGATGGAAACAGAGCCTGTTTTTGCAAATTTGGCTTCCGCTGCCTTTGATCAGTTCGATTTCATGTTAAAGAAATCCAATCATCTCTCATCTGACTGAACTTAAAATGAAATTCATCCGCTTCTTCCTTGATTTGGACGGGAAGTGCAAGACCAGGAAATTCAACAGGTATCCATTCCATTTTGGGCGTAACTTTTCGTTACGGACCAAGAAGAGTTCCCTCAGCTGAAGTTTAGCTCCTCAGCTGAGGACGACTTCAAAACGCTGAATCCGGTGATGTTCCTGGACAAATACCTTAGTGTTTACCCCCATGATTTCGCGTCAAGTTTACGGATTCTGACGATATTTAGATCTGCATAACTTTGTAAGGCTGCATTTTCTGTACTGGCTACAATAATGACCCAATACTGGAATAACTGAACGTTGAAGGAAACCTTCGTTATCCACGTGTTTACGTAATGGGGAAAATAGCCCAGAAACAGTATTCTCTCTTATATCTTGGTGTATTTGCATTTGCTCCTTAAACAGGCTCTGCTGAATACTTAGAAATAATAAAGTTAAGAATGAAGACTAGTTTCGAGGTGTCAGTCTCAATAGTTTAAGAATCTCTGGATTAAAGCACTGGCTTGCTAGTTTATATGGGGTTTGGGAAAATCCCCTTTTCCATGGGTTTTTTCCAAATGTTTTTATGACGCAGTGACTTGTTGCTTCCATACATTTTTTTTCTACGTTATCTGTTTATTTTGTCTACCATGGCCAATTCATTTTAAATTAATTTTGCTGGTCAAGCAAATGACTTCTGGAGTTTAACCCCACCAAGTGCAAAATCGTGAAGATTGGGGAAGGACAAAGAAGACCGCAGAGTAAAGGCTGGGGGCCAGAAATCTGCAACCTCATTCAAGAAAAAAGATCCTGAGTAAGAGTAATGTTTTGGGACCCAGAAAGGAGTCATTCCCAAGACTCTGTACACCATGTACGTCAGGCCCATATTGGAGTATGCAGCACCAGTATTGAGCCCACACCTAGTCAAGCACGTCATGAAATTAGAGAAAGTGCAAATGTTTGCAGCAAGACTAGTTCCGGAGCTAACGGGTTAAATTTTTTACAGGAGAGGTTAAGGGAAATCGCCCTAACGACACTGGAGGACAAGAGGGATGGGGAAGACATGATAACGACATATAAAATATTGAGAGGAATTGACAAAGTGGATAGGGACAGGATGTTTCAGAGATGTGTCACGGTAACATGGGTCATAACTGGAAGTTGAAGACTCAGATGAATTACAGGGGTGTTAGGAAGTACTTCTTCAGTCATAGAGTTGCCAGGAAGTGGAAAAGCCTATAGAGTGAAGTAGTGGAGGCAGGATCAATACATAGCTTTTAAAAAGTATGATAAAGTCAAGGTGCAGGGAAAGAATGGACATAATAGCGACATTGAAGAGGCGGGGCCAGGAGCTGTGTATCGACCCCCTCATCACAATTAGGTGACTACACATGGCACACACCGCGCGCGCACACACACACACACACACACACACACACACACACACACACCCCACCACACACACACACACACAGAGTAGGAGTCACATGCCCATAAACAGATCAAACAGAAAACGGTTCTACCTATCATAACCTATTTAATATAATAATTCCTATATAATTCTGATATAAAAGCACTGCTAAAAACCACTCGTTCGTGGATGCATTAATATGCGTACTTTTAGTGAAGACTGGTATTCCAAACTAGAGGAGAATTAAATTAGTCCTCAATGTTCGATGGCTACGTATGTGTTCCGATCAGTGGTAACGTCCAGTGGTACTGGGCACCTGATGTTGAAGCACTGATGGTCTGGTGGACTAAGAAGTCTTGGAATTTTAGCTGACTTCCAGGGAAACGTACAAAAATATCAAGGATTCTATTCCCAGTCAGTCGCGGCATAGTTATTTGCTTAAAGCTTTAATATGGAGAATTAAATCATATGAGGATCAGGCAGGACTTCAAAGAGACCTGGACAGGCTGGACACGTGGTACAGCAACTGGCTTCTCGAATTCAACTCTGGCAAATGCAAAGTCGTGAAGATCGGAGAAGGGCAAAGAAGACCGCAAACAGAGTATAGGCTAGGTGGCCAAAGACTGCAAACCTCGCTCAAGGAGAAAGATCTTGGCGTAAGTATAACACCGAACACGTCTCCGGAAGCACACATCAACCAGATAACTGCTGCAGCATATGGACGCCTGGCAAACCTGAGATTAACGTTCCGATATCTTAGTAAGGAATCTTTCAAGACACTGTACACCGTGTACGTCAGGCCCATACTGGAGTATGCAGCACCAGTTTGGAACCCGCACCGGGTCAAGCACGTTAAGAAATTAGAGAAAGGACAAAGGTTTGCGACAAGGTTAGTTCCAGAGATCAGGGGAATGTCCTACGAAGAATGGTTAAGGGAATTTGGCCTGACGACACTGGAGGACAGGAGAGTTAGGGGAGACATGATAACGACATAGAAAATGCTGCGTGGAATAGACAAGGTGGACAGAGACAAGATGTTCTAGATAGGGGACACAGAAACAAAGGGTCACTCTTGGAAGTTGAAGACTCAGATGAGTCAAAGGGATGTTAGGAAGTATTTCTTCAGTCATAGAGTCGTCAGAAAGTGGAACAGTCTGGCGAGTGATGTAGTGGAGGCAGGAACCATACATAGCTTTAAGACGAGGTATGATAAAGCTCATGGAGCAGGGAGAGAGAGGACCTAGTAGCGTTCAGTGAAGAGGAGGGGCCAGGAGCTGAGTCTTGGCCCTTGCAACCACAATTAGGTGAGTACAAATTAGGGGAGTACAGTCATGGCCACTTTATCAGGTACACACTTCAAGTACTGGGTAAGTCCCTCTTTCCCCCAAGAACAACTTGAATTATTTTTGGCATGGATTCAACAAGTTAGATGAGAAGTTCCTTGAGATTCTGGTCCATGTTGACATGATAGCATCACTCAGTTGCTGCAGATTTATCACCTGCATATTTATGCTGATAATTTCTTGCTCTACCACATCCCAAAGATTTATGCCAAATTCTGACTCTACCATCTGCATTTCGGAGCGGAAATCGCTATTTATCAGACCAGGTGACGTTTTTCCAATCTTCAACTGTCCAGCTTTGATCAGTCTGTGCCCACTGTAGCCTCAGTTTCCTTATTTTTGGTGATAGGAGAGGATCCTGGTTCGAAGTGTTGTGCTTTCAGAGATGTTCTTCTCCATGTTAGTGTTGTAACACATGTTTGTTTGAGTTACTGTCATCTTGTCAGCTTGAACCAGTTTAGGCATTCTCCTCCGACCACTCTCATTAACAAAATGTTTTCACCCACACAACTGCCGCACACTGAATGCTTTGTGCTTTTCACATCATTCTCTGCTAACTCTAGAGACTGTTGTGCCTGAAAGGCTCAGGGAATTTAGCAGTTTGAGATAATCAGACTACCCCGTCTGGCACCAACAATCATTCCACGGTCAATCAGATCACATTCCCTCCTCTGATATTTGGTATAAACAACATGCATGTCTGCATGCTGTTATGCATTGAGGGGCTGTTACTTTATTGGTTGAATAGATATTTGCAATTTAAAAAACAGGTTAGATGTGTACCTAATAAAGTGACCAGAATTATATTTGTATATCCGATTTCAAATATTTTATTACAACTAGTGGTAAAATATGAAAATGAATTATCTTCATGCTACAGCGGTTTAAGGGATGACGACCCCAGGAAATGGCCCATTATGCTTCCCTCTTATTAAGCATTTAGACTGAAATGAAGTTTTTTTTTTTTGATACTCAGTGAACATTAAAACAATGTGTTAAGTAAATGAAGGCATCACATATGTTTCCTAATATGGAAGGAACTAGAGTTTCTAGTGTATGTGCCATGGCCACTGGAGGTGCATAGTGGCCACACTGAGATTACCTGGGGTAAATATCCGTGAAACAGTAAAAATACATTAGTTTAACTATAAAATGCAGAAAACTATATTTTCGTATCAATTAACGTTTTGTTGTAAAACATTAATCGGAATGTTAGCGGACACAGTAACTCCAATTAATAAAATTTAGTTCAGTAATAAATAATAGAAAATAAAGCAGCTGTAAATAATAAATGTTCATTTAATTTAATGCGTTGATCTGGCTAATTCTGAGACTTAAAAATGTGAATTTTTCTTTCCCTCAGAAAGGAGACTAGCAACAGCAGATCAGAGTGCCATTCAACAAATACTTACGTGCCTTTTGAGTTATTTCTGCAAACATGGCTAATGGGAGCAACCTCTTTTAAAGTGAGGTTCAGCGAAGGGTTGCCCCTGCCAGTTTCTCAGATGTGTGCCAGTGGTTCAGATGTGTGCCAGTGTCAAGCTCTGCTTAAGAGTCCAAGTGTCTATAAGTTTATGTGTGAGCACAGATGTTGCCCCAGGGCATTTATAATCGCCTATACGAACTTTCCTGTCATCGTCCTGCCTCAATTTAAAC
>NC_069498.1:7628238-7661468 GCF_026875155.1 Cherax quadricarinatus
GCGTTTGGGCTAAGTATTTAAATGCCGTCCTCATCAGCCTGTACTAGTTCACGATGACCCCTGGGTGCTGTGGGAAAACAGCCCCGGGGGAATTTCAAAGGTTAGGGCCTCAAAACACCGAAGAAATTTTTAAAACCCAATCGGTTGAAAATTTCGCAAGTAATCCCCCCCTATTCTCTTTCGACCTGAGCGGGGAAAAATACTGGGCAAATTTTACGCTGGGAAATTTTTAGAAACATCTCTCCCTGAATTTTTCCCCTTAAAATTTTGAGACAGAGAAAAAAAAACTGACAGAAGTAAGGATATCTGGTAAGTGGGTGGGTTTCCCCGAAGTGCGATGGGGTGCCGGGAAGGCATGCAAATGTCAGAAGGGTAAGCCCCTAGCAGTGAACACAGACAGTTATTAATTTTATTAAACAAACTTCCAGCTAAAGCTCCCCAATCATAGCTGGAAGTTTGTTTAATAAAATTAATAACTGTCTGTGTTGCACTGCTAGGGGCTTACCCCTGTCTGACATTTTGCATGTCCTTCTCGTGCCCCCAGCTATCTGCCTTGGGGGATAACCCACCCGCTTACCAGATATTCTGTACTTCTTTTCAGTTTTTCTTCTCTGTCTCAATTTTTAATGGGGAAAATTCAGGTAGAGATGTTTCTATTAATTCCTGAGCGTAAAATTGCCCGAGTATTTTTTCCCCGCTCAGGTCGATAAGAGAATAGGTGGGGATTACTTGCAAATTATCAACCGATTGGATTTTAAAAATTTTTTCGGTGTTTTGAGGCCAATAACTCTTGTGAAATGTCCCCGGTGGCTAGTTTCCGCACATGCGCTCCAGGAGTCAGTCGTGGACTAGTACGAGGCTGATGAGGACGGGCATTTAAATACATTACCCCAAAACTGCCGCGAATGTCTCGAGGAAGACTCAGAGAATGCACCTGTTGTGGAGTTTGACCTTTCTTGAGAGGAGGTTGTGAGGTTGTTGATTTGTAAGTTTCTACTATGGCTGGTAATACCTCTATATTTTTAAAGAATTTGTTAAAAAGTCATTATAGGGGGTTAGATTCATGCTTAAGTGTGCGAATAGCTCGTTCGGGCTATTGGCAGCCTTAGTGTCCGAGAAGGTAGTATAATTTAATTTTTTTTTTTTTTTTTAGGTAATTCAGAAGAGGACGGTTATAAAAGTCGGTCCCTCTGTCCGTGTGTAAATCTCGAAATTCACGGAAGGTGGGGCTTTCTATGATATTTCGTAAGGCGGACAAGACGCTTTTTGAGTTTTTTCTGACTAGCCCTCCCGCCTTCATTAAACCCTTGAAAAGACATCAATGCATAACAAAATATTTTTAAATGCCGCCATTGTGGGAATGTAATAAAGTCATGTTCCCCAAGTCGCAGGTGAGTATAACGCGATGGGCAGCGGCTATGATTTTCCTTTCTGGGAAATCGCAGAGGCTGCTATTTATGCAAAGTATAGGCCCTCTGAGAAAGAGAGAAAATTTTATATGTCTTTATAAGTAATAGAGGCGTTTTTCTCCCTAGCCGCTCAAAAAAAGTTTGTTAACATTCCCAGTAAAGCCACCGGGGCTATTGACGTCTCTATATACTTTTTCTAGAATTTTCCTTTTATGTGAATTTAAGGTCATTTTGTTTTTACCGTGGTTTTCAGTTTCCAGTTGCCCTCTCCGGTATTGAAGCTTCGTAATTGAATTTCGTCTGGAGTTGGTTAAATAAACCCAGAAGATAGCCGTATTTTATCTGCAGTGACGTGCGATATATCTCAACAAATTTCGGAGCTAGATTTTTTCCATAAATTTGTCCCCGAGACATTCCAACTGAGACAGATCTCGTTGTCTTAATAAAATTAATTGGCTACAATTAAGCGTGATCGTGCGAGCATATTTTCCTTGGGGAAATTTAAATTTTGAGATTTGAGAATTACGGATATTTGCTCGTGTCTTCCTTAGTAAATTTATTAGCTATAATTTTCACTCTTAACTGCTTCGTTAAAAAGGTCATCAATTATATACAGAGGCTATTGTCTGTCTCAAGGGGATTTTGGTAATCCGCCGGGTTAATGAGACCTTTCACTAAAATGATTTTCTCACTAAGAGAGGTGATTTGTTTCCCAAAGGGGTGAGTTTTTATCATCCAGACTGGAAATGATTATTCTCGCGAAAAGAACCGGCATATTTCTGACATAAACGCTCCACTAGACTGTTCTTGCCTGCCCCGCTAAAACCAGCAACAAGTATTCTTGCAGGCTCTCTAAAAATTTATTCAACTCTTCCTCTGTAAAGGTACAGCCCTTGTCCATCTTCCCATCTCAAATGACCCTTTTTGTAGAAGAATAATCTTATTTATATAAACATTTCTTTTTAGTTCAAAGCAGAGGGAGGGGGGGAGTTTATCCCAGAGATGAAGAAAAACAATGCCAGTACGCCCTTCTCCGAAAAGAGACCATAGAAAAAAAAGCCAGACCGACAGTGAAGGTGTCTGGATATTACACGTTTCACTTCCTCGGGCGGGGCCCCTACGCCAGGTGGCGGTGGGTAGAATGGTGGTCACAGACAAAGGAAGCAGGCTCCACCACTTTCTGCCAGCTGATGGCTATTTATTTATTTTTATTTTGGGGAAAAATATATTATTATTATTATTATTATTATTTTTTATTATTTTTAAGAAACTTAGTTTTGGCGATGACAGAATCTATAATTAAAGTAATCATTCCCTCGCCTCGGCTTTATACGATGGGAAATTCACATGACTATGGCAATTTACATAATCCTTCCTACTTGCCCGGTCTAAATTCTTATTTTTTCGTTCGGGAAAAGATTTTTTCCCCAAAGATTTTATCCCTCTTACTTTATTGACAATAAGAAATCTTTTCTAGATTATATTTATAATATATGACTTGCAGGGATTTTTTTTTAAAGAGATTCTCGTGAAAATAGAGAGAGACTGATGTGAAAAACCGTACCTTACTTTGGGGAGAATTAAGAAACCTTATGAGCACGCTATCCTAAAGTGAGCTATAAATACGCTCACCTTTTCGTCTAGGGCGAAGGTGTCTTCCCGCTCACTCAAGAAAGTTACCAGCTTAGTTTAGTGCAGGTATAAAACTTCTCTATCTATGGGAGATTAAAATATTATCTATAATTTAAATAATAATTTATAGAATATGAGCGTGTGTGTATTTACAGCTATGGCAAGTCACCCAGCTCACCTATGCGGGCATAGGGAAGCAGGTTCCAATAAATGCAAATGCCAGAATTCAGCGTTGGGCTCTGTTGTTAGCTCAATATAATTATGAAATTTTATTCAAAGCTGCCATGGAAAATGTTACTGCAGATACATTAACCAGATTACCGTTTGAAGATCACAGTTTAGAGTCAGGTACACCTGTGTAAGACTAGCAGAGTCTTTAGACTTCCAAAATTTGTCATTTGAAGACATGAAAGAACATAGTGGGAAAGATGCTGTGTTATCCCAAGTAATCAATAATGTTAAATATGGATGGTATAAGAACAGTGTGTCTTTATCTGACTATACTTCAGACAAATCAGATCTGACTATTCATGAAGATGTATTATTGTGCAGGAATAGAGTGGTAGTGTCAGTAAAATTAAGATGTAAGATATTAGAGCACATACATGGCCATAATGGTGTCAATGCCATTAAAGCAGAAGCTAGGAAGTGGGTCTGGTGGCCAAAGATTGATAAAGATATTGCAGAAGTGACTAAGAATTGTTCTATTTGTTATAAAACTTTTAGGTTAATGTCATCTGTACTATCGTGGCCCATCACTTGGAAACCATGGTCTAGAATTCACATAGATTATGCAGGCCCAGTGGAGGGGGATATATTTTTGGTAATTGTGGATTCCTTTTCATAATTCTTAGATGTAAACGTCACTAGTTCCATGACATTCACAGTTACTACTGAACTGTTGAGGAAATCCTTTTGTAATTTTGGGTTACCAGACACAGTTGTGTCAGATAATGCTGTATATTTTGTATCACAAGAACTGGAATTTTTTTTGTTAGGAATAGTATAGAACATATTACTCGAGCCTCGTACCATCCATCTTCAAATGGTCTGGCAGAGAGGCAGTACGGACAGTGAAGGAAGGGTTACACAAGTTTACAAAGGGATATCTCAATACCAGACTATGTAGGTTCTTACATAACCAGAGGAAAACGGTTCATTCATCCACTAATAAGATACCAGAAGAAATTATGTTTAATAGGAATTTTAAAGATCCAGTAGCGGCTGTCAAACGTTATGTTAAAGAAGAAAAATCATTGGTTAATTAACATGCCTGCTGGGGATCTTCAGGGGAATGACAAACAAATTAAAGTTGATGTGCTGGGGTATGTCGGGAATTTTGGGAAAAGGTAAACCCTTGGGTAGAATAGAAGATTGTGGAGGTATTAGGGGTTTGGAATTATAAGGTGCAAGATAGAGGTTTTGGAAATTTAATATGGAAAAGACATTCAGAACAACTAATGCCAAGGTTTAGGAGTGATGAAGAGCAAGCACTAATTATATCAATACCAGAAACTGTAAGAAGCGGGTTGGTATTTACTGTCCAGTATAGGAACAGGGGACCATTATGGTCAGAGGAACTGCCCAATTTTAGTGGTAATAAACTTGAGGATCGGGTTTAGTAATGCAGGAAGACACCCCAGGAAGGTTTGATAATGAACACAGCAAGGTGAGAGGAGAAGTTGCCCCTCAGGACAGTGCCAACATTCCATATCTCAGGCTTTCCCAAAAGAGTAGTTAAAACCTACAGAAAGGTTGGATTTATAAATAGTTTGGATTATGAGATAATCTTTGTATTGTAACGATACTACCTTTTGGTGTTTGATATCATTTTATTTCATTATCTCCTACAGCCATAACAGTTGGCTTCATCAGTCGAATACAGAGACTGCAGATATATAGACAGAAGACGAAGTGGAGATATAATGATGTGATCAGTCCATCTACCTTGAAGGAAGTTTGAGGTGGTCACTTCTCATAGTTAAAGGGACAATGAAGATAAATACATCAGACTACACTAACTACATCAAACTACTCTTTCTAGGTTGACAGACTGATCATATCATCTTCACGTTTCCACTCCTGCTGTCTTCATATATGCAACTTGTGTATTGAACTGATGGAGTCTATGTGTAGGCAAAAACGTTTCTGAGTATAGACACCCAACGGTTGCTCATTTGTCTTGCTTTATGCAGCATTTTATGTTGGAAAAACTGAAATACTTTTTTTCAACACAGTATTCAGGCCAACGTGGAGCAGGAAGTGGTATTTTTCTCACTTCCCTGGAACTTTACCAGCACCAACAAATTTCTTTGAAGTGGTAATGAACGTCTTTGATGAAAATTAACTTTTGTAGGAATCGCTGGAAATACGTTTGTACAGATGAAGCTCCGGCAATGTTTACTTTGCGATTCGTTTAATGAATAAGGTGAAAAAAAAATTCATCGAGAAATTTTGGGGCATCCATGATTCTTCTTCCCGAAATGAGGGATGTTCTGAGCCCTGGCCACCATTCCTTAAAACAGTCTCCGTTCGAACAGCCGTCTAAGGACATGGATTCTGACCATCAAGTCTTGCCATTCAATAGCCATCGCACGAATGTATGATGGTTTTCGAGTGGAAACATACCCGGGAGGGTTTATTAACTGCGGGAAGGAGTATTTCTAGAGTTGCAACAGAAGCCATATCTCCATAAAAAGTTCCAGAACTAAGGCTTGCAGCTGGGCTCTTAGTTTGTGGATGTCTATGCGCCTTCTTGGCCCAAACAGACACCTGGAAAAAGTTGAATAGAGGATGGAAACAGAGCCTGTTTTTGCAAATTTGGCTTCCGCTGCCTTTGATCAGTTCGATTTCATGTTAAAGAAATCCAATCATCTCTCATCTGACTGAACTTAAAATGAAATTCATCCGCTTCTTCCTTGATTTGGACGGGAAGTGCAAGACCAGGAAATTTTAAACAGGTATCCATTCCCTTGTGACGTAACTTACGTTACGGACCAAGAAGAGTTCCCTCAGCTGAAGTTTAGCTCCTCAGCTGAGGACGACTTCAAAACGCTGAATCCGGTGATTTTTCCTGGACAAATTACCTTAGTGTTTACCCCCATGATTTCGCGTCAAGTTTACGGATTCTGCGAATTTAGATCTGCATAACTTTGTAAGGCTGCATTTTCTGTACTGGCTAAAAAATAATGACCCAATACTGGGAAAAACTGAAAGTTGAAGGAAACCTTCGTTATCCACGTGTTTACGTAATGGAAAGGTAGCCCGAAACAGTATTCTCTCTTATATCTTGTGTATTTGCATTTGCTCCTTAAACAGGCTCTGCTGAATACTTAGAAATAATTAAAATTAAGAATGAAGACTAGTTTCGAGGTGTCAGTCTCAATGTTTAAAAATCTTGGATTTTAAAACACTGGCTTGCTAGTTTTATTGGGTTGGAATATCACCTTTTCCATGGGTTGTTTCCAAATGTTTTTATGACGCAGTGACTTGTTGCTTCCCCTACATTTTTTTTCTACGTTATCTGTTTTATTTTGTCTACCATGGCAAATTCATTTTAAATTAATTTTGTGGTCAAGCAAATGACTTCTGGAGTTTAACCCCACCAAGTTTCAAAATCGTTTAAGATTGGGGAAGGACAAAGAAGACCGCAGAGTAAAGGTGGGGGCCAGAAATCTGCAACCTCATTCAAGAAAAAAGATCCTGAGTTAAGAGTAATGTTTCGGGACCTCGAAAGGAGTCATTCAAGACTCTGTAAAACCCTGTACGTCAGGCCCCTATTGGAGTAAAGCAGCACCGTATTGAGCCACACCTAGTCAAGCACGTCATGAAATTAGAGAAAGTGCAAATGTTTGCAGCAAGACTGTTCCGGAGCTAACGGGATTTCCCACGAGGAGAGGTTAAGGGAAATCGCCCTAACGACACTGGAGGACAAGAGGGATGGGGAAGACATGATAACGACATATAAAATATTGAGAGGAATTGACAAAGTGGATAGGGGCAGGATGTTTCAGAGAAAGTGTCACGGTAACATGGGTCATAACTGAAGTTGAAGACTCAGATGAATTACAGGGATGTTAGGAAGTACTTCTTCAGTCATAGAGTTGCCAGGAAGTGGAAAAGCCTATAGAGTGAAGTAGTGGAGGCAGGATCAATACATAGCTTTAAGAAGTATGATAAAGCTCATGGTGCAGGGAAAGAATGGACATAATAGCGACCAGTGAAGAGGCGGGGCCAGGAGCTGTGTATCGACCCCCTCAATCACAATTAGGTGACTACACATGCACATACACGCGCGCGCACAACACACACACAACACACACACACACACCACACCACCACACACACACACACACACTCAGAGTAGGAGTCACATGCCCATAAACAGATCAAACAGAAAACGGTTCTACCTATCATAACCTATTTAATATAATAATTCCTATATAATTCTGATATAAAAGCACTGCTAAAAACCACTCGTTCGTGGATGCATTAATATGCGTACTTTTAGTGAAGACTGGTATTCCAAACTAGAGGAGAATTAAATTAGTCCTCAATGTTCGATGGCTACGTATGTGTTCCGATCAGTGGTAACGTCCAGTGGTACTGGGCACCTGATGTTGAAGCACTGATGGTCTGGTGGACTAAGAAGTCTTGGAATTTTAGCTGACTTCCAGGGAAACGTACAAAAATATCAAGGATTCTATTCCCCGTCAAATCGCGGATTTGTTATTTGCTTAAAGCTTTAATATGGAGAATTAAATCATATGAGGATCAGGCAGGACTTCAAAGAGACCTGGACAGGCTGGACACGTGGTACAGCAACTGGCTTCTCGAATTCAACTCTGGCAAATGCAAAGTCGTGAAGATCGGAGAAGGGCAAAGAAGACCGCAAACAGAGTATAGGCTAGGTGGCCAAAGACTGCAAACCTCGCTCAAGGAGAAAGATCTTGGCGTAAGTATAACACCGAACACGTCTCCGGAAGCACACATCAACCAGATAACTGCTGCAGCATATGGAGGGCCCGGCAACCTGAGATTAACGTTCCGATATCTTAGTAAGGAATCTTTCAAGACACTGTACACCGTGTACGTCAGGCCCATACTGGAGTATGCAGCACCAGTTTGGAACCCGCACCGGGTCAAGCACGTTAAGAAATTAGAGAAAGGACAAAGGTTTGCGACAAGGTTAGTTCCAGAGATCAGGGGAATGTCCTACGAAGAATGGTTAAGGGAATTTGGCCTGACGACACTGGAGGACAGGAGAGTTAGGGGAGACATGATAACGACATAGAAAATGCTGCGTGGAATAGACAAGGTGGACAGAGACAAGATGTTCTAGATAGGGGACACAGAAACAAAGGGTCACTCTTGGAAGTTGAAGACTCAGATGAGTCAAAGGGATGTTAGGAAGTATTTCTTCAGTCATAGAGTCGTCAGAAAGTGGAACAGTCTGGCGAGTGATGTAGTGGAGGCAGGAACCATACATAGCTTTAAGACGAGGTATGATAAAGCTCATGGAGCAGGGAGAGAGAGGACCTAGTAGCGTTCAGTGAAGAGGAGGGGCCAGGAGCTGAGTCTTGGCCCTTGCAACCACAATTAGGTGAGTACAATTAGGTGAGTACAGTCAGTGGCCACTTTATCAGGTACAAAACTTCAAGTATGGGTAAGTCCCTCTTCCCCAAGAACAACTTGAATTATTTTTGGCATGGATTCAACAAATTAGATGAGAAGTTCCTTGGATTCTGGTCCATGTTGACATGATAGCATCACTCAGTTGCTGCAGATTTATCACCTGCATATTTATGCTGATAATTTCTTGCTCTACCACATCCCAAAGTTTATGCCAAAATTCTGACTTACCATCTGCATTTCGGAGCGGAAATCGCTATTTATCAGACCAGGTGACGTTTTTCCAATCTTCAACTGTCCAGCTTTGATCAGTCTGTGCCCACTGTAGCCTCAGTTTCCTTATTTTTGGTGATAGGAGAGGATCCTGGTTCGAAGTGTTGTGCTTTCAGAGATGTTCTTCTCCATGTTAGTGTTGTAACACATGTTTGTTTGAGTTACTGTCATCTTGTCAGCTTTAAAACCCGTTTAGGCATTCTCCTCCGACCACTCTCATTAACAAAATGTTTTCACCCACACAACTGCCGCACACTGAATGCTTTGTGCTTTTCACATCATTCTCTGCTAACTCTAGAGACTGTTGTGCCTGAAAGGCTCAGGGAATTTAGCAGTTTGAGATAATCAGACTACCCCGTCTGGCACCAACAATCATTCCACGGTCAATCAGATCACATTCCCTCCTCTGATATTTGGTATAAACAACATGCATGTCTGCATGCTGTTATGCATTGAGGGGCTGTTACTTTATTGGTTGAATAGATATTTGCATTAAAGAACAGGTGTAGATGTGTACCTAATAAAGTGACCACAGATTATATTTGTATATCCGATTTCAAATATTTATTACAACTATGTGGTAACATATGAAAATGAATTATCTTCATGCTACAGCGGTTTAGGCATGACGACCCCAGGAAATGGCCCATTATGCTTCCCTCTTATTATGCATTTAGACTTGAAATGAAGTTTTTTTTTCTGATACGTCTAGTGAACATTAAAACAATGTGTTAAGTAAATGAAGGCATCACATATGTTTCCTAATATGGAAGGAACTAGAGTTTCTAGTGTATGTGCCATGGCCACTGGAGGTGCATAGTGGCCACACTGAGATTACCTGGAGTAAATATCCGTGAAACAGTAAAAATACATTAGTTTAACTATAATATGCAGAAAACTACATTTTCGTATCAATTAACGTTTTGTTGTAAAACAATTAATCGGAATGTTAGCGGACACAGTAACTCCAATTAATAAAATTTAGTTCAGTAATAAATAATAGAAAATAAAGCAGCTGTAATTAATAAATGTCATTTAATGTTAATGCGTTGATCTGGCTAATTCTGAGACTTATTAATGTGAATTTTTTCTTCCGTCAGAAAGGAGACTAGCAACAGCAGATCTAGAGTGCCATTCAACAATAACTTACGTGCCTTTTGATGTTATACTTGCAAACATGGCTAACTGGAGCAACCTCTTTAATGTGAGGTTCAGCGAAGGGTTGCCCCTGCCAGTGCTCAGATGTGTGCCAGTGTTCAGATGTGTGCCAGTGTCAAGCTCTGACCTTAAGAGTCCAAGTGTCTATAAGTCCTTATGTGTGAGCACAGATCTTGCCAGCAGGACATTGATAATCGCCTATGACGAACTTTCTCTGTCACTACGTCTCTGCCTCAATTTACAACAGGGAAAAACTGTGAATGATACAATGAAGTTGACTAATATGACACTCCTTGATGAATGCCCATTGACCCTTGATAATACTGATGAAAAAAATAGCCAAGTCAGCGCTCATATTCAATACCGCACTAACATACATAAGATTAACAATGCTGTAAGACCTTCACTGGATACATATTCACTGCTTTTTGACGATAATGGTGAGTGTAACGGGAAACTAGATTCCTGGCCGTTTACTATGGAAATATTTATTTGTAGTAACAATCATTTTTATAGCTTTTGTTCTATTACAGATTGGAAAAGAATAAAGAAAGAAAATGACTGAAATTCCCACCAAGAAAATATTAAGTTAGAGAATGAAGTGACATTAATGGAAGCAGTCAAAAAAGCGGCTGGGGGCACCCTTCCAGAAAAAGGCATGCGGCTGGGCGCACCCTTCCGGTTTTAGGGGTGCGGCAGAGCGCACCCTTCCGGTCTAGGACCAGCGGCTGGAGGGTCCCCTTTTCACACCTAGGTGTTACTTCCGGTTTGACCTTGACCTCACCCTCGAGACTACCTCACCCTTGCCCCCCCAACCAATACCCCCGCCCACGACCCCCCAACAAATACCCCCGCCACGACCCCCCCCGCCCACGACCCCCGTCGCCCGCGCGCCCGCGCGCCCGCGCGCCCGCCCGCGCACCCGCCCGCACACCCCGCGCCCTTCGCAACCCCGCGCGCGCCCGCCCGCGCGCCCGCCCGCGCCCTTCGCGACCCCCGCTCGCGCCTTCTGCTGCGCCTTCTGCAGCGTCGTCCGGATCGCCCCCCGCGCCTCGAATTTTTTTTCTTATGATCTCCTTGGATCAAGGTTTTTGGATTCTCCCCTATGGGGTTTCGAATTTTTTTTTGAATTTCATTTTCTTGTGCTCTCCATCACCTTGGATCAAATTTTTGGATTCCCCCCTCTGGGTTTTTTTCGAAATTCTTATGATCTCCTCGGATCAAGGGTTTTGAATTTCTCCATCTCCTTGGATCAAGGTTTTTTGGATTGTCCCTCCTTCCACCCCCCAACCCCAAAAATTTCTCAATATTACCAAGACTCGATCTCCTCGGATCAAATTCTTCTCGAAATCAAAGTCTCCATCTCCTTGGATCAAATTTTTAAGGTTCCCCCCCTCCCACTTTCACCCCCCAACCCCAAAAATTTCTCGATAATACAAGTTTTGGATTCCCCCCTATGGGGGTTTCGAAATTTTTTTGAATTTCATTTTCTTGTGCTCTCCATCTCCTCGGATCAAGTTTTTCTCGAAATCAAAGTCTCTATCTCCTTGGATCAAATTTTTGGATTACCCCTCTCACTTTCACTCCCACCCCAAAATTTCTCGATAATACCAAAGACTCCATCTCCTTGGACCAAGGTTTCTTGGATTCCCCGCTCTGGGGGTAAGCATTCAAATGAACTCCTCCTATGGGGCATGGTGCTCTCTCTTACTACAGGTCTAAACAAGTGTGACGTCAGTATTCCTCTCATTAATGTGTTTACTCGACGGTCAGTGACGTCACGCGATGACCCCCACACACACAGGCTGAATCTTGTCGACCCTTTTAGTTCAATAAAGTTAATAAGAGGACATAGTAGTGACGTCACACACACAGGTTGAATCATGACGACCCTTTTAGTTCATTAAAGTTAATAAGGGGATATAGTACCTACATCATAGAGAAAACATTTTCACTCTTAACCCAGGTTAATCCAAATAATTTCACATTTTTTTCGTTAATACCCACAACAATCCAACAATTTCTTTACAACACAAGTCTAGACATTTTTCTCGTTTTAACTATTTCATCTCAGGTCACTCCCCACGAAGTAACCTCCTCCCCACCCTCCCGAACCCTCACACTCCAACCAACACCTCACAATTTTCACTCATAACCCCCAATTTTTCTCGTTTTAACCCTTTTAGTTCATTAAAGTTAATAAGGGGACACAGTAGATCAGAAAGTCACCACAACACTTATAACCACTTTTTCGATAAATTCACTAGTCACAATTTTGCATATTACGAAGTTAATATGCACACACACCTCACTTTGAACACCTTCAAAACACTCTCTTAAATCATTTGAATACTCACAAAAATACCTTTATACATTTCCAAACAACACTGAAACACTTCCAAAATAACATTTTGAATACTCCCAAATAAGATTTGACAGCTCTAATTTATCTGCACTTACACATTTCATTAAATTACAACTCATCCCTCCAAACTCCTCCCTCAGTCTCCAGACTTCTCAACATTATCACAAAAACTAACTCAATCACTTTACTTTGAACATCACCAAAAAAAAAACACTGAAATACTCCAAAAACATCATTCGAACACCCCCAAATCACCTCTGAATACTCCAGAACACCTTCATAAGTACTCTTGCACATCATTTGAACACCTTCAAAACACCTTTGAACATTTCCAAACAACACTGAAACACTTCCAAAACACCATTTGAGTACTCCCAAATACACCACTGAATACTACTAAAACACCACTGAATACACTCAAAACACCACCAAAATCACCATAAACTAACATCCCACATCCCACAACACCCACAACCCACAACACCCACAATTTTTTCTCGTTTTAACCCTTTTAGTTCATTAAAGTTAATAAGGGGACACACTACATCAGAAAAAGTCACACAACCCACTTATAACATCTTTTCGGTATCTCTAGTTCGACAACAACACCCAAAAACACCCACATCCCACAACACCCACAACCCACTTCACCCACACCCCCACAACACCCCCAACCCACAATTTTTTCTCGTTTTAACCCTTTTAGTTCATTAAAGTTAATAAGGGGCCCACAGTACATCAGAAAGTCACAACAACAACAACCCACAACACCCACAACCCACAGCACCCACAAACACCCACAACCCAAAACACACCCACAACCCACAATTTTTTCTCGTTTTAACCCTTTTAGTTCATTAAAGTTAATAAGGGGACACACTACATCAGAAAAAGTCACAAAAACAACCCACTTATATCATCTTTTCGGTATCTCTAATTCGACTACATTACCACAACCCTCATCAATTAACAATTTATTCACATTTTTTTCCCCTTCTTTTTACTACTAAAATTCTAATAAAATCCTCTCCATACCCTCCTTGTATCCACAAAAATTAATATAATACTCGCATCAACTACCCAAACTATTGCGACATGTTTTCAACACCCCTCCATTCTTTTTCCAATATATCATAACTTTTCAATTCTATAATTTCTTTTTAAAATATTCACACATTACCTTTATATTCAGTAAAATCTCCCCATATTTCTATTTACAACCCTCCACATACCCCCTCTCCATCTCACCCGCATTTCTTCACATCCACTCACCCATCTCCCAACACACCTCTTCTAAAACACACACAAAAAAATCACATTTCACATCCACAAATGCATCTCAAATTCACTAAAATCACTGTAACCAAAATATTCACAAAACTCTATGACCACCTAACACACACACACACACACACACACACACACACACACACACGCACCTAACCTAACCTAACCTAACCTAGCCTAACCTAACCGAACCTATCCTAACCTTACCTAACTTATCCTAACCTAACCTAACTTATCCTACCCTAGCCTAACCTAACCAACCGAACCTATCCTAACCTAACCTTACCTAACTTATCCTAACCTAACCTAACCTAACCTAGCCTAACCTAACCTAACTTAACCTAACCTAACCTAACCTAACCTAACCGAACCTACCCTAACCTAACCTTACCTAACATAACCTAACCTAGCCTAACCTAACCTAACCTAACTTAACCTAACCTAACCTAACCTAACCTAGCCTAACCTAACTTAACCTAACCTAACCTACCCTAACCTAACTTATCCTAACCTAACCTAACCTATCTTAACCTAACCTAACCTAACCTAGCCGAACCTATCCTAACCGTTCCTAACTTAACTAACCTAACCTAACCTAACCTTACCTAACCTAACCTAGCCTAACCTAACCTAACCTATCTTATCCTAATCTAACCTTGCTTAACCATTACCTAACCTAACCTAACCTATCTTAACCTAACCCAACCTAACCTAGCCGAACCTATCCTAACCTAACCTAAAATATATTGGAACACTTCCAAAATACATTAGAGTACTCCAGAATTACTTTGAACGACTCCATTTTTGGATATTATTTTCTTGTTGGTAAACACACTCAATGGTAGAAATATTTACTCGATTTCCGAATAGAAACACTTTCCTCGCTCTGAGAGACTCATTGTGGGTCACCCCTTCCCCCAACACACTGTGTAATGCGGTTCACACCCAAGGTAGATTTAAGATAATCATGAACACCTGCGTCAACTCAGGACAGACAGACGCCATGAAATGCGGGTAACATCCAAGGTAGAAAATCATCTCTTTCCAGACCAACTGTCTATCCTAACCTAACCTAACCTAACCTAACCTAACCTAACTTATCCTAATCTAACCTATCCTAACCTAACCTAACCTTACCTAACTCCATTAAACACCTCGAATACTACCTAACTTAACCTAACCTAACCTTACCTAACCTACCGAACCTAACCTAACCTAACCTAAATCAAACACCTCTATCCTAACCTAACCTAACCTAACCTAACCTAACCTAACTTATCCTAATCTAACCTATCCTAACCTAACCTAACCTAACTTAACCTAACCTTACCTAACCTAACCTAACTCACTCACAAACACCTTTGAACATTTCCAAACAACACTGAAGCACTTCCAAAATATCATTTTGATTACTCCCAAATAAGATTTGACAGCTCTAATTTATCTACACTTACACATTTCATTAAATTACAACTCATCCCCCCAAACTCCTCCCTCATTCAATTTTTAGAAATATTTACTCGATTTCCGAATAGAAACACTTTCCTCGCTCTGAGAGACTCATTGTGGGTCACCCCTTCCCCCCAACACCACTGGGTAATGCGGTTCACACCCAAGGTAGATTTAAGATAATCATGAACACCTGCGTCAACTCAGGACAGACAGACGCCATGAAATGCGGGTAACATCCAAGGTAGAAAATCATCTCTTTCCAGACCAACTGTCTATCCTAACCTAACCTAACCTAATTCCTAACCTAACCTAACCTCACCTAACCGAACCTAACCTAACTCCATCAATCACCTCTATCCTAACCTAACCTAACCTAACCCAACCTAACTCCATCAAACACCTCTATCCTAACCTAACCTAACCTAACCTAACCTAACTCCATCAAACACCTCGAATACTACCTAACTTAACCTAACCTAACCTTACCTAACCTACCGAACCTAACCTAACCTAACCTAACCTATCCTAACCTGTCCTAACCTAACCTAACCTATCCTAACCTAACCTAACCTAACCTAACTTATCCTAAGCTAACCTAACCTAACTTATCCTAACCTAACCTAACTTATCCTAACCTAACCTAACCTAACCTAAAATAACGAACCTAACCTAACTTATCCTAATCTAATCTAACCTAACCTAACTTATCCTAACCTAACCTAACTTATCCTAACCTAACCTAACCTAACCTAACCTAAAATAACCTAACCTAACTTATCCTAACCTACTCACTTTACTTTGAACACCTTCAAAACACTCTCATACATCATTTGAGACCCCCTTTTCTCAATATCTCTCATCCACAACCTTTATCATCTCACTACAGAACAACCCCAAGATTACTTCGAACACTCTCATAAAGCATTTGAGTACTCACATAAACACTTTTGAACATTTCCAAACAACACTGAAGCACTTCCAAAATATCATTTTGATTACTCCCAAATAAGATTTGACAGCTCTAATTTATCTACACTTACACATTTCATTAAATTACATCTCATCCCCCCAAACTCCTCCTTCATTCTCCAGACTTTACAACATTAGCACAAAAAAAAACTAACTCATACACTTATGACACGAGACATTACCATATCTAACACACTGACTAACTTTGAACCAACTCTGAACACCACTGATCTTCTTCAAAAATGCTCTGCACATCATTTGAACACCTTCAAAAAAACACCATCAAACACCTCCGAATACTCCCAAAAAACACTACTGATTACTACCAAATCACCACTGAATACTACCAATCACCGTCAAAATCACCAGAAACTAAGTTTAACATCACCATCTAACATCCTTTTTATAGAAATCCCCTCAAATCACTATAACCAAGAACTCCCTCCCCATTTGGCGCATAAAAAAAAAGCATGAACACAAACCTAATACGCAAACACTTAGTACATGATCACCATCAACTGAAAACATATCTTGTACACACACATAATATAAGACAATCACCAACTACAATCACCCATGTTCACTTACCTCAAAATCACTAATATCACAGAAAACAATCATTTTTATAAACATTTCACACAAAAAAAAAAAAATCATATTTGACAATATCTAAGCGCACTCACCTCACTACCACCAAGTAACACAATGGGAGTGTGACGTCACTGGAGGTGAGCTCGTCGGTCCTGTGAGGTGAGACATCGTGTGTTGGTGGTAGTGAGGTGAGTGCGCTTAGATATTGTCAAATATGATTTTTTTTTTTTTTGTGTGTGAAATGTTTATAAAAATGATTGTTTTCTGTGATATTAGTGATTTTGAGGTAAGTGAACATGGGTGATTGTAGTTGGTGATTGTCTTATATTATGTGTGTGTACAAGATATGTTTTCAGTTGATGGTGATCATGTACTAAGTGTTTGCGTATTAGGTTTGTGTTCATGCTTTTTTTTTATGCGCCAAATGGGGGGGGAGTTCTTGGTTATAGTGATTTGAGGGGATTTCTATAAAAAGGATGTTAGATGGTGATGTTAAACTTAGTTTCTGGTGATTTTGACGGTGATTGGTAGTATTCAGTGGTGATTTGGTAGTAATCAGTAGTGTTTTTTGGGAGTATTCGGAGGTGTTTGATGGTGTTTTTTGAAGGTGTTCAAATGATGTGCAGAGCATTTTTTTGAAGAAGATCAGTGGTGTTCAGAGTTGGTTCAAAGTTAGTCAGTGTGTTAGATATGGTAATGTCTCATGTCATAAGTGTATGAGTTAGTTTTTTTTTTGTGCTAATGTTGTAAAGTCTGGAGAATGAGGGAGGAGTTTGGGGGGGATGAGATGTAATTTAATGAAATGTGTAAGTGTAGATAAATTAGAGCTGTCAAATCTTATTTGGGAGTAATCAAAATGATATTTTGGAAGTGCTTCAGTGTTGTTTGGAAATGTTCAAAAGTGTTTATGTGAGTACTCAAATGCTTTATGAGAGTGTTCGAAGTAATCTTGGGGTTGTTCTGTAGTGAGATGATAAAGGTTGTGGATGAGAGATATTGAGAAAAGGGGGTCTCAAATGATGTATGAGAGTGTTTTGAAGGTGTTCAAAGTAAAGTGAGTAGGTTAGGATAAGTTAGGTTAGGTTATTTTAGGTTAGGTTAGGTTAGGTTAGGATAAGTTAGGTTAGGTTAGGATAAGTTAGGTTAGATTAGATTAGGATAAGTTAGGTTAGGTTCGTTATTTTAGGTTAGGTTAGGTTAGGTTAGGATAAGTTAGGTTAGGTTAGGTTAGGATAAGTTAGGTTAGGTTAGCTTAGGATAAGTTTAGTAGGTTAGGTTAGGATAGGTTAGGTTAGGTTAGGACAGGTTAGGATAGGTTAGGTTAGGTTAGGTTAGGTTCGGTAGGTTAGGAAAGGTTAGGTTAAGTTAGGTAGTATTCGAGGTGTTTGATGGAGTTAGGTTAGGTTAGGTTAGGTTAGGTTAGGATAGAGGTGTTTGATGGAGTTAGGTTGGGTTAGGTTAGGTTAGGATAGAGGTGATTGATGGAGTTAGGTTAGGTTCGGTTAGGTGAGGTTAGGTTAGGTTAGGAAATTTGGTTAGGTTAGGTTAGGTTAGGTTAGGATAGACAGTTGGTCTGGAAAAGAGATGATTTTCTACCTTGGATGTTACCCGCATTTCATGGCATCTGTCTGTCCTGAAGTTGACGCAGGTGTTCATGATTATCTTAAATCTACCTTGGGTGTGAACCGCATTACCCAGTGGTGTTGGGGGGAAGGGGTGACCCACAATGAGTCTCTCAGAGCGAGGAAAGTGTTTCTATTCGGAAATCGAGTAAATATTTCTACCATTGAATGAGGGAGAAGTTTGGGGGGATGAGTTGTAATTTAATGAAATGTGTAAGTGTAGATAAAATAGAGCTGTCAAATCTTATTTTGGGAGTAATCAAAATGATATTTTGGAAGTGCTTCAGTGTTGTTTGGAAATGTTCAAAGGTGTTTGTGAGTGAGATAGGTTAGGTTAGGTAAGGTTAGGTTTAGGTTAGGTTTTGGTTAGGATAGGTTAGATTTGGGATAAGTTAGGTTAGGTTAGGTTAGGTTAGGTTTAGGTTAGGATAGAGGTGTTTGATTTAGGTTAGGTTAGGTTCGGTAGGTTAGTTAAGGTTAGGTTAGGTTAAGTTAGGTAGTATTCGAGGTTTTAATGGAGTTAGGTAAGGTTAGGTTAGGTTAGGATAGGTTAGATTAGGATAAGTTAGTTAGGTTAGGTTAGGTTAGGTTAGGATAGACAGTTGGTCTGGAAAGAGATGATTTCTACCTTGGATGTTACCCCATTTCATGGCGTCTGTCTGTCCTGAGTTGACGCAGGTGTTCATGATTATCTTAAATCTACCTTGGGTGTGAACCGCATTACACAGTGTGTTGGGGGAAGGGGTGACCCACAATGAGTCTCTCAGAGCGAGGAAAGTGTTTCTATTCGGAAATCGAGTAAATATTTCTACCATTGAGTGTGTTTACCAACAAGAAAATAATGTTCGATTTTACGATAAAGTTTTCAAAACTAATTTGGAAATATCCAAAAATGGAGTCGTTCAAAGTAATTCTGGAGTACTCTAATGTATTTTGGAAGTGTTTCAATATATTTTAGGTAAGGTTAGGATAGGTTCGGCTAGGTTAGGTTGGGTTAGGTTAAGATAGGTTAGGTTAGGGTAGGTAATGGTTAGGCAAGGTTAGATTAGGATAAGATAGGTTAGGTTAGGTTAGGCTAGGTTTTTGGGTTAGGTTAAAGGTAATGTTAGGTTAGGTTAGGTTAAGGTTGTTAAGTTAGGGAACGGTTAGGATAGGTTCGGCTAGGTTAGGTTAGGTTAGGTTAAGATAGGTTAGGTTAGGTTAGGATAAGTTAGGTTAGGGTAGGTTAGGTTAGGTTAGGTTAAGTTAGGTTAGGCTAGGTTAGGTTAGGTTAGGTTAGGTTAGGTTAGGTTAAGTTAGGTAAAGGGTTTGGTTAGGCTAGGTTAGGTTATGTTAGGTAAGGTTGGTTAGGGTAGGTTCGGTTAGGTAATAGGTTAGAGTTAGGTTAGGTTAAGTTAGGTTAGGTAAAGGGTAGGTTTTAGGTTAGGATAAGTTAGGTAATGGTTAGTTTAGGATAGTTCGTTGGTTAGGTTAGGCTGTAGGTTAGGATTAAGTTAGGTTAGGTTAGGATAAGTTAGGTAAGGTTAGGATAGGTTCGGTTAGGTTAGGCTAGGTTAGGTTAGGTTAGGTTAGTGTGTGTTGTGTGTGTGTGTTGTGTGTGTGTGTGTGTGTGTGTGTGTGTGTGTGTGTTGTGTGTGTGTGTTAGGTGGTCATAGAGTTTTGTGAATATCTTGGTTACAGTGATTTTAGTGGATTTGAGATGCATTTGTGGATGTGAAATGTGATTTTTTTGTGTGTGTTCAGAAGAGGTGTGTTGGGAGATGGGTGAGTGGATGTGAAGAAATGCGGGTGAGATGAGAGGGGTATGGGGAGGGTTTGTAATTAGAATTATGGGGAGATTTTACTGAATATAAAGGTAATGTGTGAATATTTTAAAAAGAAATTATAGAATTGAAAAAGTTATGATATATTGGAAAAAGAATGGAGGGGTGTTGAAAACATGTCGCAATAGTTGGGTAGTTGATGCGAGTATAATATTAATTTATGTGGACACAAGGAGATGGGTATGGAGAGGATTTTATTAGAATTTTAGTAGTAAAAAGAAGGGGAAAAAAATGTGAATAAATTGGTAATTGATGAGGGTTGTGGGTAATGTAGTCGAATTAGAGATACCGAAAAAGATGATATAAGTGGGTGTTGTTTTTGTGACTTTTTCTGATGTAGTGTGTCCCCTTATTAACTTTAATGAACTAAAAGGGTTAAAACGAGAAAAAAAATTGTGGGATGTGGGTGATGTGGGGTGTTTTGGGGTGTGGGTGAAGTGGGTTGTGGGTGTTGTGACTTTTTCTGATGTAGTGTGTCCCCTTATTAACTTTAATGAACTAAAAGGGTTAAAACGAGAAAAAATTGTGGGTTGTGGGGTGTTGTGGGTTGTGGGTGTTGTGGGTGCTGTGGGTTGTGGGTGTTGTGGGTTGTTGTTGTTGTGACTTTCTGATGTACTGTGTCCCCTTATTAACTTTAATGAACTAAAAGGGTTAAAACGAGAAAAAATTGTGGGTTGTGGGTGTTGTGGGTGTGGGTGAAGTGGGTTGTGGGTGTTGTGGGATGTGGGTGTTGTGGGTGTTGTTGTCGAACTAGAGATACCGAAAAAGATGTTATAAGTGGGTTGTTGTGACTTTTTCTGATGTAGTGTGTCCCCTTATTAACTTTAATGAACTAAAAGGGTTTAAAACGAGAAAAAATTGTGGGGTGTTGTGGGTTTGTGGGTGTTGTGGGTGTGGGATGTTAGTTTATGGTGATTTTGGTGGTGTTTTGAGTGTATTCAGTGGTGTTTTAGTTAGTATTCAGTGGTGTATTTGGGAGTACTCAAATGGTTTTTGGAAGTGTTTCAGTGTTGTTTGGAAATGTTCAAAGGTGTTTTGAAGGTGTTCAAATGATGTGCAAGAGTACTTATGAAGGTGTTCTGGGAGTATTCAGAGGTGATTTTGGGGGTGTTCGAATGATGTTTTGGAGTATTTCAGTGTTTTTTTTGGTGATGTTCAAAGTAAAGTGATTGAGTTAGTTTTTGTGATAATGTTGTGAAGTCTGGAGACTGAGGGAGGAGTTTGGAGGGATGAGTTGTAATTTAATGAAATGTGTAAGTGCAGATAAATTAGAGCTGTCAAATCTTATTTGGGAGTATTCAAAATGTTATTTTGGAAGTGTTTCAGTGTTGTTTGGAAATGTATAAAGGTATTTTTGTGAGTATTCAAATGATTTAAGAGAGTGTTTTGAAGGTGTTCAAAGTGAGGTGTAGTGTGCGTATTAACTTCGTAATATGTAAAATTGTGACTAGTGAATTTATCGATAAAGTGGTTATAAGTGTTGTGGTGACTTTCTGATGTACTGTGTCCCCTTATTAACTTTAATGAACTAAAAGGATTAAAACGAGAAAATTGGGGTGTTATGAGTGAAAATTGTGAGGTGTTGGTTGGAGTGTGAGGTTCGGGAGGGTGGGGAGGAGGTTACTTCGTGGGGGAGATGACCTGAGATGAATAGTTAAAACGAGAAAAATGTCTAGACTTGTGTTGTAAAGAAATTGTTGGATTGTTGTGGGTATTAACGAAAAAAATGTGAAATTATTTGGATTAACCTGGGTTAAGAGTGAAAATGTTTTCTCTATGATGTAGGTACTATATCCCCTTATTAACTTTATTGAACTAAAAGGGTCGACAAGATTCAGCCTGTGTGTGTGGGGGTCATCGCGTGACGTCACTGACCGTCGAGTAAACACATTAATGAGAGGAATACTGACGTCACACTTGTTTAGACCTGTAGTAAGAGAGAGCACCATGCCCCATAGGAGGAGTTCATTTGAATGCTTACCCCCAGAGGGGGGAATCCAAAAAACCTTGGTCCAAGGAGATGGAGTCTTTGGTATTATCGAGAAATTTTGGGGTGGGAGTGAAAGTGAGAGGGGTAATCCAAAAATTTGATCCAAGGAGATGGAGACTTTGATTTCGAGAAAAACTTGATCCGAGGAGATGGAGAGACACAAAATGAAATTCAAAAAAATTTCGAAACCCCCATAGGGGGGAATCCAAAACTTGTATTATCGAGAAATTTTTGGGGTTGGGGGGGTGAAAGTGTAAGGGGGGAAACCTTAAAAATTTGATCCAAGGAGATGGAGACTTTGATTTCGAGAAGAATTTGATCCGAGGAGATCGAGTCTGGTAATACTGAGAAATTTTTGGGGTTGGGGGGGTGGAAGGAGGGACAATCCAAAAAACCTTGATCCAAGGAGATGGAGAATTTCGAAAAAAAACCCAGATGGGGGAATCCAAAAAACTTGGTAATATTGAGAAATTTTTGGGGTTGGGGGGGTGGAAGGAGGGACAATCCAAAAAAAACCTTGATCCAAGGAGATGGAGAAATTCAAAACCCTTGATCCGAGGAGATCATAAGAATTTCGAAAAAAACCCAGAGGGGGGGAATCCAAAAATTTGATCCAAGGTGATGGAGAGCACAAAGAAAATGAAATTCAAAAAAAAATTCGAAACCCCATAGGGGAGAATCCAAAAACCTTGATCCAAGGAGATCATAAGAAAAAAAATTCGAGGCGCGGGGGCAATCCGGACGACGCTGCAGAAGGCGGGGTTCATGGCGGGGGTATTGGTTGGGGGGGTCGTGGGCGGGGGTATTGGTTGGGGGGTCAAAGGTGAGGTAGTCTCGAGGGTGAGGTCAAGGTCAAACCGAAGTAACACCTAGGTGTGAAAAGGGGACCCTCCAGCCGCTGGTTCTAGACCGGAAGGGTGCGCTCTGCCGCACCCCTAAAACCGGAAGGGTGCGCCCAGCCGCATGCCTTTTTCCGGAAGGGTGCCCCCAGCCGCTTTTTTGACTACTAATGGAATACCACGAAATTACTTATTAAAGCCTCAGTGTTACGAACAAGTAAATAATATAATGCTGGTCAGGTCTCACGGTCGTTGCATCGGTTGAGGAAATATCCACACGACTGACCATATCCACACGACTGACCATATCCACACGGCTGACCCACACGACTGACCATATCCACACGACTGACCATATCCACACGACTGACCATATCCACACGGCTGACCATATCCACACGGCTGACCATATCCACACGGCTGACCATATCCACACGGCTGACCCACACGACTGACCATATCCACACGACTGACCATATCCACACGACTGACCATATCCACACACAATTGATAATATACCCATACAATTGATCATTTGTATTTCATGAACGCCTTACTCGATTAGCTTCAAATTTCCAACGTTTGTATGGAGTATCTAGGACAAGATTTATGGAACTACAGTATCTGCATACGTGGCTGACCTATGCAATATCCTACACAGGTAATTCCTAAATTTTAATTCCGTGTGACAGCTAGAGACACTTGTGATCGCCTTCAAAATTTCAACACTGGTTATGTTACTCCGAAGAAGGTTGTTATATTTAATGGAGTTAATAAATTCTATTTTGCCGTTTCTGCTTTATTGCATTCTATGGTCTTGATAATGGCGAAAGGCTGTTGATTCGAGGAATTGGAGTGAACTACCCATTCTTATTCAACACATTAAATGACCCTTACGGGTTTAACGCTTTCCTCTGAATAATATATAACAATTCCATTTTATGAAATGGATGGCTGGTTTCATGGGTTGTGGCAGTGTTGGTACAAAAATTGATGGATTTTGTGCATTATCTGGAAGATGCATCTTCCTGTCGGCTTTTAAAGTTGATGTGTTTCTCTGGCAGGAAACAACGTCTTGATGTTAGGTTGTGTCAGTTATCAAGTGTCAGTTATCAACTCTTGATATTAGCGTGTGTCAGTTATCAAGTGTCGGTTATTGTTACGAACATAGTCAGTTGGTCCCTGGGTTATAGCGCTTATCGTAACAAAATTAACACATCGTGAAAGAAAAGGAATTTCCTTGGTTTCTATTTAATTTATTAATAACCAAAACCACTTAAATCCACTTTCTCATATTTTGCACTACGAGTAGAACACTTATTAAAACATCACAGTACTAGGATATGTATTTACAAATGGCTCTGAGTGAGTCAGGAAATATCACTACATGTACAGGCACAGGCGTTGCTTTAAAAACTTGAACACCACATTGATAGAACTCTTACATAGGGTTCACTCTGCAATAAGCCCTCTACACCACAGAGGCTTGATCACTTGGCTTCACTATCTCTAAGAGCTTCCCAACCGCCTTCTCCAACCGATATATGTCTTAGCAATGAGTTTCCGAAAATTCCTAGTATTTTCTAGGGAGGCGAATGTTGGTCTAGAGGTGGATACTTCCCGAGACCCTTCCTGGTCCAGAGGAAGGTATGAACTGAACTCAGTGAGGCTTTACCAGCCCACTTTGTCTCGGTCGGAGCAGGGGTTGAGCAGCTCAAAACACCTACTGGTGCTTGGCCAGGTCGCACCAGCAGTTGACACTAATTAAACAACCTACCTATATAAAGGTAAGTAATACGACCAGATAATATTATAAATTCGAGTAAATTCATTTTAGCTACTAATGGAATTACTCATGAATATAATATTAAGTGAAATAGCAAAAATAACATGTAAAAGTATACCATTGTGATAACAAGTAGAAACAGTCTACTTAAAATGAACAAAAGGGTGTAACAGTTATCAACTCTTGATGTTAGCTTGTGTCAGTTATCAAGTGTCAGTTATCAACTCTTGATGTTAGCTTGTGTAAGTTATCAAGTGTCAGTTATCAACTCTTGATGTTAGCTTGTGTCAGTTATCAAGTGTCAGTTATCAACTCTTGATGTTAGCTTGTGTCAGTTATCAAGTGTCAGTTATTAACTCTTGATGTTAGCTTGTGTCAGTTATCAAGTGTCAGTTATTAACTCTTGATGTTAGTTTATGTCAGTTATTAAGTGTTAGTTATCAACTATTGACGTTAGCTTGTGTCAGTTATCAACTGCCAGTTTTATTAATCAAATGTGAAATAACTGAAGAATCTCTCCTGTAATCAGAAATAAGTCACAGTATTTGACTGGTTATCCCAGGTTAAATAAACTTAACGTTCCTTTATCTACTTATAATATTTGTCTGTCCTCAAAGTCATTGTTGAAAGTTGTTTGTTTTGTATACTAAGTTTATTTTACACTTATTTACTTACTGATCATGACCTGAGTGCGTCCCAGTTTGCTTTTTATTGGAAAATTAAAAAAAAATTAAATGCTACTTTTCAAGCGATAATTTCTTAGTGTCGAATCTGATTATATTCAACCTTCCCAAGGTTATTAACTCAGCCGATATTGGTCTTTTTTGGTTTCTTTGAAAGGTTTGAATTAGGTTTGGGGTGCGAAATATCATAATTTACCATTTAATTGAAATGTGATTATTAGTTCTCCTTATATTGACTCTAGTGATTACCTTCATATCTTCATCACTAATATTCAACTGCATTATTAATTTGTGGTGCACTCTGCCAGAGGCTGGAACCAACACTGGTCACTGGAGTTGTGTGTGGTGAAGCCAGAGGAGGCTGGAACCTACGCTGGTTACTGGAGTTATATGTGGCGAGGCAAGAGGAGGCTGGAACCTACACTGGTCACTAGAGTTATGTGCGGGGAGGCCAGAGGAGGAGGCTGGAACCTACGCTTGTCACTGGAGTTATGTGTGGCCTGGCTTTTTGTGGATATTACTGTGCACTTTCTCTGAGTCAAGGTGCCTCAGTTCCACTCATCTCTGACCTGAGATAAACACATGTAAATAATTCCGCTTGTTCTGAGAATAAACATTGTGCTCATATATGTATTGTCTTTATGCTTGTTAATTAATAATACTATGTTAAGCAGTAGTAACTTGAAGAAGGAAGCGAAGGGAAGCTCCATTGCCTGTGATCAAGAGTTCTTCACCATCATCAAGGTTGGTGAAGCCATCACACACTGCTTCTTCACCATCATCAAGGTTGGTGAAGCCATCATCACACACTGCTTCTTCACCATCATTAAGGTTGGTGAAGCCATCATCACACTCTGCTTCTTCACCATCATCAAGGTTGGTGAAGCATCCCTCTCCACTCTGCTTCTTCACCATCATCAAGGTTGGTGCAGCATCCCTCTCCACTCTGCTTCTTCACCATCATCAAGGTTGGTGAAGCATCCCTCTCCACTCTGCTTCTTCACCATCATCAAGGTTGGTGCAGCAATCCCTCTCCACTCTGCTTCTTCACCATCATCAAGGTTGGTGAAGCATCCCTCTCCACTCTGCTTCTTCACCATCATCAAGGTTGGTGCAGCATCCCTCTCCACTCTGCTTCTTCACCATCATCAAGGTTGGTGTGCAGCATCCCTCTCCACTCTGCTTCTTCACACCATCTTCAAGGTTGGTGCAGCATCCCTCTCCACTCTGCTTCTTTCACCATCATCAAGGTTGGTGCAGCATCCCTCTCCACTCTGCTTCTTCACCATCTTCAAGGTTGGTGCAGCATCCCTCTCCCACTCTGCTTCTTCACCATCATCAAGGTTGGTGCAGCATCCCTCTCCACTCTGCTTCTTCACCATCATCAAGGTTGGTGCAGCATCCCTCTCCACTCTGCTTCTTCACCATCATCAAGGTTGGTGCAGCATCCCTCTCCACTCTGCTTCTTCACCATCATCAAGGTTGGTGCAGCATCCCTCTCCACTCTGCTTCTTCACCATCATCAAGGTTGGTGCAGCATCCCTCTCCACTCTGCTTCTTCACCATCATCAAGGTTGGTGCAGCATCCCTCTCCACTCTGCTTCTTCACCATCTTCAAGGTTGGTGCAGCATCCCTCTCCACTCTGCTTCTTCACCATCATCAAGGTTGGTGCAGCATCCCTCTCCACTCTGCTTCTTCACCATCATCAAGTTGGTGCAGCATCCCTCTCCACTCTGCTTCTTCACCATCATCAAGGTTGGTGCAGCATCCCTCTCCACTCTGCTTCTTCACCATCATCAAGGTTGGTGCAGCATCCCTCTCCACTCTGCTTCTTCACCATCATCAAGGTTGGTGCAGCCATCACTCTCCTCTCTAACTTCACTAATTAGTTATTCCCGGACTGTCGTTTTAAATTGCGTTATACTGTTACTGACTTAGAGTGATCAGGAAACCCATTTCAGTCTTTTATAGTCATATAGAATAAGGTATTTGATAACTGCATTTCTTGGGTGCTGTACAATTGTTAACTTGTCCTGACATCATACTGACTTTGATTCCTGACAGTTACCAGCTTTAGAGACATGATTAAATTTCATGTTGTATTACTGTCAGTCTCGTACTGAACCTTTTTTTTTTTTTAATTAAAAATATTTTCATTTCATGCTGACCTACATGTTCCATTGCAACAATGAATTATCATCTTATTTTTTTCTATTTTATTCAGCATCATTAGAATGACTTAATAGTTTTTTTCATATTGTCTCCATTCCTTCAGATGTACATTACTGCTGCTGAGCAGAAGTAATGTGCACCGCAAAGTACATGATCCTCACAAACGGTCTTGCATGACATAATTTCTTAATAAATGATGTTTCGAGCTAGACAATTCGAACCTCGTGGTTGCAGTTGTTTCTTAATATGTGAAAGTTTGAGGCGAGGGGCGAATCACTAGGAGCGGGATACACACAGCGGTGGAATATATTAGGAGGAAGAGGGAAAATCTTCAAGACGGATGTCAGGAAACGATGGAATTTTAAGAAAGAGATGTTTGAGAAAATCAGAGGTTATTTTCTAGGCCTAGGTGAGACCAAGATGGAGTATTGACCTCACAGGGAAGAAAATGAAGTTTGTCACAAATAAACTCTTACGTAATAGCATAACATAGCTAAAAACATATTGCTACGGTTTTCTATACACCAAGCATTAATAACTGTACACTTCAGCGTGAAACTCTGTATAGTAGCAGGGTTATGGAGACGAATATTATTGCTGGCTAGTGTACGAGGGTAGTGATGGGAGTTGCAGCCCGGGAAACACTCGGACGCCATATTCAAGTGCTCCATTTTCTTGCTGTCTGCCACGCCCACTCGCCTCTCTTGGATTCATTGTGACTCCTCTCTCCGACTCACCCTATCTTTGCAGAGCGGCGGTCATTTTGCATTTCTCGTTTCCCTTAGCTTCCTTCTTCATCATTTTCCTTCTGTCCTCATCATTATCACCCCTCCATTTCTCTCCCTCCTGCACCTTTCTTTACAGATTCCTCGCTCGTTTTACATTGTCTGGATGATGAATACTTTAAAGAATGTTGGTCAACTGTTGGCAGAGTGTTGGTAGGATATAAATATTGGAGGTTGTTACTTTTAGCAGTTTGTGACAAAAAGAGAGTGTAGCCTTCACCTGGTTATTTATATTGTGAACGCATCTGGACAACCTTAAGTCTCGAGAAAAAAGGTTTGCAGCTTAAATGGCAGACTGGACAAACTAGAGAACATTTTTGAGAACTTGCCTCATACTGTCTTGCAGCATTTCTGCAGCAGTTACGTTATATTGTCTTGCAGCATTACTGCAGTCATTACATTATACTGTTTTGCACCATTACTGCAGTGCTGTTATACTGTCTTGCAGCATTACTGCAGTGCTTACACTGTCTTGCAGCATTACTGCAGTGCTTACACTGTCTTGAATGATTACTGCAGTGCTGTTATACTGTCTTGCAGCATTACTGCAGTGCTGTTATACTGTCTTGCAGCATTACTGCAGTGCTATTTTACTGTCTTGCAGCATTACTGCAGTGCTTACGTTATATTGTCTTGCAGCATTACTGCAGTACTTATGTTACATTGTCTTGCAGCATTACTGCAGTGCTTAAGTTACACTGTTTTACAGCATTACTGCAGTGCTTATGTTATATTGCCTTGCATTACTACAATGCTGGTTTTAACACTGTCTTGCAGCATTTACTGCACTGCTCTTTTATTGTCTGGCAGCATTAATGCAGTGCTGTTATATTGTCTTGCAGCATTACTCCAGTGCTGTTATGCTGTCTTGCAGCATTACTCCAGTGCTGTTATACTGTCTTGCAGCATTACTGCAGTGCTGTTATACTATCTTGCAGCATTACTGCAGTGCTCTTAATACTGTCTTGCAGCATTACTGCAGTGCTGTTAATACTGTCTTGCAGCATTACTGCAGTGCTTAAGTTACACTGTTTTGCAGCATTACTGCAGTGCTTATGTTATATTGCCTTGCATTACTGCAGTGCTGTTTTACTGTCTTGCAGCATTACTGCACTGCTGTTTTATTGTCTGGCAGCATTAATGCAGTGCTGTTATATTGTCTTGCAGCATTACTCCAGTGCTGTTATGCTGTCTTGCAGCATTACTCCAGTGCTGTTATACTGTCTTGCAGCATTACTGCAGTGCTGTTATACTATCTTGCAGCATTACTCCAGTGCTGTTATACTGTCTTGCAGCAATACTGCAGTGCTGTTATACTATCTTGCAGCATTACTGCAGTGCTGTTATACTGTCTTGCAGCATTACTGCAGTGCTGTTATGCTGTCTTGCAGCATTATTGCAGTGCTGTTATACTGTCTTGCAGCATTACTACAGTGCTGTTATACTATCTTGCAGCATTACTCCAGTGCTGTTATACTGTCTTGCAGCATTACTGCAGTGCTGTTATACTATCTTGCAGCATTACTGCAGTGCTCTTAATACTGTCTTGCAGCATTACTGCAGTGCTCTTAATACTGTCTTGCAGCATTACTGCAGTGCTTAAGTTACACTGTTTTGCAGCATTACTGCAGTGCTTATGTTATATTGCCTTGCATTACTACAGTGCTGTTATACTGTCTTGCAGCATTACTGCAATGCTGTTATGCTGTCTTGCAGCATTATTGCAGTGCTCACGTTATATTGTCTAGCAGCATTACTACAGTGCTTGCTCTATACTGTCTTGCAGCATTAATCCAGTGCTGTTATACTGTCTTGCTGCATTACTCCAGTGCTGTTACACTGGCTTGCATCATTATTGCAGTGCTATTATGCTGTCTTGCACCATTACTGCAGTGCTCTTAATACTGTCTTGCAGCATTACTGCAGTGCTCTTAATACTGTCTTGCAGCATTACTGCAGTGCTTAAGTTACACTGTTTTGCAGCATTACTGCAGTGCTTATGTTATATTGCCTTGCATTACTACAGTGCTGTTATACTGTCTTGCTGCATTACTCCAGTGCTGTTACACTGGCTTGCATCATTATTGCAGTGCTATTATGCTGTCTTGCAGCATTACTGCTGTGCTGTTATACTGTCTTGCAGCATTACTACAGTGCTGTTATGCTTTCCTGCAGCATTACTGCAGTGCTGTTATACTGTCTTGCAGCAATACTGCAGTGCTGTTATACGGTCTTGCAGCATTATTGCAGTGTTGTTATACAGTCTTGCAGCATTACTGCAGTGCTGTTATGCTGTTTTGCAGCATTACTGCAGTGCTGTTACACTGTCTTGCAGCATTACTGCAGTGCTGTTTTACTGTCTTGCAGCATTAATACAGTGCTGTTATGCTGTCTTGCAGCATTACTGCAGTGCTTAAGTTACACTGTTTTACAGCATTACTGCAGTGCTTATGTTATATTGCCTTGCATTACTACAATGCTGTTTTACTGTCTTGCAGCATTACTGCACTGCTGTTTTATTGCCTGGCAGCATTAATGCAGTGCTGTTATATTGTCTTGCAGCATTACTCCAGTGTTGCTATGCTGTCTTGCAGCATTACTCCAGTGCTGTTTTACTGTCTTGCAGCATTACTGCACTGCTGTTTTATTGTCTGGCAGCATTAATGCAGTGCTGTTATATTGTCTTGCAGCATTACTCCAGTGCTGCTATGCTGTCTTGCAGCATTACTCCAGTGCTGCTATGCTGTCTTGCAGCATTACTCCAGTGCTGTTATACTGTCTTGCAGCATTACTGCAGTGCTGTTATACTATCTTGCAGCATTACTGCAGTGCTCTTAACACTGTCTTGCAGCATTACTGCAGTGGTGTTAATACTGTCTTGCAGCATTACTGCAGTGCTTAAGTTACTCTGTTTTGCAGCATTACTGCAGTGCTTATGTTATATTGCCTTGCATTACTGCAGTGCTGTTTTACTGTCTTGCAGCATTACTGCACTGCTGTTTTATTGTCTGGCAGCATTAATGCAGTGCTGTTATATTGTCTTGCAGCATTACTCCAGTGCTGTTATGCTGTCTTGCAGCATTACTCCAGTGCTGTTATACTGTCTTGCAGCATTACTGCAGTGCTGTTATACTATCTTGCAGCATTACTCCAGTGCTGTTATACTATCTTGCAGCATTACTGCAGTGCTCTTAATACTGTCTTGCAGCATTACTGCAGTGGTGTTAATACTGTCTTGCAGCATTACTGCAGTGCTTAAGTTACACTGTTTTGCAGCATTACTGCAGTGCTTATGTTATATTGCCTTGCATTACTACAGTGCTGTTATACTGTCTTGCAGCATTACTGCAATGCTGTTATGCTGTCTTGCAGCATTATTGCAGTGCTTACGTTATATTGTCTAGCAGCATTACTACAGTGCTTGCTCTATACTGTCTTGCAGCATTAATCCAGTGCTGTTATACTGTCTTGCTGCATTACTCCAGTGCTGTTACACTGGCTTGCATCATTATTGCAGTGCTATTATGCTGTCTTGCAGCATTACTGCTGTGCTGTTATACTGTCTTGCAGCATTACTACAGTGCTGTTATGCTTTCCTGCAGCATTACTGCAGTGCTGTTATACTGTCTTGCAGCAATACTGCAGTGCTGTTATACGGTCTTGCAGCATTATTGCAGTGTTGTTATACAGTCTTGCAGCATTACTGCAGTGCTGTTATGCTGTTTTGCAGCATTACTGCAGTGCTGTTTTACTGTCTTGCAGCATTATGGCAGTGCTGTTATACTGTCTTGCAGCATTATTGCAGTGCTCTTATACTGTCTTGCAGCATTAAGATGGGTATAACGAACTTATTGTCCCATCGTATTCCACTTGAACCTGGTACTAGACCTATCTACATACCTGCGTACAGAATGCCTCATTCACAAGTTGCTGTCGCAGAAGAATTGATCAATCAAATGCTTGATGATGGAGTTATTGCACCTAGCAATTCCCCTTGGAATGCACCCTTGATACTAGTACCTAAGAAGGATGGTACTTGGCGCCCAGTAATTGACTTTAGGAAGTTAAACGCGAAAACCATTCCAGATCGCTTTCCACTCCCTGTACTGGGTGATCTTTTACGTAATATCGGAGATAAAGTTTTTTCAACCCTAGATTTGTTACAAGGGTTTTGGCAAGTCCCTCTTCACGAGGACAGCCAAGAGCTAACTGCATTCTCCACTCCTACAGGTCATTATCACTTCCTCCGTATGGCATTTGGATTACGATCTTCCCCTATCACGTTCTCAAGGCTCATGACTAATATCTTTAGAGGTCTCATAGGTAATGCACTTATGGTGTACTTAGATGACGTAATCGTCATGTCTAAAGACGTGGATACACACTTGAAAAGACTTGATGTAGTACTTGGTAAGCTTGAAGAAGCCAATTTTAAAGATCAAACTGTCTAAAATGTCAATTTTTCAGATCAGAAATTAAGTTTCTTGGTTACGTGTCACTCCTAGAGGGTTACGACTGACCAAAGTAAAGTAACTGCAGTACTAAATTTTTCCAACTCCCAAAACTGCTGATGCCTTAAGATCCTTTGTGGGGCTTAGCAGGTTTTTATAGATCTTTCATTGCCAATTTTTTCTTCCATAGCTGCTCCTCTAACTGAGTTGCTTAAGAAAGATGCTCCTTTTGTTTGGACCTTCCGTCAAGAAAGAGCATTCCAAACTCTAAAAGAAAAGCTAACATCTGCTCCAATTTTGAAATTTCCAGA
>NC_069498.1:7661968-7693848 GCF_026875155.1 Cherax quadricarinatus
GCCTCCTCCACAATCCCTCCACACTTCTCCACCACCATTCCACACTAATTCACCACCCCTTCACATTTCTCCACCATCCCTCCAGCTCCTGAACCTGTATTCCCTGGAACGCAGGCGGGAGAGATAAATGATTATATACACCTGGAATATCCTAGAGGTACTAGTACCGAACTTGCACACAAAAATCACTCACAACGAAAGCAAAAGACTTGGCAGACGATGCAACATCCCCCCATGAAAAGCAGGGGTGTCACTAGCACGTTAAGAGACCATACAATAAGTGTCAGAGGCCCGAGACTGTTCAACTGCTTCCCAGCCTACATAAGAGGGATTACCAACAGACCCCTGGCAGTCCTCAAGCTGGCACTGGACAAGCACCTAAATTCGGTGCCTGACCAGCAGGGCTGTGGCTCGTACGTTGGTTTGCGTGCAGCCAGCAGTAACAGCCTGGTTGATCAGGCTCTGATCCACCAGGAGGCCTGGTCACAGACCGGGCCGCGGGGACGTTAACCCCCGGAATTCTCTCCAGGTAAACTCCTCCACCACCCTCCACACTCCTCCACCAACCATTCACACCTCCACCACCCCTGCACACTCCTCCACTATCCCCTCCACACTCCTCCACTATCCACTCCACACTCCTCCATTACAAGCACTTCCACCACCCACCCCCTTACACTTCCTCCACCACCCCTCCACAGTTCTCCACCGCCCCTCCACCACCCTCGACACTCCTCCGCCACCCCTCCACACTCCTATACCACCCCTCCACACTCCTCCACGAACTGTTAACTCTCGTCCACCACCCCTCCACACACCTCCACCAACCTTCCACACTCCTCCACCACATCTCCACACTACTCCTCTACCACTCCACACTCCTCCAAACTCATCCACCACCCTTCCACTCTCCTCCTCCATCGCTCCACACTCCTCCACAACCCCTCCACACTGCTGGTTTATTTGTCAATCATCATCTGCATTGTTCTTAAACTTTAGGCGACACGTTTAGTGGTGATGATCGTTTTGCTGGGTGATAGCGAGGTGGTGTGTCTAAGATCATATGTGAATGTATGAGTAACTGACGGCACAGTCGGGCCACTGTAGCAGCAGCAGCATCCTCTGGGCAGCAGCAGCAGCAGCATCCTCTGGCCAGCAGCAGCAGCTTGTGGCTAGCAGCAGCAGCTTGTGGCTAGCAGCAGCAGCAATATCTGGCTAGCAACAGACGGCAGCATCACCCTCTGGCTAGCAAGAGCTGAGTTCGGTGGTCTCATTGTCTTATGTAGGACATATGACCCTCGTCTGGGTCATGGGTCAGCAGTATGCGCATTTAATGTGTATTATATTTGCAGAGTTTTGCAGAGTGTTACGTTATGACAATACGAATCAGATTGCTGGTCCTCCTCCTTTCTGCCTTTGGTTCCTTAATTCCCAGATGGCATCAGTAGGCGGAAAGAGCAGCGGGATAAGTAAATGTCAGAGTATAGCCATCTGCATAGGCCTGGGATTCTGGCAGTAGGTGAAGGTGGTTAAATTAGACATTCTGTAAAACCTTATTTATTTGCATATGTAAATATGCATATATGAAGCTTCATATAATGTCAACTTCAATGACCTTCACCTAATTCCAGAATCTCATGCCTATGCAGGTGGTTGTACTCTGACACTGACTTATCCAGAAGAGGAAATGCCAGCTCCTCTCTGGTACATCAGTCACCAGCTTACAGCTATATAAGTCTGGGGAAAACGATAGAACGTGATATATGCTGCTCCTGAGAAAACACAAATGATGCTCTCTAGGAAAGATGTTAAGCTGTAGCAGTAATAAGATGAATGAAAGAAAAGAGGGAAGGGAGGGAGAGACAGAGATGAAGAGATGGAAAGAGGGGGGAGAAAGGATGGATGAGGGGAAAGAGGAGGAGAGGGAGGGAGGAATAGACAGGCAAAGAGACTGAATCAGTGCCCAATAACTTGTAACTTTTATTGTACGTTGTCTCGCTTCCTCATCCAAAGCTTTTAGTGTCAGTTTGTCGCCTCTTAAAAACACAGAAGCAAAAGCTGAATTAGCGGTTTATGAAGGGAGTAAAGTTACATTTGCAAAACAGAAAAAATCAAGAACACCGCAAGTGTCCTCACTGACGATTAAAACAATAATAGTTCTTCTAAATAAGTGTGGGGAGCAGCATGGGCTTTACAGTGTCGTTGCTGATGCTCTATACACCGTGGGATTTATTGGTCAATATTAGACAACTAATCTCACTTATGTTGATTATCTCTTCAGTCAGTGACTGACTTGCCAGATGCAGTGTGACGCGGGTCCAGCAGGAGAATATAGTTCCATTATATATTTAATAGTATAGCCATTGAACTTAACTCAGAAAATGTAATGACACGATGTGTAAAACGACACTAACGCGTCGGTCTGGAGTTTAAGGGACACCCATGATATGCTTTATTTGCCACTGAATTTTTAGAAAATGCTTTATATGGAATTACTACAGAAAAAAAACAGGAGCATGATACAGATACATAAATATGGGTAACATAACATTAGACTTCATATTAGTGAAATAAAGGATGTTCCTGACAAGCTTCGTTTACTGGCATTCCATAATTCATCGATGAGGTTAAATGAAAATTTTCCAAATAGCATTTATATAAAAATCCTCATAAGCTTTGATAAATATTTTATAATTGCCAGAAATACAATTTTCAATTCATTAAAAAAAATACAGTAAGACCAACATATTTAACCAAGAATATGTTGGTTTTTTGTTATAACATTATTTAACCAAGAATATGTTGGTTTTGTTATAACATTATTTAACCAAGAATATGTTTGGTTTGTTATAACATTATTTAACCAGAATATGTTGGTTTTGTTATAACATTTTTACCAAGAATATGTTGGGTTTGTTATAAATTATTCAACCAAGAATATGTTGGTTTTGTTATAACATTATTCAACCAAGAATATGTTGGTTTTTTGTTATAAACATTATTAACCAAGAATATGTTGGTTTTGTTATAACATTATTCACCAAGAATATGTTGGTTTTTTATAACATTAATTAACAAGATATGTTGTTTTGTTTATAACATTATTCAACCAAAGAAATATGTTGGGTTTTGTTATAATATTATTTCAACCAAGAATATGTTGGTTTTGTTTATAACATTATTTAACCAAGAATATGTTGGTTTTGTTATATCATAATTCAACCAAGAATATGTTGGTTTTGTTTATAACATTATTCAACCAAGAATATGTTGGTTTTGTTATTATATTATTAACCAAGAATATGTTGTTTTTGTTTTATAACATTATTTAACCAAGAATATGTTGGTTTGGTTTATAACATTATTCAACCAAGAATTTGTTGGTTTATGTTATACATTATTCAAACCAAGAATATGTTGGCTTTGTTATAAACATTATTCAACCAAGAATATGTTGGTTTTGGTATAATATTATTCAACCAAGAATATGTTGGTTTTGTTATATAACATTATTTATTAACCAAGAATTTGTTGGTTTGTTATAACATTATTCAACCAAGAATATGTTGGTTTTGTTTATTTAATATTATTCAAACCAAGAATATGTTGGTTTGTTGTTTATTTTACATTATTTCAACCAAGATATGTTGGTTTTGTTATAATATCAAAACTTGCTTAATCTATTTTCTCTACTTAACTCCAAAATCAAGTTATATTTAAAAATTCTTGATGCAAAAAAAAAAAAATTCAATTATGAATTCTCCGAATTACTGATCACTGCATCTCTAATATTCCCTGTTACGAAATGCACTAAATTATTTTTGTACAAATTGAAAAAAAATAGCATTATAAATAGGCAAGAAGGATAATTTTGTGTATGCATGCCAGATATTTTAACCACTCTATAAATTTTCAAAAGCAGAAACTCTTTTAAAATTAAGTCTTTATAAAAATTTCTTTTATACTTTTAAGGACATTTTTTTCCATTTATGTTATTGCAAAAATTAACAATTTTGGAGAAAAAGAACCTTAGAAAACTTACCTACTCTTATTATAACAAGCCGCAATTTAAATTTGCCTAATCAACTAAATATATGTTTTAGATTCAGTTTAACAGTCATTAAACAAACCTACCTATATAAAGGTAAGTAATACGACCAGATAATATTATAAATTCGAGTAAATTAATTTTAGCTACTAATGGAATTACTCATGAATATAATATTAAGTGAAATAGCAAAAATAACATGTAAAAGTATACCATTGTGATAATAACAAGTAGAAACAGTCTACTTAAAATGAACAAAAGGGTGTAACAGTTATCAACTCTTGATGTTAGCTTGTGTCAGTTATCAAGTGTCAGTTATCAACTCTTGATGTTAGCTTGTGTCAGTTATCAAGTGTCAGTTATCAACTCTTGATGTTAGCTTGTGTCAGTTATCAAGTGTCAGTTATCAATCTTGATGTTAGCTTGGTCCAGTTATCAAGTGTCAGTTATTAACTCTTGGATGTTTAGCTTGTGCAGTTATCAGTGTCAGTTATTAACTCTTGATGTAGTTTATGTCAGTTATTATGTGTCAGTTATCAACTATTGGACGTTAGCTTGTGTCAGTTATCAACTGCCAGTTTTATTAATCAAATGTGAAATAACTGAAGAATCTCTCCTGTAATCAGAAATAAGTCACAGTATTTGACTGGTTATCCCAGGTTAAATAAACTTAACGTTCCTTTATCTACTTATAATATTTGTCTGTCCTCAAAGTCATTGTTGAAAGTTGTTTGTTTTGTATACTAAGTTTATTTTACACTTATTTACTTACTGATCATGACCTGACTGCGTCCCAGTTTGCTTTTTATTGGAAAATTAAAAAAAAAATGAAATGCTACTTTTCAAGCGATAATTTCTTAGTGTCGAATCTGATTATATTCAACCTTCCCAAGGTTATTAACTCAGCCGATATTGGTCTTTTTTGGTTTCTTTGAAAGGTTTGAATTAGGTTTGGGGTGCGAAATATCATAATTTACCATTTAATTGAAATGTGATTATTAGTTCTCCTTATATTGACTCTAGTGATTACCTTCATATCTTCATCACTAATATTCAACTGCATTATTAATTTGTGGTGCACTCTGCCAGAGGCTGGAACAACACATGGTCACTGGGAGTTGTGGTGGTGAAGCCAAGAGGAGGCTGGAACCTACGCTGGTTACTGGAGTTATATGTGGCGAGGCAAGAGGAGGCTGGAACCTACACTGGTCACTGGAGTTGTGTGTGGTGAAGCCAGAGGAGACTGGAACCTACGCTGGTTACTGGAGTTATATGTGGCGAGGCAAGAGGAGGCTGGAACCAACACTGGTCACTGGAGTTGTGTGTGGTGAAGCCAGAGGAGGCTGGAACCTACGCTGGTTACTGGAGTTATATGTGGCGAGGCAAGAGGAGGCTGGAACCTACACTGGTCACTGGAGTTGTGTGTGGTGAAGCCAGAGGAGACTGGAACCTACGCTGGTTACTGGAGTTATATGTGGCGAGGCAAGAGGAGGCTGGAACCAACACTGGTCACTGGAGTTGTGTGTGGTGAAGCCAGAGGAGGCTGGAACCTACGCTGGTTACTGGAGTTATATGTGGCGAGGCAAGAGGAGGCTGGAACCTACACTGGTCACTGGAGTTGTGTGTGGTGAAGCCAGAGGAGACTGGAACCTACGCTGGTTACTGGAGTTATATGTGGCGAGGCAAGAGGAGGCTGGAACCTACACTGGTCACTAGAGTTGTGTGTGGTGAAAACCAGAGGAGGCTGGAACCTACGCTGGTTACTGGAGTTATATGTGGCGAGGCAAGAGGAGGCTGGAACCAACATGGTCACTGGAGTTGTGTGTGGTGAAGCCAGAGGAGGCTGGAACCTACGCTGGTTACTGGAGTTATATGTGGCGAGGCAAGAGGAGGCTGGAACCTACACTGGTCACTGGAGTTGTGTGTGGTGAAGCCAGAGGGAACTGGAACCTACGCTGGTTACTGGAGTTATATGTGGCGAGGCAAGAGGAGGCTGGAACCTACACTGGTCACTAGAGTTGTGTGTGGTGAAGCCAGAGGAGGCTGGAACCTACGCTGGTTACTGGAGTTATATATGGCGAGGCAAGAGGAAGCTGGAACCTACGCTGGTTACTGGAGTTATATATGGCGAGGCAAGAGTGAAGCGGGAACTACGCTGGTTACTGGAGTTATATATGGCGAGGCAAGAGGAAGCTGGAACCTACGCTGGTTACTGGAGTTATATATGGCGAGGCAAGAGGAAGCTGGAACCTACGCTGGTTACTGGAGTTATATATGGCGAGGCAAGAGGAGACTGACCTATGCCTGTTACGGATTATATAAGGCGAGGCAAGAAGGAGGCTTGAAGACCTACGCTGTTACTGGAGTTATATATGGCGAGGCCAAAGAAGGCTGGAACCCCCTACACTGTTTACTGGGGTGGATTATATTTGGCGAGCAAGAGGAGCTGGCACCTACCTGGTTTAACGGAGTGTATATATGTCATCAAGAGGAAAGCTGGAACCTACGCTGGTTACTGGAGTTATATATGGCGAGGCAAGAGGAGGCTGGAACCTACGCTGGTTACTGGAGTTATATATGGCGAGGCAAGAGGAGGCTGGAACCTACACTGTCCACTAAGTTAGAGTTGGGGAGTAGCCAGAAGGAGGAGGCTGGAACCTACGCTTGTCCCACTGGAGTTATTGTGCCTGAGCTACTTTGTGGATTATTACTGTGCACTTTCTCTGAGTCATTGTGCTTCAGTTTTCAACTCATCTCTGACCTGAGATAAACCACATGTAAATAATTCCGCTTGTTTCTGAGAATAAACATTGTGCACATATATGTATTGTCCCCTTTATGTTTGTTAATTAATAATACTATTTAAGCATAGTAACTTGAAGAAGGAAGCGAAGGGAAGCTCCATTGCCTGTGACCAAGAGAGTTCTTCACCATCATCAAGGTTGGTGAAGCATCACACACTGCTTATTCACCATCATCAAGGTTGTGTGAAGCATCATCACACACTGCTCTTCACCATCATCAAGGTTTGTGAAGCCATCATCACACACTGCTTCTTTCACCATCATCAAGGTTGGTTGAAGCCATCATCACACACACGGCTTCTTCACACCATCATCAAGGTTGGTGAAGCCATCATCACCACACTGGCTTCTTCACCCATCAAGGTTGGTGAAGCCATCATCACACACTGCTTCTCAATTCTTCACCATACACAAGGTTTGTGCAGCCATCATTCCGCACTCTGCTTCTTCACCATCATCAAGGTTGGTGCAGACCATCCCCCTTCCCACTCTGCTTCATTCACCATCATCAAGTTGGTGAAGGCCATTCACACACATGCTTTCTTCACCATCATCAAGGTTGGTGCAGCATCCCACTCCACACTGCTTCTTCACCATTCACCATCATCAAGGTTGGTGAAGCCATCATCCGCACTCTGATTCGTCACCATCATTAGGTAGGTGAACATCCCTATCCCCCCCACTCTGCTTTTCTTCACCATCATCAAGGGTGGTAAGCCCTCATCGCACTCCCTGCTGTCTTCACCATCATCAAGGGTGGTGCAGCATCCTCCCTCCACTCAGCTTCTTCTTCACCATCATCAAGGTTGGTGAAGCCATCATCGCACTCTGCTTCTTCACCATCATTAAGGTTGGTGAAGCATCCCCCTCCACTCTGCTTCTTCACCATCATTAAGGTTGGTGAAGCCATCATCACACACTGCTTCTTCACCATCATTAAGGTTGGTGAAGCATCCCCCTCCACTCTGCTTCTTCACCATCATCAAGGTTGGTGAAGCCATCATCGCACTCTGCTTCTTCACCATCATCAAGGTTGGTTGCAAAGCATTCCCCCTCCACTCTGCTTCTTTCTTCACCATCATCAAGGTTTGCAGCATCCCCCCCACTCTTCTTCTTCAACCATCCTCAAGTTGGTGCAGCATTCCCTTCTCCACTCTGCTTCTGTCAATAACCGCATCATCAAGGATGGTGCAGCCAACCACACAGCTCACTCTGCTTCTTCACCCATCTCAAGGTTGGTGAAGCCATCATCGCAATCTGCTTCTATCTTCACCATCATCAAGTTGGTGCAGCCATCCCCCGCTACCACTCTGCTTCTTCACCATCACACGGTTGGTGCAAGTGCATCCCCTCCACTCTGCATCTTCCAATCATCAAGGTTGGTGCAGCATCCCTCTCCACTCTGCTTCTTCACCATCATCAAGGTTGGTGCAGCCATCACTCTCCACTCTGCTTCTTCACCATCATCAAGGTTGGTGCAGCATCCCTCTCCACTCTGCTTCTTCACCATCATCAAGGTTGGTGCAGCATCCCTCTCCACTCTGGCTCTGCTTCGTCAACCATCATCAAGGTTGGTCCGCATCCCTCTCCACTCTGACTCTGCTTCTTCACCATCCATCAAGTTTGGTTGCAAGCATCCCCTCTCCACTCTGCATCGGCTCAAAGCATCATGTGGGTGCAGCTTCCCTCTCCACCGGCTTCTTCACCATCATCAAGGTTGTGCAGCCGAGTCACTCTCCACTCTGGCTTCTCACCATCATCAAGGATTGGTGAAGCATCCCTCTCCACTCTGCTTCTTCACCATCATCAAGGTTGGTGCAGCCATCACTCTCCACTCTGCTTCTTCACCATCATCAAGGTTGGTGCAGCCATCACTCTCCACTCTGCTTCTTCACCATCATCAAGGTTGGTGCAGCCATCACTCTCCTCTCTAACTTCACTAATTAGTTATTCCTGGACTGTCGTTTTAAATTGCGTTATACTGTTACTGACTTAGAGTGATCAGGAAACCCATTTCAGTCTTTTATAGTCATATAGAATAATATTGATAACGGCATTTTTCTGTGTGTGGCGTACAATTGTTAACTTGTCCTGACATCATACTGACGTTGATTCCTGACAGTTAACTTGTCCTGACATCATACTGACGTTGATTCCTGACAGTCACCAGCTTTAGAGACATGATTAAATTTCATGTTGTATTATTGTCATCACGACGTACTGACCTTTTTTTTTTTTTAATTAAAAATATTTCATTCAATGCCTGACCTCATGTTCACATTGTAAAATGAATTATCATCTTATTTATTTTCTATTTTATTCACATCATAATTTAGACTGACTTAATAGTTTTTTTCATATTGTCTCCATTCCTTCAGATGTACATTACTGCTGCTGAGCAGAAGTAATGTGCACCGCATCGTACATGACCTCACAAACGTCTTGCATGACATAGTTTTCTTAATAATGATGTTTCCGAGCTAGACAATTACAAAACCTCGCGGTTGCAGTTTGTGTCTTAATCTTGAAAGTTTTGAGGCGAGGGGCGAATCATTAAGAGCGGGATACACAAAGCGTGGAATATAATATAGGAGAAGAGGGAAAAATCTTTCAAGACGGATGTCAGGAAACGATGAATGTTCAGAAGAGATGTTTTAGAGAAAATCAGAGGTTATTTTCTAGGCCTAGGTGAGACCAAGATAGGAGTATTTGACCTCACAGGAAGAAAAATAGACGTTTGGGACACATAATAAACTCTTACTAAAAACATAACCTAGCTAAAACATATATGCTACGGTTGTTCTAATACAACCATGCAATAATAACTGACACTTCAGCGTGAAACTCTGTATAGTACAGGGATATGGTACGAATATTATTGCTGGCTAGTGTACGAGGGTAGTGATGGTAGTTTGCACCCCGGGAAAACTCTACGTGACGCCATATTCAAGTGCTGTGCCATTTCTTGCTGTCTGCCCCGCCCTACTCGCCTCTCTTAGAAGCATTGATAACTCCTCACGTCCGACCTCACCCATCTTTGCAAGAGCGGGCGGTCATTTACATTTCTCGTTTCCCTTAGCTTCCTTCTTCATAATTTTCCTTCTGTCCTCATCAATATCAACCCTCCATTTTCTCTCCCTCCTGCACCTTTCTTTCAGATGAGTCTTCGCTCGTTTTTTACATTGTCTGAATGTTGAATACTTAAAGAATGTTGGTCACGGTTGGCAGTGTTGGTAGGATATAAATATTGGAGGTTGTTAATTTTAGCAGTTGTGACAAAAAGAGAGTGTAGCCTTCACCTGTTTATTTATAATTTGACGCATCTGGACAACCTAAGTCCTCCGAGAAAAATGTTTGCAGCTTAAATGGCAGACTGGACAAACAGAGAACATTTTTTAATTATTAATTATAATGCAAAAAGAAGCGCTAACCACAAGGGCTATACAGCGCTTGCAGCAGGGTAGGTAAGAAGCAAGGGAATTGGATGGCAGAAGGGAGGGGGGATGATCATCAAGTTTACAGAAAACAGCGGGGCATGGGATTAGTACGGGTAAGAGGGTAAGCAAAGAGATTTGAAGTAGAAAGGGCTGCAGGTATCAGAATTTTGTGAAGTAAGTCAGTCGTTGTCAAAAAGTCAATGAGAGAGGTCCGGATGAAAGTGGGTCCATCAGCGAGAAGGGAAGGTAAAGAGAGTAGCAGCGAGCGACGACGACGACAGAGGTAAAATTCTGCGTGCTCGTTAATATGGGCAGTCCAACAGAAATGTGCTTACTGATAAAAGGAGCTTAGCATTCTCAACAGAGAGGGAAAGACGCCTCTCCATGAGATATCCATGAGTAAGAACGATATGGCCAATGCGAAGACCGGGAGATGAGTAGTTCTCCCAACCTCGACACTGTGATAAGAAGACGGCCAGTAACCTATACACGGTTTAATAACTGAAGTTTGTTGCCGTAGCCTAGTAGACCAACGTTGTTGCCGAACGATGTGAAGGTGGGAAGATATTACAGCAAAATATCCTGTAAATTGGAATACCTCTATAAGAAACTGGTAGGTCATGTAACTGCTGACCGCGCAAGCAGTGTCGCCTTTCATTGCCCTGTAACGTCAACATGACAAGGGACCCCAACAAAAAACAATATCTTATGCTTGGTAAAGATGTCGGCGTAGCCAAAGTTGGAATACGGAGGACTAAGGGGTAGAGGTGTATCAAATTTTTGTATAGCCGGTAAAGCCTAAGGGATCTGAGATCAAACCACACATGATGAACACAGCATAGATGCAATACGGATAAGTGCTGTAAGGATGGCATATAATTCAGCAGTGTTAAAAATACTAGCCGAAGAATAGTAAATGCCCGATTACGACGCTGTCCGGAAACACTTGCTGCGAATCCCTAAACTAACGTCCTACGCCGTCAGAAGACTTAGAGCCATCTGTGTACACAGCAATGGCAAGAGAAGAGAGTGAAAGTGGTCAAGAAAAAGAGAGCGGGAAAGCGACCGTAGACCAGTTGGGCTTTCGAGAAGGGAGGAGAAAGAACAGACTCGAACATCTGAACTTCCCAGGGGGTAGGGAAAAGTTAGAGCTACATGTAACATAGAAAGGTGGTAGTTGAAGAAAAGACAAGAGCGAAAATGAAGGCGAAGAGAGAAGGTGGAGTAAACAGGGGCGGCGAACAAAATAAGAATGTCTACTAATACAGTGACCTTCTAAAAATGGAAGGTTTGCGAGATCATAGAGGTACATAGACGCAGGCAATGGGCATCCGGCGATGGGATAAGGATGGAACTTTTCGCTTCTGTTTAGAGGTCTCGACAGGGGGAGGCAAAAAAGCACCAAGGCATAAACGTAATCCTTGGGATAAAATGGGGTTAAGGGCAGAGGAGTGTAGATGCCGCAAATGATCTGGTCACCAAATAAAGTTTCGATAAAAAAGGGGGGAATGTAGGCAAGGAGGGTTCGACGATCAGCTCCCCCGAAAGATGGAAAGGGGTTTTTAAAAAGGGTTTCACCCGGCTGTGAAAGTTCCCTTCAGAGGGTAATGTGAGGTTTCCAGGAAAACCCTACGATCAAAGGGGGGCCCAGAAACTTGACTGTATACGTTCAGGGTAGGGGGCCCCATAGAGGTAAAAAGGATGATCGGAGATGACAGGGGTTAGTAAAAGGATTTGGTGGGTTTTAGTCCCGGGAAAAATTTAAAAACCCAGTGTGGGGCCCAATTGGAAACACGGTCGCTGCATTTTGGAGGGGAAACGAAAGGGGGTTTGACAGTCGCGCCTGACGGGAAAATTGGAAAGTCATCACATAGATGTGACCAAATATTTGATGGAAAGACTAGAGGCCAAATCATTAAAAGCAAAGGGGAAAATGTTGTGCTCAGAAAACACCCTGGGGGACCCTTTAGCTTGGATAAAGTCCGGGGAGAGCCATTATTAACCCGAAAACGGGAAAGCCCGTCAGTTAAAAAGTTCTTTTTTAAGGAAAGGGTGGTAGTTTCCTTGAAGGCTAAGGAGGGGCTTGGGCTAAATATTTTACCCAAGTTTGTCAATGCCTTCTAAAAGGGCAAAAAAAAAAGGGGAACATGGTGGTTTTTCGCAAAGGCTTTTCGAACATACTTTTTCCAAGCGTAGTAGGGTTCTATGGTAGAACGTCCCTTACAAAGCCTATTGATGAGGGAGAGCGTTGTGTGTCTCTAAAAAAACCACACTAAAGTCTATTTACTAGGGGTTTCCCTTACTTTGCAAAATGCAGGTAAAAGCAATGGGCGTAGTGGGGGGTTTTATGTCCCCCTTTGGGGCCGGTTTGCGGAAAGGGAGAACAAAAGGGGGGGTTTTCCCACTGTGGAAAAAAAATCCCTTGGGGGGGCCCCAAAAAAGATTGTAAAGGCGTAATAGGGCTGCAAGGGGGTGACGATGTAAATGTTGTGATACGAATATGAATGTCGTCGGGCCCCCGCTGCCGATGATCGACAAGCTGAGAGTGTTTCCGTCCAGTTCTTGAAGTGTAAAAGAGCACATTATACGTTCTTTCTCTGAGAGAAGAAAAGTCCAAGGTCTAACTCTCTGGCAGACTTTTGAGGAAAATGAAATGAGGGCAAGATGTAGTCCCTGAGAAATACGGACCAGGATGATTGCCAATTTTCATTGGCAACATCTGAGTGGGTTGCTATATCAACAGACCGGCAACCCGCATAACAGGAGCCGGTCAGGAGAATATTTACCACTCAGTTTTCGTACTTTTTTTCCCAACTGCACTCATAGAGGAAGCAGAGGTGATGGTGGAGACCATAATCTCGCCAGCAAGTTGCGTTTAGCATCACGGATGACACGGCGAAGCGATAGCACCTTCTGTTTAAAATCAAGGAGTCGCTCTGTGGTTCTATTGTACCGTACCACCTGCCCCATGCAGCGCGTTTCAACCGTACTGCACAGCACAATCAGAACCACCAAGGCACGCATTTCTGAGCATGCCTGCCCGAAGTTTTGGGGTATAGAATAGAAGCTGCGGTGAAAAACGGAGGACGAGAAAGAGTGTATAAAGCTCATCGATGGAGACGAAGAAGGAACCTCTTTAAAACAGTTAGGTGTGAGTAAAGGTTCCAATTTGCCCGATTAAATTGCCAGCGTGGGTGCGAAGAGGTGGTGAATAATGAAGGAAGTAAGAATGATTGTGGAAATGATCACGTGTCAAGTAAGGTCCGGGAGAACAGACCAAAGTGAAGTCCAATGCGGCGTGAGTACCTGTATTTAAAACATGGAGGGGGAGGGTGGCAAGAAAAGCCTCTAATGAATTCCAAGGAATCACAGTGAGACCCCCCCCCAGAGGAATGGTGGGCATTAAAGATCTATCCAAGTAACAGAACGGTGGCGTAATGACGAAACAAGGAAGGCAAAATCTCGGAATAAATAATGCCCGAGAAGGAGAGAGATATAAAGAACATGAGCGTATACCCACCTATGTAAGTGGATACGGGCTGCTGTGTAATGCAGCGAAGTATGAAAAATAGCTTGATGGTACGGAATTATCAGTGCGGGAAGAATGGCACTTTCATTAAAGGTCCCATCAGAAAAGGATCTGAAGAATACAATAAATTATAGCCGAGATGTGAGAAACTACAGCAGAGTGTAATTTTGGTTCCTGTAATCAACACCATCGGGTCAAACTGGGAGAGTAACATCTGAAGCTTCACCCCGAGTACCCCTTAGGCCCGCGTATATTCCACTGTAAATACCATGATTGGCAATTGATACAGATACTTGAAAATCCGCAGGTAAGGGTCCTATGGACTAGAAGGGTTAGAAAAGTCCACATGCGGGGGCAGTGGAAATGGTTCAAGCAGCGAAGGAACGGTGCGCTGTGAAGAAAGGAGTTGCGCAGATGGAGCAGTAGGAGAGAGACAGGAGCGAAGGTGGATCATGTTGTTCCATTATGTGTTTGGTCCTGCAATATATTCAGAGATTGCTTCAAGTGTTATCAGAAATTCAGAGATGGTCGTAATGGGAGAACAATATTGGGAATGGTAGGGGGAGATGAGTAAAGTTGGAACTGTAATTGGACTGTACCAAGGTAGGGGGGGCGAAAGGTGGAGGGAACTGGAGATAGCGTGCAGGGGACAGAAGAGGCAGGAACCTGGGAGGTGGCAGAAGAGGAAGAAACTTGGTAGGGAACATGGGGAGGAAGGTACATTACGAAGGAGGAGGGTGAACCTCTGCACTGTAACAGAGCCAGTGAGAGGGGAAGAACTAGGGACCAGAGACAGGGAGGGTAAAATGAGGAGGTGGAAGATGGGTAGGAGGTGTTACCGGACTTTTTTTGACTTTTGATAATAGAAAGGGACTATTGGAGGAGGTGTCCCGTACGAGGTCTCCGAGTCGATCCTGATATGCTTTGTGAAGGAAACTCGAAGAAGCGATACTTTAGACCTGAGGGCGTGAAGTAGGACGTCTGAGCCGAGGACAGCAAAGGATTAGATACAGGAAGGGATTATGGAGAGGTAACACACAGAGGTGGTGTAGAAGATGGGATACCAGAAGTGGGGGGACGTTTTGAAACACGGGAAATAAGAAACCCGTGGGAAGTCTCCCTTGGAGGCAGAAGAAGAGAAACTGCCATGGCATAAGGAGACCTTCTGTCTCTTTGAGGTAACGGATTTCCACACGCTCGTTTAAATAGACCTACAACGGCGAGAGTTACGAAGGGTGATTCTCATACATTAAGGCAAGAGGGCGATTCGATTGCAAGACGTATATAAATGGTCATCGGCACCTCAGACTGGCATTCGGCGATAGATCTGCAATATTTGCTGGATGGCCCAAACGCCAGCAATTGTCTACATCACTGTTGTGGTGTAGGGATCACCTTTTCGAACTTGTAAACGATGCCCTGCTATATAAACTGAAGGAGTGGGAGTTGCTCTGGCTGTCAAAAGTTAAAAAACGAGCCACATTGCCTTTCGGTATCGTAGTCTCCGCCCACGGGCAGGAAGAACGTAAGTGTCTACCTTGAGATGGGAGATCTTGGAGTACCACTGTTCTAGAATGTCAAGTGCCACATGTCTGAAATTTTGTTGAACTATGGTATGTGGCAGAATGACGGTACAACTACAAGGAAATGAGGAATGATGTTTCTTCAAGAGTGACAGGATCAGTATCGATATGGGAAAGACTAGAGAAGCTCATGAGCCTGGGTAGCACTCGTACGGTAATGATGCTGGCGTACCGCTCTTAAGAGCAATGAAAAGATATTCTTTGCCAACAAGGCGTAGGAGTGCCTTGCCAATACTACTATGGTCAGAAAGATAGTCATTAGAGGAAGTTGGTCGCAAAAGAGAAGAATTTAAGTCCACTGTCATCTGAAACTGAGACGTGAAAGGTAGTGAAAGGAAGTGTCGATCGTTTCTGAGAAGAACGAAGAAAGAGTGGAAGAATATCATCAGCAGGTAATTGTCGTAGGCGTTTAGTGGCGTGGGACCAGAGTTGGTCCGACTGGAACGGGCCGCGATTTGAAAATGCCGCACCGTAGAAGGAGAGCCGGAAGCAAAGTCAGAGGAGAGCGAAGGTCCGATAAATCGAAAGAGTCAGTCGAGGCCCAGTATAACCTGAGTGGGTGAGTGAAACAGCACCGGCAGATATGAGTACAGAGGCATGAGGAATGTCTGAAGAGTGGTCCAAAGACGACAGGCGGGGGTCAGAACGGGGGCGTATCAAGAAGGGCCCGGGGGTACCAGGTCTTGGACTAGGGCTGGCCAGGTTGGGTTACTTCTTTCTTTTTGTTTTTAAGAAAAAAAAAAAGAAGAAAAGAAAAAAAAAAAAAAAAAAGAAAAAAAAAAAAGGGGACCGGGAGGGAATATGGTCCCTAGGAGGAATGAAAGGGGCCCAAATCTCCCTCCGCGCCCAAGAGGACCTCAACAACCGCAAGTAGCGTCAGATGCAGCATGAACCCGTGCCATACCCGTACCCATCATGCCTAAGAAACCTAACAATCCGGGATAGCAACCTCTCATCTGCCGAGCTACCTCAGTGGACAAAAGAGAGGGCGGCCGATATCCGCCACAAAGCATACCTCCTTCGGCCACCACCCCTGGACTCCGAAAGGGTGTCTCCAGAGATACACTCGAGACGCCCGAAAGACACGCCAAAGTTACATCCCGGGATACCGGAGAGGATCGGACACCCCAGGCGAATCTCAGAATTCCACGGCAAACTACGCCACCGCTAAAGAACCTCAACGGAATGGGAATGGACCCTCCCTGATCCCTTGCCCCCTACTTAGGAACTAGTGCGCCTGTGGGAGAAATCCCAAAGGACAAAAAAGAGGAAGGGCAAAAGGGAGGGGTGGAGGGGGAAGGAGAAAGGAAAAAGGGTAGGATGAATAGGGGAGGGGAGATTGGGGGGTAATTAGAGTTCGTTCTGAGGAAGAAACCGATAGTCTAATCCTCAGTACCAAGAGCCTCTTCACCACGCCAAGGGGAGGTCCCCCTGAAGAGGTGAACAATTTTTTTTTTTTTTTCAAGAGCTTGCCTCATACTGTACTTGCAGCATTTCCTGCAGCAGTTACGTATAATTTCCTTTCAGCATACTGCAAGTCAGTACATTTTTTGCACCATTACTGTGGTCTGTTATATCTGTTTGCAAGGCGTACCGCAGTGCTTACACTGTCTTGAAGGATTACTGCATGTGCCTTTTATACTGTCTTGCAGCTTACGGCAGTGCTGTTATAACCGTCTTGCAGCATTACTGCAGTGGCTATTTTACTGTCCTTGCAGCATTACTGCAGTGCTATTTTACTGCCTGGAGCAGCATTACTGCAGTCCTTACGGTTATAATTGTCTTGCCAGCAGTTACTGTGGTGGCTGTTATACTGTCGTGCAGCATTACTGCAGTGCTACACTGTCTTGCAGCATTACTGCACTGCGTTTTATTGTCTGCCAGCATTACTTGCAGTGGCTGTTAATATTGTCTTGCAGTAAAAAAAAAAAATAAAAAAAAAAACAAAAACATAGCACTACTCAGTGCGTAATGCTGTTCTTGCAGCATTACATCCTGTGCTGTTTAAACTGTCTGTCAGCATTACTGCAGTGCTGGTAACTATCCATGCAGCATTACTCCCAGTGCTCTTATACTGTCCTTGCGCATTACTGCAGTGCTTGTTTATACTATCTTGGCAGCATTAGTGCAGTGCTCGTAATACTGGTCTTGCAGCATTACTGCAGTGCATGTTAATACTGTCTTGCAGCTTAACTGCAGTGCTATGTTACACTATTTTGCAGCAATACTGCAGTGCTTATGTTATATTGCCTGCATTACTACAGTGCTGTATACTGCTTGCAGCATTACTGTAGTGCTGTTATAACTGTCTTGCAGCATACTACAGTGCTGTTATATACTGTCCCTTGCAGCATTACTGCAGGCTGTTATCCGTCTTGCGATCATTACTGCAGTGCTGTGTATGCTGTCTGAAGCATTAATTGCATTGCTTACGTTATATTGTACTAGGCCATCATTAACTACAGTGCTTTCTCTATACTGTCTTGCAGTCATTAATCCAGTGCAGTTAATACTGTCTTGGCTGCATTTACTCCAATGCTGTTAACTGGCATGTCATCATTATTGCAGTGCTATTTAGCGTTCTTGCAGCATACTGCTTGTGGCTGTTATGCTTTTCCTGCGCATTACTGCATTGCTGTTATACTGTCTTGCAGCATTAACTGCATTGCTGATAATACTGTCTTGCAGCATTATTTGCAGTGTTTTGTAAAGCAGTCTTGCACATTACTGCAGTGCTGTTAAGACTGTTTTGCAGCATTACTGCCAGTGCTGTTACACACTGTCTTTGCAGCATTACTGTAGTGCTGTTTTACTGTCTTGCAGCATAATGGCAGTGCTGTTATACTGTCTTGCCAGCATTATTGACAGGCTGTTAGAACTGTCTTGCAGCATTACAGGCCAGTGCTGTTATGACTGTCTTGCAGCATTATGCAGTGTTGTTATACAGCCTTGCTGCATTAACTGGCATGCTGTATGCAGTATTGCAGCATTACTGGCAGTGCTGTTACAAACTGTTCTTGCAGCATTACTGTAGTGGCTTTTTACTTCTTGCAGCATTAATGCCGTGCTTTAGACTGTCTTGTCCATTACTGCAGTGCTGTTATTCTTCCTTGCAAGCAATTAACTGCAGAGCTGTTATGCTGTCTTGGCAACCATTACTGCTGTGAACTTGTTATACTTTTCTTGCAGCATGATTGCAGTGCGTATAATAATGTTTTGCAGCAATACTTCTGCTTATGTTTATATTGCCCTTTTTTTTTGGCAGCATTACTACAGGGCTGTTTTAAACTGTTTTTGCAGCATTAAACTGCACTGCTTTTTTAAATTCTGGCAACATTAAAGCAGTGCTGTTATACTGTCTTGCAGCATTACTGCAGTGCCTGGTATACGTCTTGCAGGTCATTACTGCAGTGCGGCTATAACTGACTTGCATCACAACTGAGCAGTGCTAATATGCGTCTTTGCCGCATTAATGCAGGTGCTGTATACCGTCCTTGGCAGCCATTATTGCAGTGCTGTTAATACAGTTTGCAGCATTACTGCGGGTGCTTATAGTTACAAGTTGCCTGCAGCATTACGACAGGGCTGTTTTAACTGTTATTGGCAGCATTACGGCACTGCTGTTTTAATGTCAGGCAACATTAATGCAGTGCTGTTTATACTGTCTTGCAGCATTACAGCAGTGCTGATTATAACCGCTTCGCATTAACTGCAGTGCTGTTATACTGTCTTGCATCATTACTGCAGTGCTATTAGGCTGTCTTGCAGCATTTACTGCAGTGCTTTTAAAAAATACGTCTTGCAGCATTGCTACAGGTGCTGTTATGCCTTTCCTGCAGCATTACTGCATGCTGTTATACTGTTCATGCAACATTATTGGCAGTGCTGTTATACTGTCTGCAGGCATTATTGCAAGTGTTGGTTAATATTGTCTTGCAGCATTACTGGCAAATGCTTAGGTTACAACTGGTTTGCAGCATTACTGCAGTTCTTATGTTATAATCGCCTTGCAGCTTACTACAGTGCTTTTTTTAACTGTCTGCAGCATTACTGCACTGCTGTTTTATTGTCCTGCACAATTTAGATGTAGTGCTGTATGGTCTTGCAAGCCTTACTGCAGTGCTGTTATGTTTCTGCAGCATTACCTGCCGTGCTGATATACTGTCTTGCCTGCATTACTCAAGTGCTGTTATACTGTTTTTTTCATAATTACTGTCAGTGCTATTATCGTCTTGGCCGCATTAACTGCAGTGCTGCAAAATTACTGTCTTGCAGCATTACTACAGTGCGTTATGTTTTTTCTGCAGCATTACTGCAGGTGCTGTTATACCGTCTTTGCAGCATTACGCAGTGCTGTTATTGCTGTCTTGCAGCATTATTGCGGGTGTTATAACAGTCTTGCTGCATTACTGCAGTGCTGTTTATGCTGTTTTGCAGCATTACTGCAGTGCTGTTATTCTGTTTTGCAGCATTACTGCAGTGCTTTTATGCTGTGTTGCAGCATTGCTGCAGTGCTGTTATGCTGCCTGCAGCATTACTGCAGTGGCATTTATGCTGTCCTTGCAGCATTACTGCAGTGCTGTCTGCTGTTTTGCAGCATTACCTGCAGTAGCGAGTTTATTCTGTTTTGTCAGCTTACTGCAGTGCTTTATGCTGTGTTGGCAGCATTGCAGCAGTGCTGTTTATTCTGTCCCTGCAACATTACTGCAGTGCATTTTTAAATGCTGTCTTGCAGCATTACGCAGTGCTTTTTTGATTATTTGCAGCATTAATCAATGCTTTTAATGCTGTCTTGTTGCAGCAGTACTCGCAGTGCTGTTATAATTTGCAGCATTACTGCAGTTCTTTTATGCAGTCTTTGCAGCATTACTGCAGTGCTGTTATGCTCTCTTGCAGCATAACTACTGCAGTGCATTATCTGTATGCAGCATTACTGCAGTGCTGTTATACTGTCTGCATCTTTGCTGGCATTGCTGTTATGCTGTCTTGGCAGCATTACGCATGGCTGTTATGATGATTTGCAGGCATTAATTCAGTGCTGTTATGATGAATTTGCAGCTTAATGCAGTGCCTGTTATGATGATTTGCAGCAATTAATGCAGTGCTGTATGATGATTTGCAGCATTAATGCCAGTGCTGATATGATGACTTGGCAGCATTAAATGCAGTGCTGTATATGATGACATATGCAGCATTATGCAGTGCTTTATCTGACTTGCAGCATTAATCAGTGCTGTTATGATGACTTGCAGATTAATGCAGTGCTGTTAATGCTTCTTGCAGCATTAATGCAGTGCTGTTTTATGATTTGCAGCAGTACTGCCAGTGCTTTTTTATGCTGTCATTGCAGCATTACTGCGTGCTGTTTTATGCTTCTTGCAGCATTACAGCAGTGCTGTTATGCTGTCTTGCAGCATGACTGCAGTGGCTGTTATATGCTGTCTTGCAGCAGTACAGCAGTGCTGTTATGCTGCATGCGCATTACTGCATACTGTTATGCTGTCTGCACAGCATTACTGCAGTGCTGTTATGCTGTCTTGCAGGCATTACAGCAGTGCTGTTATCGCTTGAGCAACGTTGCTGCAGTGCTGTTATTGCTGTCCTTGGCAGCATTACTGCGTGCAGTTGATGATGATTTGCAGCATTAAAGCAGGCTGTTTATGATGATTTGCAGCATTAATGCAGTGCTGTTATGATGATTTGCAGCATTAGTGCAGTGCTGTTATGATGATTTGCAGCATTAATGCAGTGCTGTTATGATGATTTGCAGCATCAATGCAGTGCTGATATGATGATTTGCTCAGTCATTAGGCAGTGCTGTTATGGATGAGTTGCAGCATTAATGCAGTGCTGTTTTGATGATTTTGCAGCATTAATGCAGTGCAGTTATGATTATATGCAGCATTAATCCAGTGCAGTGAAAGGATGATTTGCAGAATTAATGCAGTGCTGTTATGATGATTTGCAGCATTAGTGCAGTGCTGTTATGATGATTTGCAGCATTAATGCAGTGCTGTTATGATGATTTGCAGCATCAATGCAGTGCTGTTATGATGATTTGCAGCATTAGTGCAGTGCTGTTATGATGATTTGCAGCATTAGTGCAGTGCTGTTATGATGATTTGCAGCATTAATGCAGTCTGTTTATAGATGATTTGCACATCCAATGCAGTGCTGTATGCCTGTCTTGGCAGCGTCTTTTTAATACTGCAACGTACTTATACGGATGACAACTCCGATCCAGCATTTATTTTTTTTCCTAATACTTTAAGTAACATTTAACGTTAATGATTAATATGTTTTAAGCTCAGATCAAAGGATAATATTTTATTCCAGAAAAATCCTTATTTTTTTAATAATTGAAGTGACAGTACGAATCGTTTACAAGTAGCCACTAGCATTACTAATGTTTACATTGTTTATTTAATGCCAGTTGGGTCCATCACTGGAACTGTTCACTAATTCACATTTACAGCAGACCTAATTACGTTCTCGTGAAGGGTAAAGGGCATCTTAATTCCGACCATCTTAAAACTAATTACTATATATAGTCAACATTCGCAGCCTGACCACGGTTTGTGCTCTGCACCCGGGTCCACCATATGGAGAAGACCCGGCCGGAAGTACCGGCAAACCTCTCATGAATCTGCACCCCACTGCTGTTATGTAGCAAGCTGCCTCGTCAGTTACCAGGCTGCAGTGGTGCGAAGGTGTGTTGTTGCCCTCTGCAAACATTATAGTGCACAGCGATTGTCAAGGGAAAGAGACTCATTCAAGCGCGAACGAAAAATTTTTGTCGAAAAATTCACAAATTGAGTTAAACTGATAGAAAAATAGCTTACTCTTTGCAACAACACAATGGTACCATAATCATTGTTTCAAACATATTCCTACAAGGAATTATGGTCATTTGAAACACCTAGGAGACTGTCACCACCCGCGGCAGGTGTCTCACCTGCCGTCAATTTTTCATTATTTTTTTCGGTCTTTTTTTTCGTGTATTTATTGTATTATTCTTTCTAAGATAATAAATGGACCGATTTGGCAGCATACTACAGTGGGTGGGATTTATCCGTAGACTTCCAGCCAACCAGGAACCGTCTGGCACCATTTTGCCTGAACGTCAGGGAAAATTCCAGTCTCGGATGGCCTGGGAATATGCTTCAATATAACGCTATTATAAAGCTTCTAAGCTTCTACTGCTTATTTATCTATCACAATTGATCTAATATGACGTAATAAAACTTATAAAATATACCAAAAAGAAAAATATTGTAAATACGCAGAAGAATGAAATAATATATGCATATTCTCAAGCGTTGCAGCAAGCAGCAAGCAGCAAGCAGCAACAAGGCTGCTCCTATGTCTTGCCGTCCCCTGGGCCTATCCGAACACCAGTGATGACCAAAAATGCAAGTACTGCTGCAACAACATGCAAGTAACCTTAGTGACCATAAAAAACTGACGGTGACGACAACGAAATGGACTAAATATGACAAAAGAGGGACCGGCATTCAAGTACCAGACCTGCTGCCAGACGTGAACCAGACATGAGACTTTTTCCACTACAATGAAATTCTGACCTCCATATCAACTGCACCATGTTCAACGGGAAACAACATGGCAGAAAACCTAAATCAACTAAATCCCCAAGGAAATGACAGGTCTGTAGGACTTTTTTCTTCAGTGCCAAACGAGGGAAAGAATTGACCCTTTAAACATGGCTGACTGGCATCCAAACAGCCGCTACTGCCAGACGTACAACTAGCGAAGTGAAATTCTCATCTTTACTGACGTTCATCTTTTGACAGACCTCAGGGCTGTACCACCAATCATATCACCTGTCCCAGTGCTAACCAGAGGGAAACACAGGAGACATAGTCAAATCAACAGTACAAAACTCCAAGGTATACACAAATAACCCGCACATAAAAGAGAAAAGCTTACGACGACGTTTCGGTCGGACTTGGACCATGACAAAGTCACACTCAGTGTGACTTTGTCAATGGTCCAAGTCGGACCGAAACGTCGTCGTAAGCTTTTCTCTTTTATGTGCGGGTTATTTGTGTATCGTTCCAGTCACGGTATTGTGCCTTTTTGTTATTTACTCCAAGGTATAGGACGGTTATCCCTCAGTGCCAGTCGTGGGAAAGAAGTGAATAGTTAAACAGTCAAGGTTAATGTTTTAGTAGCTGACCTATATTCAGCTGACCAATGTACAGTGAGAGAATTATAGCAGAAAAAGCCAAATATATCTATAAACTCAAGGAAAGTGGCCCGGTGGCCTGGTGGCTAAAGCTCCCGCTTCACACACGGAGGGCCCGGGTTCGATTCCCGGTGGGTGGAAACATTTCGACACGTTTCTTTACACCTGTTGTCCTGTTCACCTAGCAGCAAATAGGTACCTGGGTGTTAGTCGACTGGTGTGGGTCGCATCCTGGGGGACAAGATTAAGGACCCCAATGGAAATAAGTTAGACAGTCCTCGATGACGCACTGACTTTCTTGGGTTATCCTGGGTGGCTAACCCTCCGGGGTTAAAAATCCGAACGAAATCTTATCTTATCTTAAAGTCAGGTTGTAGGTGGCGTTACTCCCCTCAGTGTTTTAAAAATGGCTGAGTCAGCAGAACAGGTCAGGAGACAACAACACGACACAACCCCCGATAAATGGAATTGAGGGGGATTTGGAAGGATAAAACCATTGATTAAAACTTTCTGGTCTATCAGAATGGAAAGGAGTTAGAATTTAAATTTGGGTGAAGCCAGACTGGAAGTGAGGGGGAAAGGGGGAGTGTGTAATAAGAGTGAACTATAAGGGGTTTGTGAAGTTAAGGGAAAGGTGAGCAGTGAAGGGGGTTTTGAAAATGAAATTTTACTAGTAATTCAGGGTGATTGCTAAAGCAGATACTAAGTGTACTAGGGACTGGTAAAGAGAAATAAATATTATTGTATATGAGTAAAAGAGCAATGAGTGAAAATGGCAGGCATTAGGGGGTACAGGATGCCAAAATTTAATTATCTTTTTCATTTCAATTCCATGAAGAAAGAAATCAGTCATGGGGCGGGAAAAAGGAGAATGGAGTAACAGCCCCCTGGACAGTAAAAGCCCAACAGTTGCCATCCTACCAGAAAAGAAATGTCACTATCGCTGCAAGGTATGGCAACACCGCATCCCAAACAAAAACAGTGGCACACAGCTCTTATTTTTTAGCGCTCTAAGTGGTGATATCCAAATTAATCCAGACCTAAAAACTATTGTGCAGAGGCAAAACAGACAGATAAAGACGGCGATAATGACGGTCTAGTAGCTAGGAATAAATAACCTTAACTCCATATGTAAGGGCATACATAGGCCCAATGTGAGACAAAAACAGCCATTATTATCTAAAACCCACTACCAAACAGGTGCACACACTGTACTAAAGTACGCATGAAAAACAGAAAAGCCCCTTTATGTAAAATGTGTAAGGGGTGGGTGCATGATGGATGTTAACAATTATAGAAACCCGGTCCAGAATTCATTTTGTGTATAACAAATGCACTTTGGCACAGTTACCCTTTAGCAATGATGAAAATTGATTTACCTAATTTTAAACAAATGACCCATTGCCATATATTGATATTATGATTGTTTTATGAAAACAGGCCTTCATGTCAATGCAAGACCCAACTTCTTCCTAAATTGGCAGAGATGGGATTCTAGCTAACAAAATTAAGGCGGCAGTTATAACCATCTCTGAATCTTGGTTGGATGATACGGTGACTGACGACGAGGTAAAAATAGAAGGTTTACAATATAAAACGCTTAGATAGGAACAGAAAGGGTGGTGGAGTATGGCCTACATAGAAATGACTTAGCTTACAACCCAAGACCTGATTTAAATAACAATAAACTGGAATTCAATGGTTTGAAGGTGCTGGCTTCCCAAGACCAAACCCATCTTAGTAGAACTATTACCCGCCCTCCTACCCATGCCCAGTTCTCAGAAGACTTTTCCAGAGTCTTGTCCGGAGTTGAAAAAAATTTGCGAGACAATAATACTGGGCGACTTCAATATCTGTTTTCAGCAGCAAAAAAACGGGCAAATGCAAAAGGTATAAGCAAATTTCTGGGTTTAAATAGTTACACTCAACTAATTAAATACACCACCCGGGATCACACAGTTCTCAGCCACCCTAATTGACCACATACTTTGTAACCGCGCTGAGAACATTAGTCAGTCAGGCGTTATTACCACAGGTCTTAGCGATCATTTCATCATTTACTGCACCAGGAAAAATCACTAAGGATAGGATAGGCCTACACAGGACAAAAAAAAATGAGGTCAACTAGAAACTACAGTAAAGAAAACACGGTAAAAGGCTACAAATTGTGACTGGACAGAGATAACAATTGCACGGACGTAAACGATGCCTGGGAAAAATTCAAACAATGTTCACTACCATCCTTGATAATATTGCACCAGTTTAAAAAGGTTAGGATTAAACGAAGAACTGAACCCTGGATGACTACTGAGATATAGTAATATGAAATTCAGAGACCAGCTGCTAAAAAGATTTAAAGCAAACAGACAGATATTTGCAGCACTAAATGAATTCCAAAGGGTGAGGAAAAGAGTACAGAGACTTATAAAAGGAGCAAAGGCAAAGCACTATTGCTCAAAAATTGAAGAGTATAAGCATAACCCCAGAAAGCTCTGGGCAAAAACTAAAACAGCTGGGGTATAGCCATAAGCCAGTAGATAGGTCTAACATAGTCTCACTATCGATAATGAGGGGATGCCCCGAAACATCTAAGGTTGCAAATTGCTTTAATTCCTACTACACATCTGTTGCATCACCTAGAAGTAACACACTGATCAAATACCTTAACACAGATCTGTAAGTTCAAACAACATACAATAAAGGTGTAACCCAAACAGTTGTCAATAGTAAGTGTATCTCATGACTTCATTCAAAAGAACTAAGGGAGGTTAAACCCAACTGGCAAGGCCCTGATAACACCCGCAAGTCCAAAGATGGTGCTTCTGAACGTCATCCTATTGCTAAAATAAATCATCATCACCTAATACCGTACGGAGGGGTTCAAGGAGGCCAGAGTACTCCTAGAAGCAACTATAGGCCTGTTAGATATAGTATAATATCAAAATTCTGGAGGAGGGCGGTGTATTCCAGTAGTTAAGTACCTTAATGACAACAGCATTCTCCATAGCTACAATCGGGCTTTTTAAAAAGATCCTACTCCAAACCGACACCCTCCCTTATTAATCTGATGGATTAACCTGAGAACTGAAAATGCCAAAGGGGAACCTCATAGGTATGGTAACCTTAGACCTGCAAAAAGGCCTTCGATACTGACAACCACAATATATTATGTAAGAAAATTTAAGCTATCGGTATAGGTTCTGTAGACTGGTTTAAGTCCTACCTTAGCAACAGGAGACAAATAGTCAAAATCAACAAAACGGAAAACAGAACCCCTGCCGATAGCATGTGGAGTTCCCAAGGTAGTATTCTGGGTTCCTTATTATTCTTATGTTATGTCAATGATTGCCTATCAGTGTCAAGTGCAAACTCCACGTATGCAGATGACAGTGCTCTGTTTAGTGACAGGTAAAGACCCACAAGAAATTGCTAATATTTTAACACTGAACTGGAGTCCTGCAGCAAATGTTAGAGACAACAAACTATCATTACACCTAGGGAAAACTGAAGCCATTCTCTTTGGCACGAACATAAACAGAGAAGGGTAAATAATTTTAATGTTCAGTGTAATGGGGAGCCCATCACTTTGGGGTTTCATCAGTAAAATATCTGGGAATCCCTTTGACCCATGCATGTCAGGAGAATGATAGGGACAGTGTAGTAAAGAAAGCGAATGCCAGACTGAAGTTCCTGTATAGACAAGCACAGTTCTACCTACTGAGGCTCGCAGGACCCTAATTCTAGCCCTTATACAATGCCATATGGATTACGCTTGCTCTTCATGGTACTCGCCTTGACAAAAAAACTGAAAGATAGACTGCAAATCACCCAGAACAAAATCGTAAGATTCATCCTGGGGGTGGGACCAAGAGAACATGTAGGCCAGGAGAAATTTCAGCAGTTGGATATGCTGAATGTTGAAGACAGAGTAAAAAAACTGAAGCTAAATCATGTTATAAATTGCTCACGAACAGTGTCCAGAATATCTTGCTTTTCAATTTTGTTTAAGGGTTGGGAACCAATGCAATCATAGTACTAGGGGGAGAGAGCACAACTTGTAGTACCCACAGTTCATTGGCCAGCGTCAAACACCTTTTATTGTACAGCAAAAAGGAATGAACAGACTTACCCGCACATGTCAAAGCCAGCCATAGCCTGAACCAGTTCAAGAAGAGTGCCAAAAGGTGTCTGATGAATGTAGCTACAGAAAGGGAGGGGAATGATTTTTTTATTTTTAGCTAACATACGTGTAAATTTTACCTTATTCCTAGTAATGACCCTCGTATTGTAGTAGTCTTTATGACCCTCGTGTAGTAGATAGTCCTTTTAGTATGATAATAAGATGTTATCTTCATTGTAGAATAATAAGAAAATATTATAACCTTTATATTATAATAATAAGGTAAAAGGACCCCAATGGAAATAAGTCACTCTGTCTGACTTTTTTGGGTTATCCTAGGTTCTCTACACATATGCTGCTATGTTTGATAATTCTGTGTAACTGTATTTGTGTATACCTGAATAAACTTACTTACTTACTTACATAGCGTTCCCTCGGGTATAAAAGATTCCCATCCTCAGGGACGGGCTTCTATTCTCCTTCCTTCACCTCCAGGGTCCTTATATTAAAGAAAACGAACATGGGGTAAGTATGATATACACTCGTAATGCTGAGAAAAATGCTATTTTCTCGAAAAAAAAAATCGGTGGTCCGGCTGTTTCGCGGATTATCTCGGAAGTAAGTTATTCACATATATGAGCCAGTATATTCGTTAATAAAGCAGGAATGTAATGAAATCACAGAGAACATAAAAGGGAAAAATTGTTTTAAAAACGAATGGACAGTTTTTTGAGATATCATAATTTGTTTTTGATTTTTGTGAGGGCAAAAGTCAGATATTTGGCTGAATGTCAAAACCATACAAACTTTATTTTTTTTAAGAAGAAGAAAGGATAAATTACAGTTTGGACGTCCCCTTTGAAATACAGTTTAGCATTGTTTTATGCGTAGATAATGCCAAAACAGCTTCTCCAAGTCCCATTACGAAAATACTGTTCAATATTTTATCATTATAGTAAAAATTTTTTCTCAGTTGTTTTTTGAGCTATCTTAAATTTAAACTTGGTCCCCATTACTATTGAAAGGTGCTTCTTTACGTACAAAAAAAATGAAAGAAATCGAACGAAAAAAAAAAGTTCTGTTGCGAAAATTACATTCTCCTCAAGATGGCGGTTAGTCTGAGACGCCGGATAAATACTGTAGGCATTGAGCTACTTCGAGGAACGATAACGCCTAGTTCTGCGCAAGTCTTATGCCAAAGAATCATCCGAGGACGTATGGCATACAAGATGGTGACTTATAGGGGTAGCAAATTTAAAAAGGAGGCCAAAGAATTTTCGTCAAAATGCTGACGGCAAAAGTCTATGAATCGTTGGTCACCTGGTTTCAGGACGTAAGTCTTAACGTCACAACCAGCTGTCAGTGTAAGAAGAATAGACGTTTCACGGGATTATACGTGGGTCAAGTTACGCAATGTTCCCTTTTTAGGCGGACGAGGCGGATATCAGGAAAGTTTTTGAGACGTATGGAACGGTGCATTATTTCTCAACATGGGACGTGGGTGGCAGGCGCCTATGCTGGTCTGCCAGAGGTAACTTTCAAACCCCAAAATGACTTTGAGGCATCCAATACCGTCCTATGTTTATCTACACGATTCAGACGCAGGCTATGGTTATGTACCCAGGGCAACGACGTACGTGCCGCCCATGTGGTGAGTATGATCACATAGCGGCGATTGTGACCAAACGAAGACGTTTGCCCTGGACCTGTGGGTGGACTCACAGCCCCTGCTTCAAAGGTGGCAGGGGAGGAACAAGCATCGGACAAGGGGGTGGTGTCTTGTGGAGCGAGATAGTGGATCGGGCAAACAGCTGGCGGGGAGTTGGAGTCCCTCCCCCCGCTCCTGATCAGTGTCGCCGCCTGTGGATAAGGAGGAGCAGCAATTACAGGGGAAGGTTCTTGAGCTTGAGGAGGAATTGGTCGAGGTTTTGAAAATTTTTGTCACTCCAAAGGGGGGACGTTACATCGGTGGGGGTGTCATGGGGAGAGTCAGGCTTCCAGAAATAGGGACAGATATTTCGGGAGTGATGGGGGTTTGGAGTCGTCCTTTGAAATCACAAAAACCATTCCAGGTGGGGGGGAGGTTCATTGAAGGGAACACCGATCAAAAACAAGTGTAACGTACGTCACGAAAAGAGGGCGGGTACTCAATTCTAATGACGTCCTAACGCCGCACAAAGGCCTGGGAAAAAAACTGAGGGGATGGGGAAGGTAGTGGGTAGGGGGTGGTAGCCAAGAAAGGGAAAAAGGGGGGGGGGAAAGAGAGCACTCGAAGGTGCAACTTAAATTCAAGCTCGGAGTTGTAAAGAGTGTGAGAGGAGGCAGGGTGAAACTTTTAAAAGGCCTTAGGTGATGTCTTAAATGTTTTAAAGGGTTTTTGTAGAGTAAGAAAATTGGTTTTTGTAATTTCCGAATGAATCTAGAGTGATGTTGTTTCCGCAGGGCACAATTTTAAAGAGGGTAGGGGTTGGAGGGACAGGATTTCGAGAGTTACCCTGCCATCCCCCCTCAAAAAAGGGGGTGTGGGTTTTTTAATTTAGGGAGACGAGCCCCCTTTGTTTTTGCAGGAAAACGAGGGGGGGAGGGGGGGGGGGGGGGTGTGTTGCGAGTGGATGGTGGTGGATGGGGAAGCTGGTCTTTTGTGAGTGTTATTCACCGGGAGAAAATAAACATACGGTAAAGAAAAATTTTGTGTGTAGGGCTTGGTTTTTTTAATGCACTGCCAAAGTGGCAAAAGTTGGGGGGGACTGGAATAGTGTAATCAGGTGTGGCTGGTGTTGGACCAAAAGGGTCTGGATATAGTCTGTGGCTCTTAGGGATTTATTAAGGGATGTTAGTTATCGTGATGCTTTGGGGGGGGCGGTGTGGGAACTGAATATACAATTTTAGGAGTGGATATGCTGCGAGACTAAATAGAGTGTACCTCTTCAGGGAGTGGATGTGAAATCTTTCAGAAACTTTTTGAGGCTACAATTTCAGATCATAGGGCAGTGGTGGGGGAGGTTGGGTGGGGGACGCTCTGGGACATATATAGAATTTAAAGGGAAATTAAATATAAGTGTGTTAGGTGATGAGGGGGGTTGGGGGGGTTTTTTCAGTCCTATGGAGGGAGTTTAGTGTGGAAGAACAGGGGTGGATGACATTGTGACATGGTGGAATAGTGTCGAAAAAGGAAAGGATTAGAAAGTTTTATGCGAGAGAAGGAAAAAAATTAATAATTTAAAATATGGACTGGCTAACTATTTAGAGGATAGGTTAAGAGGTTGCTATGGGAGGGGGTGGGTGGGAATAATTTTCCTATGGATGAAATAGCTGAAATAAAGGGAGGTTGAGGTGTTGCAAAATGAAAGGTTCAAGCTGTAAGGATGCAGGCAGGGGTGGAAGAAGTCTTTGGGGCGACAAGCCGTCAGCGTGTGTTTTTGCAGCATCAAAGCAAAGGCAGGTTGGTGACGGATATCCCATGTTTAGAGTAACGGAAAATGGTTGGGAATTATAGAGCAGGGCAGGAAATACGAAAACCCCGGGAAAGGGGATTTGTCGTATGCGGAGGCTTGGTACGAGAATTGGAAAAGGGGGGGGGGGGGGTGACGTGGCGTTAGACAAGGTGGGAAAGTATGTGACTTTAGTTTAGGAACAGTTATGAAAGGGGTTTAGGTGGGGGATTACGGCAGAGAAAAAGAGAATGCTTAAAAAGGGAAAAGGAAGAGGAAAGCTCCGGGATTGACGATCCCCGGGAAATTTTATTTACAACATTTGGAGCTAATACGGGGGTTTTAAAATTAGGTTTTTTTAATCTAGAAGGAGAAAGGTAATTTGGGGAGAAGCAGGTAACAGCATTGTAGTTTGGTCCCGAAGGTCAAGGGGAGCCCACCCTTCGGGAGTCCGACCATATCACTGAGTGTGCAGACTATAAGGGTTTTCAAAAATTTTTGGAATGGTTTAAATGTGTTTGGGAAGGGTCGGCAAAAACTCAGTTTGGTTTCCGGGAAGGTCGATGATTGAAGGGCATGGGATACGAAAGTTTTGGGAAGCTAAGGGTGGGGTGGAGGGGGGGGCTTTGTTGCTCAGATTGGGAGGGAGCAAGAAGAGGGGAAAGGGGGGTTTTTTAGGTTTCTTTTGGAGACAGGGTTTTCGGGAGGAAATAGGAGTGGGT
>NC_069498.1:7694348-7753817 GCF_026875155.1 Cherax quadricarinatus
TCCCAATGTGACGTAACTTACTTTACGACCAAGAAGAGTTCCCTCAGCAAATTTATCCTCAGCTGGGGACGATTTCCCCAAAACGCTGAATCCGTGATGTTCCGGGACAAATACCTTATTTTTAAACCCCCCATGTTTTCCGTAAAGTTTACGGATTCTGACTATTTGATTTTTCATATCTTTGAAAGGGCTCATTTTCTTACTGGGCTACAATAATGCCCCAATACGGGAATAACTAAACTTGAAGGAAACTTCGTTATCCACGTTTTACAAATGGAAAGGTAGCCCAGAAACAGTATTTCTTTATATCTTTTATTTGCATTTCCCCTTTAAAAACAGGCCCCTGCTGAATACTTAAAATAAAAAAGTTAAGAATGAAGATATTTTCGGGGGTGTCAGTCTAAATAGTTTAAGAATCTCTGGTTTAAAACCCTGTTGCTGTTTTTTGGGGTTGGAATTCACCTTTCCATGGGTTGTTTCCAAATGTTTTTATGACGCAGGACTTTTGCTTCCATACAATTTTTTTCTAGTTATCTGTTTTTTTGCTACCATGGTAAATTCTTTTAAAATTTAATTTTGGGGTAAAGCAAATGACTTCGGGGTTTTAACCCCACCAAGTGCAAAATGGGAAAGATTGGGGAAGGACAAAGAAACCCCCGAATAAGGCGGGGGAGCCAGAAATCTGAAACCCTCATTAAAGAAAAAAATCCTGATTTAAGATAATGTTGGGGACCTCAGTAAGGAGTCATTCAAGACCTGTACACCATTACGTCGGGCCCCTATGGAGTATCAGACCAGTATTGACCCACACTAGTAAAGCACTCAGAAATTAGAGAAAGTGCAAATGTTTGCAGCAAGACTATTTCCGAGCTAAGGGGGTATTTCCTACGAAGGGGTTTAAAGGGAAAACGCCCTAACGACACTGAGGACAAGAGGGTGGGGAAGACAGTAACACAAAAAAATATTGGAGGAATTGACAAAGGGGGATAGGGACAGGATGTTTCAGAGATGTGTCACGGAAAATGGGTCAAACGGAAGTTGAACCAGATGAAATTTCAGGGGTTTAGGAAGTACTTTTACAGTCTAAGTGCCCGGAAGGGAAAGCCTATAATGAATAGTGGGGGCAGGGTCAATACATAGCTTTAAGAAAATATGATAAAGCTATGGGCAGGGGAAAAAAGGACAAAATAGCGACCCGTGAAAAGGCGGGGGGCCCGGAGCTGTGTATCGACCCCCCCAAACACAATTAGGTGACTCACTGCACACACGGCCGCACAACACCACACCACACACACACCACACACACACACACACACACCCCAAAAACACAACACACACCACACACACCACAGAGGGAGTCACATGCCCAAAAACAGATCAACAGAAAACGGTTTCTCCATCATAACCTTTTAATATAAAATTCCAATAAATTCGATAGGTAGTAGGTTGGTAACAGCAACCACCCAGGAAGTACTACCGTCCGCCAAAGACTGTGAAAAAAAACCGTAATGTTTTGCATGAGGGTAGGATTGCTGGTTTTTTTTTTCGTCTCATAAACAGCTAGAAAACAGGGATATTTTGCTACTCCTACTTACACTTTGTCCACCTTCACGACACGCCATTTTATTAAAAACATACACAGGTTTTTCCCCTTTATTCAAAATAGCCTTGTTCTTTTTTTATTTTTCTTTGCCCAAAGGGGAAGTGGAAAAGAATTTTTTTCCCTCCGTAAGCCATGCGTTCGATGAGGCGACAAAAAATCCCGGGGGCAAGGCTAGAAACCCCCTTCCCCGTTACATTTACAAAAAAAAAAGAAGAAAAACTTAAAAAACGGGTTTTTAAAGTGCGTGGAGTGTGCGGATGACAAGAAAAGATTTTGTGATTTATGAATAAAAAGAAGTTGGATGTCCGGGGCTCAACGAAACAAAGCTGAAGGGGGTGGGAATTTTTTCAGTGGGGGGGGAAAAAAATGGGATTAAATCTGGAGTTCGAGAGAGTTAGACAAAGGAAAAGGGGACGTAATGTTAAAGATCAGTTATGGAAGGAGAAAAAGAAAAGAAAGTGAAATTCGGAAATTATGTGGATTAAAGTAAAGGGTTGGGTGCGAGAATGGGTCAAAAAAGGGTACACCGGAGAAGAGAGGAATGCAGAGGAGAGAGAGAGATTTTTTGGGGGAGTTAAGTGAAAGTAAGGGCCTTTGAAAACCCAAATGAAGGGGTAAATTTTGGGGAGGGGGCCGGGGGAATCTAAAGTAGGAGAAACTTTTAGAAGGGTGTGGTAGGTAAATTTGGGGGCCCGGGGAAAGATAAGGGACCCTTGATTGAACTTTTTATAGAAAGGGGTTTTTTATTTTAAATAATATTTTTAAGAAAAAAAGGGGGAAAAAAAGTATAAGATATGATGGGCGAAAGACAGTAGTTTGTTGGATATGTATTAGTAGTAAAAAAACTGTTGAGTAGACTTCAGGAGTACATGTTTATGAGGGGGCCCCAGATATATCAAACACTTTTTTTTAGCTACATGAGAGTAAAGGTAGATGGGATACAAGGAGAAAAGAAGCATAGGGAGGAGAGGTGAAGGTTTTTAAAAAAAAGGAGGCAGTTAGGGTAAGAATAAACAGCTATGGAGGGTGATGGGCAATAAGCATAGACAAGGGGTCGAAGAGGAAGGGGTAGGTTTAAAAAAGTAGTGTTAGATGTTCAGCAGAATTTGTGGTTACAGGAAAGTGGGGGCAGGAGGGAAGGGGACGTTTTGGGGGATATGTGTAAAGAGAGTAGTAAGGGAGAAAAAGTTAGATTTTAGAAGTTTTTCAAAGTAGAAGTGATAAAGGGGGAAAGTAATGGGAAAAAGAGAGGGGTTAAGAGAGTGGGAAGCAATTAAAAAGAGCAAATAGAGAGGGGGTGAGTTTTATAAAAAAAAATTTTGTTGAAAATAAGAAAAAGTTTTTTGGGGTAGATTAACAATTAAAAGGGAAACCTAGAGAACAAAAGGATTTTTCAGTTAAAAATAGGAGAGAGAGTTATTTAAAAGGAGAGTTAGAGGTTTGGGAAGATGGGGGAAAAATTTTTTAGGAATTGTTAAATGTTTATGAAGATAGGGAAGCTGTGATTTGTGTATAGGGGAAAGGGGGAAAAATCTTGTAGGGGTGAGGGAAGGGCCCGTTGGAGTGTGGGGAAGTTCCCTGAGGCAGTAGGTAAAATGAAAAGGGGGGAAGGCGCCGGGGGTTGAGGGTAAAAATAGAAATGTTAAAAGCGGGGGGGATATAGTTTTGGAGTGGGTTTGGTCAAAATTTAATAAATGATGGAAGGGGGGTAAGGTACCTAGGGGTTGGCAGAGAGCATGATATTTTCCTTGTTAAAGGAAAGGGGATAAAAGGGTGCAAAAAATTTTAAAGGGGGGTGTCTGTTGAGTGTACCCGGTAAATGTATGGGGAGTTTTTAATGAAAGAATTAAGAGTAAGCGGGAATAGGAAAGCGATGAACAAGGAGGCTTAGGAAAGGTGGGGGGTGTGGACCAGGTGTTTACAGTGAAACATATAAGTGAACAGTATTTTTATAAGGCTAAAGAGGCTTTGTGGATTTAGGATTTGGAAAAGGCGTAATACAGGGTGGATAGGGGGCAATGTGGCAGATGTTGCAAGTGATGGTGTAGGAGGTAGGTTACTGAAAGCGTGAAGGTTTTTACGAGGATAGGAGGCAAAGTTAGAGATGTAAAAAAGGGAAAATTTTTTTCCCATAAAAGTAGGCCTTAGACAAGGATGTGTGAGTCCCGGGTTTTTTAATATATTTATAAGGGGGTTGAAAGAGAAGTAAATGCGAGGGTCTTGGCAAGGGGCGTGGAGTTAAAAGATAAAGAATCAACACGGGGTGGGAGTTGTACAGGCTCTTTGCTGATGACATGTGCTCTTTGGGGGATTCTGAAGAAAGCTGAGAGATTTGGAGAATTTGGGGAGGGGGTTTCAAAAGAAGAAAATTAAAAGGGGAATACAGGAAAGAGTAAGGGTTTTGAGGATAACAAAAGATTTGGTAGAAAGATTGAAAATAATTGGAGGAGAAGTATGGAGGAGGTGAACGTTTCGATATTTGGGATGGTGCAGGGTGGGTCCCATGAAAGATGAGGTAAACATAGAATTTAATGAGGGAAAAAAAAGGGGATGGTGCACTTGGATCTGTGGAGACAGAAACTTTTTCCTGGAGGCAAAGAGGGGGAAAGTATGGAGTATAGTTTTTCCCAAATCTTATATGGGGGGTGAAGCATGGGGGATGAATGTTGCAGCGAGGAGAAGGCTGGAGGCAGTGGAGATGTCATGTCTGAGGGCAATGTGTGGTGTGAATATAAAGCAGAGAATTCGTAAGTTTGGAAGTTAGGAGGAAGGCGGGATTACCAACTGTTGTTCCAGAGGGCTGAGAAGTGTTTGTTGAGGTGGTTCGGACATGTAGAGAGAATGGAGCGAAACAGAATAACATCAAGAGTGTATCAGTCGCGTAGTGGAAGGAAGGCGGGGTAGGGGTCGGCCTAGGAAGGGTTGGAGGGAGGGGGTAAAGGAGTTTTGTGTGCGAGGGGCTTGGATCTTCCACAGGCTGCTGAGCGTGTTTGATAGGAGTGAATGAGACAAAATGGTTTTTATTAATACTTGACGTGCTGTTGGAGTGTGAGCAAAGTAACATTTATGATGGGATTCAGGAAACCGGCAGCCGGACTTGAGTCCTGGAGATGGAAGTACAGTGCCATGCACTCTGAAGGAGGTGTTAATGTTGCAGTTTAAAAACTGTAGTGTAAAGCACCCTTCTGGCAAGACAGTGATGGAGTGAATGATGGTGAAAGTTTTTCTTTTTCGGGCCACCCTGCCTTGGTGGGAATCGGCCAGTGTTAATAATAAAAATAAAAAAATAATTCTGTTATAAAAGCAACTGCTAAAAAATCACGTCGTTCGTGGATGCATTAATATGCGTACTTTTAGTGAAGACTGGTATTCCAAACTAGAGGAGAATTAAATTAGTCCTCAATGTTCGATGGCTACGTATGTGTTCCGATCAGTGGTAACGTCCAGTGGTACTTGGGGCACCTGGGGATGTTGAAGCACTGATGTCTGTGGACTAAGAAGTCTTGGAATCTTAGCTGACTTCCAGGGGAAACATACAAAAAATAACAATTTTAAATATCCAAGGATTCTATTCCCATCAGTCGCGGCATAAGGTTATTCTTACAGCTTTAATATGAGAATTAAATCAGATGAGGATCAGGCAGGACTTCAAGAGAACTGGCAGCTGGACACGTGTACAGCAACTGGCCTTCTCGAATTCAACTCTGGCAAATGCAAAGTCGTGAAGGATCGGAGAAGGCTAAAGAAAGACCGCAAACAGAGTATAGGCTAGGTGCCAAAGACTGCAAACCCACGCTCAAGGAGAAAGATCTTGGCGAAGTATAACACCGAACACGCTCCGGAAGCACACATCAACCAGATAACTGCTGCAGCATATGGACCGCCTGGCAAACATGAGATTAACATCCGAATCTAGTAAGGAATCTTTCAAGACACTGTACACCGTGTACGTCAGGCCATACTGGAGTATGGTCCAGCACCGTTGGGAACCGCAAACCGGGTACAAGCATGTTAAGAAATTAGAGAAAGGAAAAGGGTTTTGCGACAAGGTTAGTTTCCAGAGATCAGGGGAATGTCCTTACGAAGAATGGTTAAGGAATTTGGCCTCGACACTGGAGGCAGGAGAGTTAGGGGAGACATGATAACGGACATAGAAAATGCTGCGTGGAATAGACAAGTGACAGAGACAAGATGTTCTAGATAGTGGACACAGAATACAAAGGGGTCACTCTAGGAAGTTGAAGACTCAATGAGTCAAGGATGTTTAGGAAGTATTTCTTCAGTCATAAGTCGTCAGAAGTGGAACAGTCAGGCGAGTGATGTAGTGGAGGCAGGAACCATACATAGCTTTAAGACGAGTATGATAAAGCTCATGGAGCAGGGAGGAGAGGACCTAGTAGCGTTCAGTGAAGAGGAGGGAGGAGCGGTAGTCTTGACCCTTGCAACCTACAATTAGGCGAGTAAATAGGTGAGTACAGTCCAGTGGCCACTTTATAAGGTACACACCTTCAAGTATCTGGGTAAGTCCCTCTTTCCCGCCAAGAACAACTTGAATTATTTTTGCATGAATTCAACAAGTTAGATGAGAAGTTCCCTTGAATTCTGGTCCATGTTGACATTGATTAGCATCCACTCATTTGCTGCAGATTAATCACCTGCATATTTATGCTGAAAATTTCTTGCTCTAACCACATCCAAAGATTTATGGCCAAATTCTGACTCTAACCATCTGCATTTCGGAGCGGAAATCGCTATTTATCAGACCAGGTGACGTTTTCCATCTTCAACTTTCCACTTTGATCAGTCCCTGTGCCCACTGTAGCCTCAGTTTCCTTATTTTTGGTTGATAGGAGAGGATCCTGGTTCGAAGTGTATGTGCTTTCCAGAATGTTCTTCTCCATGTTAGTGATTAACACATGTTGTTTGAGTTACTGTCATCTTGTCCAGCTTGAATCCAGTTTAGCATCTCCTCCGACCACTCTCATTAACAAAATGTTTTCACCCACAACAACTGCCGCCACACTGAATCTTTGTGCTTTTCACACATCATTCCTCTGCTAACTCTAGAGACTGTTGTCCTGAAAGGCTCAGGAATTTAGCAAAGTTTGAGATAATCAGACTACCCCGGCTGGCACCAACAATCATTCACGGTCAATCAGATCACCATTCCCTCCCCTCTGATATTTGTATAAACAACATAGAAGCAAGTCTGCATGCCTGTTATGCATTGAGGGGCGTTACTTTTATTGGTTGAATAGATATTTGCATTAAAGAACAGTGTAGATTTGTATACCTAAAAAGTGACCACAGATTATATTGTAATTTCCGATTTCAAATATTTATTACAACTAGTGTAACATATGAAAAATGAATTATCTTCATGCTACAGCGGTTAGGCATGACGACCCCAAGGAAATGGCCCATTATGCCTTCCCTCTTCTTATGCATTTAGACTTGAAATGAAAGTTTTTTTTTCTGATACGTCTAGTGAACATTAAAACAATGTGTTTAAGTAAATGAAGGCTCAATATGTTTCCTAATATGGAAGGAACTAGAGTTTCTAGTGTAATGTCCATGGCCACTGGAGGTGCATAGTGGCCACACGAGGATTACCTGGAGTAAAATCCGTGAAAACATTATAAATACATAGTTTTAACTATAGTGCAGAAAAACTACATTTTCGTATCAATTAACGTTTGTTGTAAAACAATTAATCGGAATGTTAGCGTCACAGTAACTTCCAATTAATAAAATTTAGTTCAGTAAATAATAATAAAAATAAAGCAGCTGAAATTAATAAATGTCATTTAATGTTAAGCGTTGATCTGGCTAATTTCTGAGACTTATTAATGTGAATTTTTCTCCGTCATAAAGGAACTACAACAGCAATCTAGAGTGGCCCATTCAACAATAAACATACGTGCCTTTTGATGTTATACTTGGCAAACATGGCAAACTAGCAACCTCTTTAACGTGAGTTCAGCGAAGGGTTTGCCCCTGCCATGCTCAGATGTGTGCCAGTGTTCAGATGTGGTGGCCAGTGTCAAGCCTGACCTTAAGAGTCCAAGTGTCTATAAGTCCTTATGTGTTGACACAGATCCTTATCCAGTAGGACATTATAATCGCCTATGACGAACTTTCTCTGTCACTACGTCTCTGCCTCAATTTACAACAGGGAAAAACTGTGAATGATACAATGAAGTTGACTAATATGACACTCCTTGATGAATGCCCATAACCCTTGATAATACTGATGAAAAAAATAGCCAGTCAGCGCTTCATATTCACTACCGCACTAACATACATAAGATTAACAAATGCTGTATATAGACCTTCACTGATACATATTCACTTTCTTTTTGACGATAATGGTGAGTGTAAATGGGAAACTAGATTCCTGGCGCGTTTACTATGGAAATATTATTTGTAGTACAATCATTTTTATAGCTTTGTTCTAAATTACAGATTGGAAAAAGAATAAAGAAAGAAAAATGGCTGAAATTCCCACCAAGAAAAAATAAGTTAGAGAATGATAGTGACATTAATGGAATAACCACGAAATTACTTATTAAAATAGCCTCATGTTACGAACAAGTATATAATATAATGCTGGTCAGGTCTCACGGTCTTGCATCGGTTTGAGAAAATATCCACACGACTGACATATCCACACGACTGAACCATAGGACCACAAGGCTGACCCACACGACTGACCATATTCCACAACACGACTGACTTCATATCCACACGACTGACCATAGTCCCACACGGCTGACCCACACGACTGACCAAATCCACACGACTGACCATTAACCACCCGACTGACCATATCCACAGCGCTGACCCACCACGACAAGTACCTACCACACGACTGACCATATCCACGACGACTGACCATATCCCACACGACTGACCATATCCACACGGCTGACCCACACGACTGACCATATCCACACACTGAACCATATCCACACGACTGACCATATCCAAAACGGCTGACCATATCCACACGGCTGACCATATCCACACGCTGACCATATCCACACGCTGACCATATCCACACGCGACCATATCCACAGACGACTGACCATATCCACACGACGACATGATCCACACGACTGACCATATCCCACACGACGACTGACCAATCACACGACTGACTATATCCACAACGGCTGACCATATCCACACGGCTGACCATATCCACACGGCTGACCATATCCACACGACTGACCATATCCACACGACTGACCATATCCACACGACTGACCATATCCACACGACTGACCCACACGACTGAGCCCAAATCCACACGGCTGACCATATCCACACGACTGACCATATCCACACGACTGACCATATCCACACGACTGACCATATCCACACGACTGACCATATCCACACACAATTGATAATATACCCACACAATTGATCCATTTGTATTCATGAACCCTTACCTCCAGATTAGCTTCAAATTTCCAACGTTTGTATGAGTATCTAAGGACAAGATTTATGGAGCTACAGTAACTGCATACTGGCTGACTCTATGCATATCCTACACAGGTAATTCCTAAATTTTAATTCCGTGTGACAGCTAGAGACTTGTGATCGCCTTCAAAATTTCAACACTGGTTATGTTACTCCGAAGAAGGTTGTTATATTTAATGGAGTTAATAAATTCTATCTTTGCCCGTAACCTATCTGCTTTATTGCATTCTATGGTCCTTGAATAATGGCGAAATGCGTTGATTCGAGAGAATGGAGTGAACTACCCATTCTTATTCAACACATTAAATTCCCTTACGGGTTTTTTAACGCTTTCCTCTGATTAATATAATAACAATTCCATTTTATGAATGGATGGCATGGTTTCATGGGTGTGGCAGTGTTGGGGGGTAGCAAAAATTGAATGGATTTTTGTGCCATTATCTGAAGATGCATCTTTCCTGTTCGGCTTTTAAAGTTGATGTGTTTCTTCTCTGGCAGGAAAAATGTCTTGATGTTAGGTTGTGTCAGTTATCAAGTGTCAGTTATCAACTCTTGAAATTAGCGTGTGTCCAGTTATCAAGTGTCGGTTATTGTTACGGAACCATAGTCAGTTGGTCCCCTGGGTTATAGCGCGCTTATCGTAACAAAATTAACACATCGTGAAAGAAAAAGGAATTTCTGGTTTCTATTTAATTTATTAATAACCAAAAACCACTTAAATCCACTTTCTCATGATTTTGCACTACGAGTAGAACACTTATTAAAACTCACAGTACTAGATTATGTATTTACAAATGGCTCTGGTGAGTCAGGAAAATATCACTACATGTACAGGGCACAGGCTTGCTTTATAAAACGTGAACACCACATTGATAGAACTCTTACATAGGGTTTCACTCTGCAATAAGTTCCCTCTACCACCACAGAAAGGCTTGATCACTTGGCTTCACTATCTCTAAGAAGACTTCCCAACCGCCTTCTCCAACCGATATTGTCTTAGCAATGATTTTCCGAAAATTTCCTAGTATTTTCTAGGGAGGCGAATGTTGGTCTAGAGGTGGAACTTCCCCGAGACCCTTCCTGTCCAGAGGAAGGTATGAACTGAACTCAGTGAGGCTTTACCAGCCCACTTTGATCTCTGGTCGGAATTGCAGGGGTTTAGAGCAGCTCAAAACACCTACTGGTGCTTGGCCAGTCGCACCAGCAGTTGACACTAATTAAACAACCTACCTATATACCGGTAAGTAATACGACCAGATAATATTATAAATTCGCTTAAATATTCATTTAGCTATTAATGGAATTACTCATGAATATAATATTAAGTAAATAGCAAAAAATAACTATGTAAAAGTATACCAATGTGGATAACAAGTAGGAAACAGTCTACTTAAAATGAACAAAAGGGTGTAACAAGTTTATCAACTCTGATGTTAGCTTGTGTCATTATCAAGTGTCAGTTTATCAACTCTTGATGTTAGCTTGTGTCATTATCAAGTGTCAGTTTATCATACCTCTTGATTTTAGCTTGTGGAGTCAGTTATCAAGTGTCAGTTATCAACATCTTGATGTTGCTTGTGTCAGTTATCAAGTGGTCAGTTAATTAACGTCTTGATGTAGCTGTGTCAGTTTATCAAGTGTCAGTTATTAACTCTTAGATGTTAGTTTATTATCCAAAGTTATTAAGTGTTAGTTATCAACTATGACGTTAAGCTTGTGTCAGTTATCAACGCCAGTTTTATTAATCAAATTGAAAAATAACTGAAGAATCTCTCCTGTAATCAAAATAAGTCCACAGTATTTGGACCTGTTTATCCCAGGTAAATAAACTAAGCGTTCCTTTATCTACTTATAATATTTGTCTGTCCTCAAAGTCCCATTGTTGAAAGTTGTTGTTTTGGTAATACTAATTTATTTTACACTTATTTTACTTACTGATCATGACCTGACTGCGTCCCAATTTGCTTTTTATTGGAAAATTAAAAAAAAAATGAAATGCTACTTTTCAAGGCGATATTTCATAGTGTCGAATCCTGATTATATTCAACCTTCCCAAGGTTTATTAACTCAGCCGATATGGGTCTTTTTTTGTTTCTTTAAAGGTTTGAATTAGGTTGGGGTGCGAAATATCATAATATACCATTTAATTGAAATGTGATTATTAGTTCCCTTATATTGACTCTATGATTACCTTCATATCTTCATCACTAATATTCAACTGATTATTAATTTGTGGTGCACTCTCCAGAGGCTGAAACAACCACTGTCACTGAGTTGTGGTGTGGTGACGCCAGAGGAGGCTGAACCTACGCTGGTACTGGAGTTATATGGGGTTTTTTGGCGAGGCAAGAGGAGGCTGAACCACACTGTCACTAGAGTATGTGCGGGAGGCCATAGGAGGAGGCTGGATACCTCGCTTGTCACTGGAGTTATGTGAGGCTGGCATTTTTGTGGGATATTACTTGCACGTTTCTCTGAGTCAAGGTGCCTCAGTTTCCACTCATCTCTGACCTGAGATAAACAGCATGTAAATAATTTCCCTTGTTTCTGAGAATAAACATTGTGCTCATATATGTATTGTCTTTATGCTTGTTTAATTAATAATACTAAGTTAAGCAAGTAGACTTGAAGAAGAAGCGAAGGAAGCTCCATTGCCTGTGATCAAGAGTTCTTCAATACCATCATCAAGGTTGGTGAAGCCATCACACACTGCTTCTTCACAACCATCATCAAGGTTGTGAAAGCCATCATCACACACGCTTTCTTCACACCATCATTAAGGTTGGTGGAAAGCCATCATCACCACTGCTTCCTTCACCATCATCAAGGTTGGTAGCAGCATCCCTCTCCACTCTGCTTCTCAACACCATCATCAAGGTTGGTGCAGCATCCTCTCCACTCTGCTTCTTCACCATCATCAAGGTGGTGCCCACACTCCTCCTCTCTAACTTCAATAATTAAGTTATTCCTGGACTGTGTCGTTTTAAATTAGCGTTATAACTACTGCTACTGACTTAGAGTGATCAGGAAACCCATTTCAGTCTTTTATAAGTCAATAGAAATTATTTGATAACTGCATTCTTGGGTGCTGTTAGCAATTGATAACATTGTCCCTGACACCCATACTCACTTTGATTTCCTGACAGTTACCGACCACTTTAGAGACCATGATTAAATTTTTATGTTGTTATACGTCAGTCTGTACTGAAACCTTTTTTTTTTTTAATTAAAAATATTTTGCATTTTCATGCTGACCTACATGTTCCATTGTAACAATTGAATTATCATCTTATTTTTTCTATTTTATCAGCATCATATTTAGAATGACTTAAAATAGTTTTTTTCATATTGTCTCCATTCCTTCCAGATGTACGATTACTGCTGCTGAGCAGAAGTAATGTGCACCGCAAGTACATGATCCTCACAAAAGGTCTTTGGCATGACATAGTTTTTTTCTTATAAATGATGTTTCGAGCTAGACAATTCGAAACCTCGTGGTTGCAGATTGTTTTCTTATATGTGAAGTTTGAGGCGAGGGCGAATCACTAGGAGCGGGATACACACAAGCGGTGAATATATTAGGAGGAAGAGGAAAATCTCAAGAACGGATGTCAGGAAACGATGGAATTTTAAGAAGAGATGTTTGAAGAAAATCAGAGTTATTTTCAGGCAGGTGAGACCAAGATGGAGTATTTGACCTCACAGGAAGAAAAATGAAGTTTTGGTCACAAATAAACTCTACGTAATAGCATAACATAGCTATAAACATATTCTGCTACGGTTTTTTCTATAGCACCATGCATTTAATACTTGACACTTCAGCGTGGGGAAACATCTGTATAGTAGCAGGGTTATGGAGACGAAATCTTGGCTGGGCTAGTGACGAGTAGTGAATGGGAGTTGCAGCCCCGGGAAACACTCGGACATCCATATTCAAGTGCTTCCATTTTCTTGCTTCCTGCCCCGCCCACTCGCCTCTCTTGGATTCATTGATGACTCCCTCTCTCCGACTCACCTATCTTTGCAGAGCGGGCGTCATTTTGCATTCTCGTTTCCCTTAGCTTCCTTATTCATCATTTTCCTTCTGTCCCTCAATCATTATCACCCCCCTCCATTTCTCTCCCTCCTGCACTTTTCTTTATACAGATTCCTCCTCGTTTTACATTGGTCTGGATGATGAAACTTTAAAGAATGTTGGCCAACTGTTGGCAGAGTTGTTGGTAGATATAAATATTGGAGGTTGTTTACTTTCAGCAGTTTGGTGACAAAAAGAGGTGTAAGCCTTCACCTGTTTATTTCTATTGTAACGCATCTGGACAACCTAAGTCTCGCGAAAAAAGGTTTGCAGCTTAAATGGCAGACTGGAACAAACTAGAGAACATTTTTGAGAACTTTGCCTCATACTGTCCTAGCAGCATTTCTGCAGCAGTTACGTTATATTGTCTTGCAGCATTACTGCAGTCCCATTACATTATAACTGTTTTTGCACCATTACTTACTGCCGTGGCTGTTATAACTGTTGCAGCATTACTGCAGTGCTCATTACACTGTCTTGCAGCCTTACTGCAGTTGCTTACACTGACTTGACGGATATCTGCAGTGCTGTTATACTGTCTTTGCAGCATTACTGCAGTGCTGTTATACTGTCTTGCAGCATTATTACTGCAGTGGCTATTTTACTATCTTGCAGCATTACTGCAGTGTTTATGTTACTGTCTTCAGGCATTATTGCAGGGCTTACGTTATATTGTCTTGCAGCATTTCTGCAGTGCTTATTGTTACATGTCTTGCAGCATTACTGCAAGTTGTTGTTTTACTGTTCTTGCAACATTAATGCACGATTGTTTTACCTGCTTGCAGCTTAATACAGTGCTGTTATGCTGTCCTTGCAGCATTACTGCAGTGCTTAGTTACACTGTTTACAGCATTACTGCAGTGCTTAAGTTATATTGCCCTTCATTACTACAGAATGCTGTTTTACTGGTCCTTGCAGCATTAACTGCACTGCTGTTTTTATTGTCTGGCAGCATTAATGCAGTGCTGTTATATGTCTTGCAGCATTATACTCCAGTGCTGTTATGCCTGTCTTGCAGCAAATACTCCAGTGCTGTTATACTGTCTTGCAGCATTAACTGCAGTGCTGGTTATACTATCTTTTGCAGCATTACTTCTGTCCAGTGCTGTTATACTGTCTTGCATGCATTACTGCAGTGCTGTTTATGCAGTCTAGCAGCTTACTCCGTGCTGTTATAACTGTCTTGCAGCATTACAGCAGTGCTGATATACTATCTTCAGCATTACTGCAGTGCTCTTAATACTGTCCTTGCAGCATTACTGCAGTGGTGTTAATATCTGTCTTGCAGCCATTAATGCAGGCTTAAGTTACACTGTTTTTTTTTTGCCAGCATTACTGCAGTGCTTATGTTATAATTGCCTTGCAATTACTGCAGTGCTGTATACTATCTTGCAGCATTACGCAGTGCTCTTAATACTGTCTTGGCAGCATTTACTGCAGTGGTGTTAATACTGTCTGCAGCATTAAACTGCAGTGCTAATTTACACTGTTTTGGCACATTACCTGCAGTGCTTATGTTATATTGCCGTTCATTTACTGCAGTGCTGTTATACTAATCTTGCAGAATTGCTGCAGTGCTCTTATACTGTCTTGCAGCATTACTGCAGTGGTGTTAATACTGTCTTGCAGCATTACTGCAGTGCTTAAGTTACACTGTTTTGCAGCATTACGCAGTGCTTATGTTATATTGCCATGCATTACTACAGTGCTGTTTTACAGTCTTGCAAGCATTACTGCAGTGGCTGTTATTCTGTCTTGCAGCATATTGCAGTGCTGTTATACTGTCTGCATGCATTATTGCCAGTGTTTGATATACAGTCTCGCAGCATTACTGCAGTGCTGTTATGCATGTATTGCAGCATTACTGCAGTGCTGTTACACTGTCTGCAGCATTACTGCAGTGCTGTTTACTGTCCTTCAGCATTAATACAGTGCTGTTATGCTGTCCTTGCAGCATTACTGCAGTGCTTAAGTTACACTGTTTTACAGCATTCCTGCAGTTCTTATGTTATTTGCCTGCATTAACTACAATGCTGTTTTACTGTCTTGCAGCATTACTGGCACTGCTGTTTTATTGTTTGGCAGCATTAAATGCAGTGCTGTTTATATTGTCTGCAGCATTACTCCAGGCTGTTAATGCTGTCTTGCAGCATACTTCCAGTGCTGTTTATAACTGTCTTTGCAGCATTACTGCAGTGGCTGTTATACCTATCTTGCAGCATTTACTGCAGTGCTACTTAGCACTGTCTTGCAGCATTACTGCAGGTGCTGTTAATACTTGTCTTGCAGAATACTGCAGTGCTTAAGTTACACTGTTTTGCAGCATTACTGCAGTGCTTATGTTATATTGACTTGCATCACTGCAGTGCTGTTATACTGTCTTGCCAGCATTACTGCACTGCTGTTTATGTCCTGGCAGCATTAATGCCAGTGCTGTTTATATTGTCTGCAGCAATCACCAGTGCTGTTATGCTGTCTTGCACATTACCTCAGTGCTGTTATGCTGTCTTGCAGCATTAACTCCAGTGCTTGTTTAAACACTACTGTCATGTCAGCATTACTGCAGTGCTGTTATACTATCGTTGCAGCCTTACTCAGTGCTGTTAACTGTCTTGCGCATTACTGCAGTGCTGTTATACTATCTTGGCAGCATTACTGCAGTGCTCTTAATACTGTCTTGCAGCATTACTGCAGTGGTGTAATACTGTCTTGCAGCATTACTGCAGTGCTCTTATACCTGTCTTGCAGCATTACTGCAGGTGCTGTTATACTGTCTAGTGTCAAGCATTACAGCAGTGCTGTTTATGCGTCTTGCGCATATTGCAGTGCTGTATACTGTCTTGCAATTACTCCAGTGCTGTTTATACTATCTATCCTTGCAGCATTACTCCAGTGCTGTTATACTGTCCTTGCAGCATTACTGCAGTGCTGTTATACTATCTTTGTCAGCATTACTGCAGGCTCTTAATACGTCTTGCAGCATTACTGCAGTGCTTAAGTTACACTGTTTTGCAGCATTACTGCAGTGCTTATGTTATATTGCCTTGCATTACTACGTGCCTGTTATAACTGTCCTTGCACATTAACTGCAAAGCTGTTATGCTTCTTGCAGCATTATTGCAGTGCTCACGTTATATTGTCCTAGGCCGCAATTACAACAGCGCTTGCTCTATACTGTCTTGCAAGCATTAAATCCAGTGCTGTTATACTGTCTGCTGCAATTACTCTCCAGTGCTGTACAACCTGGCTTGCATCATTATTGCAGTGCCTATTATGCTGTCTTGCACATTACTGCAGTGCACTTAATTACTGTCTTGCAGCATTACTGCAGTGCTCTTAATACTGTCTTGCCGCATTACCTGCAGTGCTTAAGTTACACTGTTTTGCAGCATTACTTGCAAGTGCCTTATATTATATTGCCTTTGCATTACTACAGTGCAGTTATACTGGTCTTGCAGCATTACTGCAATGCTGTTATGCTGTCTTGCAGAATTATTCAGTGCTTACGTTATATTGTCTAGCAGCATTACTAACAGTGCTTGCTCTATACTGTCTTTGCAAGGCATTAATCCAGTGCTGTAATCTTCTTGCTGCATTACTCCCAGTGCTGTTTACACTGGCTTGCATAATATTGCATGCTAATAATGCTGTCTGCACATTAAACATACAGCTGTGGTGTTATACTGTCTTGCAGCATTACTACAGTGCTGTTATGCTTTCCTGTCAGCATTACTGCAGTTGCTGTTATACAGTCTTGCAGCAATACTGCAGTGCTGTTATACGGTCTTGCAGCATTATTGCCAGTGTTGTTATAACAGTCTTGCAGCATTACTGCAGTGCTGATATGCGTGTTATGCAGCATTACGCAGTGCTGTTACACTTCATTGCAGCATTACTGGCAGTGCTTGTTTTAACTGTCTTGCAGCATTATGGCAGTGCTGTTAATAAGTCTTGCCGCATTATTGCAGTTCTGTTATACTGTACTTGCAGCATTGTTGCAGTGTTGTTATAACTGTCCTTGCAGCATATACTGCAGTGCTGTTATTCTTCCTTGCAGCATTCTGCAGTTTGTTATGCTGCCTTGCACCATTTACTGCAGAGCTGTTATACTGTTTTGCAGCATTACTGCAGTTGCTTTAGTTACACTGTTTTGCAGCATTACTGCAGTGCTTATGTTATTTTGCCTGCAGCATTACATACAGGGCTGTTTACTGTTTTTTGCAGCATACTGAACTGCTGTTTTAATTGTCTGGCAACATTATGCAGTGCTGTTATTAACTGTCTTGCAGCATACTGCAGTGGCTGTTATGCTGTCTTGCAGCATTACTGCAGGCTGTAGGCCTGTCTTTTAGCATTACTGCAGTGCTGTTATGCTCCTTGCAGCGTTGCTCATGCTGTTAAGCTGTCTACAGCATACTGCAGTGCTGTTATGATTTTTGCAGCACTAATGCAGGGCTGTTATGATGATTTGCAGCATTAATGCAGTGCTGTTTATGATGATTTTGCAGCATTAATGCAGTGCTGTTATGCTGTCTTGCAGCATTACTCTGCAGTACTTACGGATGAAAACTCCGATCCTGCATTTTTTTTTTTCTTCTTAAATTCTTAACAGAAATTAACGTTAATATTATTTTGTTTTAAGCTCAATATGCAAAGATAATGTTTTATTCAGAAAATCGTTATTTTTTTTAATAATTTGAAGTGCCAGTACGACGTTACAAGTAGCCATTAGCATTTACTTATGTTACAGTTGTTATATTTAAATGCAAGTTGGGTCCATCACTGAACTGTTCACTAGATTCCATTTACAGACCTAATTACTATTCTCGTCAGAGGGTAAAGGGCATCTTAATTCCGGCCCATCTTTGCAACTTAATAACTAGGTAAAGTCAACATTCGCTGCCTGACCACGGTAGAGTGCGGATGTACTCTGCACCCGGGTCACCATATGGAGAAGACCCGGGCCGGAAGTACCGGCAAACCTCTAATGAATCTGCACCCCTCTGCTGTTTGTAGGCGAGCTTCCTTGTCAGTTACCTGGCTGCAGTGGTGCTAAGTGGTGCTGTCGCGCCTCTGCTAACAATATAGGTGCACTGCGATTGTCAAGGGGAAATAGACTCGACTCAGCGCGAACGAAAAATTTTTATCGAAAAATTCACAAATTGAGTTAAACTTATAGAAAAATAGCTTAAATCTCTGGCAACACAATGGTACCAGAATCTTTGTTAAGTAAGTTCTACGATATTCCAACAAGGAATTATGGTCATTTAAAGCTGTATAGCCCTTGTGGCTTAGCGCTTCTTTTTTATTATAATAATAATAATGGTCATTTAAAACACCTAGGGTGATGTCACCACCCGCGGCAGGTGTGCTCACCTGTCGTCAATTTTCATTTTTTTTTCGTTTTTTTTTTCGTGTATTTATTGTATCATTCTTTCTAAGATGATAATTGACGATTTGGCAGCATAATACAGTGGGTGGGACTTATCCGTAGACATCCAGCCAACCAGGAACCTTCTGGCACCATTTTGCTGACGTCATGGAAAATTCCAGTCTCAGGATGGCCTGGGAATATGCTTCAATATAACGCTATTATAGCTTCTACGGCTTATTTATCTATCACAATTAATCTAATATGACATAATAAACAATATAAATAACAAAGAAATATGGTAAATACTCCAGAATGAATAATATATGGCATATTCTCAGAGCCTTCCCTCGGGTATAAAAGATTCCCATCCTCAGGGATGGGCTTCCATTCTCCTTCTTTCACCTCCAGGGTCCTTATATTAAAGAAAACGAACATGGGGCAAGTATGATATACATTCGTAATGCTGAGAAAAATGCTATTTTCTCGAAAAAAAAAAAAAAAAATCGGTGGTCCGGCTGTTTCGCGGATTATCTCGGAAGTAAGTTATTCACATATATGAGCCAGTATATTCGTTAATAATAGCAGGAATGTAATGAAATTCACAGAGAACATAAAGGAAAGATTGTTTTACAAGCAAATGGACAGTTTTTTGAGATATCATAATTTGTTTTTGATTTTTGTGAGGGCAAAAGTCAGATATTTGGCTGAATGTCAAAACCATACAAACTTTATTTTTTTTAAGAATGAAGAAAGGATAAATTACAGTTTGGACGTCCATTTGAAATACAGTTTAGCATTGTTTTATGCGTAGATAATGGCAAAACAGCTTCTCCAAGTCCCATTAGGAAAATACTGTTCAATATGTATGATTATTAGTAAATAATTTTTTTCTCAGTTGTTTTTTGAGCTATCTTATTGAAACTTGGTCACATTACTATTGAAAGGTGCTTCTTTACGTACAAAAAAAAAATGAAAGAAATCGAACGAAAAATAAAAAAGTTCAGTTGCGAAAATTACATTCTCCCTCAAGATGGCGGTTAGTCTGAGACGCCGGATAAATACTGTAGGCATTGAGCTACTTCGAGGAACGATAACGCCTAGTTCTGCGCAAGTCTTATTGCCAAAGATCATCCGAGAGACGTATGGCATACAAGATGGTGACTTATATGGAGTAGCATTAAATGGAGGCCAAAGAATTTTCGTCAAACTGCTGACGGCAACAGTCTATGAATCGTTGGTCACCTGGTTTCAGGACGTAAGTCTTAACGTCACACCAGCTGTCAGTGTAAGAATGATAGATGGTATAAACCTTGGTAATAAATACCAACAAGTTGGTTTAGAAAGACACGTAAGCAAACACTATAACATATTTATTAGAAAACGTTTCGGTACTGGGACCTTGATCACTTCTAACATACAGAGGTAGAAAGACATTATATATATAGGCGGAGAGTGAGATGTGACGCACGTGACCTGAGGAATGTCATAAGAACATAAGAATGGAGGAACACTGTAGAAGGCCTACTGGCCCATGCGAGGCAGGTCCTTATCAAAACAGCCTCTGCCTATGATGAGGACGGGTAGACGATGAAATCATGTGACTCCTGTGTTGTTGGGTTGGTGCTGCTTAAGTATCATGTATGCCAATGTTTTTGAAATTTTGTAGTTTCCAGTGTGCGTTCTATAGTGTCGGTGACGGTGATTAGTGAGGCTTCTAGGCACCGTCGGCGTCTGAGGTCTGGTTCGGTGAGAACGAGTTGTGCCTCGTTCCAGTTCATCAAATGCCCCGTGGAGTCTCTGTGGAGGACACAGGCGTACCTTACATCGTCTCTGTTAGAGGCATTTCGATGCTCATTCAGGCGGACTGCAAGATCTCTGCCTGTCTCGCCTACATATTTCTTGGGACAGAACCCACAGGGGATAGTGTAGACGCCTGCTGTAGAAGTTAGAGGTGTGGGGCTGCGTTTAGTAGTGAGGTCTTTGATAGAGGATGTGTTTATGGTGGAAACGTTGATGTTACTCATAGCAAGTGCCCGGCGAGTATTCGTGGCAACATCGCCACATGGGAGTACTATGAACTGTTTAGGGGGCTGTTCCATGGGCGGTTTGTTGAGGTTTAGCTTGTGCCTTGAGTCTGCAATCTCGGATGATGAAAGATGGGAACTGAAGACGTGTAAAGGCTTGTGTTATGTAAGTGCATTCTTCTTCTAGAAAACAAGGGCTGGAGATGCGAAGAGCTCTCAAGAAGAAGCCAATGAGGACTCCTCTCTTAGTGCGGGTATCTTGGTGTGAATAAAAGTGTATAAGATCGTCCTTGTTGGTAGGTTTTCTATACACTTTGAAGAGAAGTTTGTCACTGTCGGGAGATCTGCACAGTAGAACGTCGAGGAAAGGAAGTTTGCCATCATTTTCGAGTTCAAGTGTAAACTTTATTGATGGTTCAACTGCATTGATCTTGTTGAGAAGGGCCTGGATATTGAGACGTCTCGGATAGAAAACCAATATATCATCAACGTATCTTAGCCAGGTAACGGTGTTGGGAATGAGGGTGCTGAATTTCTCTGTCTCCAAGTTTTCCATGAAGAGGTTGGCAAGCACAGCACTGAGCGGGCTTCCCATTGCCATCCCAAAGCATTGTTTGTAACAGTTGTCCTGATACTTGAAGAAGTTGAAATTAACACACAGTTCCACTAGATTGATGAAATCTAGAAGAGGTAAAGGGAGGTCGTGGTTTTCAGTGAGCCTCTGTCTCAGAATGTTGATTGCAGCGTCAGTAGGAACGTTGGCAGAGGCAGAGGCAGAGGCTGTTTTGATAAGGAACTGCCTCGCATGGGCCAGTAGGCCTTCTACAGTGTTCCTCCATTCTTATGTTCTTATGACATTCCTCAGGTCACGTGCGTCACATCTCACTCTCCGCCTATATATATAATGTCTTTCTACCTCTGTATGTTAGAAGTGATCAAGGTCCCAGGACCGAAACGTTTTCTAATAAATATGTTATAGTGTTTGCTTACGTGTCTTTCTAAACCAAGAATGATAGACGTTTCACGGCATTATACGTGGATCAAGTTACACAATGTTCCCTTTGAGGCGGAAGAGGCAGATATCAGGAAAGTTTTTGAGATGTATGGAACGGTGCATTATGCTCAACATGGTACGTGGGTGGCAGGCGCCTATGCTGGTCTGCCAGAGGGTACTTTCAACCTCAAAATGACTTTGAGGCACCCAATACCGTCCTATGTTTATCTACACGAATTCAGGATGCAGGTTATGGTTATGTACCCAGGGCAACGACGTACGTGCCGCCTATGTGGTGAGTATGATCACATAGCGGCGACTTGTGACAAGCGAAGACGTTTGCCTGGACCTGTGGTGGACGTCACAGCCCCTGCTTCAAAGGTGGCAGGTGAGGAACAAACATCGACGGAGGGGGCGTGGGTGTCTTGTGCAGCGAGATAGTGGATCGGGCAAACAGGACGGCAGGAGTTGGAGTCCCTCCTTCCCAGCTGCCTGATCAGGTTCCGCCACCTGGGCTAGAAGGAGGAGCAGCAATTACAGGAGAGGTTCTTGAGACTGAGGAGAATTGGTCGAGGTTTTGGAAAGACTTTGTCACCTCCTGAGGGGGCGTTACATCTGAGCGAGGTGTCGATCGGAGTCAAGGTTTCCAAAAGTGGGGACATGATAATTTCGGGACGTGATGGTGTTTGGGAGTCGTCCGTTGAATCACTAAACGTTCTCAGGTGGGTGTGGAGTTCATTGAGAGGCAACACCTGATCGAAGACATGGTAACGAGACTGTACGAGAAAGAGGGAGCTACTCAGAGTTCAGATGACGTCCTAACGCCTGCACAAAGGCCTGGGAAACAGATGAGGTTGGAGTGTTGAAGGTAGTGGTGTAGGTGGTGGTAGCCATGATAGGAGGAAAGAGGGGGGTGGAAAGAGAGCACTCTGAGTCTGTCAAACTTAAATCATGCTCTGGAGTTGTAAAGAAGTGATGGAGGAAGAGGAGGCAGGGTGGAAACTTGAAAAAGGGGTCCCTTAGGTGGTATGGTCTGTAAATGTTAATGGGTTATGTAGTATTATGAAGAGAGATTGGTTTTCGTAATTTCCTGAATGAATCTAGAGTGGATGTTGTGTTCCTGCAGGAGCACAATTTAAAAGAGGGTAGGGTTTGAGGTGACAGGATTTCGAGTAGTTTACCCTGCCATCTCCCCTCTAAAAGGTGGTGTGGGGTATTTAAATCAGGGAGACAGCCCGTTTGTTTTGCAAGAAGTGAGGGTGAGGGGAGGGAGAGGGGAGGGGGGAGTGAGGGTGTTGCAAAGTGGATGGGTGGTGGATGGGCAAGCGTGTGTCTTTTGTGAGTTGTATGGCGCCGGCACAGAAAATAACATACAGGTACAGGAATGATTTTGAGTGTGAGGATCTTGTGGTTTTTACTTAAGTGCACTGCCAGACGTACAATAGTTGTTGGGGACTGGATAGTGTAAATCAGGGTGGTTGATGTGGACCAAAAGGGGCTGGATATATGTCTGTGGCTCCTAGGGATTTATTTATTAAGGGATTTGGTTACGTGATGCCTTTGGGGGGGCAGTGTGTGAGACTGAATATACACGTTTTGTTTAGGAGTGGATTATGCTTAGAACTAGAGTGTAACTTTTCTTAGGGAGTGGATGGAAATCTTCAGTACTGTTGAGACTACAATATCAGATCATAGGGAAGTGGTGGTGAGGTGGGGTGGTGATGCTCTCGGACATAATAATAGAATTATTGGAAGTTAAATATAAGTGTGTTAGGTGATGATAGGGGTTGGTGGGGTTTACAGTCCTAATGGAGGGAGCTAAGTGTGGAAGAACAGGGAGTGGAGAACATTGGGTTGGACATGGTGGGATAGTGTCGCAAAGGAAGGATTAAAAGTTTTTTATGTGAGAGAAGGAAACATATTAATAATTTAAAATATGACTGGCTAACTATTTAGAGGATCGGTTAAAGAGTTCTATGGGCGGGGGATGGTTGGGAATACTTTCCTATTGGAGAAATAGCTGAAATAAAGGGGAGGTTGAGGGTGTTGCAAAATGAAAGTTTCACGTTGTAAGGGTGCAGGCAGGGGTGGAAGAAGTGCTATTGGGGCGACAAGCTTCAGCGTGTGTTTTGGGCACATCAAAAGCCAAAGGCAGGTGGTTACGGCTATCCCATTTTAGAGGTAACGGAGATGGTGGGAATTAAAGGCAGAGGCAGAAATACGAACCACGAAGGGGATTGGTGTCTTATGCGGAGGCCTTGGTACGAGAAGTATTGGAAAAGTGGGGAGGGGGTGGGTGGACGTGGCGTTAGACAAGGGGTGTACGTATTGATGTGTAGGTTTAGGAAATATGAAAGAATCGCTTTAGGTGGGCTATTACGGAAGAGGAATAGCGAATGCGTTAAAGGGGAATGAGGAAGAGGGATAGCTCCGGGTATTGACGGTCTCCGGTAGTAATTTTATTTACAACTTGGACGCTAATACGGGGATTTAAGTTATGTTATTTAATCGTATGAAGGAGAAGGGTAAGTTGGGGGGAGAAGCTGGTAACAGCAGTTGTATGTGGTTCCCGAAGGTCAAGGGGCCGCCCACCCTTCGGAGTAATGACCATATCACTGATGTGTGCAGACTATAAGGTTGTCTGCAAAAATTTTAGGTAATAGTTTCAAATGGTTGTGGGAAGGGTCGTGTCAAAATCTCAGTTTGGTTGCCGGGAAGGTCATGATTAAGGACATGGGATACTGAGAAGTTTTGTGGAAGCTAAGGTGGGGGTGGAGGGCGGCTTTGTTTGCTCTAGATTGGCAGGGAGCATATTATAGAAAGGAAAGGGGAGCTTTGCAGGTTATACTTAGGGAGACAGAGGGTTTTCGGAGGAAATAGTCGAGTGAGTAAATACGTATTGTACAAGGGGCGAAAATGAGGATACAGATTATGGGTGTATGGGGAGGGAGACTGCAATGGTAAGGCCTTAGAACAGGTGATGCCATATCCCAAATATTGTTTTGCGTGGTTTCCAGACCCCTTTATAGAAATGTTACCGTAGCTTATGTACTCCAGGTGAGGGAAGTGTGGGGTGGGAGGTCCTGGCCGGGTATAATTGGATATGTTGACCGACACCACCTGTATCTCATTCGTGAAGGGATGTCAAGGGGAGGTTGGACGAGGTTGTGCAATTAGATTTGGGAAGTGCCAAACGGTATGCAGTAAATAGTGCGGAAGTCAAGGTGCATGGGGTTGGGTTCTTGGTGGGGGGTGGTGGGGAGAGATGTAATGTTGCTAAAGAATGGGCAGTGTCTTTTACAGATTTGTGGTAATTATTTATATTTTATATAGAGATGACAGGTTTGCGGCGCGGGTGGAAACTCGGATAGTTATTGGAAAGATCGTGGGGCGTCTAGTGTTTTGAGACCCCAGCACCTCACCTCTTATACACGAGTGATAGTCGTAAACATTTTATTGTATAGTATAGGTTGGTATGTTGCAGCTGAGTTCTCAATTACAGGACAGCGATTCCGGGATTCATAAGACGATGTGTTTTATAAATGGGAAGTTGTTGCGTGAGGGTTGGGTGAACGCGGGCAGTTGGGAAGGATACACGACAGGCTGGTATGTGTAATCGAGGAATGGAGTTGAGGGAATGCGAAAATCGTTTTGAGGGCCGTGGAGGTTGGTTAGGGAACTGAGAAGGTTTCGTATAAGTGGGATTTTTGTGTAGGTTGCTTGTAGTAGGTGCGTTGTCCCAGTTGAGGGTTTGTTCCCCAGTAAGCCGGAAAGAGTATTTGTTTTAGATTTAGTAAAATGAAGTTACACCCTCGGGCGCGTGAGGTGATGTTTCGTTTTCGCATGGGATCTCTTTCGTCTGGTGAGATACTATGAAACAGACAGAGTTGTATAGGGTGGGGGTGGTATCTGTGGAGGGGAGGAGACTGCGTTTCCATGTATTTACATTTTGTGAAGGGGCTAGAGGAGGTTAGGATGCTGGTTTAAGTAGTTTGGTACAGAGGGTGGGTTACCGAGGGGTGTCGTAGTTCTGCATGCTTTAGTCCTAGATATGTGTGGGTTTAGACGATGGGTGTCAATAAGAGCTTTAGATATATCATGGTAGATTATATTATATATATTCCCGTTGGGTGATGAGGGGGAAGAGGGATAGTGAAAAGCGAAGGAAGTTCTTGCGGTAACGTTCCTATCGTCCGATGTGTCGTAAACAGATTTGTATGTGAGGAGGGTGGGATCAGCTTTCTCAGAGGGTATAAAAATGCTAACGTTGAATTCCTCGCTAATCTGTGAATGATAATGATGAGTGAAGGGGGTTTTCATAGGTTGGAGGGGAGTCAGGGGAATCACAGCGGGCTCGCCTCCTTGGGGGGGGGGGTCGTGAAGTGTTTTGTGAATGTGGGTTTGGAATGGTTTCCATGATTTACACTGAGACTTTATTGGCATCCACCTTGTGTATCTTGCAAGTGTGGATGTAGGAGCTCAAGGTCCGTTATGATCGATATAACAATTATTCAGGAATGTAGGTTATAATATAGTATTTTTTTTTGTTTTGTTTATGTATTATTTTGATGTGTATCAGTCTGTCTGACAACGATGCTTGGAGTAATAAGTTCTTTGCGACATGAAGTGTGTTTTATTTGTATTATATTACTTGCTGGGTTTTGCATGAAGAGATAAACTATATACTGTTTTGCTTTGTGCATACAGTGCATCTGATTAAAGTGGTTTTGTGAACATTTTGCGTGTGTGTGTGTGTGTGTGTGTGTGTGTGAGTGAGTATCCCTTTCTAATTGTATTGAGCCTTTGTAATGGTCAGACGTTATGTAATACTTTATATATGATATTCGATTCTTTTAAAAGTTTATAATTATGGTCTGTACCCTGATAACCGGTTTGGTGTCACTGCTAAGTTCTTGATGTTAAGTTGTAGTCTGTATGGTATACAGATATATCTAGACAGTTTTAGTGACGTAGTCCCACTTGTCCCTGACATTACTATATGGGTTTTATTGTAACAGTATTGCGCATTCAGTTTTTGAGTTTGTAAGCTGTATTCTTTTTTATGTATTCGTATTTGGTATATGTAAAGCTGTATTTGTTAGGTATTACGTATGTAGATGTCAGGTTTTGTTTTTTTTGATTAATCGAAGGATGGGGATTTAATTGATATAACTTCTTTGTATATTTTCTGTTATAGTGTTTTGAGGTCCTTTTGTCCAGATGTCATGTTATATGTATAATTATACAAATATGTAAAGGTTTTGGAATTAATGAAATGTGTATATATGTCCGTTCACGGGCCCTATGACAGTATTTTTTTTTTGTAGTTATGTTCTTGCCCGAAGGTTGTTGTTGTATTTTTGCAACAATTCTTCCAGCATATTGTGCCAATCCGTTTGTCAGTTAATTTGATTGAGATCCATAATGTTTCCTTCCTTATTTTTTATTTTTATGTTAAACCTGTATGGTTTTAAATAAAATATAAAAAAAAATCTTTAAATGTTGCTAGGCAGTTATGGATTTGCTATTGTGTTGTTATAATGAAATTTATTGTTTTATAAGGTGTGATTATTGGTCAATATCGTGCAGTGATTGTGTTATATATTCTGTTATTTTTTTATGGTAGTGTTAGATATTTCTGAGTGTTAATATTCCCTAATTGTGAGGGGGCGGTGTGTAGTATTGTGAGGCGGTGTTGTATATTGTGGAGGCGGTGTTGTAGTAATTGTGGAGCGTGTTGTAGTATGTGGGAGGCCGTGTTGTAGTATTGTGGAGGCAGTTTGTAGTATTGTGGAGGCTGTGTTCTAGTATTGTGGAGGTCGGTGTTGGTAGTATTGTGGAGAGGCAGTGTTGTAGTATTGTGGAGGCGGGTTGCAGTATTGTGAAGGCGGTGTTGTAGTATTGTGGAGGCGGTGTTTAGTAATTGTGGAGGCGGTGTTGTAGTATTGTGGAGGCGGTGTGTAGCATAGTGGGAGGCTGTGTTCTAGTATTGTGGAGGCGGTGTTGTAGTATTGTGGAGGCAGTGTTGTAGTATAGTGGAGGCGGTGGTTGTATGTAATGTGGAGGCGGTGTTGTAGTAATTGTGGAGGCGGTGTTTAGTATTGTGGAGGCGAGTTTATAGTATTTGAGCGAGTGGTTGTAAGATTGTGGAGGCGTGTTGTAGTATTGTGTAAGGCGGTGTTGTAGTATGTGGATGCATGTTGTAGTATTGTGGAGGCAGTGTTGTATTATTTGGAGGCGGTGTTGTAGTATGTGACGGCGGTGTTGTAGTATTGTGGAGGCAGTGTTGTAGTATTGTGGAGGCGGTTGTTGTAGAATTTGTGGAGGCAGTGTTAGTAGTTTTGTGGAGGCGGTGCTGTAGGTATTGAGGAGGCGGTGTTGTGTATTGTGGGGGCGGTGTTGTTGTATTTGTGGAGGCTGTGTTTGTAAGTATTGTGGAAGGCAGTGTTTGTATTATTGGGAGGCGGTGTTGTAGTATTGTATAGGCGGTGTTTTGTAGTATTGTGGAGGCGGTGTTGTAGTATTGTGGAGGCGGTGTTGTAGTATTGTGGAGGCGGTGTTGTAGTATTGTGGAGGCGGTGTTGTAGTATTGTGGAAGGCTGTGTTCTAGTATGTGGTATGGAGCGGTGCTGTAGTAATTGTGGAGGGGGGCCGTGTTGTAGTATTGTGGAGGCCGTGTTGTAGTATGTGAGGCCGTGTTGTAGTATTGTGGAGGCGGTGTTGTAGTATTGTGGAGGCGGTGTTGTAGTATTGTGGAGGCTGTGTTGTAGTATTGTGGAGGCGGTGCTGTAGTATTGTGGAGGCGGTGTTGTATTGTGGGGGCGGTGTTGTAGTATTGTGGAGGCGGTGTTGTAGTATTGTGGAGGCGGTGTTGTAGTATTGTGGAGGCGGTGTTGTAGTATTGTGGAGGCGGTGTTGTAGTATCAAACGTATCAATCGCATCTGCTAGAAAAATGACAGGATGGATAATGAGAACCTTCAAAACTAGGGAGGCCAAGCCCATGATGACACTCTTCAGGTCACTTGTTCTATCTAGGCTGGAATATTGCTGCACACTAACAGCACCTTTCAAGGCAGGTGAAATTGCCGACCTAGAAAATGTACAGAGAACTTTCACGGCGCGCATAACGGAGATAAAACACCTCAATTATTGGGAGCGCTTGAGGTTCCTAAACCTGTATTCCCTGGAACGCAGGAGGGAGAGATACATGATTATATACACCTGGAAAATCCTAGAGGGACTAGTACCGAACTTGCACACGAAAATCACTCACTACGAAAGCAAAAGACTTGCAGAACGATGCATCCATCCCCTCAAATGAAAAGCAGGGATGTCACTAGCTAGCAGTAAGGAGAGACATGACAATAAGGTGTCAGGGGCCCGAACTGTTCAACTAGCCTCCCAGCACACATAAGGGGGGATTACCACTAGATACCCCTGGCGAGTCTTCAAGCTGGCACTGGACAAGCACCTAAAGTCAGTTCCAGAATCAGGCCGGGCTGTGGCTCCGTACGTTTGGTTTGCGTGCAGCCAGCAGCAACAGCCTGGTTGATCAGCTCTGATCACCAGGAGGCCTGGCAAGACCGGGCTGCGGGGGCGTTGACCCCCGGAACTTCTTTCCAGTGAACTCCAGTATTGTGGAGGCGTGTTTGTAGTATTGTGGAGGCGGTGTTGTAGTATTGTGGAGCGTGTTGTAGTATTGAGGAGGCGGTGTTGTAGTATTGTGGAGGCGGTGTTGTAGTATTTGAGGCGTGTTGTAGTATTGTGGGAGGCGGTGTTGTAGTATTTTGTGGAGGCGGTGTTTTGTAGTATTGTGGGAGTGCAGTGTTGTAGTATTGGGGGATTCGGTCTTGTAGTATTGTGGAGGCGGTGTTGTAAGTATAGTGGAGGCCGGTGTTTAGTATTGTGGAGGCGGTGTTGTAGTATTTGTGGAGCGGGAGTTGTAGTATTGTGGATTCGGTCTTGAGTATTGTGGATTCGGTCTTGTAAGTATTGTGGAGGCGTCTTGTAGTATTGTGGAGGCGGTTGTTTGTTAGTATTGTGGAGGCCGGTGTTGTAGTATTGTGGAGGCTGTGTTCAGTATTGTGGAGAGGCGGTGTTGTAGTATTGTGAGGGCGGTGTTGAGTATGTGGAGGCGGTGTTGTAGTATTGTGGAGGCGTGTTGTAGTATTGTGGTGGCGGTGTTGTAGTATTGGGAGAGGCGGTGTTGTTGTATTGTGAGGCGTGTTGTATATTGTGAGGCGGTGTTTGTAGAGTTATTAGTGGAGCGGTGTTTTGTAGTATTGTGGAGGCGGTGTGGTAGTATTGTGGAGGCGGTGTTGCAGTATTGTGAGGCGGTGTTGTAGTATTGTGGAGTGCGGTGTTGTAGTATTGTGGAGGCGGTGTTGAGTATTGTGGAGGCGGTGTTGTAGTATTGTGGAGGCGGTGTTGGAGTATTGTGGAGGCGGTTGTAAGTATTGCGGAGGCGGTGTTGTAGTATTGTGGAGGCGGTGTTGTAGTATTGCGGATGCGGTGGTTGTAGTATTGTGGAGGCGTGTTGTAGATTGTGGAGGCGGTGTTGTAGTATTGTGGAGGCGGTGTTGTATATTGTGAGGCGGTGTGTAGTAAAGCGGAGGCGGTGTTGTAGTATTGTGGAGGCGGTGTTGTAGTATTAGTGGATGGCGGTGTGTAGTATTGTGAGGCAAGTGTTGTAGGTATTGTGGAGGCGGTGTTGTAGTATTGTGGAGGCGGTGTTGTAGTATTGTGGAGGCGGTGTTTGTAATTGTGGAGGCGGTGTTTGTAGTATTGTGAGGCGGTGTTGTAGTATTGTGGAGGCGGTGTTGGTAGTATTGTGGAGGCGGTGTTGTAGATTGGTGGAGGCTGTTGTATATGTGGAGGCGGTGTTGTAGTATTGTTGAGGGGCGGTGTTTTGTATTGTTGGAGGCGGTGTCGTAGTATTGTGGGAGGCGGTGCCGTATAATTGTGGAGGCGGTGTTGAAGTATATTGTGGAGCGTGTTGTAGTATTTATAGCGTGTTGTATATTGGGAGGCGGTGTTATAGTATTGTGGAGGCCGTGTTGTAGTATTTGTGGAGGCGGTGGTTGTAGTATTGTGGAGAGGCGGTGTAGTAGTATTGTGGAAGCGGTGTTGTAGTATGTGGAGGCGGTGTTGTAGTATTGTGGAGGCGGTGTTGTAGTAATGTGGAGGCGGTGTTTTAAGTTAATTGGTGGAGGCGGTGTGTAGTTATTGTGGAGGCAGTTTGTAGTATTGTGGAGGCGGTGTTGTAGTATTGTGGAGGCGGTGTTGTAGTATTGTGGAGGCGGTGTTGTAGTATTGTGGAGGCGGTGTTGTAGTATTGTGGAGGCGGTGTTGTAGTATTGGTGGAGGGGTGTTGTAGTAATTGTGGAGGCGGTGTTTGTAGTATTGTGGAGGCGTGTTGTAGTATTTAGCGGGGCGGTGTTTTAGTATTGCGGGGCGTGTTGTAGTATTGTGGAAGGCTGTGTAGTAGTATTGTGGAGGGCGGTGTGCAGTATTTGGAGGCGGGTTGTTTTTGTAGTATTGGTGGAGGCGGTGTTGTATAATTGTGGAGGCCGTGTTGTAGTATTGTGGAGGCGTGTGTAGTATTGTGGAGGGGCGGTGTTGTAGTATTGGTGGAGGCAAGTGTTGTAAGTATTGGTGGAGGCAAGTGTTGTACTATTGGTGGAGGCAGTGTTGTAGTATTGTGGAGCATGTTGTATTATTGTGGAGGCGGTGTTGTAGTATTGTGGAGGCGGTGCTGTAGTATTGTGGAGGCGGTGCTGTAGTATTGTGGAGGCGGTGTTGTAGTATTGTGGAGGCGGTGCTGTATATGTATAGGCCGGGTGTTGTAGTATTGTGGAGGCGGGTGTTGTAGTATTGGTGGAGGCGGTGTTTGTAGTATTGTGGAGGCGGGTGTTGTAGATTGTGGAGGCTGTGTTGTATATTGTGGAGGCGTTGCTGTAGTATTGTGGAGGCGGTGTTGTATTGTGGGGCGGTTTTGAATTTAAAAAATTGTGGGGAGGCGTGTTTTGTAGTATTGTAAGGCGGTTTTGTAGAATTGGTGGAGCGGTGTTGAAGTATTGTGGAGGCGGTGCTGTAGTATTGTGGAGGCGGTGTTGTATTGTGGAGGCGGTGTTGTAGTATTGTGGAGGCGGTGTTGTAGTATTGTGGAGGCGGTGTTGTAGTATTGTGGAGGCGGTGTTGTAGTATTGTGGAGGCGGTGTTGTAGTATTGTGGAGGCGGTGTTGTAGTATTGTGGAGGCGGTGTTGTAGTATCAATCGTATCAATCGCATCTGCTAGAAAAATGACAGATGGATAATGGAGAAAACCTTCAAAAAAACTAAGGGGGCCAAGCACATGATGACACTCTTCAGGTCACTTGTTCTATCTAGGCTGGAATATTGCTGCACATTAACAGCACCTTTCAAGGCAGGTGAAATTGCCGACCTAGAAAATGTACAGAGAACTTTCACGGCGCGCATAACGGAGATAAAACACCTCAATTATTGGGAGCACTTGAGGTTCCTAAACCTGTATTCCCTGGAACGCAGGAGGGAGAGATAAATGATTATATACACCTGGAAATTCCTAGAGGGCTATACCGAACTTGCACACGAAAATCACTCACTACGAAAGCAAAAGACTTGGCAGTTTGATGCAACCATCCCCCAATGAAAAGGCAGGGTGTCACTATCACGTTAAGAGACCATACAATAAATGTCAGGGCCCGAAAGACAGTTCCAACTTCTCCAGCACAACTTAAGGGGATTACCAACAGACTCCTGGCAGTCTTCAAGCTGGCACTGGACAAGCACCAAAGTCAGTTCTGGATCAGAGCCAGGCTGTGGCTCGTACTTGGTTTGCGTGCAGCCAGCAGCAACACCCCCTGGTTGATGCAGGCTATTGATCCACCAAGTCTGGTCACAGACCGGCCGCGGGGGCGTTTGACCCCCGGAAACTCTCTCCAAGGTAACCCAGGTATTGTGAGGTGGTGTTGTAGTATTGTGGATGCGGTGTTGTAGTATTGTAGAGGCGGTGTTTGTAGTATTGTGGAGAGGCAGTGTTGTATTATTGTGGAGGGGTTTTGTAGTATTGTGGAGGCGTGTGTAGTATGTGGAGGCGTGATGTAATTATTGTGGAGGCGGTGTTGTAAGTATTGGTGGGGAGGCGGTGAGTTGTAGTATTGTGGAGGCGGTGTTGTAGGTATTGTGGAAGGCGTGTTCTAGGAATTGTGGAGGCGGTGTTGTAAGTATTGTGGAGGCGGTGTTTAGTATTGTGGAGGCGGTGTTGTAGTATTGTGGAGGCGGTGTTGTAGTATTGGTGGAGGCGGTGTTCTAGTATTTGTGGAGGCGGTGTTGTATATTGTGGAGCGTGTTTGTAGTAATGTGGAGGCGGTGTTGTAGTATTGTGGAGGCGGTTTGTTGTAGTATTGCGGAGGCGGTGGATTTAGTATGTGGAGGGCGGTGTTGTAGTATTGTGGAGGCGGTGTTGTAGTATTGTTGGAGGCGGTGTTGTAGTATTTTTGTGGAGGCGGTGTGTAGTTATGTGGAGCGGTGTTGTAGTAATTGTGGAGCGGTCGTTGTATATTGTGGAGGCGGTGTTGAGTATTTGGAGGCGGTGTTTGTAGTATTGTGGAGCAGTGTTTGTAGTATTGGGTGGAGGCAGTGGTAGTATTGTGGAGGCAGTGTTGTAGTATTGTGGAGGCAGTGTTGTAATTATTGTGGAGGCGGTGTGTGTAGTATTGTGGAGGCGGTGCGTAGTATTGTGGAGGCGGTGCCTGTATTTGTGAGGCGGTGTTGTAGTATTGTGGAGGCGGTGTTGTAGTATGTATAGGCGAGTTGGAGTATTGTGGAGGCGGTGTTGTAGTATTGTGGAGGTCGGTGTTTTAGGGTTGTGGAGGCGTGTTGTAGTATTGCGGAGGCGGTGTTTTAGTATTGATGGAGGGCGGTGTTGTAGTAGTGTGGAGGCGGTGTTGTAGTATTGTGGAGCGTGTTGTAGTATTGTGGAGGCGTGGTTTAGTATGCGGAGGCGTGTTGTAGTATTGTGGGAGGCGGTGTTGTAGTATTGTGGAGGCGGTGTTGTATATTGTGGGAGGCGGTGTTTTGTAGTATTTGGTGGAGCGGTGTTGTAGTATTGTGGAGGCGGTGTTGTAGTATAGTGGAGGCGGTGTTGTAGTAATTGTGGAGCGGTGTTTTAGTATTGTGGAGGCGGTGTTGTAGTATTGAGGCGGTTTTGTAGTATTGTGGAGGCGGTGTTTGTTGTATGTGGAGGCGGTGTGTAGTATTGTGGAGGCGGTGCTGTAAGTATGTGGAGGCGGTGTTGTAGGTATTGTGGAGGCGGTGAGTAGTATTGCGGAGGCGGTGTTTTAATGTATTGTGGAGGCGGTGTTGTAGTATTGTGGAGGCGTGTTGTAGTAAAATGTGGAGGCGGTGTTGTAGTATTGTGGAGCGTGTTGTAGTATTGTGGAGGCGGTGTTGTAGTATTGTGGAGGCGGTGTTGTAGTATTGGGAGGCGGTGTTGTAGTATAGGTGGAGGCGGTGTTGTAGTATTGTGGAGGCGGAGTTTGTAGATAAATGTGGAGGCGGGTTGTTGTAATTGTGGAGGCGGTGTTTGTAAGTATTGTGGAGAGCGGTGTTTGATAGTATTGTGAGGCGGTGTTGTATATTGTGGAGGCGGGGTTGTGTAGAATTGTGGAGGCGGTGTTTGTAGTGTTTGTGGAGGCGGTGTTGTAGAATTTGGAGGTGCGGTGTTGTAGTATTTGGAGGCGGTGTTGTAGTATTGTGGAGGCGGTGTTGGTAGTATTGTGGAGGCGGTGTTGTATATTGTGAGGCGGTGTTTGTAGTATTGTGGAGGCAGTGTTGTAGTAATGTGGAGGCAGTGTTGTAGTATTGTGGAGGCAGTGTTGTAGTAGTGGCGGGCAGTGTTGTAGTATTGTGGAGCGTGTTGTAGTATTGTGGAGGCGGTGCTGTAGTATTGTGGAGCGTGCTGTAGTATTGTGGAGGCGGGTTGTAGTATTGTGGAGGCGATGGTTGTAAGTAATTGTATAATAGGGCGTGTTGGTAGTATTGTGGATGCGGTGTTGTAGTATTGTGGAGGCGGTGTTGTAGATTGTGGGAGGCGGTGTTGTAGTATTGTGGAGGCTGTGTTGTAGTATTGTGGAGGCGGTGCTGTAGTATTGTGGAGGCGGTGTGTATTGTGGGGGCGGTGTTTGTAGTATTGTTGGAGGCCGGTGTTGGCGTAGTATTGTGTAGGGCGTTTTGTAGAATTGTGGAGGCGGTGTTGAAGTATTGTTGGAGGCGTGCTGTATGTATTGTGGAGGCGTGTTGTATTGTGGGGGCGTGTTTGTAGTATTTGTGGAGGCGGTGTTTGTAGTATTGTGGAGGCGGTGTTGTAGTATTGTGGGAGGCCGGGGGGGGGGGGGGGGGGGGGGGGGGGGGGGGGGGGGGGGGGGGTGTTGTAGTATTTGTGGAGGCGGTGTTGTAGTATTGTGGAGGCGGTGTTGTAGTATTGTGGAGGCGGTGTTGTAGTATCAATCGTATCAATCGCATCTGCTAGAAAAATGACAGGATGGATAATGAGAACCTTCAAAACTAGGGAGGCCAAGCCCATGATGACACTCTTCAGTCACTTTTCTATCTAGGCTGGAATATTGCTGCAAGCACATTAAAAGCCCCTTTCAAGGCAGGTGAAATTGCCGACCTAGAAAATGTACAGAGAACTTTCACGGCGCGCATAACGGAGATAAAACACCTCAATTATTGGGAGCACTTGAGGTTCCTAAACCTGTATTCCCTGGAACGCAGGGATGGAGAGATAAATGAATTATATACACTGGAAATTCCTAAGAGGACAGTACGCGAACTTGCTCACGAAAATCACTCACTACTATACGAAAGCAAAAGACTTGGCAGTTGATGCACCATCCCCCCAATGAAAAGCAGGGGTGGTCCCAAGCACGTTAAGAAAACAATACAAATAAATGTCAGGGGCCCGAGACTGTTCAACTGCCTCCCAGCACACTTAAGGGGGATTACCAACAGACTCCTGGCAGTCTTCAAGCTGGCACTGGACAAGCACCTAAAGTCAGTTCTGGATCAGCCAGGCTGTGGCTCGTACGTTGGTTTGCGTGCAGCCAGCAGCAACCAGCCCTGGTTGATCAGGCTAATGAATCCACCAGGAGGGTCGGTCAACAGACCGGGCCGCGGGGGCGTTTGACCCCCGGAACTCTCTCCAGGTAAACTCCAGGTATTGTGGAGGTGGTGTTGTAGTATTGTGGATGCGGTGTTGTAGTATTGTGGAGGCGGTGTTGTAGTATTGTGGAGGCAGTGTTGTAGTATGTGGAGGCGGGTATTTGTAGTATTGTGGAGGCGGTGTTGTAGTATTGTGGAGGCGGTGTTGTAGTATTGTGGAGGCGGTGTTGTAGTATTGTGGAGGCGGTGTATTGTAGTATTGGGGTGTGAGGCGGTGTTGTAGTAATTGTGGAGGCGGTGTTCTATATTGTGGAGGCGTGGTTGTAGTATTGGTAGCGGTTTGAGTATTGTGGAGGCGGGTGTTGAAGTATTGTGGAGGGCGGTGTATGTAGTATTGTGGAGGCGTGTTCTAGTATTGTGGAGGCGTTGTTGGTAGTTTTGTGGACGCGGTGTTTGTAGTATTTGTGGAAGGCGGTGTTGTAGTATTTGGAGGCGTTGTTGTAGTATGCGGAGCGGTGTTTTAGTATTGTGGGGCGGTGTTGTAGTATTGTGGAGGCGGTGTTGTAGTATTGTGGAGGCGGTTGTGTGTAGTATTGTGGAGAGCGGTGTTGTAAGTATTGTGGAGGCGGTGTTGTAGTATGTGGAGGCGGTGTTGTAGTATAGTGGAGGCGGAGTTGTAGTATTGTGAGGCGGTTTTTGTCGTATTGTGGAGGCAGTGGTTGTAAAGTATTGTGGGAGGCAGTGTTGTAGTAGTTGTGGAGGCAGTGTTGTATATTGTGGAGGCAGTGTTGTATTTATTGTGGAGAGGGGTTTGTAGTATTGTGGAGGCGGTGCTGTAGTAATTGTGGAGGCGGTGCTGTAGTATTGTGGAGGCGGTTGTTGTAGTATTGTGGAGGCGTGTTGTAGTTATTGTATAGCGTGTGTATATTGGGAGGCGGTGTTGTAGTATTGTGGAGGCGGTGGTTTAGTGTGGTGGAGGAGGTGTTTGTAGTATTGCGGAGCGGTGTTGTAGTATGTGGAGGCGGTGTTGTAGTATGGTGTGTAGCGGTGTTTGTAGTATTGTGGATGCGGTGTTTAGTATTGGGAGGGGGGTGTAGATTTGCGGTGGCGGTGTTGTAGTATTGGAGGCGGTGTTGTAGTATTGTGGAGGGGTGTTGTAGTAAATGTGGAGGGCGGTGTTGTAGTATTGTGGAGGCGGTGTTGTAGTATTGTGGAGGCGTGTTGTAGTAATTGTGGAGGCGTGTTGTAGATGGGAGGCGGTGTTTTCAGTATTGTGGAGGCGTGTTTGAAGTATTGTGGAGGCGGTGTTGTAGTATTGTGGAGGCGGTGTGTTGAATTGTGGAGCGGTGTTGTAGTATTGTGGAGGCGGTTGCTGTAGTATTGTGGAGGCGTGTTAGTATTGTGGAGGCGGTGTTGTAGTATTGCGGAGGGACCCCCGGGGGGTTGTTTAGTATTGTGGAGGCGGTGTTGTAGTATTTGGGTGGAGGCGGTGTTGTAGTATTGTGGAGGCGGTGTTGTAGTATTGTGGAGGCGGTGTTGTAAGTATTGTGGAGTCGGTGTTGTAGTATTGGTGGAGGCGGTGTTGTAGTATGTGGAGGCGGTGTTGTATATTGTGGAGTCGGATAGAAAACCAATATATCATCAACGTATATTAGCCAGGTAACGGTGTTGGGAATGAGGGTGCTGAATTTCTTCTCTTCTCCAAGTTTTTTTTCCATGAAGAGTGGCAATCACAGCATGACGGCTTGCCCCCATTGCCATCCCAAAGGTATTGTTTGTAACAGTTGCCTGATAACTTGACGAAGTTGAAATTAAACACACAGTTCCACTAGATTGAGAAATCTAGAAGAGTAAAGGGAGGTCGTGGTTTTCCATTGAGCCTCTGTCTCAGAATGTTGATTGCAGCGTCAGTAGGAACGTTGGCAGAGGCAGAGGCAGAGGCTGATTTGATAGGAACCGTGCCTCGCATGGTCCATAGGCCTTCTACATTGTTCCTCCATTCGTATGTTCTTATGACATTCCTCAGGTCACGTGCGTCACTTCTCACTCTATCTCCCGCTTCTATAATATAATGTCCTTTCTACCTCTGTAGGTTTTAGAAGTGATCAAGGTCCCCAGTACCGAAACGTTTTCTAATAATATGTTATAGTGTTTGCTTACGTGTCCGTTCTAAACATCAAGGAATGTTAGACGTTTTCCACGCATTATACAGTGGGATCAAGTTACACAATGTTCCCTTTGAGGCGTGGAAGAGGCAGATATCAGGAAAGTTTTTGAGATTATGGACGGGTGCCATTATGCTCAACATGGTAAGTGGGAGTGGCAGGCGCCTATGCTGGTCTGCCAGAGGGTACATTCAACCTCAAAATGACTTGAGGCACCCAATACGTCCTATGTTTATCTACAACTAATTCAGATGCAGGTTATGGTTATGTACCCCAGGGCAAACGACGTAACGGTGCCGCCTATTGGTGAGTAATGACACATACGGCAGACTTGTGACAAGCGAAGACGTTTGCCTGGACCTGTGGTGGACGTCACAGCCCCTGCTTCAAAGGTGGCAGGTGAGGAACAAACATCGACGGAGGGGGCGTGGGTGTCTTGTGCAGCGAGATAGTGGATCGGGCAAACAGGACGGCAGGAGTTGGAGTCCCTCCTTCCCAGCTGCCTGATCAGGTTCCGCCACCTGGGCTAGAAGGAGGAGCAGCAATTACAGGAGAGGTTCTTGAGACTGAGGAGAATTGGTCGAGGTTTTGGAAAGACTTTGTCACCTCCTGAGGGGGCGTTACATCTGAGCGAGGTGTCGATCGGAGTCAAGGTTTCCAAAAGTGGGGACATGATAATTTCGGGACGTGATGGTGTTTGGGAGTCGTCCGTTGAATCACTAAACGTTCTCAGGTGGGTGTGGAGTTCATTGAGAGGCAACACCTGATCGAAGACATGGTAACGAGACTGTACGAGAAAGAGGGAGCTACTCAGAGTTCAGATGACGTCCTAACGCCTGCACAAAGGCCTGGGAAACAGATGAGGTTGGAGTGTTGAAGGTAGTGGTGTAGGTGGTGGTAGCCATGATAGGAGGAAAGAGGGGGGTGGAAAGAGAGCACTCTGAGTCTGTCAAACTTAAATCATGCTCTGGAGTTGTAAAGAAGTGATGGAGGAAGAGGAGGCAGGGTGGAAACTTGAAAAAGGGGTCCCTTAGGTGGTATGGTCTGTAAATGTTAATGGGTTATGTAGTATTATGAAGAGAGATTGGTTTTCGTAATTTCCTGAATGAATCTAGAGTGGATGTTGTGTTCCTGCAGGAGCACAATTTAAAAGAGGGTAGGGTTTGAGGTGACAGGATTTCGAGTAGTTTACCCTGCCATCTCCCCTCTAAAAGGTGGTGTGGGGTATTTAAATCAGGGAGACAGCCCGTTTGTTTTGCAAGAAGTGAGGGTGAGGGGAGGGAGAGGGGAGGGGGGAGTGAGGGTGTTGCAAAGTGGATGGGTGGTGGATGGGCAAGCGTGTGTCTTTTGTGAGTTGTATGGCGCCGGCACAGAAAATAACATACAGGTACAGGAATGATTTTGAGTGTGAGGATCTTGTGGTTTTTACTTAAGTGCACTGCCAGACGTACAATAGTTGTTGGGGACTGGATAGTGTAAATCAGGGTGGTTGATGTGGACCAAAAGGGGCTGGATATATGTCTGTGGCTCCTAGGGATTTATTTATTAAGGGATTTGGTTACGTGATGCCTTTGGGGGGGCAGTGTGTGAGACTGAATATACACGTTTTGTTTAGGAGTGGATTATGCTTAGAACTAGAGTGTAACTTTTCTTAGGGAGTGGATGGAAATCTTCAGTACTGTTGAGACTACAATATCAGATCATAGGGAAGTGGTGGTGAGGTGGGGTGGTGATGCTCTCGGACATAATAATAGAATTATTGGAAGTTAAATATAAGTGTGTTAGGTGATGATAGGGGTTGGTGGGGTTTACAGTCCTAATGGAGGGAGCTAAGTGTGGAAGAACAGGGAGTGGAGAACATTGGGTTGGACATGGTGGGATAGTGTCGCAAAGGAAGGATTAAAAGTTTTTTATGTGAGAGAAGGAAACATATTAATAATTTAAAATATGACTGGCTAACTATTTAGAGGATCGGTTAAAGAGTTCTATGGGCGGGGGATGGTTGGGAATACTTTCCTATTGGAGAAATAGCTGAAATAAAGGGGAGGTTGAGGGTGTTGCAAAATGAAAGTTTCACGTTGTAAGGGTGCAGGCAGGGGTGGAAGAAGTGCTATTGGGGCGACAAGCTTCAGCGTGTGTTTTGGGCACATCAAAAGCCAAAGGCAGGTGGTTACGGCTATCCCATTTTAGAGGTAACGGAGATGGTGGGAATTAAAGGCAGAGGCAGAAATACGAACCACGAAGGGGATTGGTGTCTTATGCGGAGGCCTTGGTACGAGAAGTATTGGAAAAGTGGGGAGGGGGTGGGTGGACGTGGCGTTAGACAAGGGGTGTACGTATTGATGTGTAGGTTTAGGAAATATGAAAGAATCGCTTTAGGTGGGCTATTACGGAAGAGGAATAGCGAATGCGTTAAAGGGGAATGAGGAAGAGGGATAGCTCCGGGTATTGACGGTCTCCGGTAGTAATTTTATTTACAACTTGGACGCTAATACGGGGATTTAAGTTATGTTATTTAATCGTATGAAGGAGAAGGGTAAGTTGGGGGGAGAAGCTGGTAACAGCAGTTGTATGTGGTTCCCGAAGGTCAAGGGGCCGCCCACCCTTCGGAGTAATGACCATATCACTGATGTGTGCAGACTATAAGGTTGTCTGCAAAAATTTTAGGTAATAGTTTCAAATGGTTGTGGGAAGGGTCGTGTCAAAATCTCAGTTTGGTTGCCGGGAAGGTCATGATTAAGGACATGGGATACTGAGAAGTTTTGTGGAAGCTAAGGTGGGGGTGGAGGGCGGCTTTGTTTGCTCTAGATTGGCAGGGAGCATATTATAGAAAGGAAAGGGGAGCTTTGCAGGTTATACTTAGGGAGACAGAGGGTTTTCGGAGGAAATAGTCGAGTGAGTAAATACGTATTGTACAAGGGGCGAAAATGAGGATACAGATTATGGGTGTATGGGGAGGGAGACTGCAATGGTAAGGCCTTAGAACAGGTGATGCCATATCCCAAATATTGTTTTGCGTGGTTTCCAGACCCCTTTATAGAAATGTTACCGTAGCTTATGTACTCCAGGTGAGGGAAGTGTGGGGTGGGAGGTCCTGGCCGGGTATAATTGGATATGTTGACCGACACCACCTGTATCTCATTCGTGAAGGGATGTCAAGGGGAGGTTGGACGAGGTTGTGCAATTAGATTTGGGAAGTGCCAAACGGTATGCAGTAAATAGTGCGGAAGTCAAGGTGCATGGGGTTGGGTTCTTGGTGGGGGGTGGTGGGGAGAGATGTAATGTTGCTAAAGAATGGGCAGTGTCTTTTACAGATTTGTGGTAATTATTTATATTTTATATAGAGATGACAGGTTTGCGGCGCGGGTGGAAACTCGGATAGTTATTGGAAAGATCGTGGGGCGTCTAGTGTTTTGAGACCCCAGCACCTCACCTCTTATACACGAGTGATAGTCGTAAACATTTTATTGTATAGTATAGGTTGGTATGTTGCAGCTGAGTTCTCAATTACAGGACAGCGATTCCGGGATTCATAAGACGATGTGTTTTATAAATGGGAAGTTGTTGCGTGAGGGTTGGGTGAACGCGGGCAGTTGGGAAGGATACACGACAGGCTGGTATGTGTAATCGAGGAATGGAGTTGAGGGAATGCGAAAATCGTTTTGAGGGCCGTGGAGGTTGGTTAGGGAACTGAGAAGGTTTCGTATAAGTGGGATTTTTGTGTAGGTTGCTTGTAGTAGGTGCGTTGTCCCAGTTGAGGGTTTGTTCCCCAGTAAGCCGGAAAGAGTATTTGTTTTAGATTTAGTAAAATGAAGTTACACCCTCGGGCGCGTGAGGTGATGTTTCGTTTTCGCATGGGATCTCTTTCGTCTGGTGAGATACTATGAAACAGACAGAGTTGTATAGGGTGGGGGTGGTATCTGTGGAGGGGAGGAGACTGCGTTTCCATGTATTTACATTTTGTGAAGGGGCTAGAGGAGGTTAGGATGCTGGTTTAAGTAGTTTGGTACAGAGGGTGGGTTACCGAGGGGTGTCGTAGTTCTGCATGCTTTAGTCCTAGATATGTGTGGGTTTAGACGATGGGTGTCAATAAGAGCTTTAGATATATCATGGTAGATTATATTATATATATTCCCGTTGGGTGATGAGGGGGAAGAGGGATAGTGAAAAGCGAAGGAAGTTCTTGCGGTAACGTTCCTATCGTCCGATGTGTCGTAAACAGATTTGTATGTGAGGAGGGTGGGATCAGCTTTCTCAGAGGGTATAAAAATGCTAACGTTGAATTCCTCGCTAATCTGTGAATGATAATGATGAGTGAAGGGGGTTTTCATAGGTTGGAGGGGAGTCAGGGGAATCACAGCGGGCTCGCCTCCTTGGGGGGGGGGGTCGTGAAGTGTTTTGTGAATGTGGGTTTGGAATGGTTTCCATGATTTACACTGAGACTTTATTGGCATCCACCTTGTGTATCTTGCAAGTGTGGATGTAGGAGCTCAAGGTCCGTTATGATCGATATAACAATTATTCAGGAATGTAGGTTATAATATAGTATTTTTTTTTGTTTTGTTTATGTATTATTTTGATGTGTATCAGTCTGTCTGACAACGATGCTTGGAGTAATAAGTTCTTTGCGACATGAAGTGTGTTTTATTTGTATTATATTACTTGCTGGGTTTTGCATGAAGAGATAAACTATATACTGTTTTGCTTTGTGCATACAGTGCATCTGATTAAAGTGGTTTTGTGAACATTTTGCGTGTGTGTGTGTGTGTGTGTGTGTGTGTGAGTGAGTATCCCTTTCTAATTGTATTGAGCCTTTGTAATGGTCAGACGTTATGTAATACTTTATATATGATATTCGATTCTTTTAAAAGTTTATAATTATGGTCTGTACCCTGATAACCGGTTTGGTGTCACTGCTAAGTTCTTGATGTTAAGTTGTAGTCTGTATGGTATACAGATATATCTAGACAGTTTTAGTGACGTAGTCCCACTTGTCCCTGACATTACTATATGGGTTTTATTGTAACAGTATTGCGCATTCAGTTTTTGAGTTTGTAAGCTGTATTCTTTTTTATGTATTCGTATTTGGTATATGTAAAGCTGTATTTGTTAGGTATTACGTATGTAGATGTCAGGTTTTGTTTTTTTTGATTAATCGAAGGATGGGGATTTAATTGATATAACTTCTTTGTATATTTTCTGTTATAGTGTTTTGAGGTCCTTTTGTCCAGATGTCATGTTATATGTATAATTATACAAATATGTAAAGGTTTTGGAATTAATGAAATGTGTATATATGTCCGTTCACGGGCCCTATGACAGTATTTTTTTTTTGTAGTTATGTTCTTGCCCGAAGGTTGTTGTTGTATTTTTGCAACAATTCTTCCAGCATATTGTGCCAATCCGTTTGTCAGTTAATTTGATTGAGATCCATAATGTTTCCTTCCTTATTTTTTATTTTTATGTTAAACCTGTATGGTTTTAAATAAAATATAAAAAAAAATCTTTAAATGTTGCTAGGCAGTTATGGATTTGCTATTGTGTTGTTATAATGAAATTTATTGTTTTATAAGGTGTGATTATTGGTCAATATCGTGCAGTGATTGTGTTATATATTCTGTTATTTTTTTATGGTAGTGTTAGATATTTCTGAGTGTTAATATTCCCTAATTGTGAGGGGGCGGTGTGTAGTATTGTGAGGCGGTGTTGTATATTGTGGAGGCGGTGTTGTAGTAATTGTGGAGCGTGTTGTAGTATGTGGGAGGCCGTGTTGTAGTATTGTGGAGGCAGTTTGTAGTATTGTGGAGGCTGTGTTCTAGTATTGTGGAGGTCGGTGTTGGTAGTATTGTGGAGAGGCAGTGTTGTAGTATTGTGGAGGCGGGTTGCAGTATTGTGAAGGCGGTGTTGTAGTATTGTGGAGGCGGTGTTTAGTAATTGTGGAGGCGGTGTTGTAGTATTGTGGAGGCGGTGTGTAGCATAGTGGGAGGCTGTGTTCTAGTATTGTGGAGGCGGTGTTGTAGTATTGTGGAGGCAGTGTTGTAGTATAGTGGAGGCGGTGGTTGTATGTAATGTGGAGGCGGTGTTGTAGTAATTGTGGAGGCGGTGTTTAGTATTGTGGAGGCGAGTTTATAGTATTTGAGCGAGTGGTTGTAAGATTGTGGAGGCGTGTTGTAGTATTGTGTAAGGCGGTGTTGTAGTATGTGGATGCATGTTGTAGTATTGTGGAGGCAGTGTTGTATTATTTGGAGGCGGTGTTGTAGTATGTGACGGCGGTGTTGTAGTATTGTGGAGGCAGTGTTGTAGTATTGTGGAGGCGGTTGTTGTAGAATTTGTGGAGGCAGTGTTAGTAGTTTTGTGGAGGCGGTGCTGTAGGTATTGAGGAGGCGGTGTTGTGTATTGTGGGGGCGGTGTTGTTGTATTTGTGGAGGCTGTGTTTGTAAGTATTGTGGAAGGCAGTGTTTGTATTATTGTGGAGGCGGTGTTGTAGTATTGTATAGGCGGTGTTGTAGTATTGTGGAGGCGGTGTTGTAGTATTGTGGAGGCCGTGTTGTAGTATTGTGGAGGCGGTGTTGTAGTATTGTGGAGGCGGTGTTGTAGTATTGTGGAAGGCTGTGTTCTAGTATGTGGTATGGAGCGGTGCTGTAGTAATTGTGGAGGGGGGCCGTGTTGTAGTATTGTGGAGGCCGTGTTGTAGTATGTGAGGCCGTGGTTGTAGTATTGTGGAGGCGGTGTTGTAGTATTGTGGAGGCGGTGTTGTAGTATTGTGGAGGCTGTGTTGTAGTATTGTGGAGGCGGTGCTGTAGTATTGTGGAGGCGGTGTTGTATTGTGGGGGCGGTGTTGTAGTATTGTGGAGGCGGTGTTGTAGTATTGTGGAGGCGGTGTTGTAGTATTGTGGAGGCGGTGTTGTAGTATTGTGGAGGCGGTGTTGTAGTATCAAACGTATCAATCGCATCTGCTAGAAAAATGACAGGATGGATAATGAGAACCTTCAAAACTAGGGAGGCCAAGCCCATGATGACACTCTTCAGGTCACTTGTTCTATCTAGGCTGGAATATTGCTGCACACTAACAGCACCTTTCAAGGCAGGTGAAATTGCCGACCTAGAAAATGTACAGAGAACTTTCACGGCGCGCATAACGGAGATAAAACACCTCAATTATTGGGAGCGCTTGAGGTTCCTAAACCTGTATTCCCTGGAACGCAGGAGGCGAGATACATGATTATATACACCTGGAAAATCCTAGAGGGACTAGTACCGAACTTGCACCGAAAATCACTCACTACGAAAGCAAAAGACTTGCAGAACGATGCATCCATCCCCTCAAATGAAAAGCAGGGATGTCACTAGCTAGCAGTAAGGAGAGACATGACAATAAGGTGTCAGGGGCCCGAACTGTTCAACTAGCCTCCCAGCACACATAAGGGGGGATTACCACTAGATACCCCTGGCGAGTCTTCAAGCTGGCACTGGACAAGCACCTAAAGTCAGTTCCAGAATCAGGCCGGGCTGTGGCTCCGTACGTTTGGTTTGCGTGCAGCCAGCAGCAACAGCCTGGTTGATCAGCTCTGATCACCAGGAGGCCTGGCAAGACCGGGCTGCGGGGGCGTTGACCCCCGGAACTTCTTTCCAGTGAACTCCAGTATTGTGGAGGCGTGTTTGTAGTATTGTGGAGGCGGTGTTGTAGTATTGTGGAGCGTGTTGTAGTATTGAGGAGGCGGTGTTGTAGTATTGTGGAGGCGGTGTTGTAGTATTTGAGGCGTGTTGTAGTATTGTGGGAGGCGGTGTTGTAGTATTTTGTGGAGGCGGTGTTTTGTAGTATTGTGGGAGTGCAGTGTTGTAGTATTGGGGGATTCGGTCTTGTAGTATTGTGGAGGCGGTGTTGTAAGTATAGTGGAGGCCGGTGTTTAGTATTGTGGAGGCGGTGTTGTAGTATTTGTGGAGCGGGAGTTGTAGTATTGTGGATTCGGTCTTGAGTATTGTGGATTCGGTCTTGTAAGTATTGTGGAGGCGTCTTGTAGTATTGTGGAGGCGGTTGTTTGTTAGTATTGTGGAGGCCGGTGTTGTAGTATTGTGGAGGCTGTGTTCAGTATTGTGGAGAGGCGGTGTTGTAGTATTGTGAGGGCGGTGTTGAGTATGTGGAGGCGGTGTTGTAGTATTGTGGAGGCGTGTTGTAGTATTGTGGTGGCGGTGTTGTAGTATTGGGAGAGGCGGTGTTGTTGTATTGTGAGGCGTGTTGTATATTGTGAGGCGGTGTTTGTAGAGTTATTAGTGGAGCGGTGTTTTGTAGTATTGTGGAGGCGGTGTGGTAGTATTGTGGAGGCGGTGTTGCAGTATTGTGAGGCGGTGTTGTAGTATTGTGGAGTGCGGTGTTGTAGTATTGTGGAGGCGGTGTTGAGTATTGTGGAGGCGGTGTTGTAGTATTGTGGAGGCGGTGTTGGAGTATTGTGGAGGCGGTTGTAAGTATTGCGGAGGCGGTGTTGTAGTATTGTGGAGGCGGTGTTGTAGTATTGCGGATGCGGTGGTTGTAGTATTGTGGAGGCGTGTTGTAGATTGTGGAGGCGGTGTTGTAGTATTGTGGAGGCGGTGTTGTATATTGTGAGGCGGTGTGTAGTAAAGCGGAGGCGGTGTTGTAGTATTGTGGAGGCGGTGTTGTAGTATTAGTGGATGGCGGTGTGTAGTATTGTGAGGCAAGTGTTGTAGGTATTGTGGAGGCGGTGTTGTAGTATTGTGGAGGCGGTGTTGTAGTATTGTGGAGGCGGTGTTTGTAATTGTGGAGGCGGTGTTTGTAGTATTGTGAGGCGGTGTTGTAGTATTGTGGAGGCGGTGTTGGTAGTATTGTGGAGGCGGTGTTGTAGATTGGTGGAGGCTGTTGTATATGTGGAGGCGGTGTTGTAGTATTGTTGAGGGGCGGTGTTTTGTATTGTTGGAGGCGGTGTCGTAGTATTGTGGGAGGCGGTGCCGTATAATTGTGGAGGCGGTGTTGAAGTATATTGTGGAGCGTGTTGTAGTATTTATAGCGTGTTGTATATTGGGAGGCGGTGTTATAGTATTGTGGAGGCCGTGTTGTAGTATTTGTGGAGGCGGTGGTTGTAGTATTGTGGAGAGGCGGTGTAGTAGTATTGTGGAAGCGGTGTTGTAGTATGTGGAGGCGGTGTTGTAGTATTGTGGAGGCGGTGTTGTAGTAATGTGGAGGCGGTGTTTTAAGTTAATTGGTGGAGGCGGTGTGTAGTTATTGTGGAGGCAGTTTGTAGTATTGTGGAGGCGGTGTTGTAGTATTGTGGAGGCGGTTTTGTAGTATTGTGGAGGCGGTGTTGTAGTATTGTGGAGGCGGTGTTGTAGTATTGTGGAGGCGGTGTTGTAGTATTGTGGAGGCGGTGTTGTAGTAATTGTGGAGGCGGTGTTTGTAGTATTGTGGAGGCGTGTTGTAGTATTTAGCGGGGCGGTGTTTTAGTATTGCGGGGCGTGTTGTAGTATTGTGGAAGGCTGTGTAGTAGTATTGTGGAGGGCGGTGTGCAGTATTTGGAGGCGGGTTGTTTTTGTAGTATTGGTGGAGGCGGTGTTGTATAATTGTGGAGGCCGTGTTGTAGTATTGTGGAGGCGTGTGTAGTATTGTGGAGGGGCGGTGTTGTAGTATTGGTGGAGGCAAGTGTTGTAAGTATTGGTGGAGGCAAGTGTTGTACTATTGGTGGAGGCAGTGTTGTAGTATTGTGGAGGCGGTGTTGTAGTATTGTGGAGGCGGTGTTGTAGTATTGTGGAGGCGGTGCTGTAGTATTGTGGAGGCGGTGCTGTAGTATTGTGGAGGCGGTGTTGTAGTATTGTGGAGGCGGTGATGTATATGTATAGGCCGGGTGTTGTAGTATTGTGGAGGCGGGTGTTGTAGTATTGGTGGAGGCGGTGTTTGTAGTATTGTGGAGGCGGGTGTTGTAGATTGTGGAGGCTGTGTTGTATATTGTGGAGGCGTTGCTGTAGTATTGTGGAGGCGGTGTTGTATTGTGGGGCGGTTTTGAATTTAAAAAATTGTGGGGAGGCGTGTTTTGTAGTATTGTAAGGCGGTTTTGTAGAATTGGTGGAGCGGTGTTGAAGTATTGTGGAGGCGGTGCTGTAGTATTGTGGAGGCGGTGTTGTATTGTGGGGGCGGTGTTGTAGTATTGTGGAGGCGGTGTTGTAGTATTGTGGAGGCGGTGTTGTAGTATTGTGGAGGCGGTGTTGTAGTATTGTGGAGGCGGTGTTGTAGTATTGTGGAGGCGGTGTTGTAGTATTGTGGAGGCGGTGTTGTAGTATCAATCGTATCAATCGCATCTGCTAGAAAAATGACAGGATGGATAATGAGAACCTTCAAAACTAGGGAGGCCAAGCCCATGATGACACTCTTCAGGTCACTTGTTCTATCTAGGCTGGAATATTGCTGCACATTAACAGCCCCTTTCAAGGCAGGTGAAATTGCCGACCTAGAAAATGTACAGAGAACTTTCACGGCGCGCATAACGGAGATAAAACACCTCAATTATTGGGAGCACTTGAGGTTCCTAAACCTGTATTCCCTGGAACGCAGGAGGGAGAGATAATGATTATATACACCTGGAAATTCCTAGAGGGCTATACCGAACTTGCACACGAAAATCACTCACTACGAAAGCAAAAGACTTGGCAGTTTGATGCAACCATCCCCCAATGAAAAGGCAGGGTGTCACTATCACGTTAAGAGACCATACAATAAATGTCAGGGCCCGAAAGACAGTTCCAACTTCTCCAGCACAACTTAAGGGGATTACCAACAGACTCCTGGCAGTCTTCAAGCTGGCACTGGACAAGCACCTAAAGTCAGTTCTGGATCAGCCAGGCTGTGGCTCGTACTTGGTTTGCGTGCAGCCAGCAGCAACACCCCCTGGTTGATGCAGGCTATTGATCCACCAAGTCTGGTCACAGACCGGCCGCGGGGGCGTTTGACCCCCGGAAACTCTCTCCAAGGTAACCCAGGTATTGTGGAGGTGGTGTTGTAGTATTGTGGATGCGGTGTTGTAGTATTGTAGAGGCGGTGTTGTAGTATTGTGGAGGCAGTGTTGTATTATTGTGGAGGGGTTTTGTAGTATTGTGGAGGCGTGTGTAGTATGTGGAGGCGTGATGTAATTATTGTGGAGGCGGTGTTGTAAGTATTGGTGGGGAGGCGGTGAGTTGTAGTATTGTGGAGGCGGTGTTGTAGGTATTGTGGAAGGCGTGTTCTAGGAATTGTGGAGGCGGTGTTGTAAGTATTGTGGAGGCGGTGTTTAGTATTGTGGAGGCGGTGTTGTAGTATTGTGGAGGCGGTGTTGTAGTATTGGTGGAGGCGGTGTTCTAGTATTTGTGGAGGCGGTGTTGTATATTGTGGAGCGTGTTTGTAGTAATGTGGAGGCGGTGTTGTAGTATTGTGGAGGCGGTTTGTTGTAGTATTGCGGAGGCGGTGGATTTAGTATGTGGAGGGCGGTGTTGTAGTATTGTGGAGGCGGTGTTGTAGTATTGTTGGAGGCGGTGTTGTAGTATTTTTGTGGAGGCGGTGTGTAGTTATGTGGAGCGGTGTTGTAGTAATTGTGGAGCGGTCGTTGTATATTGTGGAGGCGGTGTTGAGTATTTGGAGGCGGTGTTTGTAGTATTGTGGAGCAGTGTTTGTAGTATTGGGTGGAGGCAGTGGTAGTATTGTGGAGGCAGTGTTGTAGTATTGTGGAGGCAGTGTTGTAATTATTGTGGAGGCGGTGTGTGTAGTATTGTGGAGGCGGTGCGTAGTATTGTGGAGGCGGTGCCTGTATTTGTGAGGCGGTGTTGTAGTATTGTGGAGGCGGTGTTGTAGTATGTATAGGCGAGTTGGAGTATTGTGGAGGCGGTGTTGTAGTATTGTGGAGGTCGGTGTTTTAGGGTTGTGGAGGCGTGTTGTAGTATTGCGGAGGCGGTGTTTTAGTATTGATGGAGGGCGGTGTTGTAGTAGTGTGGAGGCGGTGTTGTAGTATTGTGGAGCGTGTTGTAGTATTGTGGAGGCGTGGTTTAGTATGCGGAGGCGTGTTGTAGTATTGTGGGAGGCGGTGTTGTAGTATTGTGGAGGCGGTGTTGTATATTGTGGGAGGCGGTGTTTTGTAGTATTTGGTGGAGCGGTGTTGTAGTATTGTGGAGGCGGTGTTGTAGTATAGTGGAGGCGGTGTTGTAGTAATTGTGGAGCGGTGTTTTAGTATTGTGGAGGCGGTGTTGTAGTATTGAGGCGGTTTTGTAGTATTGTGGAGGCGGTGTTTGTTGTATGTGGAGGCGGTGTGTAGTATTGTGGAGGCGGTGCTGTAAGTATGTGGAGGCGGTGTTGTAGGTATTGTGGAGGCGGTGAGTAGTATTGCGGAGGCGGTGTTTTAATGTATTGTGGAGGCGGTGTTGTAGTATTGTGGAGGCGTGTTGTAGTAAAATGTGGAGGCGGTGTTGTAGTATTGTGGAGCGTGTTGTAGTATTGTGGAGGCGGTGTTGTAGTATTGTGGAGGCGGTGTTGTAGTATTGGGAGGCGGTGTTGTAGTATAGGTGGAGGCGGTGTTGTAGTATTGTGGAGGCGGAGTTTGTAGATAAATGTGGAGGCGGGTTGTTGTAATTGTGGAGGCGGTGTTTGTAAGTATTGTGGAGAGCGGTGTTTGATAGTATTGTGAGGCGGTGTTGTATATTGTGGAGGCGGGGTTGTGTAGAATTGTGGAGGCGGTGTTTGTAGTGTTTGTGGAGGCGGTGTTGTAGAATTTGGAGGTGCGGTGTTGTAGTATTTGGAGGCGGTGTTGTAGTATTGTGGAGGCGGTGTTGGTAGTATTGTGGAGGCGGTGTTGTATATTGTGAGGCGGTGTTTGTAGTATTGTGGAGGCAGTGTTGTAGTAATGTGGAGGCAGTGTTGTAGTATTGTGGAGGCAGTGTTGTAGTAGTGGCGGGCAGTGTTGTAGTATTGTGGAGCGTGTTGTAGTATTGTGGAGGCGGTGCTGTAGTATTGTGGAGCGTGCTGTAGTATTGTGGAGGCGGGTTGTAGTATTGTGGAGGCGATGGTTGTAAGTAATTGTATAATAGGGCGTGTTGGTAGTATTGTGGATGCGGTGTTGTAGTATTGTGGAGGCGGTGTTGTAGATTGTGGGAGGCGGTGTTGTAGTATTGTGGAGGCGGTGTTGTAGTATTGTGGAGGCGGTGCTGTAGTATTGTGGAGGCGGTGTTGTATTGTGGGGGCGGTGTTTGTAGTATTGTTGGAGGCCGGTGTTGGCGTAGTATTGTGTAGGGCGTTTTGTAGAATTGTGGAGGCGGTGTTGAAGTATTGTTGGAGGCGTGCTGTATGTATTGTGGAGGCGTGTTGTATTGTGGGGGCGTGTTTGTAGTATTTGTGGAGGCGGTGTTTGTAGTATTGTGGAGGCGGTGTTGTAGTATTGTGGGAGGCCGGGGGGGGGGGGGGGGGGGGGGGGGGGGGGGGGGGGGGGGGGGGTGTTGTAGTATTGTGGAGGCGGTGTTGTAGTATTGTGGAGGCGGTGTTGTAGTATTGTGGAGGCGGTGTTGTAGTATCAATCGTATCAATCGCATCTGCTAGAAAAATGACAGGATGGATAATGAGAACCTTCAAAACTAGGGAGGCCAAGCCCATGATGACACTCTTCAGGTCACTTGTTCTATCTAGGCTGGAATATTGCTGCACATTAACAGCCCCTTTCAAGGCAGGTGAAATTGCCGACCTAGAAAATGTACAGAGAACTTTCACGGCGCGCATAACGGAGATAAAACACCTCAATTATTGGGAGCACTTGAGGTTCCTAAACCTGTATTCCCTGGAACGCAGGAGGGAGAGATAAATGAATTATATACACTGGAAATTCCTAAGAGGACAGTACGCGAACTTGCTCACGAAAATCACTCACTACTATACGAAAGCAAAAGACTTGGCAGTTGATGCACCATCCCCCCAATGAAAAGCAGGGGTGGTCCCAAGCACGTTAAGAGACCATACAATAAATGTCAGGGGCCCGAGACTGTTCAACTGCCTCCCAGCACACTTAAGGGGGATTACCAACAGACTCCTGGCAGTCTTCAAGCTGGCACTGGACAAGCACCTAAAGTCAGTTCTGGATCAGCCAGGCTGTGGCTCGTACGTTGGTTTGCGTGCAGCCAGCAGCAACAGCCTGGTTGATCAGGCTATGATCCACCAGGAGGCCTGGTCACAGACCGGGCCGCGGGGGCGTTGACCCCCGGAACTCTCTCCAGGTAAACTCCAGGTATTGTGGAGGTGGTGTTGTAGTATTGTGGATGCGGTGTTGTAGTATTGTGGAGGCGGTGTTGTAGTATTGTGGAGGCAGTGTTGTAGTATTGTGGAGGCGGTGTTGTAGTATTGTGGAGGCGGTGTTGTAGTATTGTGGAGGCGGTGTTGTAGTATTGTGGAGGCGGTGTTGTAGTATTGTGGAGGCGGTGTATTGTAGTATTGGGGTGTGAGGCGGTGTTGTAGTAATTGTGGAGGCGGTGTTCTATATTGTGGAGGCGTGGTTGTAGTATTGGTAGCGGTTTGAGTATTGTGGAGGCGGGTGTTGAAGTATTGTGGAGGGCGGTGTATGTAGTATTGTGGAGGCGTGTTCTAGTATTGTGGAGGCGTTGTTGGTAGTTTTGTGGACGCGGTGTTTGTAGTATTTGTGGAAGGCGGTGTTGTAGTATTTGGAGGCGTTGTTGTAGTATGCGGAGCGGTGTTTTAGTATTGTGGGGCGGTGTTGTAGTATTGTGGAGGCGGTGTTGTAGTATTGTGGAGGCGGTTGTGTGTAGTATTGTGGAGAGCGGTGTTGTAAGTATTGTGGAGGCGGTGTTGTAGTATGTGGAGGCGGTGTTGTAGTATAGTGGAGGCGGAGTTGTAGTATTGTGAGGCGGTTTTTGTCGTATTGTGGAGGCAGTGGTTGTAAAGTATTGTGGGAGGCAGTGTTGTAGTAGTTGTGGAGGCAGTGTTGTATATTGTGGAGGCAGTGTTGTATTTATTGTGGAGAGGGGTTTGTAGTATTGTGGAGGCGGTGCTGTAGTAATTGTGGAGGCGGTGCTGTAGTATTGTGGAGGCGGTTGTTGTAGTATTGTGGAGGCGTGTTGTAGTTATTGTATAGCGTGTGTATATTGGGAGGCGGTGTTGTAGTATTGTGGAGGCGGTGGTTTAGTGTGGTGGAGGAGGTGTTTGTAGTATTGCGGAGCGGTGTTGTAGTATGTGGAGGCGGTGTTGTAGTATGGTGTGTAGCGGTGTTTGTAGTATTGTGGATGCGGTGTTTAGTATTGGGAGGGGGGTGTAGATTTGCGGTGGCGGTGTTGTAGTATTGGAGGCGGTGTTGTAGTATTGTGGAGGGGTGTTGTAGTAAATGTGGAGGGCGGTGTTGTAGTATTGTGGAGGCGGTGTTGTAGTATTGTGGAGGCGTGTTGTAGTAATTGTGGAGGCGTGTTGTAGATGGGAGGCGGTGTTTTCAGTATTGTGGAGGCGTGTTTGAAGTATTGTGGAGGCGGTGTTGTAGTATTGTGGAGGCGGTGTGTTGAATTGTGGAGCGGTGTTGTAGTATTGTGGAGGCGGTTGCTGTAGTATTGTGGAGGCGTGTTAGTATTGTGGAGGCGGTGTTGTAGTATTGCGGAGGGACCCCCGGGGGGTTGTTTAGTATTGTGGAGGCGGTGTTGTAGTATTTGGGTGGAGGCGGTGTTGTAGTATTGTGGAGGCGGTGTTGTAGTATTGTGGAGGCGGTGTTGTAAGTATTGTGGAGTCGGTGTTGTAGTATTGGTGGAGGCGGTGTTGTAGTATGTGGAGGCGGTGTTGTATAGGTGGAATCAGATCGATTACTGAAAAATCTGTTCGGCTTCAAAATTCTAATTAGTGGCTTTAAATTTTAAAACAGTTTATCACTCTGAACAGTAAATTTCAGTTTGTCAATTGTTTTCCATGTAATAAGTAATGAACACCTCTTTTGATCAGCTGTAATATTTCTGTAACTTAATAAGAAAAAATTTTGTTTTAATTTTGAGTTGTAATGGTGTAACTGTCATATATTGGCCAATTTTATCAAATTGTTTTAAAAAACTCCAAACAAAATAATTTTACAGGATTATAGAGAATTTCAAAACAATTGCAGCTGCAAATAAGAAAAAAACGAAAAATATTAAAAACTTCCGTTTTTCTAGCGTTTTTAAATTTCCTGAAGTGAGAGAACTGTTTAATACTGGACGACCTGATGCCGGAGGTCGTCCCTCAGCTCCAGGATGCTCGAGCCATCGAGGGTTTTCTTTAATAATTTCAGAACGGCTTATTCAATCGGCTTCACAATTTAAACCCTGGTCAACTATTACTTGGTGAAAGTTTGTAGAGCAAGTGACATGAGCAGGTGTTCTGTACTCAATTTTATATAGACCTTAATCAATTCCTGTGAGATCGCTGTACACAGCTTCATTTGTACTATTGCAGGTATCACAGACACATTGACTAATGTTGTTATATATGACTAATTTTGTTATATATATCCAAAATTGCATATGATGGAGGTAGTGTTGGTGATTTTTGGTGGTGGTAGTGGTAAGGGATATGTTGTTGGTGGTACATGTAAACATTTGTACATACATAAAATTAATGCATACTATTCCCACATGAATATATGCATACAAAAATGTATTCATGAAACATATTCCCAATCATACACATATGCTTTATATGAAACGTTTTCACACTTACTCAAACCCCACAAATAAATGTATAAGTTTTACATCTGCACAAAGTACATAAATCCACATATGGATTCATATGCCCATAAATACACATACACACACGTACTGAATACATATGAAAATGCACAATTTTTTACATAAATTCATACGCAGAAACATACACACACATAAATAGTTATATTTTGTTGCACTGGTATTCGGTATCCAGACCAGAGCTTTGGTGAGATGGGTAAGGAAGAAGGATGGGTAAGGATAGAAATATTGGAAAAGGGTGGGAGGGGGAGAGAGGTAGGATATAAAAGGTAAGTGGCCCAACCACTTTGGTGTAATTTAAAAAGTGTACGTGAAATGATAAGATATTATTTAAGGGGTATAATACTAACCCATCAGAGTCACATAGATATAACAGATATATAAGTACATGACTCTGAATTGGTAGTAATTATACAAGTTGCAATTGCTTTTTTTTTTTTTTGCGATTGCACAACGGATATCTATACGACAAGGAAGGCAATAATTTTCTGGCCAGTTTATAGAATTCCGTGACAATGGCTTCTTACAGGTGGTGTCCAGCCATAGTAAATAGCATAATTTTTACATTAGATTGTTATATAAGATGTCTCCCTAATTGGGGGGGCGATGATGTTCCCCAGTATACATAGAAGGGTTTCTGGTGTTACCCAATCTTCTTCATCAGGGAGATTGCTCAATATCATGGGTCGAGGGTAATCATCTTTATGTATAAAACGACGGACCCTCTGTGGGAGAGTCATTCTTTGAGTCTTGTGAGGAGGAGTATTGATTATATAATCCGTGGTATTTACCACTTGTATAGGATGTTCTCTATCTGGCATGTATAGTTCTTGCATTGTATAGAGTTGTTTCTTTTTTAGGGTGTCAAGGCGTACATTTATGGCTGTAATATCTTGTTGTATGTGTAAATCTGCTATTTTTACTCTGTCTCTCCTCCTGGTATCGGTAATGAAGCGAAAAGCGCTATTCTGGACCCTTTGTAACCGTAGCATATTTGTCTTTGTTGTTAATGACATTGGGACACAAGGGTATTCGAGTATAGGTCTTATTAACATTTTATACAGATGTTTTTTGACATGTTGAGGGGCTTGATTGAATCGAAAGAGACTGCTAAACCGCTTTGGCTATGTTGATCTTTTTAGTTACATGAGATGTTGAGTGGAGCAGCCTGTCTATTTCGTATCCCAAAATCTTGTTAGGGTTTCTAATGGCTACAGGTGTACCTCTGGTTGAGATACCTGCTTTATCTTCAATTGTTGATGCAAAACATCCTATCGTGCTAACAAGGACCTTGTCAGGATTAGTCGTAATTCTCCACTTCTTTTCCCAATTTAGATGTTCGACGAAGTCAATATTCATTTTTTCTATGACTCTCTCATACTTGTATTTTCCTGTTACCGGAGTTGATGAGACGACATGAATAACATCATCTGCAAACTGTGTCACAATCGTATCACTAAACTCTGGTTGAGGAAGGTCATTCACATAAATGTTGAACAGAAGTGGACTGAGACAAGAACCTTGTGGGACACCAGCCGTCGGTATAAAAGGCTCTGTCGACCTGCCATGAAAGGTGGGAATGATTTTTCTTTTAGTTAAGAAATTATATATTACTCTGAGGAAAGTCCAGTTATGGTCTGGTAGGTCAATGAGTTTTTTTTTTTATAAGGCCATCATGCCATAAGCTATCAAAGCTTTATGAACATCTCTGGTGGCAATTAAGGCGAGATTCCCCTGATGTTTTAGACTTGCTACAGTATCGAAAATAACATTTATTGCATGATTGGTTCCTCTATGTGTTCTAAAGCCAAATTGTTTTTCAGTAAAAAAGTGATTAAACTGCATATAGTAGTTCAATCTGTTGGAAATGACTTTCTCAAGAACTTTTCCAGTGACTTCAAGTAAAGATATAGGTCTATAGTTCCCAGGGTTTGGTGGATGTCTTTATTGGGCTTAAACCCAAAAAAGATCATCCTAGCAGTCTTAAAAACAACTGGAAAATGTCCTGAGGCCAAGATGGCATTAAAGATATTTACCAAAGACTGTTTACAATTTCTAGGTAGGTATTTTGTTTCATTGTTATTCCAGAGAGGCCAGGGGCTCTATTTCTCATTCTTCCAATAACCTGACTTATCTCTAGTAATGTAATAGGTCTAGTAAGCGGGTGGGTATCTTCAAGAGTTGAAGTATCGATGGAAGGTAGTGGTTGTAGATCATCCAAGTTCTCATCTCTCCATTCATTTACCAACTGATAATGATTATTGTTAAATTGACGACTGTTATTGTGGGAGAGAATTTTCTCCCATACATCACCCATCAAATTTCCTGATCCCGTGGATCGTCCCAAGTTTAAATTTTAACATCTTCATCATCCTCATCAGTGAAGGTATGAACTAGGTAATTAGGAGCCTTGTGCTTTCCCCCTAAAAGTTGTCGGATCTTACTCCAAAATTTTGCTGGTTCCCGTTTATACTGATTAGCTTGAAGAACTAGAAATTTCCATGTCTCGTTTGTGTTGACTAATCATGTTAATTAATTCTTGCCTTAATCGGTGCAGTGTAGCTGCTGGTGGTTGTCGCGTTTGAAGATGCCTTCGACATTCTGCTTGATAATTTCTTAAATTGTCCCTAATTTCCCTAGTAGGTTTATATTGTTGGTATATCTTTGTGGAAGCTAATTGACAAGTTGTATTAGTAGCTTCAATTATTCGATTATGCAGGGACCTGATTGCATCATCAATTGCATTGGAAGGTAGATTTTCCAATTTACACAATTTCATCCTCACCCAGATATGCCCTGAAGGGGTCAAATCCTAGGGTGTTAAGATTGGGTTTAGGAGGAACAGGTATTCTAAATGGAGAAGTTTGTAGTTGTATTATAACAGGGATATGGTCAGATCCTACATTTCCACCAGGAGATATACGACAGTGGAAGATGTCACAGTCTCTGTTTGTCAGTACTATATCTGGTGTCCCTGGATGAGGTCCAATGTACGATTTAAAGAATGGGCCTTGAAATGACAAGTTTCTAGCTGTCATGATATTAAAGAGTTGTTTTCCTTTTAAGTCACCCAGTGGAATACCAGCTCCACAGTTGAAGAGGGCAGGGTGATGAGCATTAAAATCTCCCGCTAGAATTGTTGGAATATTTCTGCTTAATATCCTATGTAGAGGAATTGACTCTATAAATGGTTGTCTCGGGGGAAAATATCCAGTTCCTATCACTAGTTGTCCATGAGACGTTGTCATTTCTATTGCAAGAATGTTGTCTTCATCAACATGAATATTTTTAAATGTATAGCCTAATTTAATAAACCCTTTGTCGTGTTTGGCCGAAAAAATTCGGTATTGATTATGTGTTTTTGGCGCGTGTCATACTTCGCGCCCCGCGCGGCCAGCTTCCCGTTCTTTAGTTCCAACCAATCACAAGCCTTCCCTGAGTCTCTTCAGCTAAGTACAGTTCGCTTCTGCCGCCTTCCCATTGGTTGAGAGATCAAAATATAAACACTGGCGGCTTGGCTTCGAACACACACGCATTTTTCCCTCCACCCTTACTAATCTACTCTTGGATTATACATTTTACAATGTCGGTAAGTACTGATTGTTGTGTTTAGTGCTTACATGAATAGTTTAGGCAAAATTTTGATATATATCTAAAGTCCGGTGTGAAGCATAATATGAGTGTAGCATGCAGTTGAAAAAAGTGCAAGCATTTTATTCCGAATTATTTCGGTATTGCGCGAGTTTCCGGGAATGTCCAATTATAGTCAAATAAATATTTATAAAAAATTTTCCCAATTGCATATATGAACTCTGTAGTGGTCTGGATTTATACAGGAGGTTTCTATTGTCTTCCAGTTCCTGAGAGGCTGTTTTAGGGGGAGCAGTCGACCAGCAGGTCGAGGTATGTCTGCGTTTCTGAAGACAGTGACTCGAACCAGAGGTAGACGAACCAGAATTGCTGGATAGTGGTGATGAATACTTTTCCACCGGATGCACAGATGCAGAGATGTCAAGTGATGATGAGGAGGAAGAAAGGAAAGAAAGGCCAGCCAAAAAACAGAAAGTAATGAGGAAAAAGAAAACTTTTAGGATTGAGGAATACCCGGATGAGGAAGAGATCCATGAGAATATTGCTCTTCAAATTTCATCTCAGTGGACCGTAGATGACATTCAAAATTTATCCTTTGCCGGCATATGAACATGAAAAGCCTCTTGCAATTAGGTCTCCCTATGAGTATTTCGTATTTTTCGTTACTCCAGCCATGATAGATAAACATAGCATTCAAACAAATTTGTATACAAGGCAACAAGACGTAAATAGTACTTTTCAACAGATTCTGAAGAGATCATGAGGTTCATAGGTATTTTGTTGTTCATGGGGATTGCTTCACTACCATCCCCGAAGACTATGGGGAAAACTGCTTTTAAAGGGGCCCACAGGTTGCAGATGCATGGCTTCTAAGAGGTTTAGGTACCTTTTGAAGTCATATTTTATTTCAAAGACAACACCCAAAAAAAGGGTAATGACAGATTCTACAAAGTAAGGCCTCTTTACACTGAACTAAAATAATGCTTGCTTGAAAAATTTCCCGCTACACCCAAGCAATCTATTGATGAAGTCATGGTTGGTTTCAAGGGTTAAAACTGCTGGAAACCTAAGGCAGTACATCAAAAAAAAAACCAGATAAGTGGGGTTTCAAACTTTTTTGTCGTGCAAGTCAAGATGGGAAATCATACATGATATACTCATGTATCAAGGCACAACAACTTTTGACACACATCCCTACAGCTGCCACAGGAAGAATCTAAACTTCCCAAAAAGTACAAAGATTGTTCTGGT
>NC_069498.1:7754317-7787943 GCF_026875155.1 Cherax quadricarinatus
GTCCGTGAAGATGGGAGAAGGGCAAAGAAGCCGCAAAAGAGTATGGGCTAGGTGGCCAAAGACTGCAAACCTCGCTCAAGGAGAAAGATCTTGGCGTGAGTATAACACCGAACACGTCTCCGGAAGCACACATCAACCAGATAACTGCTGCAGCATATGGACGCCTGGCAAACCTGAGATTAACGTTCCGATATCTTAGTAAGGAATCTTTCAAGACACTGTACACCGTGTACGTCAGGCCCATACTGGAGTATGCAGCACCAGTTTGGAACCCGCACCGGGTCAAGCACGTTAAGAAATTAGAGAAAGGACAAAGGTTTGCGACAAGGTTAGTTCCAGAGATCAGGGGAATGTCCTACGAAGAATGGTTAAGGGAATTTGGCCTGACGACACTGGAGGACAGGAGAGTTAGGGGAGACATGATAACGACATAGAAAATGCTGCGTGGAATAGACAAGGTGGACAGAGACAAGATGTTCTAGATAGGGGACACAGAAACAAAGGGTCACTCTTGGAAGTTGAAGACTCAGATGAGTCAAAGGGATGTTAGGAAGTATTTCTTCAGTCATAGAGTCGTCAGAAAGTGGAACAGTCTGGCGAGTGATGTAGTGGAGGCAGGAACCATACATAGCTTTAAGACGAGGTATGATAAAGCTCATGGAGCAGGGAGAGAGAGGACCTAGTAGCGTTCAGTGAAGAGGAGGGGCCAGGAGCTGAGTCTTGGCCCTTGCAACCACAATTAGGTGAGTACAATTAGGTGAGTACAGTCAGTGGCCACTTTATCAGGTACACACTTCAAGTACTGGGCAAGTCCCTCTTTCCCCCAAGAACAACTTGAATTATTTTTGGCATGAATTGAACAAGTTAGATGAGAAGTTCCTTGAGATTCTGGTCCATGTTGACATGATAGCATCACTCAGTTGCTGCAGATTTATCACCTGCATATTTATGCTGATAATTTCTTGCTCTAACCACATCCCAAAGATTTATGCCAAATCTGACTCTACATCTGCATTTCGGAGCGGAAATCGCTATTTATCAACCAGGTGACGTTTTTCCAATCTTCAAAAACTGTCCAGCTTTGATCAATCGTGCCATGTAGCCTCAGTTTCCTTATTTTGGTGATAGAGAGGATTCCTGGTTCGAAGTGTTTGCTTCAGAGATGTCTTCTCCATGTTAGTGTTGTAACACATTTTTGGTTTGAGTTACTGTCATCTTGTCAGCTGAACCAGTTTAGGCATTCCCTCCGACCACTCTCATTAACAAAATGTTTTCACCCACACAACTGCCGCACACTGAATGCTTTGTGCTTTTCACATCATTCTCTGCTAACTCTAGAGACTGTTGTGCCTGAAAGGCTCAGGGAATTTAGGCAGTTTGAGATAATAAAGACTACCCCGTCTGGCACCAACAATCATTCCACGGTCAATCAGATCACATTCCCTCCTCTGATATTTGGTATAAACAACATGCATGTCTGCATGCTGTTATGCATTGAGGGGCTGTTACTTTATTGGTTGAATAGATATTTGCATTAAAGAACAGGTGTAGATGTGTACCTAATAAAGTGACCACAGATTATATTTGTATATCCGATTTCAAATATTTATTACAACTATGTGGTAACATATGAAAATGAATTATCTTTATGCTACAGCGGTTTAGGCATGACGACCCCAGGAAATGGCCCATTATGCTTCCCTCTTATTATGCATTTAGACTTGAAATGAAGTTTTTTTTTCTGATACGTCTAGTGAACATTAAAACAATGTGTTAAGTAAATGAAGGCATCACATATTTTTCCCTTTAATAGGAAGGAACTAGAGTTTCTAGTGTATGTGCCAGGGCCCCACTGGAAAGGTGCATAGGGCCACACTGAGATTACCTGGAGTAAATATCCGGGGAAAACAGTAAAAATACTTTAGTTTAACTATAATTGCAAAAAACCCTACATTTTCGTATCAATTAACGTTTTGTTTGTAAAAAAATTAAAATCGGAATGTTAGCGGACACAGTAACCCCAAATTTTAATAAAATTTAGTTCAGTAATAAATAATAGAAAATAAAGCAGCTGTAATTAATAAATGTCATTTAATGTTAATCGTTGATCTGGGGTAATCGAGACTTATTAATGGAAATTTTTTTTTTCCGTCAGAAAGGAGACTAGCAACAGCAATCTGGTGCCATTTAACAATTTAATTACTGCCTTTTTTTGTTATACTGCAAAAATGGCTAACTGGGCAACCTCTTTTTGTGAGGGTTTTACGAAGGGGTTTCCCCTGCCATGCCAGATGTGTGCCCGTGTTCAGATTGTGCCGTGTCAAGCTCGACTTTAAAAGCCCCCAAAAAATTTTCTAAATCCTTATGTTGAGCACAGATCTTCCGAGGGCATTTTAAATCGCCTTAAAAACTTCTCTTCATACTCTCTGCCTCAATTTACAACAGGGAAAAATGTGAATGAACAATGAAATTGACTAAAAGACACTCCCTTTTGGGAAAGCCCATTGACCTTTATAATATGATAAAAAAATAGCGGTCAGCGCTCATATTCAATAAAAGCCTACATACTAAGAAACAATGCCCTTTTAGACCTTCACGGGGAAAATAACTGCTTTTGACAAATGTGAGGTAACGGGGAAAATAGATTTCCCGCCGTTTACTATGGGAAAAAAATTTTTTTGTAGTAACAATAAATTTTTTAAGCTTTTTTTTATTACAGATTGGGAAAAAAAAAAGAAAGAAATGCTGAAATTCCCCCAAGAAAAATACACAAATATGAGTTAAACTTATAGAACAATAGCTTAAATCCTCTGGCAACACAAATGGTACCAGAATCATTGTTTAAGGATGGTCGACGATTTTCCAACAAGAATTATGGTCATTTAAAGCGATAAGCCAGTTGTGGCTTAGCGCTTTTTTTTATTATAATAATGAAAAATGGTCCATTTAAACACCTAGGTGATGTCCACCACCCTCGCAGGTGTGCATCACCTGTCGTCAATTCATTTTTTTTTTCGTTTTTTTTTTCGGTGTTGTTATTGTATTATTCTTTCTAAATGATAATTTTACCGATTATGGCAGCATAATACTGTGGGCGACTTATACTAACTGGGTTAGCTTACTACACAACCAGTACCTTCTGGCACAGTTGCTGACGCATGGAAAATTTCCAGTCTCAGAAGGCCTGGAATAGGCTTCAATATAACCTATTATAGCTTCTACGGCTTATTTACTATCACAATAATCAAATATGAACATAATAAACCAATATAAATAAAAAAGAAATATGAAAATACTCCAGAATGAATATATATAGCAATCTCAGAGCCTTTCCCTCGTAAAAAAGATTCCCATCCTCGGATGGGCTTTCCATACTCCTTCTATCACCTCCAGGTCCTTAAGATAAAGAAAACGAACTTGGGGCAAGTATGAAAACATTCGTAATGGCTGAGAAAAATGCTAGTTCTCGAAAAAAAAAAAATCGGTGGTCCAGCTGATTCGCGATTATCTCGGAAGTAATTATTCACATATATGAGCCAGTATATTCGTTAATAATATCAGGAATGTTATGTAATTCACAAGAACATCTAGAAAGATGTTTACAAGCAAATGGACTGGTTGTTTTTTGAGATATCGTGATTTGGTTTTTGACATTTTGTGAGGCAAAAAGTCAGATATTTGGGCTGAATTTCCAAAACACATACAAACTTATTTTTTTAAGAATTTGAAAAGAAATTACAGAAAGGATAAAATCCTTAGAAATACAGTTGTTACATTGTTTTATGCGGAATAATGCCAATACAGCTTCTCAAAAAGGCCCCATTACAAATTGACTGTTCTATATTGTATGATTATTAGAAATATTTTTTCTCATTTGTTTTTTGAGTCTATCTTATTGAAACTAGTCCACTTACTATATGAAAGTGGCTTCTTTACGTACAAAAAAAAAAATGATAGAAATCGAACAAAAAAAAAAAAGTTCAGTTGCGAAATTACATTCTCCCCTCCAAGATGGCTGTTATCTGAGACGCCGATACAAACTGTAGGCATGTGAAAGGCTACTCGAGGAACATAACGCCTAGTTCTGCTCCAGGTCTTATAGCCAAAGAGCATCCGATAGACGTAATGGCATACTAGATGGTGACTTATATGGAGTAGCATTAAATGAGCAAAGAATTCGTCTAAACTGCTGGACGCAACAGTCTAGAATCGGTTCACCTGTTACTAGACGTAAGTCTTAAAGCACACCACTGGCAGGTGGAAGAATGATAGATGTATAATCCTTGGTAAATAACTGACCCCCACCCACTGACAATACCACACGCTGACCATATCCACACCTGACCAAATCCACACACTGACCATATCCACACGAACTGACCAAATCCACACACTACCAAATCCCACACACTGAACAAATCACACGACGACCATATCCACACGACTGACCATATCCACACGACTGACCCACAACGACTGACCTTATCCTCAACACTGACCATATCCACACACTGACCATATCCACACGACGGACCCACACACTGACCCTATCCACACGGCTGACCAATCCACACGGCGTGACCTAATCCACACACTGACCTTTTCCACACGATGACCAAATTCCAAACGACTGACCATATCCACACACTACCATATCCACACGACTGACCATATCCACACGATGACCATATCCACACCTACCATACCACACGGCTGACCATATCCACACGCTGACCATTTCACACGCTGACCAATATCCCAAACTGACCATAGGCCACACGACTGACCAATCCTACACACGACCTTATCCACACAATGACCAATATCCACACGACTGACCTTATCCACACGACTGACCATATCACACCAATGATAATATACCCAATAAAATTTATCATTTGTATTTCATGAACCCTTACCTCGATTAGCTCAAATTTCCAACGTTGAGAGTATTTAGGACAAATTTATGAACTACATATCTCATACTGGCTACCTATCATATCCTACACAGTTATTCCCTAAATTTTAATTTTCCCGTTACATAGAGACACTTTGATGCCGCAATATTTCAACACTGTTAGGTACTTACTCGAAAGTTGGTTATAGAGTTAATGATTAAGAAGATTTCTAGTGAGATGGCCGATTCTGTCTTTTATTGCAATTCGATGTCTTGATAATGGCAAAGGCTGTTTGATTCGAAATTTGAGTGAACAACCCATTCTTATTCACCAAACACATATTAAATGACCCTTACGTTTAACGTTCCTCTATTAACATTTATAACAATCCATTGTTAAAGAAAATTATGCTTTTCATGGTTTGTCATTTGGTACAATTAGTTGTTTTGTGAATATCTGAAATCAGCTCTGACCTTTTTAAATTGATTTATTCTCGCAGAACAACGTCTTGATGTTAGTAGTTGTCATTAACAATTCAGTATCAACTCTTGTTATTACGTGTGTCATTATCAATTCGTTATTTTACGAACATAGTCATTGGTCCCTGTTATACCTTAACGTAACAAAATTAAACCAACCATCTGAAAGAAAAGAATTTCCTTGGTTTCTAGTTAATTTATTAATAACCAAAACCACTTAAAATCCACTTTCTCATATTTTGCACTACGAGTAGAAACACTTATTATTACATCACAGTTCTAATATTATTTACAAATGGCTCCCTATAGTCAGAAATATCAACTACATTACATTCACAGCTTGCTTTAAAAACTTGAAACCAACCACAGATAAACTCTTACATAGGTCACTCTGCATTAACCCTCTACACCACAACTTGATTCACGTTGGCTTCACTAATCTCTAAGACCGGCCCAACCCCTCGCAAACCATATATGTCTTAGCAATGAGTTCCGAAAATTCCTAGTAATTTTCTAGAGCGAATGTTGGTCTAGAGGTGCATAACTGCCCATCCCTTCCTCCAAGAAGTTGAACCTAACTCATGAGGCTACCAGCCCCTTTGACTCGTCACAAGGTACAGCTCAAAACACCTACTTGCTTCCAGGAGCGCACCACATTGAACACTATTAAACAACCTACCTAATAAAGGTAAGTATACGACCAGATTAAATTAATTATAAATTCCGAAAATTTCATTTTAGCTACAAGGAATTACTCATGAATAAATATTAAGTTTAAATACAAAAAGCACCTTAAAAGTATACCATTGTATAACAATAGAAAAACATCTACTTAAAATGAACAAAAGGTGACATTTTATCAACTCTTTTTTACTTGTGTCCATTAACAAGTGTCCAGTTACATCTCTTATGTTAGCGTGTTATTATCATGTTCATTTATCAACAGATTTAGCTTGGTCAGTTATCAAGTGTCAGTTATCAACTCTTATTTTTAGCTAGTTCATATCAATTGTCATTTTATTAACTCTTGAGTTACTGTTCCATGACAAGTTCTTTAGAACTCTTATGTTATTTTATTTATTCCGTTATTATGTGTTAGTTATCCAACCATTTACGTTACTTTGTCATTATCAACTCCAGTTGTATTATCATAGTGAAATAACGAAGATTCTCTTCCTGTAAATCAAAAGAATCACATATTTGCGTGTTATCCCAGGTTAAATTAACTTAACGTTCCTTTACTACTTATAATATTTGTCTGTCCCAAATCATGTTGAAAGTTGTTTGTTTTGTATACTAAGTTTAAATTTACACTTATTTACTTACTGAATACTGACCTACTCTCCCCAGTTTGCGGTTTATTGGAATAGTTAAAAAAAATGAAATGTCACTTTTCGACGATAATTTCTTAAGTCGAATCTTGAGTATATTCAACCTTCCAAGTATAACTCACCATATTGTCTTTTTTGTTCTTTGAAGTATGAATTAGGTTGGGTCGAAAATCATATTACCATTTAATTGTAATTGGATTAAATTAGTTCCCCTTAAATATACTCTAGTGATTACCTCTTATCTTCTCAATCACACAAATATACAACTGCAGCTTATTAATTTGTGGTCACGTCTGGCCAAGGCTGGAACCAAAACACTGGTCACTGAGTATGTGTGTGTTGAAGCCAAGGACGAACCCGGTAGACTCTGGTTACTGGAGTTGATATTGCCTAGCGCAATAGGAGGCTGAACCTACACATGGTCCACCTAGAGTTATTTCTGAGGCAAGAGATTCTCGGAACCTAAACGCTTGTCACTGAGTTATGTGGGCCCCTGGCTTTTTGTGGATATTACGAGTGCACATTCCTCTGAGTCAAGGTGCTCTTCATTCCACTCACTCTGACCTGAAGAGAATACACCATGTAAATAATTTCCAAGCTTGTTCTGAGAATAAACATTGTAGCATATATTGTATTGTCTTTATTTTGTTAATTAATAATACAAATTTAAAAAACATATAAACTTGATAAGGAAGCGGAAGGGTACTACCATTGCCTTGATAAGAGTATCTTACAAATCAAACCATCAACAAGGTTGGTGAAGCCATCACACACTGCGTCTTCACGGGGCATCATCAAGTTGGTGAAGCCATCGTCTACACACATCTGCTTCATCAACCATCATTTTAAGGGGGTGTGAAGGCCATCATCACACTCTGGCTCTTTCACACCACACTAGGTTGGTGAAGCATCCCTCGCCACTCTATGGCTTCCTTATTTATTCACCATCATCTAAGGTTGGTGAAGCATCCCTGCTCCACTCCCTGCTTGCTTCACCCACCATCATCAAGGTTGGTGCAGCAATCCCCCTCCACCACCTGCTTCTTCACCATCATCAAGTGTTGGTGCCAGCATCCCCCTCCACTCTGCGTTCTTCACAACCATCTTCAATGTTGGTGCAGAGCATCCCCCTCTCCATGTATCTGCATCTACACCATCATCAAGGTTGGTGCAGCCATTCCCTCTCCACTCTGCTTCTCTTCACAACTCATCATCAAGGTTTGGTGGGGGGCAGCACTCACTCGTCCTCACAAATACTATCCACTATTTAATTTATTGTTTCCTGGACTGTCGTTTTAAAATTTGCGTTATACGTTACTACTGGTAGAGTTGATCAGGAAATCCAAATTTCTGTTCGTTATAGTCATATTAGAATAAGGTATTTGAAAACTGCATTTTCTGGGTGCTGTACTAGTTGTTAACGTAAATTTTGTCCTGACATCATAACTCACGTTGTGATTCCTGACTGTTACCAGCTTTAGAGACATGATTAAAAATTCATGTAGTTTTTGTTATTTTTTATTATTATTTAAAACTTCGGTACAAAATATATGGGTAGCGATACCAAATGTTACATAGATTACAGGCATGAACAATAAGCACTGTGACTTACACCATACGGAAGAAGCACATATTATAATGACAAGTACTGTGGCTGCTTGGCACACAAATCAAGACTATAACCGCTTGTCCGTACTGTCTTGTCAACGTTGAACAGGTGGTCATATACAGCATATACATATATATATATACAGTATACACAACACCTACACTATAGATACAGTATCTACATATATAATAATATATATATATATTATATATATATATATATATATATAATATAAATTGAACATATATTTACATATACACATTAATACATATACACTATACATACATATAACACATACTCACAGTTCATAACAAACTTAAATCAACGACCACCACAGTAAAAGCGTTTAGGACATTAGACTCCCACCCATCGCCCATCGGCCATGAAAACGAGCCACTTTTCACCTTAGAATACAACATGGAACAATCTTTATACATATCACATTTGTAAATGCATTATAAAACTTCAATAACAATACATAATAATCACACAATCCAGCCAGCTAAACGGCTGACACTATAAACAAGATGTCTGACCTGATGGCTCACATCCACCATAGAACATAAAACAATCCACCCTACCCTCATATACCCTATGGTAATATTTAATATCGTGCAACACTAACTTCTACCCCCCCCCCATGCCTAGTTATCGGTGTCTGCCTCACCCACTCAACCTCCAACAGTCCTTGAAGTAATTAGCGTCTTATAATATATCAACCCTAAAAACACGCTACACACACAAACCTACCACACTAGATAAATAAATTACATACATTATTCCCTCCAGCAGGACAGATTATTTACACTGGTCGGAGATAAGCTAGACAGCACATCCTACAGAGAATGGACAACATTAACATCTAAAGAATATGAACAGGTTATCACAGACCTGGCTATGCTGAGATTACTTACTCCTCCCCCCCCCCCAAGTGAAAAACGGCCCAGTTTCAACCCCTGGCATAAACACAAGATCAAAAACTCATTCACTTGAACATAAATAATGAAAATTGTGAAAAAACATCGGGAAATCTAGTTAAAAATAAGCAAAAACACCCAGGCAAGATCTTTCATTAATATTCATACCAAAAACGTTTCAATAGTTAAAAAAACAGGTATGAAACCCATATTATGACAAGTTACATTGCTCACTTTTAGGTAGACAGTATAAAACAGGATAAAATAGCTTATATAACTTACATGCTTATGTTCAATCCTTACAAAACATTAAGTAACCTTAGACAAATTATAAGCATGCGTGTTTCACAAGAACTCCAAGACAGTACATTGCCTACCACATTGCTTATCACCTCTAACACCTTCCACACACAATTCCACACACACTCTCACAATTCCAACTACACACACTTACACCGAATCGACCTCTGCAAGCACCCCCCCCCCTGGTAAGGCCACCCGTTTGTCATTTTCCGTGACGCCTTATAAAGACCATAAAGTCCCCTCAAAAGAAAGTCCCTGTAGCCCTCCGAGAAATCCCTCTCCACCTACTACCATTTATTCGCCCTGTTTCGACACTTTTGTTCTATCTATAAAAGATGCTGCATGCCTTCCACGTTCCTTCCCCCCATTTGTCTCTCATTGCCCATGATATATACACAAAATAAATACCATTAATAAGGCCCACTCCCTTGAACCTTTACCCCAACCCCACCTTCATCTAAACTAATAGCTTCTCAAAAACCGACAAACCCTTTCCCCCCACATACCGGATACTTTCCCTAACCATTCCCTCCAATCCCTAGGCTTTCACAAAAATTAAACTCATGAAAACTATTCATCTATCCCCACAAACCTGACACATCCCACCCTACCTTATTCGCCTTTTTCGTAAAACCAACCCCAGGACGGGGCACTATTCCGTGAAGAAACCTATACATTACCTCGCCTCATCGCGTGGCCGGATGCGATACCCTTTTAATCGGCCCCAAATTCCCTTCCCCAAGCGTACAGCGGGTTCACTTCGTTCCCGTGCCACTAACCACCCAGGCCATAACCTGCCGCTCCATTACCCTCAAAACCCGCATGTTTCTCGCTCTCTGTCCATCATCTATAGACGCACCAACTCCTCAGCCTTCACTCCTCAAAGCTTGTCCCTTCCACCATCCTCCGAAGATCCCCTGCAGCTTCCCCAACCCTCCACTCCCTTCCCCCTCGAGCCCATAGCATCCCATGTTCTCATATACAAACTTCAACCTTCTTCCAAATGATTAACCCCCAGCCCTCCCCAAGGCCACCGGAAGTGATTACCACCTCTCTTTTCAACTAATCGCATCCTGAACCCCATAGAAAACGTGAAAACTCTGCTCTACACGCTCCGGACATCCCCATAACACCAAAGGACAAATCTGCCCACATGCAAATTTTACTGTACAAAAGCACATGACCCAATGACCCTCTGGTGTAGTGTAAGAATTGTCGGCCTCAATCCCTGACAATCTTCCCAATACCCCTTCTACCACACCCTTTGAATTTTTCTCCCTCGCATCTGACATTACCCATATACACTACTCACAAATTTTTTCACCCGGTCCACGACACTCCACCTCACCCCCCATCCTCCCCGCACTCCTGCCCATTCCCATTCCCCAAAATCAGAGGCTTGATTTATGCACATTCGACTGCCATTCCTGTTTGCATCCCAAAAACATCTCTAACTCTCTCCAGACCCTTCCAATCCCCCCTCCCCACTCACTAGGACAGTTTGTGTCATCAACGTAAACCTATGTACGTGGCCTGACCCACCTCGTATGTCCTCCCTTACCCCTCCTGTATGCACATTTGTTTCCACGCCCCTATAAAACGGTTTCCTGTATACTGCAAATAAATTTGTGACAACGGCAACCATGCCTCAATCCCCTGCCCATTTTCACATGCAGACCCCACCCTCCCATTTTATCGTATACACACAGCCCATCTCCCCGATATAAAGTACGTGCCCAATTCACAATGTCCTCCCCAACCCTTGCCACCCATGATTCTCCACAGAGCCTCCCTCTCGACTCTGCATAGCCCGTTCTCCAATCCAACGCACATACCCCAACGTTTCCCCCCTCTTGTGACCCTCAATAAACCTTCTAAATAACCCCATCCCCTCATGACGTTGATCTCCCTCGGAATCCATATAGACCCCTCCCTATTACCTTTCCAATTGGACCTTTTTGATACGAATTTCCCAATAATTTTGTCAAAAAGTTGTAGGTCTGCACCATGAATTGATATCTCCGTAATCTCCACTGTGCACTGACTTTCACTCCTTTGGCACCAAAACTAACTAGTGCTGTCGCCTGCAAAGGTCCATCGAACCCCTCTCTTATGTATTATAAAATTGCTACAAAAATCTTTTAAATACTCCCCAAGCTGTATGTAAAACTCCGCAGGCAGCCCATCAATCGCCCGGTGCCTACCCCCTGCTCATACTCATTAAAAGCCCGTCCTACACCTCGTCCTCCACAATAGCCCCTTTAACTGTTCCCTTCGTCCGTCCAGCACACACCGCCACCCGCCCCCTGTCTCTCTAAAGCCCCCGCTCTCAAACCCACACTCCTCATATTGCACAAAGCCAAGAATCAACATACCCTCCCATCCCTCTCCGTTGTCACCAGTCTTTCCCTCCTCTATACCCCTCGATGTCCTCAAGAACTCTCAAACCCACCATTTCCAGTGCAACTCGCCGGCGCCCCTGCCCACGCAGGACACAGCCGATGGTGCTATCACCCCACATGAGCCTCTTCCAACCCCCCCTAAAACCCTTGCCCATCAAACCTCTCGTTTTTGCACTTCCATTAGGCGTCCTTTCACATCCTTGTATGTCAGCCACAGGGGCTCCATCCCCCCCCGTCCACTCACATAATACTACCCTTAACTGCCCCTCAAGTACCTAATAAGCCCATAACCAACTGAATCTCGTGACCCTTCCCCTGGTCGACATAGAACTCCTCGAATCCTCCGCTCTCGCCGTCACATCCCAACAATCGTCCACACTTCCCCCTTGACTTCCCATCCCTTCCCATAACTTTCCACCATGTGCTAAATAGCCCCTCCCCTCAACATCTTGAAGCAAACCGAAACATTCATTTTCCAATAACTCATATACCTGTTTCGCCGACCTCCCATCCCCCAATCCAACCAAAACACCTCTATGATCAGAAAAAAAGACTTCCAAAACGCCCTTTACAACTCCGCCACCACAGCTTTCCTCCTTGTCAAGTATATCCTGCCAGCCTCGTGCAGCATACCCCCTGCATCACAAAAGGGTGGCTGCACCTGCCCACGCCGCCCCCCCCTCTACATCCCCCCAACCCCACCCCTGTAACAGGTCCCTTCATGAACGCCCAGAACAAGATCCTGCTCCCCAGGTTCCTCAACCCTAGCGGCGGTAAACGCAATTCCAGTCCCCCACCCACCACAGCTATGCTGGAAGCGTACTAGTGTTCCACCAACATTCTCGTACAATACTCCATTCTTCACTCGACGGTCCCCCTCCGCCGGACATTTACACACCACAAAAGACATCTATCTCTTCCCATGTCCCTATCCACACTTATAAAACCCTCCCCTCACCCCCTCCTCCACAATGATGTACAGTAAACGGGCTAGCCTCCCTCACCAAAATTAAGCCACTCCTCCTTTCGAATCTCGTTGAGTGTGGCCGCATAGACAGTATACCCCTCATTCATCAACATACATCCCGGCTTGTTGTTGTGCTCTTTGCACAAACACACATCTACATACCATACCTAATGAGCATCTCTTGGAAACCTTTCACACATCCTATAATTTTTCAGACCATTAACCTTTATAAGAGACTTTGAATTTACAGGGGAGTTTTCCTTTACTATTCACCACCTTGTACCCCCTCCCCATTATACGCCCTTGATCGTCAAATCAACCATTCTGTATCTGCTTTCACATGCCCCCTTGCCCCTGGACTCCCCCAGGTCCATGCTCAAAATCCACTTTCAGCCCAAACCTGTTTTTTTGGCCCGAACGCTGTGCCGAGTTGAGCACATTCCACATCGCCACGTCCGTGTGTACTGCCGCACTCTTCCGTGACACCGAGTCCGTTCGCCCGGCCTCCCCCAACCCCCCTGGGGGGGGGAAAAAATAAGCCATCCCCTTGCACTCCCGCCACCCACTGTGGCCCAATTTGCAACCCAAGCCTCAACCTGGGTCACCTGACATGCTCCCCCCCTCTCACCAACAAAAAAACCCCCTGGAACCCCACAGCATCCAGGGCACCCCACAAGCCCCTCCAACTGGACCGTCTCCTGGGTCCCTAAACAGGTCGTGAAGGACTTGAATCCAATGGTATCCTTCCACGGCCCTGTCCTCACCCATGACACCAAATCTTTGTCGCCGGTGCCTGCACGCCAGTGCATTCTCTCTCGGAATAGTTACACACTCTGCCTACCTCAAGGGCCTCCTCACCTCCACACTCCAACCGTGTTCAAGGAAGACCGACTCAGGTTCGTGCCCAAATCCGAACGTCCCAAGGGTCCTCTGATGCCTCCATATGCTGCCCCTTCCCTGTGTACCCTGTTGCTTAACACACTGCGCAGCAATGTGATCATATGCAGCACCACATAATCGACAGTACGTTTTTGCCCTGCGTAAGTCACCATTACTGTGTCCTGAAGTCTTCTAGGGAAAATATTGGAAGGAATAGGATGGCCTCAATGTCAATTTTAAGGAAAAAACTTCCTTCAGGGCATCCCATAAATAGAACCTTCCTTCCATTTTCCCCATGGTCGCCAATATGAAACAAGTCCCCCCAAACTTCTCGCAGACGGCACGTAGGTCTGCACATTAGCCACATATGCACATTTTTTATCGTCCACCCACGGAAAGAATGGCGGGACAACATCATGTACCTACCGCACTGCAGATTCACGGGTACACAAAGTCCTTGGAAACCGCCGACTATTCCTCATATACACTTGCATTGGAGAAATTTCACAAAATTTCCTTTATGCCCCCGCCGTTCAAGCTACACCATAACAGCTCTTCGTTGGCATATGCCCGTATGGGTCCCTGATGATGGCAGGTAAAAAACTTGAGCTGATGGCATGCACTACCCCACTCACCCCTTCATGCCGGACAGGGGTTCCCTGACTTGCCGCTCGCCATTTTTGAGAAAACCAAGGTTTCACCGGCTGACATCAGAGGGAGCTCAGCTCACGTCCCGCTCGTCCCAAAGTTTGTAGCGACGAATGATCATTCATGTTGTTTTTCTGTCATCTCGTACTGAACCTTTTTTTTTTTTTTTTTTTTTTTTTTTTTTTTTTTTTTTTTTTTTTTGTTTTTTTTTTTTTTTTTTTTTTTTTTAAAAAATTATAAATATTTTCATTTCTTGCTGACCTACATGTTCCATTGCAACAATGGAATTATCATCGTAATTTTTCTATTTATCAGTCATCATATTTAGAATTGGACATAATAGTTTTTTTCATATGGTCTCCAGTCCTTCAGTGGGTACATTACTCTGCTGAGCAGAAGTAATGTGGAAACCGCAAAGTACATGATCCTCACAAACGGTCTTGGCAGGACATATTTTCTATAATATTGGATGTTTGCGAGCTAGACAATTCGAAACCTCGTGGTTGCTGTTGTTTCTTAGTATGTGATAGTTTGAGGCGAGGGTGAATCACTAGGAGTGGGATACCCACTGCGTGGAAAACAAATATATTAGGAGGAAGAGGGAAAATCTTCAAGACGAGTCAGAACGATGGAATTTTTAGAAAGATTTTTGAGAAAAGCAGAGGTTATTTTCTTCTAGGCCAGGAGACCAAATGGAGTATTTGACCCTCACAGGGAAAAAAAATGGTATTGGTCACAAATAAACTCTTACGTAATAGCATAACATAGCTAATACAGATGCTATACGGTGTGTTCTTTACCCATGCAGTTAATAACGACACTTCAGCTGAAACCTTATATTGCAGGGTTAGGAGACAATATTATTGGCTGGCTATGTATACGATGTATGATGGGAGTTGCAGCCCGAAACACTCGACGCCATATTCAAGGCTCCATTTTCGTGCTGTCTGCCCCGCCCACTCGCCTCGCTTGGATCATGTTGACTCCTCTCCCGACTCACCCTATCTGTGCAGAGCGGCGGTTCATTATGCAATTTCTCCGTTCCCCTTAGCTTCCTTCTTCATCATTTTCCTTTCCTGTCCTCTATCATTATCACCCTCCATTTTCTCCCTCCTGCACCTTGCTTTAACAGATTCCTCGCTCGTTTACATTGTCGGATAGTAATACTTTAAAAGATGTTGGTCCAACTGTGCAGAGTGTTGGTAGGATATCAATATTGAGGTCGTTACTTTTAGCAGATTGTGACAAAAAGATATAGTGTAGCCTTCACCTGGTATTTAATATGTGAACGCACTGGACAACCTTAAGTCCGAGAAAAAAGGGGTTGCAGCTAAATGCAGACTGTGACAATCTAGAGAACATTGTTGAGAACTGCCTCAAACTGTCTTGCAGCATATCTGCAGCAAGTTACTATATTGTCTGCAGCATTACTGCCATCATTACACTTATAAACTTTGAGCACCATTACTGCAGTGCTGTTATACTGGCTTGCTGCATTTACTGCAGTGCTACACTGTCTTGCAACTTACTGCAGCTTACACAGTCCTTGAAGATTACTTGCATGCTGTTATACTTCTTGGCAGCATTAGCTCAGTGCTGTTAGACTGTCGTTGCAGCAATACTGCAGTGCTATTCTACTGTCTTGCAGCATTACTGCAGTGCTATTTTTTCTGTCTTGCAGCATGAGTGGCTGCTTTCGTTTAGTATTGTCTTCACATTACTGCAGTGCTTATGTTACATTGTCTGCAGCCATTACTGCTAGTGTTTTTAATTACTGTCTTGCAACATTAATGCACTGTTGTTCTACTGTCTTGCATCATTAAATAGTGCTGTTATGCTTCTTGCAAGCCTTACCAGTGCTTAATTACACTGTTTACAGCAATTTAAACTGCATGCTTATGTTATATTGCCTTGCATTACTACAATCTGTTTTAACTGTCTTGCACATTTCTTGCAACTGCTTGTTTTATTGTCTGGCACTTACTGCACAGCTTTTTATTGTCTGGCAAGCAATTATGAGTGCTGTTAATATTGTCTGCAGCTTACTCCAGTGCTGTATTGCTGTTCATGCAGCTATTACTCCATGCTTTATCAACTGTCCTTGCTGCATTACGGCAGTGCAGTTGAACTACTTGCAGCATTACTCCAGTGCTGTTTATACTGTCTTGCACTTTACTGCATTGCTGTTTTACTATCTTGCATACATAACTGGCGTGCTTTTAAGACTGTCTTGCAGCATTACACATGCTCTTATACTGTCTTGCAGCTTTACTGCATGCTTAAGGTTACACTGTTTTTGCAGCATGTACTGCAGTGCGGTTTGATATTGCCTTGCATTACTACAAGCTGTTCTACTGTTCTTGCAGCATTACTTAGTTTTTATGCTGTCTTGCAGCAGTTTTGCAGTGCTGTTATACTGTCTTGCAGCATTACTACAGTGCTGTTATATCTATCTTTGCCGCATTACCCAGTGGCTGCTTATACTGTCTTGCAGCAATTACTGCAGTGCGTTATATCTATCTTGCAGCTTACTGCAGTGCTCTAAATACTGTCTTGCAGCATTTACTGCAGTGCCTTAAACTGTCTTGCAGCATTACGGCATGCTCTTATTCTGTCTTGCACATACAGCTGCTTAAGTTACACTGTTTTGCAGCCATTTACTGCAGTGGCTTATGTTTATATTGCCTTGCATTACACAGTGCTGTTTTTACTGACTGCAGCATTACTGCAATGCTGTTATACTGTCTTGCAGCATTATTTTTTTGCAGTGCTCAACTATATTGTCGAGCACAATACTTTACAGTGCGTTGCTCTAATAACTGTCTAGCGCATTAAACCAGTGCTGTTATACTTCTTGCTGCATTTACTCCATGCTGGTTACTCCTGGCTTGCATCAGTAATGCAGTGCTATATGCTGACTTGCAGCATTACTGCTGTGCTGTTATACGTCATGCAGCTTACAACTGTCTGTATTCTTTCCTGCAGGCATTACTGCAGGGGCTGTTATACGGTCTTGCAGCAGATACTGCAGGCTGTTAGACGCCTTGCAAGCATTATTGCAGGGTTTGTTATTCAGTCTGCAGCTTACTGCAATGCAGTTATGCCGGGTTGGCAGCATTACGCAGTTCTGGTTACAACTGTCTTGCAGCATTACTGACTGCAGTGCTGTTTACTTGTCTTGCAGCATTATGTCAGTGCGTTATACTGTTCTTGCAGCATTATTAGCAGTGCTGTTATACTGTCTTGCACATTTTTGCAGTTGTAGTTATAGCTGCATGCAGCATATTACTGCGAGTGCTGTTATTCTTCCTTGCAAGCATTACTGCAGTGACTGTTTATCTGTCTTTGGCACCAGTATTGCATGCTGTTTATTCTGTTTTGCAGCATTCCTGCAGTGCATTAGTTACACTTTTTTTGCAGCATTACTGCAGTGCTTATGTTATATTGCCTTGCATCATTACTACAGGCTGTTATTACTGTGTTGGCAGCATTACTAACTGCCTTTATAATGGTCTGCGCAAATAAATGCAGTGCTGTTTATACTGTCTTGCAGCATTACTGCTTGCTGTTATCTACTTTGAATATCTACTAATAACATATGTAAAAAATATAAAATTCCAGTTATTGTCTATTATAAAGACAATACTGCAGTGCTGTTTGCGTCTATTAGCATTACTGCAGTGCTGGTTATGCTGACTTACCACGGGTGGGCTGCATCTGTTACTGTCTTGCAGCATTACTGCAGTGCTGTATATATGCACATGAATGCAGGCTGTTTGATAATTTGCAGCATTAATGCAGTGCTGTTTGATGATTTGCAGCTTAAGCAAGGGCTGTTATGATATTTAGCAGGCAGTAATGCAGTGCTGTTATGGATGATTTGCAGGCATTAATGCAGTGCTTGTTATGATATTGCAGCATAATCAGGCTGGTATGTTGATTTGCAGCTTTAAATGCAGTGCGTTTATGATGATTTGCAGCATTAATGCAGTTCTGTTGTGAAGAATTTGCAGCATTAAGGCAGGCTGTTATAGGATTTGCAGCTTAAATCTGTGCTGTTATTATGATTTGCAGCATGTACGCATCTGTTATATATATTCAGCATTAAATGCAGTGCTGTTTATGCTGTCTTGCACTTTTAACTGCAGTACATACGGATGACAACTCCCGATCCCTGCATTTTTTTTTTTCTAAATTCTTAACAGAAAATTTAACGTAATATTATTTGTTTTAAGCTCAGATGCACAGGAATAATTTTTTATTCAAAATACGTAATTTTTTTTAAATAATTTGAAGTGCCAGTACGAACGTTAAAGAGCCATTAGCATTACTTATGGTTACATAGTTTCTATTTAAGCCATTGGTCATCACTAACTTTCAGCTAGATTCATTTACAGACCTAAATACTATTACTCGTCAAGATCTGGCATCTTAAGTCCGGCCATCTTTAAAACTAATTACTTGTAAGTCACATTCGCTGCCTGACCACGTAGAGGTGCGGATGTACTCTGCTTCCCCGTCAACATATGAACCCGGCCGGAAGTAACCGCAAACTCTCAATGAATCTGCACCCCTCTGTTTGTAGCTCTTCCTGGGTCCATTACCTGGCTTCAGTGGTGCGAAGTGGTGCTGCGCCCTCTGCTAACACTATAGATCACTGCGATTTTCAAGGAAATAGACTCGACTCAGCGCGAACGAAAAAATTTTTATCGAAAAATACACAAATATGAGTTAAACTTATAGAACAATAGCTTAAATCCTCTGGCAACACAAATGGTACCAGAATCATTGTTTAAGGATGGTCGACGATTTTCCAACAAGAATTATGGTCATTTAAAGCGATAAGCCAGTTGTGGCTTAGCGCTTTTTTTTATTATAATAATGAAAAATGGTCCATTTAAACACCTAGGTGATGTCCACCACCCTCGCAGGTGTGCATCACCTGTCGTCAATTCATTTTTTTTTTCGTTTTTTTTTTCGGTGTTGTTATTGTATTATTCTTTCTAAATGATAATTTTACCGATTATGGCAGCATAATACTGTGGGCGACTTATACTAACTGGGTTAGCTTACTACACAACCAGTACCTTCTGGCACAGTTGCTGACGCATGGAAAATTTCCAGTCTCAGAAGGCCTGGAATAGGCTTCAATATAACCTATTATAGCTTCTACGGCTTATTTACTATCACAATAATCAAATATGAACATAATAAACCAATATAAATAAAAAAGAAATATGAAAATACTCCAGAATGAATATATATAGCAATCTCAGAGCCTTTCCCTCGTAAAAAAGATTCCCATCCTCGGATGGGCTTTCCATACTCCTTCTATCACCTCCAGGTCCTTAAGATAAAGAAAACGAACTTGGGGCAAGTATGAAAACATTCGTAATGGCTGAGAAAAATGCTAGTTCTCGAAAAAAAAAAAATCGGTGGTCCAGCTGATTCGCGATTATCTCGGAAGTAATTATTCACATATATGAGCCAGTATATTCGTTAATAATATCAGGAATGTTATGTAATTCACAAGAACATCTAGAAAGATGTTTACAAGCAAATGGACTGGTTGTTTTTTGAGATATCGTGATTTGGTTTTTGACATTTTGTGAGGCAAAAAGTCAGATATTTGGGCTGAATTTCCAAAACACATACAAACTTATTTTTTTAAGAATTTGAAAAGAAATTACAGAAAGGATAAAATCCTTAGAAATACAGTTGTTACATTGTTTTATGCGGAATAATGCCAATACAGCTTCTCAAAAAGGCCCCATTACAAATTGACTGTTCTATATTGTATGATTATTAGAAATATTTTTTCTCATTTGTTTTTTGAGTCTATCTTATTGAAACTAGTCCACTTACTATATGAAAGTGGCTTCTTTACGTACAAAAAAAAAAATGATAGAAATCGAACAAAAAAAAAAAAGTTCAGTTGCGAAATTACATTCTCCCCTCCAAGATGGCTGTTATCTGAGACGCCGATACAAACTGTAGGCATGTGAAAGGCTACTCGAGGAACATAACGCCTAGTTCTGCTCCAGGTCTTATAGCCAAAGAGCATCCGATAGACGTAATGGCATACTAGATGGTGACTTATATGGAGTAGCATTAAATGAGCAAAGAATTCGTCTAAACTGCTGGACGCAACAGTCTAGAATCGGTTCACCTGTTACTAGACGTAAGTCTTAAAGCACACCACTGGCAGGTGGAAGAATGATAGATGTATAATCCTTGGTAAATATCTTCCAAAACCATAAAAGGTTGGGCAGCACCCCCCTCCACTCTGCTTTTTCACCACTAAAGGTTGGTCAGCCCCCCTCTCCATCTGCTTTTTCACCACATAAAGGGTTTGGGTGCGCCTTTCCCTCTCCACTCTGCTTCTTTCACCATCATAAAGGGTTTTGGTGCAGCCATCACTCTCCTCTCTAACTTCACTAATTAGTTATTCCTGGACTGTCGTTTTAAATTGCGTTATACTGTTACTGACTTAGAGTGATCAGGAAACCCATTTCAGTCTTTTATAGTCATATAGAATAAGGTATTTGATAACTGCATTTCTTGGGTGCTGTACAATTGTTAACTTGTCCTGACATCATACTCACTTTGATTCCTGACTGTTACCAGCTTTAGAGACATGATTAAATTTCATGTTGTATTTTTTTTTTTTATATTTTATTTAAAACTTCGGTACAAAATATATGGGTACATAATCAATATGTAACAAGATACAGGCAGTGAACAATAATCAACTGTGACTACACAATACTGAAGAAGCACATATAAAATTTGACAGAACTGGCTGCTGCACGCAAATCAAACACCGCTTGTACGTACTGTGCTTCACATGAAAAGGTGGTCATATACACATATACATATATATATATACATATACACACCCCACACTATATACATATATACATATAAAATAAAAATATATAATATATATATATATATATATATATATATATATTTTATACATATATATACATAACACATAAAATACATATACACATATACATACATATACACATACACACACATTACATAACAATACAACCCACCCAGTAAAGCTTACACTCCCCCCCCCATGAAAAACGGCCACTTTCACCTTAGATACACATGAAAAATCTCTTATACATACACATTTGTAAAGCATTAAAAACTTCAATAACAATATATATATAAACACAATCCAGCCAGCTAAACGGCTGACACTATAATAAAAGGGAAATGTCTGAACCTGTGGCTCACATCCACCATAGAACACAATCCACCCTACCCTCATATACCCTATGGTAATAATTAATATCGTGCACACTTCAACCCCCCCCCCCATGCCTATTAACTGTGTTTTGCCGTCACCACTCAACCACCAACAGTCCTTGATAGTAATTAGCGTCTTAAATATATCACCCTAAAAACACCTACACACAAACCTACCACAATAATAATAAATTACACATTATTCCCTCCAGCGGGACAGATTATTTCACTGTCGGAGATAACTATACATCACATCCTACAGAGAATGGACAACATTAGACATCTAAAATAATATGACATGTGTATCACATACCTGCTATTGCAGAGATTAACTTACACTCCTCCCCCCCCCCCAATGAAAAACGGGACCAGTTTACCTGGCTAACACAAGATCAAAACTCATTCACTTGAACATATATAATAAAAAAGTGAAAAAAACATCTGTAAAATTATAAGCAAAAACACCCCAGGCAAGATCTTACATTATATACAATACCAAAAAACTTTCCCAATAGTTAAAAAAACAGGTATGAAACCTCATTATTATGACAATTTTACTTTTGCTCATATATAGGTAGACATGTATAATACAGGTTAAAATATGCTTATAAACTAACATGCTTATGTACATCCTTACAAAACATGAAGGAATCCTTAGATAAATTATAATCATCGGTGTTTCACAAAACCCCAAAGACATACATTGAATACCACATTGAATATCACCTCAACACCCTTTCCTCACACAATTCCACACACACTCACACAATTCCACACACACACTCACACAATCGACCTCTGCAACACCCCCCCCCCTGGAAGGCCAGCCCGTTCATTCCCTTGACGCTTATAAAGACCATAAATCCCTCAAAAGAAAGTCCCTGTAGCCCTCCGAGAAATCCCTCTCCCCCCTTTCTACCATATATTCCCTGTTGCGACACTTTGTTCTATAAAAAGGATGCTGCTATGGCCCATCCTACGTTCCTCCGCCCCTTTGTTCTCATTGCCCATGATATATACACAAAATAAAAACCATTAAGAAAGGGCCACTCCCCTTTTGAACCTTTACCCCAACCCCACCTACATCTAAACTAAGAGCTCTCAAAAACCGAAAAACCCTTTCCCCCCCACATACCGGATTACTTTCCCTAACCATTCCCGCACAATCCCTAGGCTTTCACAAAAATTTAAACTACATGAAAAGCTGATTCATCTACCCCACAAACCTGACACACCCCACCCTCCCTTATTCGCCTATTTCGTAAACCAACCCCCAGACGGCAATATTCCGTGAAGAAACCTATACATTACCTCCCTCACGCGTGGCCGGATGCGTAACCCTTTTAATCGGCCCCAAATGTCTTCCCATGCGTACATCGGGTACACTTCTTCCGTTGCCACTACCACCCAGGCCAAACTTCCTCTCCATGGACCCTACCCGCTGTTTCTCGCTCTCTGACCATCTTTCATAGACGCAACAACTCCTCACCCATCCCCTCAAATCTTGTCCCTTCCCCCAAATCTCCGAAGATCTCCCTGCAGCATCCCCAACCCTCCACTCCCTTCCCCCCGAGCCCTTAGCAACCCATGTTTCACATATACACACTTCAACCTTCTTTCCAAATGAATTTAAACCCCCCAGCCCCCCCCAAGGCCACCGGAAGTGTTACCACCTCTCTTTTCAACCAATCGCATCCTAAAACCCCAATAAAACGGAAAACTCAGCTCAAAAATCTCCGGACATCCCCATACACCAAAGGGTACAAATCTGCCACATCCCATATTTTACTGTACAAAAGCACATTGCCACAATGACCCTCTGGTGTAGTGTAAGATGTGTCGGCCTCAACCCCTGACAATCTTCCCAATACCCTATCTACCACACCCTTTGAATTTATTCTCCCTCGCCATCTGAGCATTACCCATATACACAACTCCACAAATTTTCACCCGGTCCACGACACTCCACCTCACCCCCCCATCCCGCCCTCCTGCCCATCCCAAATTCCCCCAAAATATCATGAGCTTTGATTTATGCCATTCACTGCCATACCTGTTGCCATCCCAAAAACATCTTTTAACTCTCTCCAAAGACCCTCCAAATTTCCCTCCCTCCCACTCACTAGGACATTTTGTGTCATCACGTAACCTATGATACTGGACTCCCACCTCGTATGTCCTCCCTTACCCCTCCTGTATGCACATTTCCACTGCCCTATAAAACGGATTCTGTAAACATGCAAATAATATTTGTGACAACGGGCAACCTTGCCTCAATCCCCTGCCCATTTTCACATGCAACCCACCCTCCCATTTATCTGTACACACATCCCAGCTCCCCGATATAAAGTACGTCCCCCAATTCACAATGTCCTCCCCGAACCCTTGCCACCCATGATTCTCCACAGAGCCTCCCTCTCGACACTGTCATAATGCCGTTCTCCAATCCAACCCCAATACCCCACGTTCCCCCTCTTGTGGACCCTCAATAAACCTTCTAATAACCCCATGCCCCTCATACATTGATCTCCCCGGAACCCCATATTGACCCCTCATATTACCTTTCCAATGACCTTTTTTTAATACGATTTCCCAAAATTTTTGCAAAAAGTTTGTAGTCTGCACACATAAAGTGATATCTCCGGTAATCTCTCACTGTGCACTGACTTTCACCCCTTTTGGCACCAAAACTACTAGTGCTGTCGCCTGCAAAAGGTCCCAACGCACCCCTCTCTTTAGGGTATTATAAAATTGCACCAAAAAATCTTTTAATACTCCCCAATGCTGTATGTAAAACTCCGCAGGCAGCCCATCTATCCCCGGTGCCTTTACCCTGCTCATACTCATTAAACCCCGTCCACACCTCGTCCTCCACAATAGGCCCCTGTAACTGTTCCCTGTCGTCCCGTCCAGCACACTCCGCACCCTCCCCCTGTCTCTTTTAAAGCCCCCTCTCTCCACCCACACCCCTCATATGTGCACTAAGCCAAGAATCAACATCCCCTCCCATCCCCTCCGTTGTCACCAAGTCTTGTCCCTCCCTATACCCCTCGATGTCCTCAAGAACTCTCAAACCCACCATTTCCATTGCAACGCGCCGGCGCCCCTGCCCTCGCAGACACACGCCGATGGTCTATCACCCCACATGACCTCCTCCAACCCCCCCCTAAAACCCTTGCCCATCAAACCTCTCATTTTGCCCCTTCCATTAGGCGTTCCTTCACTCCTTGTATGTCAGCCACAGGGGCTCCCATCCCCCCCCTTCCTCTCTCATAATACTCCCTTAACTGCCCCTAAAGATACCTAATAAGCCCATAAGCCAACTGAATTCTCGTGCCTTCCCTGTCGGACATAGAACTCTCGAATCCTCGCTTCGCCGTCACATCCCCCAAATCTCAACACATCCCCCTTGATTTCCCCATCCCTTCCCATAAGCTTTCCACCATTGTGCAAATAGCCCTCCCCTCAACATCTTGAAGCAACCGAACATTCATTTCCAATAACTCTTATACCTGTTCGCCGACCCTCCCACCCCCAAATCCACCAAAACACCTCTATGATCAGAAAAAAAAGACATCCAAAACCCTTACACTCCGCACCACAGCTTTCCTTGTCACGTATATCCTGTCCAGCCCGTGCAGCATACCCCTGCATCACAAAGGGTGTGCTGCACCTCCCACGCCGCCCCCCCCTCTACATCCACCAACCCCACCCCTGTTAACAGGTCCCTCAGACGCCCAGAACAATATCCTGCTCCCCTAGGTTCCAAAACCCTTGCGGCGAAAAACGCAATTCCAGTCCCCCACCCACCACAGCTAATGCTGGAAGCGCCCTTTAAGTGATCCCACCAACACTTCACGTACAAACCCCATTCTTCACTCGACTGTCCCCCTCCGCCGGACCATAAACACCACAAAGACATCTTATCTCTTCCCCATGTCCCATCCACTCTTATAACCCCCCCCTCCCCCCCTCCCCCACAATGATGTACAGTAAACGGGCTAGCCCCCCTCACCAAAATAGCCACTCCTCCTTTCAATCTCGTTGAGTGTGCCGCATATACAGTATACCCCTCAATCACAACATACAACCCGGCTTGTGGTTGTGCTCTTGCACAAACACTACATCTACACCATACCTAATGAGCATCTCATAAAAACCATTCACACTTCCTAGAATTTTCAGACCTTTAACATTTATAGAGAGACTCTTGATTTGTCAATGGAGGTTTTCCTTTACGAAATTGCACCACCTTTATCCCCCTTTCCCCTTTATACGCCCTTGATCTTCAATAAACCATTCTGTGATCTGCTTTCACATGCCCCCTGCCCCTGGACCCCCCCAGGTCCATGCTCAACCACTTTCAGCCCAAACCTTTTTGCCCGAACGCTGTCCCGGGAGTGAGCACATCCACATCGCCACGTCCGAGGGCACTGCCGCTCTCTTCCGTGACACCGAGCCTTTTTTCCCCGGGCCTCCACCTGGAAGCCATCCCCGTGCACTTCCGCCACCACTGTGCCAATTTGCAACCCAGCCTCAACCTGGGTCTCTGACATGCCTCCCCCCCCTCTCACCACCTGGAACCCCAGCACCCATCCGGGGCACCCACAAGCCCCTCAACTGTGACCTCTCCGGGGTCCCTAAACAGGTCGGGGAAAGGACTGAATCAATGGTACCTCCACGGCCCTGTCCTCACCCAGTGACACCACATCTTTGGTCGCCGGTGCCTGCCCGCAGTGCATTCTCTCTCGGAAAGTTACACACTCTTCCTCCTCAAGGCCTCCTCGACCTCCACACTCAAGCCTTGTCAAGGAAACCGACTCAGGTCGTGCCAAAATCCAACGTCCCAAGGGGTCCTCTGATGCCTCCTTATGCTGCCCCTCGCCTGTGTACCCTGTTGCTTAACACACTGCGCAGCAATGTGATCATATGCACCACATAATCGACAGGTACGTTGTTGCCCTGCGTAAGTCACCATTACTTGAGTCCTGAAGTCTTCTGGGGAAAATATAGGAAGGAATAGGATGCCTCAATGTCATTTTTAAGGAAAAACTTCCTTCAGGCATCCCAAAATAGAACCTTCCTTCCATTTCCCCAATGTCCCCCATATAAAACAGTCCCAACTTCTCGAAGGGACGGCACGTAGGTCTGCCTCATTAGCCTCAAAGGGCACATTTTTATCTCACCCACGTATAAAATGGCGGGACACATCATGAAACCTTACCGTCACTGCAGATTCACTGGTACACAAAGATCTTGGAACCTGGCGACTATGTCCTCATATACACTTGCATTGAGAAATTTCACAAAAATTCTATATGCCCCGTTCAAGGCTACACCATACAGCTCTTCGTTGGCAATGCCGTATGTGTCCCTGATGATGGCAGGTAATAAAACTTGAGCTGAGTGGGCATGCACAGCCCCACGCACCACTTCAATGCCGACAGTGTTTACCCTTCTTGCCGGCTGCGCCATTTTGAGAAAACCAAGTTGTCACCGGCTGACAGCAGAGGGCAGGCTCAGCTCACGTCCGCTCGTCCCAAAGGTTGAGCGACGAATGAACTTTCATGTTGTATTACTGTCAGTCTCGTACTGAACCTTTTTTTTTTTTTTTTTTTTTTTTTTTTTTTTTTTTTTTTTTTTTTTTTTTTTTTTTTTTTTTTTTTTAATTAAAAATATTTTCATTTCATGCTGACCTACATGTTCCATTGCAACAATGAATTATCATCTTATTTTTTTCTATTTTATTCAGCATCATATTTAGAATGACTTAATAGTTTTTTTCATATTGTCTCCATTCCTTCAGATGTAAATTTCTCTGCTGAGCAGAAGTAATGTGGCACCGCAAAGTACAAAGATCCTCACAAACGGTCTTGCATGGGCATAGTTTTTTTAATAAATTGGGTGTTTCGAGCTAGACAATTCGAAACCTCGTGGTTGCAGTTGTTTCTTAATATGTGAAAGTTTGAGGGGAGGGTGGGAAACACTAGGAGTGGGGATACCACACTGGTGGAATATATTAGGAGGAAGAGGGAAAATCTTCAAGACGGATGTCAGGAAACGATGGAATTTTAAGAAAAAGATGTTTGAGAAAATCAGAGGTTATTTTCTAGGCCTAGGGGAGACCAAATGGAGTATTTGACCTCACAGGGAAGAAAAATGAAGTTTGGGCACAAATAAACTCTTACGTAAAGCATAACATAGCTAAAACAATTGCTACGGTTTTTCTATACACCATGCATTAATAACTGACACTTCAGCGTGAAACCGTATATTAGCAGGGTTAGGAAACAATATTAAATTGCTGGCTAGTGTACGAGGGGAGTGATGGGAGTTGCAGCCCGGAAACACTCGGGCGCCATATTCAAGTGCTCCATTTTTTTGCTGTCTGCCCCGCCCACTCGCCTCTCTTGGATTCTTGTGACTCCTCTCCCGACTCACCCTATCTTTGCAGAGCGGCGGTCATTTGCAATTTCTCCCTTTCCCTTAGCTTCCTTCTTCATCATTTTCCTTCTGTCCTCATCATTATCACCCCTCCATTTCTCTCCCTCCTGCACCTTCTTTACAGATTCCTCGCTCGTTTACATTGTCTGGATGAGAATACTTTAAAGAAAGTTGGTCAACTGTTGGCAGAGTGTTGGTAGGATATAAATATTGGAGGTTGTTACTTTTTAGCAGTTTGTGACAAAAAGAAGTGTAGCCCCTTTACCTGGTTTTTTATATTTTGAACGCATCTGGACAACCTTAAGTCTCGAGAAAAAAAGGTTTGCAGCTTAAATGGCAGGGCTGGACAATCTAGAGAACATTTTGAGAAATTGCCTCATACTGTCTTGCAGCATTTCTGCAGCAGTTACGTTATATTGTTTTTGCGCATTACTGCAGTCATTACATTATACTGTTTGCACCATTACTGCAGTGCTGTTATACTGTCTTGCAGCATTACTGCAGGTGCTTACACTGTCTTGCAAGCTTACTGCAGTGCTTACACTGTCTTGAAGGATTACTGCAGTGCTGTTATACTGTCTTGCAGCATTACTGCAGTGCTGTTATACTGTCTTGCAGCATTACTGCAGTGCTATTATACTGTCTTGCAGCATTACTGCAGTGCTATTTTACTGTCTTGCAGCATTATTGCAGTGCTTACGTTATATTGTCTTGCAGCATTACTGCAGTGCTTATGTTACATTGTCTTGCAGCATTACTGCAAGTGTTGTTTTACTGTCTTGCAACATTAATGCACTGTTGTTTTACTGTCTTGCAGCATTAATAGTGCTGTTATGCTGTCTTGCAGCATTACTGCAGTGCTTAAGTTACACTGTTTTACAGCATTACTGCAGTGCTTATGTTATATTGCCTTGCATTACTACAATGCTGTTTTACTGTCTTGCAGCATTACTGCACTGCTGTTTTATTGTCTGGCAGCATTACTGCACTGCTGTTTTATTGTCTGGCAGCATTAATGCAGTGCTGTTATATTGTCTTGCAGCATTACTCCAGTGCTGTTTTTGCTGTTTGCAGCATTACTCCAGTGCTGTTATACTGTCTTGCAGCATTACTGCAGTGCTGTTATACTATCTTGCAGCATTACTCCAGTGCTGTTATACTGTCTTGCAGCATTACTGCAGTGCTGTTATACTATCTTGCAAGCATTACCCGCAGTGCTTTTAAACTGTCTTGCAGCATTACTGCAGTGCTGTTAATACTGTCTTGCAGCATTACTGCAGTGCTTAAGTTACACTGTTTTGCAGCATTACTGCAGTGCTTATGTTATATTGCCTTGCATTACTACAGTGCTGTTATACTGTCTTGCAGCATTACTTCAGTGCTTTTATGCTGTCTTGCAGCATTATTGCAGTGCTGTTATACTGTCTTGCAGCTTACTACCGTGCTGTTTTATACTATCTTGCAGCATTACTCCAGTGCTGTTATACTGTCTTGGGAGCAAATTTCTGCAGTGCTGTTATACTATCTTGCAGCATTACTGCAGTGCTCTTAATACTGTCTTGCAGCATTACTGCAGTGCTCTTAATACTGTCTTGCAGCATTACTGCAGTGCTCTTAATACTGTCTTGCAGCATTACTGCAGTGCTTAAGTTACACTGTTTTGCAGCATTACTGCAGTGCTTATGTTTATATTGCCTTGCATTACTACAGTGCTGTTTTTACTGTCTTGCAGCAAATTTCTGCAATGCTGTTATACTGTCCCTTTCAGCATTATTGCAGTGCTCACGTTATATTGTCTAGCAGCATTTCTACAGTGCTTGCTCTATAACTGTCTTGCAGCATTAACCAGTGCTGTTATACTGTCTTGCTGCATTACTCCAGTGCTGGTTTCACTGGCTTGCATCATTATTGCAGTGCTATTATGCTGTCTTGCAGCATTACTGCTGTGCTGTTATACTGTCATGCACATTACAAAAGTGCTGTTATCTTTCCTGCAGCATTACTGCAGTGCTGTTATACTGTCTGCAGCAATACTGCAGTGCGTTATACGGTCCTTGCAGCATTATTGCAGGGTTGTTATACAGTCTGCAGCATTACTGCATGCTGTTATGCGGGTTTTTCAGCATTACTGCAGTGCGTTACAAATGTCTGCAGCATTACTGACAGTGCTGTTTACTGTCTTGCAGCATTATGGCAGTGCTGTTATACTGTCTTTCAGCATTATTGCAGTGCTGTTATACTGTCTTGCAGCATTGTTTTCAGTGTTGTTTATACTGGCTTGCAGCATTACTGCAGTGCTGTTATTCTTCCTTGCAGCATTACTGCAGTGCTGTTATGCTGTCTTGCACCATTACTGCAGTGCTGTTATACTGTTTTGCAGCATTACTGCAGTGCTTTAGTTACACTGTTTTGCAGCATTACTGCAGTGCTTATGTTATATTGCCTTGCAGCATTACTACAGGGCTGTTTTACTGTTTTGCAGCATTACTGAACTGCTGTTTTAATGTCTGGCAACATTAATGCAGTGCTGTTATACTGTCTTGCAGCATTACTGCAGTGCTGTTATGCTGTCTTGCAGCATTACTGCAGTGCTGTTATGCTGTCTTTTAGCATTACTGCAGTGCTGTTATGCTGTCTTGCAGCGTTGCTGCAGTGCTGTTATGCTGTCTTGCAGCATTACTGCAGTGCTGTTATGATGATTTGCAGCATTAATGCAGGGCTGTTATGATGATTTGCAGCATTAATGCAGTGCTGTTATGATGATTTGCAGCATTAATGCAGGGCTGTTATGATGATTTGCAGCATTAATGCAGTGCTGTTATGATGATTTGCAGCATTAATGCAGTGCTGTTATGATGATTTGCAGCATTAATGCAGGGCTGTTATGATTGATTTTCAGCATTAATGCAGTGCTTTTTGATGGGTTTGCAGCATTAATGCAGTGCTGTTGTGAGATTTGCAGCATTAATGGGAGGCTGTTATATGATTTGCAGCATAAATGCAGTGCTGTTATGATGATTTGCAGCATTACGCATGCTGTTATGATGATTTTCAGCATTAATGCAGTGCTGTTTTTGCTGTCTTGCAGCTTTAACTGCAGTACTTACGGATGACAACTCCGATCCTGCATTTATTTTTTTTCCCAAATTCTTTAACAGAAATTTAACGTTAATATTATTTTGTTTTAAGCTCAGATGCAAAGGATAATTTTTTATTCAGAAAATCGTTATTTTTTTTAATAATTTGAAGTGCCAGTACGAACGTTACAAGTAGCCATTAGCATTACTTATGTTACATTGTTATATTTAATGCCAGTTGGGTCCACACTGAACTTTCACTAGATTCCATTTACAGACCTAATTACTATTCTCGTCAGAGGGTAAAGGGCATCTTAATTCCGGCCATCTTTAAAACTAATTACTAGTATAGTCAACATTCGCTGCCTGACCACGGTAGAGGGGGGGGGGGCGGATGTACTCTGCACCCGGGTCACCATATGGGAAGACCCGGGGCCCGGGAAATACCGGCAAACCTCTCATGAATCTGCACCCCTCGCTGTTTGTAGGCGGCTTCCTTGTCAGTTACCTGGCTGCAGTGGTGCGAAGTGGTGCTGTCGCGCCTCTGCTAACACTATAGGTGCACTGCGATTGTCAAGGGGAAATAGACTCGACTCAGCGCGAACGAAAATTTTTAAACGAAAAATTTACAAATGAGTTAAACTTATAGAAAAATAGCTTAAATCCCCTGGCAACACAATGGTACCAGAAATCATTGTTAAGTAAGGGTTTTACGATATTCCAACAAGGAATTATGGTCATTTAAAGCGTATAGCCCTTGTGGCTTAGCGCTTCTTTTTTATTATAATAAAAATAATGGTCATTTAAACACCCCAGGGGGATGTCACCCCCCCGCGGGAGGTGTGCCACCTGTCGTCAATTTTCATTTTTTTTTCGTTTTTTTTTTTCGTGTTTTTTGTATTAATTCTTTCAAAAATGATAATTACGATTTGGCAGCATAATACAGTGGGCGGACTTATACGTAGACTCCAGCCAACCAGAACCTTCTGGCACCATTTTGCTGACGTCATGGAAAAATTCCAGTCTCAGGATGCCTGGGAATGCTTCAATATAACGCTATTATAGCTTCTACGGCTTATTTATCTATCACAATTAATCTAATATGACATAATAAACAATATAAATAAAAAAAGAAATATGTAAAATACTCCAGAATGAATAATATATGGCATATTCTCAGAGCCTTCCCTCGGGTATAAAAGATTCCCATCCTCAGGGGTGGGCTTCCATTCTCCTTCTTTCACCTCCAGGTCCTTATATTAAAGAAAACGAACATGGGGCAAAATATGATATACATTCGTAATGCTGAGAAAAATGCTATTTCTCGAAAAAAAAAAAATCGGTGGTCCGCTGTTTTGCGGGTTATCTCGGAAGTAAGTTATTCACAATATATGAGCCAGTATATTCGTTAATAATACAGGAATGTAAAGAAATTCACAGAGAACATAAGGAAAGAAATTTTTTACAAGCAAATGGACGTTTTTTGAGATATCTAAATTTGTTTTTGATTTTGTGAGGCAAAAGTCAGATATTTGCTGAATGTCCAAAACCATACAAACTTTTTTTTTTTTTAAGAATTAGAAAGGAAATTACAGAAAGGATATCATTAGAAATACAGTTTAGCATTGTTTTATGCGTAGATTTAAAGCCAAAACAGCTTCTCAAAGTCCCATTACGAAATACTGTTCAATATGAAAGATTATTAGTAAAATAATTTTTTTCTCAGTTGTTTTTGAGCTTCTTATTGAAACTTAGTCCCCTTACTATTGAAAGGTGCTTCTTTACGTACAAAAAAAAAAATGAAAGAAATCGAACGAAAAATAAAAAAGTTCAGTTGCGAAAATTACATTCTCCCCTCAAGATGGCGTTATCTGAGACGCCGGATAAATACTGTGGCATTGAGCTACTTCGAGGAACGATAACGCCTAGTTCTGCTCAAGTCTTATTGCCAAAGATCATCCGAGAGACGTAAGGCATACAAGATGGTGACTTATATGGAGTAGCATAAATGGGGGCCAAAGAATTTTCGTCAAACTGCTGACGGCAACAGTCTAGAATCGTTGTTCACCTGGTTTCAGACGTAAGTCTTAACGTCACACCAGCTGTCAGGTGTAAGAATGATAGATGGTATAACCTTGGTAATAAATACCACAAGTGGTTTTAGAAAGACACGTAAGCAAACCCCCCCTATAAATATTTATTGAAAACGTTTCATCCTGGGGCCTTGATCACTTCAAAAAAAAGATTTGAAAGTTTTAAGTGAGAGGAAAGAAAAACATATTAAAAATTTAAATATGGCGGCAACTTTTTAGAGGTGGTTAAGAGGTTCTTGGGCGGGGGGGGGGTGGGAATAATTTTTTCCTTGGATGAAATACTAATAAAGGGGAGGGTTGAGGGTTTGCAAAA
>NC_069498.1:7788443-7910943 GCF_026875155.1 Cherax quadricarinatus
ACCTTCCCCCCTCGCTTCCCAAACTATTCCCTTACTGACTACTCTGGGGCTGAAGAAATACTTCCTAACATCCCTGTAAATTCATCTGTGTCTTCAGCTTCCAACTGCGTCCCCTTGTTACTGTGTCTAATCTCTGGAACATCCTGTCTTTGTCCCCCTTGTCAATTCCTCTCAGTATTTTGTATGTCGTTATCATGTCCCCCCTATCTCTCCTGTCCTCCAGTGTCGTCAGGTTGATTTCCCTTAACCTCTCCTCGTAGGACATACCTCTTAGCTCTGGGACTAGTCTTGTTGCAACCTTTGCACTTTCTCTAGTTTCTTCACGTGCTTGGCTAGGTGTGGGTTCCAAACTGATGCCGCTACTCCAATATGGGCCTAACGTACACGGTGTACAGGGTCCTGAATGATTCCTTATTAAGATGTCGGAATGCTGTTCTGAGGTTTGCTAGGCGCCCATATGCTGCAGCAGTATTTGGTTGATGTGCGCTTCAGGAGATGTGCCGGGTGTTATACTCACCCCAAGATCTTTTTCCTTGAGTGGGGGTTTGTAGTCTCTGGCCCCCAGACTGTACTCCGTCTGGGGCCTTTTTTGGGCCCTTCCCCAATCTTCATGACTTTGCACTTGGGGGGATTGAACCCCCAGGACCCAAATTGCTGGACCAGGTCTTCAGCCTGTCCAGATCCCTTTGTAGTTCTGCCTGGTCTTCGATCGAGTGAATTCTTCTCATCAACTTCACGTCATCTGCAAACAGGGACACCTCAGAGTCTATTCCTTCCGTCATGTCGTTCACAAATGCCAGAAAAAAGCACTGGTCCTAGGACTGACCCCTGCGGGACCCCGCTGGTCACAGGTGCTCACTCTGACACTCGCCACGTACCATGACTCGCTGCTGTCTTCCTGACAAGTATTCCCTGATCCATTGTAGTTTCCTTCCCTGTTATCCCTGCTTGGTCCTCCCGTTTTTGCACCAATCTCTTGTGTGGAACTGTATCAAACGCCTTCTTGCAGTCACAAGAAAATGCAATCCACCCATCCCTCTCTCTCTTGTCTTACTGCTGTCACCATGTCCCTAGAACTCCAGTAGGTTTTTGACACAGGATTTCCCGTCCCTGAAACCATGTTGGCTGCTGTTAATGAGATCGTTCCTTTCTAGGTGTTCCACCACTCTTCTCGTGATAATCTTCTCCATGATTTTGCATACTATACATGTCAGTGACACTGGTCTGTAGTTTAATGCTTCATGTCTGTCTCCTTTTTTAAGATTGGGACTACATTTGCTGTCTTCCATGCCTCAGGCAATCTCCCTGTTTCGATAGATGTATTGAATATTGTTGTTAGGAGTACACATAGCGCCTCTGCTCCCTCTCTCAATACCCATGGGGAGATGTTATCTGGCCCCATTGCCTTTGAGGTATCTAGCTCACTCAGAAGCCTCTTCACTTCTTCCTCGGTTGTGTGCACTGTGTCCAGCACTTGGTGGTGTGCCCCACCTCTCCGTCTTTCTGGAGTCCCTTCTGTCTCCTCTGTGAACACTTCTTTGAATCTCTTGTTGAGTTCTTCACATACTTCACGGTCATTTCTTGTTGTCTCTCCTCCTTCCTTCCTTTAGCCTGATTACCTGGTCCTTAACTGTTGTTTTCCTCCTGATGTGGCTGTACAACGTTTCGGGTCAGATTTGGCTTTCGCTGCTATGTCATTTTCATATTGTCTTTGGGCCTCCCTTCTTATCTGTGCATATTCGTTTCTGGCTCTACGACTGTTCTCCCTATTCTCCTGGGTCCTTTGCCTTCTATATTTCTTCCATTCCCTAGCACACTTGGTTTTTGCCTCCCTGTACCTTTGGGTAAACCATGGGCTCATCCTGGCTTTTCATTATTCCTGTTACCCTTGGGTACAAACCTCTCCTCAGCCTCCTTGCATTTTGTTGCTACATATTCCATCATCTCATTAACTGGCTTCCCTGCCAGTTAATGAACCCCGTTCAGGTAGTTCCTCATTCCTGTGTAGTCCCCTTTCTTGTAGTTTGGCTTCATTCGTCCTGGCCTTCCTGCTTCTCCCTCCACTTGTAGCTCTACTGTGTATTCGAAGCTTAAAACCACATGGTCACTGGCCCCAAGGGGTCTTTCATATGTGATGTCCTCGATATCTGCACTACTCAAGGTGAATACTAAGTCCAGCCTTGCTGGTTCATCCTCTCCTCTCTCTCTTGTAGTGTCCCTTACGTGTTGGCACATGAAGTTTTCCAGTACCACCTCCATCATCTTAGCCCTCCATGTATCTTGGCCCCCATGTGGGTCCAAGTTCTCCCAATCGATCTCCTTGTGGTTAAAGTCACCCATGATCAGGAGCTTTGCCCTGAAAGCATGAGCTCTTCTGGCCACTCTAGCCAGTGTGTCAACAATCGCTCTATTGCTCTCGTCGTACTCTTGCCTTGGCCTCCTGCTGTTCTGTGGTGGGTTATACATCACTGCTATTGCCACCTTGGGCCTCCAGAGTGAAGTGTTCCCGCTATGTAATCACTTTCTTTTCCGCTGTCTCCTCTCTCCAGCTCATCAAAATTCCAGCGATTTTTGATCAGCAACGCCACTCCTCCACCCCCCTGTTCCCTCTGTCTTTCCTCAGGATTTGTACCCCGTTGGAAAGATGGCATCTGTTATCATACCTGTAAGCTTGGTTTCTGTGAGAGCTATGATGTCCGGTGATGCTTCTTTGACTTTTTCATGCCACTCCTCCCACTTATTTGTTATTCCATCAGCGTTTGTGTACCATACCTTCAGTTTCCTTTCCAACACTGTGGTTTGGGGGCCTGTGAGGGTGGGAGACCTGGTGGCATACTGTGGGATTCTATAGCTCGGTGTTGGGTGGAGGCTGTGGGTATGATTTTAGTGTGTGTTGGGATGGTGTGATAGGTTGTATGGTTCTGAGAATAGTTGTGTGTGTGCTTGCCCTTGCTGTTCTGTTCTGCTCTGACTGACCTCTGCTGGTTCCATCCTTGTCTCTTTTCCTAGCTCCTTTCGCTTTTTTGTCCTCTCCCTCAGCTGCTGTCGTTCTAATTTTGTTCTGTCTCTGTCTAGAAACACCCTCTTGTACTCTTCCGAGTATTTCAATCGTGGTTTCTCTTGGAGGATCCTGTTCCGCACTGTTTCCGCCCTGAGAATCAGCTTGATTGGTCGGTTTCTCCCCTTCGAGTACCCACCTATTCTCTGAAAATTTACAGTCTCGTCCATCTCTTCACCTATTTCCGTGATGATTTTTTCAATCTCCTTTCTTTCTTCCTGCTGCCTTTCAGTGTGTGTCCTTTCCTCTCTCTCCTGAAGCCAATGGATAAACACTGATTTTGCCCTTTCTTCCTCCCATTGCCTCACCCTCTGTGCTCCTGGATCCTGCCTGTATGTGGTCAGTTTCTCCCTTGATTTTCCAGTGGCTCTTGATAGCCTTGTTGTGCCTCAGCATTCGACCTATCACCCTCTCCATCTGCAACCAGCTGTTCTTCCCTTTCACTCCTTGGTCCTCCTTGGCAGGCTGATATGACCTTAGCATAATTCATAATTCCTTCCTTCCTGTTCGGCCTCGCAGCTTCATATGCTGTGTCTTCTTTGGTCACTGCCCCTGTAACTCGCTTCAGCCTATTTATCTCAACTTCTAGGACACTTATCTTGGCTACTGCAGTTTCGACTTGTGCCTCCCAATTCTTTGTCTCCTCCAACCTCTTCCAATTTCACAGAGAGCTCTTTCTCCATTTTTTCAGAAAGCTCTCCTAATTTTCTCTCCCACTCTTGTTCCATCCTTTTCCACTGCTCCTCCATCCACTCCTCCCTACCAGAACCATTCTCATCTGATCCTTGGTTCCTGCGAGTCCCCACCATTTTTTTTTTTTTTTTTTTTTTTTGTGAGAGAAGAGAGAAGGGAAAGGTAGAAGGAGAGAGAGAGGGGAAGAGTGAGAAGGGAAAGGGGGAGAGAGAGTGTGAGAGGGGGAAAGAGAGAGAAGGGAAGGGAAGGAGAGGGGGAGAGAGAGGGGGAGAAAGGGAAAGAGGGGGGAGATGGAAGAGCGAGAGGGGAGAGAGGCTAGGGGGAGAGGGAGGGGGGGAGGGGAGAGAGATGGGGAAAGGGAGAGGGGAGAGATAATGGAGGGGAGAATGTTAGAGGGGGAGAGATGTTAGAAGGGGGAGGTGCTAGAGGTAAGAGATGTTAGAGGGGAGAGATGGAGAGGGGAAAAGAGAGAGAGAGATAGGTAGAGAGTGATAGGTAGAGAGAGATATATAGGTAAAGAGTGAGAAAAGGTAGAGATAGGTCTCTACCTAGGATAGGAAGAGGGGGGAGAGGAGCAAGGTTCAGATGGTCAATTCACAGGACGGTGTGAAATCCTGTGTATGTGTGTGTTTGTGTGTGTACTACAGCTTACAAGTGCTTGTTCCTGTGTGTGTGTGTGTGTGTGTGTGTGTGTGTGTGTATGTGTATGTGTGTGTGTGTAAAGTGTGTGTGTGTATGGGGTGTGTGTGTATGTGTGTGTGTGTGTGTGTGTGTGTGTATGTGTATGTGCGTGTATGTGTGTGTGTATGTGTGTGTGTGTGTGTGTGTGTGTGTGTGTGTGTATGTGTGTATGTATGTGTGTGTGTGTGTGTGTATGTGTGTATGTGTGTTTGTGTATGTGTGTGTGTGTGTGTTTTGTTTGCCCCCACTTCTAAGTATTCATACTGCTAATAAATACCGGTAGATACCAGTAATTCTAAGCTTACCAATACTTGTAACACTTATCGATTCTACTTCTAAAATTCAGAAAGTAGCTAGGCTGTAAAATTTAGCTTGTCTCAGCTTAAGTGTCTGACGTTATCCCTCACTACCGCTTTACTCCTTGCACTCTCGTCTAGGCTATTTCTACTCTAATTCTGGTAATGGCTTGCAGGAGTGAGTGACCAGTATCTAACAGTGATGCAGGACAAGACTCAACCTTGCAACATGCAACCTCAACAGGTGAGCAATACTTGCGCTGGCAGCGGTGTGATGACAAGTTGCCAGAAGCTGATGACGTAGACGTCGTACATAGGCCTTCTCTCACTATTTTGTAACTCCTTCACCCATGATGTTTATAACCATATATGCTCATGCATCCCGCGTTCCTCAAGTGATTTCACTTTTCACTTATTACAGAATACACTTCACATTCGGTGTTACACTTTATATGTATAATGGCATACAACTGTTGTGATGTCACTGCTTTAGCAGGCCTACTACTGCCACCTTCCCTTGTTGTTTATTTTATTTTTTCTTTCTCCTTTTGCTTATTAACTTTTTCACTCTCACATTATGGTGCTCCACATTTCACTTGTTAACCAAACGCTGTTAATTCTTGATCACCCGTTTCCACACGCACTTTGATCTTTTTATGTTTGTATCTGTGTGGCAACAGTGCCTAGTAGATCCACAACGGTTTGGCACTTTAAAAAAAAAAATACTGAATTCAGGTTTCCTCTCGAATTTTTTCAACTAATAACTATAGTTATCACTCGTAGGTTTGTTCACTGACTTTGTCACTACCACTGATTACTGCTAGCGGTTATTGCACGCCTCAAAAACACGAAGGTTCTCGGAGCCTTGTGTACCCACGTCTGCACCCGCCATGTGTGTGTATGTGGTCATCGTCAGGTGTGTGAAGGGTTTGGTGTGGGCTTTAAAAGGGGGGGTTGTGGGGGCGGGGTCAGTGGGGGGCACGTCGGGGTGTGGCTCTCAGGTGTGGGTGGGTCGGGTGGGCAGGTTGGGTTTGGCAGTAAGGGGGGGGCATCGGTTCGGGTTTTATGGTGGCTAGGTGGGGGGCGGGTCAGGGGGGGCAGGTCGGGTTTGTGGCGTCATTTTTGGAGGGTAGTGTGGGCGGGTTGGTGTGGTCATCGTCGGTTGTGGGTAGGTGTGGGCGGGCAGGTTGGAAAAGGGGGGCCAGGGTGTGGGGGCATTTTGGGTCAAGTGTGGGCAGGTAAGTGTGGCGGGGTCGGGTTTTGGAGGTTCATGTGTGGGAGGGTTTTATTTGGGGGCAAAAATGTGTGGGGTCAGGGTCTGTTTGGTCATCTCAGGGGGTAGGGTAGGTTGGGAAAGTCAGGCGGGTTAAAGGGTAAAGGGGGTGTGGGCGGGGTCAGGTGGGGCAGGTCGGGTTTTTTAGGTGTGGTCACGTGGGTGTGGGAGGGTTAGGTGGGGGGATTGGTCCGTGGCTGGGGGTTAAGGTGTGGGCAGGTCGGGGGGCCCAGGTCGGTTGGGGGGGGCGGTTTGGGGGGCAGGTCGGTTGGGCAGTTTTGGGGGGGGTTTTTGGGCAGGGTTTAGTGTGGGCGGGGTCGGTTTGGCAGCAGGGTGTGTGGGTTGTAAGGGTGGGGGGTAAAGTGGGGGGCAGGTAAAGGTGTGGGAAAGGCAGTGTGCTCATTTTAGTGGGGGCTGTCAGTGGGGGGTTTTGGTGTCGGGGGTGGTTAGGTCGGGTGGGGAGTTAGGTGTGGGCAGGGTCAGGTTGGAAAAGGTGGGGGAGGTGGGGGTGGGCAGGTCGGGTGTGGGCAGTGTGGTGGGGGGCAGGGTAGGTTGGGGGGTCAGGTGTGGGCAGTTGTCAGGTGGGGGGTGGTCATTTTGGTGGGCGTGCAGGTGGGGGCGGGCAGGGTGGGCAGGTCGGGGTTGGAGGTAGGTGTTTTTTGTGTCGGTTGGATTCAGGGGGGGGCCAGGCGGTTGGCAGTTGAGGTGTGGGCGTGTCAGGGTGGGCAGGTCAGGTGTGGCAGTGTCAGGTGTGGCAGGTCGGGTTTGGGGGTGCGGGTTTTGGGAGGTCAGGTGGGGGGCAGGGTCGGGTGGGGGGTCAGGGGGGGAGGTGTGGGAGGTAGGGTGGTAGTGTCGGTAGGGAGTGTGGGTGTGGGCAGGGCCGGTTGGGCAGGGGGGTTTCAGGTTGGGCAAGGGGCGGGGTTTGGGGGCAGGGGGCAGGTGTGGCTGGGTTACGTGTGGGGGCAGGCGGGGTGGGGCGGGCAGGTGTGGGATTTATTTCGGGTGGGGGGGCTGGGGGTTGTTTTTGGGCGGGGTCGGTGTGGGAAAGGGTCAGGTTGGGGGGGAGGTGGGGACATGTGGGAGGGTAAAGTGTGGGAGGGGGAAAGGTGGGGGCCGGGTGTAGTGAGTGGGCAGTGTCAGTGGGGGCAGTGTCAGGTGGGGGCGGGGTTTTTGGGGGGTGTGGGGGCGGGTCAGGTGTGGGGGCAGGGGGGCAGGTGGGGGAGTGTAGGTGTGGGGGGTCAGGTGGGGGCAGGTAGGTGGGGGCAGGGAGTGTCAGGTGTGGGCAGGTCAGGTGGGGGCAGGTCAGGTGTGGGTGGGTTGGGGTTCAGGTGTGGAGGTCAGGTGTGGTGAGGGTTTTCGGGGTACTGGGGGCAGGGTCAGGTGGGGGCAGGGCAGGTGTGGGCAGGGGAGGTGTGGGCGGGGGATGTTGGGGGCAGGGGCAGGTGGGGCGGGGGCAGGTGGGGGCATGTCAGGTTGGAAAAAGTCGGGGTTGTGGCATGTCAGGTGTGGGCGGGGCGGGTGGGGGGCAGGGGCGGGTTTGGGCGGGTCGGTGTGGGCAGGGTCGGGTGTGGGCAGTGTCGGGTGGGGGGGTCAGGTGGGGAAGTGTGAGGTGTGGGCGGGGTCTGTGGGCGTGTCAGGTGGGGGCAGTGTCGGGTGTGGGCAGTGTCGGGTGGGGGGCCGCAGGTTGGGCAGGTAGGGGGGGCTTCAGTTGGGATGTCGGGTTTGGGGGTGTCAGGTTGGGGGCAGGTCGGTGTGGCAGGTCGGGTGGGCAGTGTCGGGTGTGGCATTTGTCGGGTTTTGGGGCAGTGTCGGTGTGGGCAGTCAGGTGTGGGCGGGGTCAGGTGGGGGAAAAGTGTCAGGGGGGGCAGTGTCAGTGTGGGCAGTGTCAGGTTGGGCAGTTCAGTGTGGGCGGGTCGGTGTGGACAGGGTAGGTGGGGACGGGGTAGGTGTGGGCAGGTCAGGTGTGGGCAGTGTCAGGTTTTGGGGCAGGGGCAATGGGGGCATTGGCGGGGTGTCGGGGTCAGGTGGGGGGCAGGGGTGGGTTGGGCAGGTCGGGTGGGCGGGTCGGGTGGGGCAAAGTCGGGTGGGGGCATGTCAGGTGTGGGCGGGGTCAGGCGTGGGCGGGTCGAGGGGGCAGGGTCAGGTGGGGGCAGTGCAGGTGTGGCGGCAGGTGGGGGCATGTCAGGTGGGGGCATTTCAGGTGGGGGCAGGGTCAGGTGTGGGCGGGGTCAGGTGGGGGCAGGGCAGGGGGGGAAGGGGCAGGTGTGGGCGGGGGAAGGTTGGGGGCAGTTCAGGTGGGGCAGTGTCAGGTTGGGGGCGGGGGCGGGTGTGGGCTTGGTAAGGTGGGGGCGGGTCGGTGTGGGCAGTGTCGGGGGGGCAGGGGCAGGTGGGGCAGGGTCAGGTGGGCGGGGTCAGGTGGGCAGGGTCAGGTGTGGGCAGGGTCAGGTGTGGGCGGGTCAGGTGTGGGCGGGGTCATGGGGCGTGTCGGGTTTGGGGCAGTGTCGGGTTTGGGGGTAAGGGGCAGTGGGGGCGGGGTCAGGTGGGAGGGCAGGTGGGGGCGGGTCGGGTGGGGGCAGTGTCTGTGGGCGGGGTCAGGTGTGGGCAGAGGCAGGTGTGGCAGGGTCGGGTGTGGACAAAGCAGTGTGGGCAGGGCGGGTTGGGGGGCGGGGGCGGGTGGGGGGCAGGGGCAGGTTTGGGGAAGGGGGCAGTGTGGGCGGGGGCGGGTTGGACAAGTATGTAGGCAGGGCGGGTGGGGGCGGGTCGGGGTGTGGGCAGGGGCGGTGTGGACAGGGGCAGGGGGGGGGCAGGGTCGGTGTGGACAAAGTCATGTGGGCGGGTCGGGTGGGGGCAGGGGAGGTGGGGGACGGGGGAGGTGTGGGCAGGGGAGGGTGGACAGGGGAGGTGTGGGCGGGGTAGGTGGGGGGGGCGGTGGACGGGGGGCGGTGTGGGCAGGGGGTGGGGGCAGGGCGGGTGTGGCGGGGTCAGGGGGGGCGGGGGCGGTTTTGGGCAGGGTAGGTTGGAAAAATCGGGTGTACTCAATTTTTGTCTCACGTACCTCGGGTAATTTTCCCTTTTTTGATACGTTATATTATCGAACGAATTTAAGTTTTCTCCCTTTTTTTTTATTTTTCACACCGCCGATTTCCCCCCAAAGGGCAGGGTTGGCCCGAAAAAAAAAAAATTTCCCACCATTTTTCACCCCACCCCAATGTCTTCCCGGGGGTGCTTTACACTACAGTTTTTAAACGCAACATTAAACCCCTCCTTCGAGGCGGCAGTACTTCCCATCTCCAGGACTCAAGCCCCGGCCTGGGGTTTTTCCCAACCCCTTCAAAATTTATTTGCCACCTAAAACGCACGTAAAAGTAAAAAAAAACCATTTTCCCATTCACCTATCAAACCCCCTCACCATCCCCTGCGGAATCCAACCCCCTCGCCACAAAAACCCCCTTTTTACCCCCTCCCCCCAACCCTTCCAGGCCGCCCCTACCCCCCCCTTCCTTCCATACAGACTGATACACTCTTGAAGTCATTTTTTTTCGCCCATTCCTCAAAATGTCCGACCACCTCAAAAACCCCTTCCTCAGCCCTGGACAACTTTTTTGAAAACCCCGACCTCCTCCTAACTTCCAAATACAAATTCCTGCTTTAAATTTTCCCAAAAACCAACTTGCCCTCAACTTGACATCTCCATCCCTCCAGCCTTCCCCTCGCTGCAACTTCATCCCCACGCTTCAACCCATAAAAGGCTTTGGTAAAAAACTTCCTTTTCCTTTCCCTCTTTGCCCCCAAGGAAAAAGTTTTTTGTCCCCACAGACCCCAAAGTGCACCACTCCTCTTTTTCCCTCATCAATTTATGATTCACCTCACTTTCATAGACCCATCCGCTGACACGTCCATCCCAAATATCTGAATACGTTCACCCCCTCAACTCTCCCCCCAATTGATATTCATTTTTTAAATCCCCTAATCTTTTGTTATCCTCAAAAACCCTTTCTCTTTCCTGTATTCCCTTTAATTTTTTTCTTTTTCACACCCTACCAAAATTTACACCAAATTTTGCAAATTCTCTTCAAAACTCCCAAGGCACAGTGTCATCAGCAAAGAGCAGCTTGGGGAACTCCCCTTTGTGTGTGATTTTTATCTTTTAAATCCACCCTCTTGCCCAAACCCTCGCATTTTTTCTTTAAACCCCATTTAAATAATTTAAAAAACCACGGGGACTCACACATCCTTTCTAAAGGCCTACTTTTTCTGGAAAAAATTTCCCTTTTCCTACAACTCTAACTTGAGCCTACTATTCGTAAAAACTCTTCACGTTTTTGTAACCCCACCTCCTACACCATACATTGCAACTTTTGCCCAAATTGCCCCCCCATCCACCTGCATACGCCTTTTCCAAATCCATAAAATGCCACAAAGACCTCTTTTCCTTATCTAAATATGTTCACTTAAGTTTCACTGTAACACTGGGACACAACCCCCTACCTTCCTAAAGCCCCCTTTTTCATCTCTCCCCTTTTCCATATATATAATCATTTTTGGGTCTCCACACAGGGGTGGGCGTAGTCCATTGGTCATGGTCAGGGTGGTCGATGTGGTTATTAGGTTGGGCAATGTAGGAGTTTTTTTTCCCCCCCCCGGGACGCCCGGGCCCTTTCCCATTTTCCACTCCATTGTTTTGGTAATTGATGTTGGGGAGGGGGAATTAGTGGTGGTGATTCACTGGTGGTGAGGGTGTGTAGGGTGACTGCTGGTGGGGGAGGGTGTGTGGTGGGGATTACTGGGGGTGGGGTGTGAGGGTGGTGACTGGTGGTGAGGGTGATGTAGTGGTGGTGACTGACTGGTGGGGAGGGTGTGTAGTGGGGGTCATTCACTGGTGGGAGGGTGATGTAGTGGTGGGATTCACTGGTGGTGAGGGGTGTATGGGGGTGATTCATGGTGGGGAGGGGGTACACTGGTGGGGAGGGTTGAGTGGGGTGATTCCTGGTGGGGAGGGTGACTATGGTGGGGATTCACTGGTGGTGAGGGGGAGGGAGTGGTGGGGACTGACTGGTGGGGAGGGGATACATGGGGGCGAGGGGTGTTTTGGGGTGATTCACTGGTGGTGGGGTGTGGGGTGGGATTCACTGGTGGGAGGGGAGTAGTGGGGTGATTATGGTGGTGAGGGGGATGTAGTGGGGTGATTCATGGTGGTGAGGGGATGTATGGTGGTGACTGACTGGGGGTGGGGTGATACACTGGTGGCGAGGGGGATGTAAAAGGGGGTGATTACTGGGGGTGGGGTGATATGTGGTGGTTTAAATTTACTGGGGGTGGGGTGGGTGCAGTGGTGGGGACTGACTGGTGGGGGGTGATGTAGTGGTGGAACGATGGGGTGAGGGGGATGTGTGGGAGTGATTCATGGTGGGGGGTGATTTTAGTGGGGGTGATTCATGGTGGTGAGGGGGTTTCACTGGGGGAGGGGGATGTAGTGGGGGTGATTCACTGGGGGTGGGGTGACGTGTGGTGGTGATTCACGGTGGGGAGGGTGATGCAGTGGTGGGACTGACTGGGGGGTGAGGGGGATACATGGTGGGGGGGTATGTAGGTGGGGATTCCTGGTGGGGAGGGGGATGTAGAGGGGTTATTTATGGTGGGGAGGGGGGATTAGTAGTGGTGATTCACTGGGGGTGAGGGGGATGGTGGGGGTGATTCACTGGGGGTGAGGGTGATGTGGTGGTGATTACGGTGGGAGGGGGATGTGTGGTGGTGACTGGGGGGAGGGGGATACATGGTGGCGAGGGGAAAGTAGTGGTGGTGATTCACTAGTGGTGAGGGGTGTAGTGGGGGTATTCACTGGTGGTGGGGGATGTAGTTGGGGGGATTCCTGGTGGTGAGGGTGTGTAGTGGGGGTGATTCACTAGTGGGGGGGGATTTTGGTGGGTTACTGGTGAGGGTGTTGACTGGTGGTGAGGGGGATGGGGCTGGTGGTCCGTGTGTAAGCGGGACTTTACCCCCCGGCCACCGGGCCCCCCGGGGTGGGTGGTGGGGAGGGTGGCGGACAGGTGGTGAGGTGTGGACTGGGGGTGAGGGCGGACTGTTTTTTTGGGGTGACGGACTAGTGGTGAAAGTTATGGCGGTGGTGAGGGGGATGAACTGGGGGTGAGGGGGATGGACGGGGGTTTGGGGGGATGGATGGTGGGGCAAATGGGCGGGGTGAGGGTGATGGACTGGCGTTGAGTGATGGACTGGTGTGAGGGTGATGGGGTGGGGGTGAGGGGGATGGACTGGGGGGTGAGGTTGAGGGTGGTGGTGAGGTTGATGGATGGGGGTGAGGGTGTGGACTGGTGGTGAGGGTGATGGATGGTGGTGAGGGTGATGGATGGTGGGGAGGTGATGGACTGGGGGTTTTGGTTATGGACTGGGGGTGAGGTTGATGGACGGTGGTGAGGGTGATGGACTGGTGGGTGGGGTGATGGATGGGGTGAGGGTGATGGGGCTGGGGGTGAGGGTGTGACTTGGGGAGGGGTGATGTAGGTCGTTAGAGGATGGAACTGGTGGTGAGAGGATGGATGGGGTGATTGTGAGGATGGTCGTTAGAGGAGGGCTGGTGGTGAGAGTGATGGATGGTCGTTAGGTGATGGGTGGGGGTTAGAGGAGGGGTGAGGTGAGGTTATGGAATGGTTTGAGGGGATGGAGGGGTTGGTGATGGACTGGGGGGAGAGTGATGGGCTGGTCGTTAGTGATGGGTGGGCGTTAGGTGATGGACTGATGGTAGGGTTTATGGGTGGGGTGAGGCTGATGGATGGGGTAGGGGATGGATGGTGGGGGAAATATGGGTGAAGGGAGGGGGGATGAACTGTGGTGGGGTGAGGGGCAGGGTTTGGGTGAACAAGTGGGGGGGTGATGGATGGGGGTAGAAAATGGACAGGGTGGTGATGTGAGGATGGGGGTGAGAGTGATGGATAAGGTGAGGTGATGGATGGGGGTGAGGGGATGGATGGAGGTGTGGGGAGGCTGGGGGTGGAGTGATGAACCTTGCATTGTGACGAACGACTGCGATTTGATGCGACTGCACTGCGTTTAACGCTGAAGTTATGAAAGACTGACGCCTTTATGAAAGACTGACGCCTGTGATGAACGACTGACGAAATTTTGATAAACTGACGATGTGATGAACGACTGACGACTGTGATGAACGACTTACGACCCTTATGAAAAACAACGATTGTGATAACGACTGAAATTGTGATGAACATGACGATTGGAAAAACACTAAATTTTAGATGACCCAATGACGATTGGTGAAGACGACGGGGGGATGGAAAGGTGTGAGGGTGATGGACTTGTGGTGAGGGTGGGACTTGCGGTGAGGTGATGGACTGGTGGAGAGGGTGATGGATGGGGGTGGAAGGTGATGGAAAGGTTGGGGGTGAAGGAAAAGGGGTGAAGGGGGGAAGTTCTTGAAGGTCTCAAGTTTTTGAAAGCTCGAAGACTTTAAGTTCTGAAAAGGGGAAAATTTTTAAGTTTTTATGCCCACTCAGTCCATGGCTTCAGGGGACCCTCCTTTCTCCTCGGATATTCTCCATTCACCCTTCCCGAGGTCACAACACAAGGGCCCGACAACAAAACAAGGGGGAAAAACAAACAAACAAGACAACAACACAAGGAGGGGACAACAACACAAGGAGAGACCAAAAAGGAGAAAACAAACAAAGGGGAAAAACAAAAACCCAATTTGAGGGGAAACAACCCAAGGAGAGGACAAAAGACGGAAGGAAGGACAACAACCCAAGGAGAGGACAGCAACCGAAGGAAAGGCAACAAACCCAAGGGAGGACAAGAACCCAAGGAGGGACAACGACCCAAGGGGAGTCAAAGACCCCAAGGAGAAACAAACCCAAGGGGGACAACAACCGAAGGAGAGGCAAACCCAAAAACCAGACAACAACAAAGGAAGGAAAACAAACCCAAGGGAGGAAACAACCGAAGGAGAGGAAACAAACCCAAGGAGAGGGGCAACGACCGAAGGAGAGGACAACAAACCCAAGGAGGGGACAACAACACGGAAAGACAGCAACCCCAAGAGAACAGTTAGATGCTATTCTGGGGGGGAAACCCCAAAACGCGCCCAAATATTAACATCCCCGGACGCCTTACCCCCAGGGGCTACCTAGCGAGAGACCTCACTCACCCCTTTGCTCACGAAGCTTGGCCTTGTAACAAATTTTGGAGTTGTATTTATATTTGTATTGCATACTATTAATTTACTTGATTATTTAGCTGTGTAAGTTATTTTAAAAGTTTTTTTTTTTGTACAAATTACTGCCCTAAAACCCGTTTTTTAAGTTTTAAAACTGTCATTAATTTTTACTGTTGTTGTTTTTTTGTTTTCATGTTTTTTCCCACATCGCTGAGATTCAAAGTACATACTTCTCATTCTTCTCTCTCTCTCTCTCTCCCCTTCTCTCTCTCTCCCCCTCTCTCTCCCCCCTTCTCTCTCTCTCTTCTCCTCTCTCTTCTCTCTCTCTTCCCCCCCTTTTCTCTCTCCCTTCCCCCCTCTCTCTTCTTCTTCTCTTCTCTCTCTCTCTCTTTTCTCTTTTTTACACACAAAACACAAACAAAAACAACCCCACACATACGCATACACACACAACACACACACACACACACACACACACCACACACAACACACACACACACACCACACCAACTACGCATACACACACACATAACCATACACACCACCACAACACAACACACACACAACAACACACACAACACACACACATAAAGGTTTGCAAAAAGGCTAGTCCCAGACTAGGGGAAGTGTACGGAAGGTTTGAGGGAAATCGGACTGACGACACGGGAGGACAGAAGGTCAGGGGGTCATGATAACGACATAAAAGATACTGGGGGGAATAGACAAGGGGACAAGATGGGGTTGTTCGGAGAGGGGAACAGGAACAAGTGATCACAACGGAACTAAGACCAAAGATCACGGGACGTTAAAAAAGTTTTTCCCAGTCATAGAGTCGTCAGGAAGGGAATAGCCTGCAATAAAGTATGGAGGCAAAAACCATACATATTTTGAAGAGGTATGATAAAGCTCAGGAAGCAGAGAGAAGAAGGCCCTAGTGGCAATCAGTGAAAAAGGGGGGCCAGGGGCTGAGTCTCGACCCTGCAACCAAAAATTAGGGGTACAATTAGGTGGTACACACACACACACACACAAACACACTCACAAACACACACACACAAAGAAGAAAAACCAACACACACACACACCACCCACAACACACAACCCACACACACACAACACACCACACACCCATCACACACACCACCACCACACGCGCGCCCCCACACACACACACACCAACACACATATATATATTTATAAAAATTATAAAATTAATATATATATTATATATAATATATAAAAATTGTGTAAATGAAGGGTTTAAAGTGGAGACATATAATGTTTTCATTTGGAAATTAAAGACAAAACCGGGAAAGTACAATTTTTTTGGGTAAAAACTCTTCATTAAAAAATATTATTTTTGGCAAATAAGAAAGTGAATTTTTCAGTGTTTTTTTAAAAATATACCCAATGAAGATAGAAACATAGTGAACATGTGAAGACAGTAAAAGAGAGTAAAGACAGAAGTGGAGATGTGAAACGAAGTGGAAATGTGAAAAACAGTATGGGATGTGAAGACATGAAAAGTGAGAGATGTAAAGACGGAGAAGTAGAGATGTGAAGACACGAAAGTAGAGATGTAAAAGATGGAGAAGTGAGAGATGTGAAGACGGGGAAAATGGAGATGTAAAAGACGGAGAAGAAGAGATGTGAAGACGGGGAAAGTGAAGATTGAATAAAGGGAGAGGGGAAGATTTAAACAAGAAAGGGAGAGTAAAGGGCAGGAAAGTGAGAATGTAAGACAGTAAAGGGGAAGATGTGAAGACAGATAAGTGGGGAGTGAAGACATTTATAAGGAGAGATTTGAAGAGGGAAATGAGAGATTTGAAACAGGAAAAGTGAAAACATGTGAAGACAGGAAGTGAGAGTGTGAAGACGGAAGAATGAGAGATGTAAACGGAGAAGTGAAGATTGGAAAAAGGGGAGAAGTGAGAGATGTGAAGAAAGGAAAGTGAGACAGTGAAGACAGGAGAAGTGAAGATGTAAGACAGAAAAGTAAAAGGAATGGAAAACAGGAAATTTGAGAGGGTAAGACAGGAGAAGTGAGAGATGTGAAGGAAAAAGAAGGGGGAAGAGGAAGACAGGAGAAGTGAGAATGTGAAACAAGGAAGTGAGAGATGTGAAGACAAAGAATGAGAGATGTGAAACAAGAGAAGTGAGAGATGTGAAGCCGGGTGAGAGATGTAAAGACAGGAGAAGGAGAGAAGAAAAACAGAAGTGAAGAAGTGAAGACAGAAGGAGAGAAGGAAGCAGGAAAGTAGAGATGTAAAGGGACGGAGAAGTGAGAATTGAAGGCAGAAGGAGAGATGTGAAGACAGGAAAGTGAGAGAATGAAGACAGAAGTGAGAATATAAAGACAGAATAAGATATGAAACAGGAGAAGCTTAGATGTGAAAAAGGAAATAGAGATGTAAGACAGGAAATTTTGAGAGAGAAAGACAGAAGGAGAGATTGAAGACAGGAGAAGTGGAGAGTGAAGACAGAGAAGTAAGATGTGAAGACAGGAGAAGGGAGATGTAAGACAGAAGAATTGGGAGAGTGAATGCAGAAAGTGAGAGATGTAAAAGAAAAGAAGAAGTAGGATGAGAAACACGATAAGTGAGAGATGTAAAGACAGAGAAGTGGAGATGTAAGACAGGAAATGAAGATGTTAAAAAGGAGAATGAGAGAGGGAAAAACGGGGAAGTGAGAGAGTGAAGACAAGAGAATTTGGGGAGAGTAAAGGCAGAGAATGAAGATTAAAAACAGTATAAGGGGAGAGATGTGAAACAGGAGAGTAGAGTGTGAAGACGGGGAGAAGTGAGAGATGGAAACAGGAGAAGGAGAGATGTGAAGACAGGGAAGTGAGACATGTAAAGCAGGAGAAGTGGGGAAACATGTAAAGGGACAGAAGAATGAGAAGAAATACAAAAGAAGTAGAGATTGAAACGGAAAGTTGAGATTGAAACAGGAGAAGTGAGAGATGTAAAGAATATGAAGTGAGAAGTGAAGAGAGGAAAAATGGGACATGTAAGACAGGAAAGTGAGAGATGTAAGACAGAAGAAGTGAGAGATTGAAAAAACGGGAAGTGAGGATGTGAAACAGGAAAGTGAAGCGTGAAAGCAAAAAAGGGAAAAGATGTAAAGACAGGAAAGTGAGAGATGTGAAGAAAAGAGAAGGAAGAGTGAAGACAGGAGAAGTGAGAGAGTGAAGAAGGACAAGGGGAAAAAAGGGAAAAGACGGAAAGGGGGAATTTTTAAGACAGAAAAGTGAGAGATGTAAAGACAGGAAATAGAGAACAGAAGAAAAGGGAAAGGGTTGGAGAATGTGGCAAAGTGGGGGAAGTGAAGACGAAGTGGAGAAGTGAAGCGGAGAAGAAGAGATGGGAAGGAGGAGAATGAGAGATTGAAGACGGGAAAAGTGAGAGTTGTGAAGACGGGAAAAATAAATGTGAAGGCAGAAGTGAGAGATTGAAGACGGGAAATAGAGAAGTGAAGACAGAATGAGAGATGTGAAGACAGGAGAAGCGAGAGATGTGAAGACAGGAGAAGTGAGACATGTGAAGGCGAAGTGAGAGTGTGAAGACAGGAAATGGAGATGTGAGCAGAATGAGAGAAGGAAGACGAAGTGAAGATTTTAAGAAAAAATGAGAGATATGAAGGCAGAATGAGAGATGTAAAGACAGGAGAAGGGAGAGATGTAAAGACGAAGTGAGAGAATGAAGACAGAAGTAGAGAAGTAAAGCAGAAGTGAGAGAAGTGAAGACAGGAGAAGTGAGAATTGAAACGGAAAAAGTGAGAGAGTGAAAGACGGAAAAAGAGAGATAGAAGACAGGAAATGAGAATGTGAAAGACAGAGAAGGAGAGATTGAAACAGGAGAAGTGAGAGTGTGAAGACAGGAATTGAAGGATGTGAAGACAGGAAAGTGGAGGATGTGAAGGCAAAAGTGAGAGAGTAAAACGGGAAAAGTGAAAGATGTGAAACAGAAGTGGAGATGTGAAGACGGGAGAAGTGAGAGATGTGAAACAGAAGTGAGAGATGTAAGGCAAAGGAAAGGATGTGAAACAGGAGAAGTGAGAGATGTGAAACAGTGAAGATTGAAACGGAAGTGAGAGTTAAAGCAGAGAATGAAGTTGAAACGGGGAAAAGTGAGAATGTGAAGACGGAGAATGAGAGATGTAAAGACAAAGTGAGAGATGAGAAACAGGAGAATGAAGATGTGAAGACAGAAGTGAGAGAAGTAAAGGGAAAGAAGTGACTTTACTTAAGGATGTCTAGAACATTACAAAGTTTTTTTTTCTCATCTCCCCTTTCCTTTTTTCCTATATATTGAGAGGAAAAATTATTGCCCAAAAATTAATAAAAAAATTCTTAGAGAAAAAAGAAATCGAAAAATAAGATCACTTTGACTACCACGTTACCGCCCCCGCCCCCTTCGTTACCTTTTGCCCCCTGACCACCACTTACCTTTTGACCCTGACAAACCCACGTTACCTTTGACCCTGACCACCACGTTCCCTTGCCCCTACCTCTACTTTCCTTGACCCTGACCTCTACGTTACCTTGACCCGCCACCACTTTTCCCTTGACCCCTGACCACCACGTTACCTGACCCTGACCCCCACGTTATTTTGACCCTGCCCTTTACTTACCTTGACCCCTGACCCCACGTTCCCTTGACCCTGACCACCACTTTCCCCCGCCCGACCACCACTTCCTTGCCCTGACCTCTACGTTACCTTGACCCTGACCTTATTTACCTGACCCGCCACCACGTTACCTTGACCCTGAAACCCCCACATTACCTTACCCTGACCCCCAATTACCTTGACCCTGACCTCTACGTTACCTTGCCCCGACCTCTACTTACCTTACCCTAAACCTCTACTTACCTTGACCCTGCCACCACATTCCCTTTGACCCTAAACCCTACTTACCTTGCCCCGATCCCTGTTCCTTCCCCCTGACCCTACTTTTATTTTGCCCTGTCCTCTACGTTCCTTGACCTGACCCCCAGTTCCCTTGACCCTGACCTCTACTTTTCCTACCCTGACCTCTACTTTTACCTTGACCCTGACCACCACGTTACCTTGACCCTCCCCTCTACGTTCCCTTTGACCCTACCTCTTCGTTCCTTGACCATGCCCTCTATTCCCTTGACCTGACTACCATTTCCCTTGCCCCGACCATACGCTATTTTGACCTGACCCCCAGCTACCTTTGCCCCTGACCACCATGCTACCTTGCCCCCTGACCCCCACGTTAAACTTACCCGACCTCCACGTTACTTGACCCTGACCTTCAGTTACCTTGCCCTGACCACTACTTTACCTTGCCCCTGACCCCACGTTACCTTGACCCTACCACCCGTTACCTTGCCCCTGACCACCACATTACCTTGACCCTTTTCACCACATTCCCTTTGCCCGACCTCACGTTCCTTGACCCTGACCTCACTTTTACCTTGACCCTGCCTCTCGAAAACCTTTACCTGACCACCACTTTCCCCTTCCCCTGACCTCAGTCCCTTGACCCCTGATCTCACTTTTACCTTTTCCTGACCACTACGTTACTTTGACCATGTCCCCCACTTTTACCTTAAACCTGACCACATTTTACCTTGACCCTGCCTTTACATTCCCCTTGACCCTGACCTCTACTTTACCTTGACCCTGACCACCACGTTACCTTACCCGCCCTCTATTTTCCCTTGCCCCTGACCTCTTCGTTAATTGACCATGACCTCTACTTTGCCTTGCCCCTGACTACCACGTTCCCTTGACCCTACCACTACGCTACCTTGACCCTGACCACCACGCTACCTTTGACCCTGCCCCACCACGTTACCTTGACCACCCCACGTTCCCTTTGACCCTGACCCACGTTACCTTGCCCCTGACCACTCGTTCCCTTTTCCCTGACCTCCACGTTACTTGACCCTGACCACCACTTTTACCTTGACCCGACCACTAACGTTCCCTTGACTCTGCCCACCACTTACCTTGCCCCTTTAACCCCCCACGTTACCTTGCCCCGACCACCACTTCCCGACCCTACCACCACGTTACCTTGACCCTGCCCTCCCGCCCTTCCCCGACCACCACGTTCCTGCCCCCTGACCCCCGTTACCTTGACCCCACACTTCTTTGGTTCGTGTTACATATCATACCTTGCAGACATTCTGTTCTTGAAAACATGCGCAACAAAAATTTTTTATGTACAACTAGAGGGGACAACGTATCATGGACACAACAAGAACTTTTTGTCAACAAAATGTACAATTTTGTATCAGGACCCAAGAACATTTTGTACAACAAAAGAGTGGACAACTTGTATCATCGCCCCAAACAAAAACATTTATGTGCAACATAAGAGTGGACAATTTGTATATGGACACAACAAGAACATTTAGTAGCAACATAAAAGGTCAACTTTACGGACACAACAAAAACATTTATGAGAAACATAAGAGTGTAAAAACTTTATCACCGCCCCAACAAGAAAATTTAGACAACATAGAGTGGACAATTTTGTACTGGACACAACAAGTCATTTATGTAGCAACATTAAGTGTACAACTTGTTTTCATGGACACAACAAGAACATTTATGTAGCAACAAAGAGTGAAACAACTTGTTCACGCCCCAACAAAAAACTTTTAAGTACAACATAAGAGTGGCAACTTGTACATCGCCCCAACAAGAACATTTATGTACAAATAAATTGGAAAACTTGTATCACGACCCCAAAACTTTTTTTTGTAGCAAAAAGAGGTACAACTTTTAAATCGCCCCAAACAAGAACATTTTTTTAGCAACAAAAGAGGGCCCAAATTGTATATCGACCAACAAAAAACATTTATGTAGCAACATAAGATTTTAAAAACTGATCATCGACCCAAAAGAACATTTTGTAGCAAATAAGATGTACAACTTGTATCATCGACCCAACAAGAACATTTATGTAGCAACATAAGAGTGGACAACTTGTATCATCGACCCAACAAGAACATTTATGTAGCAACATAAGAGTGGACAACTTGTATCATCGACCCAACAAGAACATTTATGTAGCAACATAAGAGTGGACAACTTGTATCATCGACACAACAATAACATTTATGTAGCAACATAAGAGTGTACAACTTGTATCATCGACCCAACAAGAACATTTATGTAGCAACATAGAGTGACAACTTGTATCATCGACCCAACAAGAACATTTATGTAGCAACATAAGAGTGTACAACTTGTATCATCGACCCAACAAGAACATTTATGTAGCAACATAAGAGTGGACAACTTGTATCATCGACCCAACAAGAACATTTATGTAGCAACATAAGAGTGGACAACTTGTATCATCGACCCAACAAGAACATTCATGTAGCAACATAAGAGTGGACAACTTGTATCATCGACACAACAATAACATTTGTCAACAATATAATATCTACCAGAGGTGAAAATTTTTCACTGGATAAGCAAGAACAGTTTATATTTTGTTTTGTTTTGTGTTATCTGTTCATGACTAACTTTTTATTTATGTGTCTTATTTGTTCATATGTATCTGTTTATTTGTATGTATCTGTTCATATCCATGTATCTATTATATGTATGTATCTGTTCTTATGTATGTATCTGTTCATATGTATGTATCTGTTCTTACGTATGTATCTGTTATGTATCTGTTCTTATGTATGTATCTGTTCTTATGTATCTGTTCTTATGTATCCATTCTTATGTATGTATCTGTTCTTATGCATCCGTTCTTATTATAATATATATATATATATATATATATATATATATATAATATATATATATATATATATATATATATTATATATATATATATATGTGTGTATATATATATATATATATATATATATATATATATATATATATATATATATATATATATATGTATATATATATATAATAAAGGACACAAGTGCAACTAATGTGACATTTATTGTGGCAACGTTTCGCTCTCCAGGAGCTTTATCAAGCCATTACAAACAATACATGGACACAGAGGGTATAACAGTCGATGGAAGGAAATTGGACGTGAATCCCTGATAAACAACTTATCGTCACGCACCTTAACCGACTACGAAAAACAAGCACTGAGTCTGGGACTCAAATTTACCACCAACATACGCAAACCTAACTATCAACTAAATCTAGTTACCAGGAACCATAGACACAGTGACAGCAACTTCCAGAAGGGTTATATACAGGGCCTTCTCACTGCAGCTTTATGTGAACCTTCTACTTCTAATCTTCCTAGACGATACATCACTGCCCTTAAGAACCTCGCCAACGACCCCAACATTATCGTCACCACCGCCGACAAAAGAGGTGGAGTCGTCATCCTCAACAACACCAGTGACTACAACACTAAAATGATGGACCTTTTGAATGATCAATCTACATACGAACCCATCAGCACTCAACAGTGGGAGACGCTCACCAAAGATTTTCTATACAAAACCAGACAAATACTCAAACGCACTAGAGAAGGGAAGAAACTTCTGTACTTGTTACCAAGCAACAATAAACCAGCACACATGTATGGTTTACCCAAGACCCATAAACACAATATTCCTCTCAGACCAATCACGTCAGGAATAGGCAGTGCTCCACACAAACTAGCCGGAGTTCTTGCCAAACATCTTTCCTGCCTTCTGGGGACCATCAGCCCCGCTCATCTTAAACACTCAGGTGTGACCTTCTCAACCGCATCCGTAACCTCTCCATCCGTAACAAGAAACTAAGCAGTTTGGATGTGACTTCCCTCTTCACAAAAGTACCTACCAAAAAAGCCATCGAGGTTCTACGACGTAAAGTCAATCAGGACCTTAATCTTCCTCTACCTCCCGGAGATTTTGTTGACTTAATTGAACTCTGTGTTAATTTCAACTGTTTTTCTTTCAATAACAAGCTCTACAAACAAACCTACGGCATGGGAATGGGGTCCCCCATAAGTGCCGTCCTAGCCAACTTATACATGGAACACCTAGAGTCCGAACACTTCGCCAACATCATCCCTTCAAGCGTCACTTGGTTACGTTACGTGGACGATGTCCTCGTAATAACTCCAAAACGTTTTGATGTACGGGATCTTCAGGCAAGGCTCAACGCAGTTGAACGGCGATCCAGTTTACACTAGAAGAAGAGTCCAATGACAAGCTACCTTTCCTCGACGTCCTCATTCACAAAGTAGACAACAACCTAAGATTTCAAGTTTATCGGAAACCCACCAATAAAAATGATCTCACACACTTCTATTCCAGTCAGGATACCAAGACCAAAAGAGGCATCATACATCGGGTTTTTCCTAAGAGCATACCGAATTTGTAGTCCTGAGTTTCTTGACGAGGAGTGTACATACATTCACCAAACATTCACAGAGTTACATTTTCCTTCTTTTTTCATCAAAGACTGCAAGAAAAGAGCTCTTCAGATCATAAATTCTCCACGCATCAACACCACTCCCAGCAAAGTTATAATTCTTCCCAACAGTCAGGTTGCACTGAACGTCTCAAAAGCACTTTCACAAGCTAACACCAGAGTCGCCATCGCTTCTAGCACTTCAATAAAGGATCTAACCAGGACAAAATCCAAGCACCACGAACCAGTCAATGCAGGAGTTTTACACTATACCCTGTGGAGGCTGTGACAAGATTTACGTAGGTGAAACAGCCAGAAACCTCGACACCCGCCTCAATGAACACATTTACGCATGTAGGAACGATAACCTGAACAACGCCTGTGTACAACACCGAAATTCCTCCCAATCATCTCATGAAATTCAGAGACGCCCAATTAGTGATCAAAGAAACTAATTTCCGCAGACGCAAGTGCTCGAATCAGCACTGATCGCTGTTTCGGAATACAATTAAACAAAACAACGGCAGCTTCACCATCTCCGAAGTCTTAGCAAGAATCCTCCTGAAAACAGTAAACCCTGCCATCACATAGTCTCTCCTGTTATACTACACAAAGCACAGAGAGTGAACACTGAAACAAGCTGCCTCATTCCAGTTTATATTTGTCCAACCTATTTTTATGTTACCCAAGTAATAACTTTTATATCCTTTTACTCATGTACGAATTAATTGCTCTACCATATTGTATTACTTTTGTCACTACCACTACTACTACTATTACCACTAGTGAACATCGAAATGGTACCTCACTAGTATTCACCTCACTCTGAGCCTTTATATACCTTCTGTGTCCATGTATTGTTTGTAATGGCTTGATAAAGCTCCTGGAGAGCGAAACGTTGCCACAATAAATGTCACATTAGTTGCACTTGTGTCCTTTTACTTTACATATTGTCGGTAATTCTACCAACTTTATTACATATATAAGAACATAAGAACATAAGAATGTAGGAACACTGCAGAAGGCCTACTGGCCCATACGAGGCAGGTCCTTATCAAAACGACATCTACCTAAAGCTACTCAAGTAATAACTCCCGTACCGCTTAACACCAATCAAACCCAGCCCCTCCCACTCATATATTTGTCCAGTCTCTTCTTAAAGCTACCCAAGGTCCTAGCCTCTATCACCCACTGGGAAGACTGTTCCACGCATCTACAACTCTGTTTAGAAAACCAGTACTTACATATATATATATATATATATATATAATATATATATATTATATATATATATATATTATATATATATATATATATATATATATATATATATATATATGCGCAAAACAACCACTGTGAAAAAATAGAGAAGTTCCAAGTGCTTTCGTGACTACTCAACATTATCAAGGAACAATTGTTAATGTGAGTAGTCACGAAAGCACTTTGAACTTCTCTATTTTTTCACAGTGGTTGTTTTGCATATATATATATATATATATATATATATATATATATATATATATATATATATATATATAATATTATATATATAATATATATTATATTATATTATATATGGGAGGGGGTTGGATTTGGAGTGGGAGGGGTTGGATTTGAGTGGGACTTGCACATCAGAGCTTATTTCTTGGGTAGCATTGAAAATTGGGTTGGTCAAATGTTTGTTAGTGGGATGAATTGTAAAGGACCTGCCTAGTATGGGCCAACAGGCCTGCTGCAGTGTTCCTCCTTTCTTATGTTCTTATGTTCTTATATATATATATATGTATTATATATATATATATATATATATATATATATATATATATATATATATATGTGTCGTGCCGAATATGTAAAACTGATCAGTTAGCAAGAACTCATTTAAAATTAAGGTCTTTCTAAAATTTTCTCTTATACGTTTAAAGATATATTTTTTTTCATTAATGTTGATGTAAATATTTATAATGTTGAACCAAAAGGAACTTAGAAAACTTACCTAACCTTATTATAAGAAGAACAATTTTTTTTAGCTTAACCCAACTAATTATATTTTAGATTTGTTTACAATAATTTAATACTAAACAAACACAGTGAAATGTATTTTTTTCGCTAGGTGCAGAATGATTTTGGCGAAATTATTGCATACAAAAATTTTCACTTGTCCTATATGGCAAGATGAGCGTTGCTATTTAATCCAAGATCCCAAGTTCTGCCTATTCGGCACGACATATATATATATATATATATATAAATGTCGTGCCGAATAGGCAGAACTTGGGATCTTGGATTAAATAGCAACGCTCATCTTGCCATATAGGACAAGTGAAAATTTTGTATGCAATAATTTCCCCAAAATCATTCTGCACCTAGCGAAAAAAAATTTTCACTGTGTTGTTTAGTATTAAATTATTGTAAACAAATCTAAAATATAATTAGTTGGGTTAAGCTAAAAAAAATTGTTCTTCTTATAAATAAGGTTAGGTAAGTTTTCTAAGTTCCTTTTGGTTTTCAACATTATAAATTTTACATCAACATTAATGAAAAAAAATTATCTTTAAACGTATAAGAGAAAATTTTAGAAAGACCTTAATTTAAATGAGTTCTTGCTAACTGATCAGTTTTACATATTCGGCACGACAATATATATATTTTATATATATATTATATATATATTTTATATATATATATATATAATATTATATATATAAAATATATTATTATTATTATTATTATTATTTATTTTTTAATAGTTTCCCCTGCCTGCAGGTGAAAGGAATAATGTTAGTGTTTCAGATTGATCGATCCCGGCATTATATATATTATTGTGTCCAGGAGTCCATCTGGTCCCCTAAATTTATTCTCCCTTTCCCACTTCCTATCCTAACTTCTTATCCTTCACTTCCTATCCTACACTTCCAAATCCTTCACTTTTTATCCTTCACTTCCTATCCTACACTTCCTATCCTACACTTCCTATCCTACACTTCCTATCCTTCACTTCCTATCCTACACTTCCTATCCTACATTTCCTATCCTACACTTGCATCTAAGTCTTCCCCAGGTTCATGTGTCCAGGAGTCTATCTGTGTCCCCTCAGATATTCTCCCTTCCTCACTTCCCATCCTACACTTCCTATCCTAAACTTCCTATCCTACACTTCCTTTCCTACACTTTCTATCCTACACTTCCTATCCTACACTCAGTAATCTTGCATCTAAGTGTTCCACAGGTTCATGTGTCCAGGAGTCCATCTGTGTCCCCTCAGATATTCTCCCTTCCCCACTTCCTATTCTGCACTTCCTATTCTACACTTCCCATCCTACACTTCCTACCCTGCATTCAGTAATCTTGAATCTAAGTCACTCAGTAATCTCAACTCTTACATCTAATCCTTCCCCGGGAATTCATCCGTGGGCCCTCGGATGTCTTCCCTTCCCTTGCTGTTCCCGCCCCAGGTCAGCAGTCCCACCCCAGCTCCGTGGATCCAGGTATTCACCCTTCACCACTTCCCTGAGGTCAGCAAGTCCCACCCCAGGTCCGTGGATCCAGGAATTCACCCTTCACCACGTACCTGAGGTCAGCAGTCCCACCACAAGTCCGTGGATCCAGGTATTCACCCTTCACCACTTCCCTGAGGTCAGCAGTCCCACCCCAGGTTCGTGGTTCCAGGTATTCACCCTTAAACCACTTCCCTGGGGTCAGCAAGTCCCACCCAGGTCCGTGGTTCCAGGTATTCACCCTTTCACCATTTCCCCTTTGGGGTCAGCAAGTCCCACCCAGCCGTGGATCCAGGTATTCACCCTTCACCACTTCCCTGAGGTCAGCAAGTCCCACCCCAGGTCCGTGGTTCCAGGTATTCACCCTTCACCACTTCCCTGAGGTCAGCAAGTCCCACCCCAGGTCCGTGGATCCAGGAATTCACCCTTCACCACGTACCTGAGGTCGGGGTCCACGCAAGTCCGTGGATCCAGGTATTCACCCTTCCCCAATTCCCTGAGGTCAGCAGTCCCACCCCAGGTTCGTGGTTCCAGGTATTCACCCTTCACCACTTCCCTGAGGTCAGCAAGTCCCACCCCAGGTCCGTGGTTCCAGGTATTCACCCTTCACCACTTCCCTGAGGTCAGAAAGGGTCCCACCCCAGTCCGGGGATCCAGGTATTCACCCTTCACCACTTCCCTGAGGTCAGCAAGTCCCACCCCAGGTCCGTGGTTCCAGGTATTCACCCTTCACTACGTCCGTGAGGTCAGCAGTCCACCCCGGGTCAGTGTTTGGTATTTACCCTTCACACTTCCATGAGGTCAGAAATTTCAGCCAGCCTTGAAGTACTGTCCTTTAAAATGATATTACTACCCCAAGTGTATTAAAAATCTGTATACGAAGGTAGATGTTATTACAGAGGAGGACACACAGATAATCTGCGCTCTGTAATAACATCCTCCTGGACAGACTCGAACGTCGACTACCTGAGACATGAGAGATCTCTATCACAGTTCGTCCACCAAGAACTGGCCACTAGTCAAAATTTGGAACATATATTTATATTTAATATTGTACCTATATTAGTTATTAGTTTATTCAATTATTTAGCTATGTAAGTGTATTTATGAACGTTTTTATGTGCGTAGATCAGTGTGTGTGTGTGTGTGTGTGTGTGTGTGTGTGTGTCAACGTTTATGTTCCTTGCATGATAACTGTAATCGTTACCAGTTATCTTTATTTTCTTGGTATTGATCTACTTTATTTGCCTGTTACGTTTTTAAATTTCACAAGCGCGCACTCTTCTATACACTCAATTTTTGTAATTTTTAGATACACATGCTATACAAACGTCACACATACAGACGCACGAATAAAGCAACACACACACACACACACACACACACACACACACACACACCTCTGTATCAAATATACACAAACATTTATTCAACAATGCACACACACACACACATATATAATATATATATATATATATATATATTTTAATATATAAAATATATATAAATATATTATATATATATATATATATATATATAATGCCCCTGCTTCAGTATTAGTAGTAGGTAAACACAAATACACCCTCACGCACACCTCACACTTCTACGTCTACGCTACACACACACTTATACATATACACATTAATATGTAAATCATGTGTGCAAACACCGACACTCCTTCAGGAGACAGGACAGGTCCCACCACACCTTCCCGGAGACAGTGCGGGTCACCACACACCTTCAGGAGACAGTGACAGGTCACCACACACCTTCAGGAGACAGTGACGGGTCACCACACACCTTCAGGAGACAGTGACGGGTCACCACGCACCTTCAGGAGACAGTGACGGGTCACCACACACCTTCAGGAGACAGTGACGGGTCACCACACACCTTCAGGAGACAGTGACGGGTCACCACACACCTTCAGGAGACAGTGACGGTCACCAAACCCCCTTCAGGAGACAGTGACGGGTCACCACACACCTTCAGGAGACAGTGACGGGTCACCACACACCTTCAGGAGACAGTGACGGGTCACCACACACCTTCAGGAGACAGTGGACGGGTCACCACGCCCTTCAGGAGACAGTGACGGGGTCACCACACCACCTTCAGGAGAGAGTGACGGGTCACCACACACCCTTCAGGAGACAGTGACGGGTCACCATACACCTTCAGGGGACAGTGACGGTCCACTACGCACCTTCAGGAGACAGTGACGGGTCACCACGCACTTCAGGAGACAATGACGGGTTCACCACACCACCTTCAGGAGACAATGACGGGTCACCACACACCTTCAAAGGGGACAATGACGGGTCACCACGCACCTTCAGGAGACAGTGACGGGTCACCACGCACCTTCAGGAGACAATGACGGGTCACCACACACCTTCAGGAGACAATGACGGGTTTACCACACACCCTTTAGGAGACAATGACGGGTCACCCCGCACCTTCAGGAGACAGTGACGGGTCACCACGCACCTTCAGGAGACAGTGACGGGTCACCACACACCTTCAGGAGACAGTGACGGGTCACCATACACCTTCAGGAGACAGTGACGGGTCACCACGCACCTTCAGGAGACAATGACGGGTCACCACACACCTTCAGGAGACAATGACGGGTCACCACACACCTTCAGGAGACAATGACGGGTCACCACGCACCTTCAGGAGACAGTGACGGGTCACCACACACCTTCAGGAGACAGTGACGGGTCACCACGCACCTTCAGGAGACAGTGACGGGTCACCACACACCTTCAGGAGACAGTGACGGGTCACCATACACCTTCAGGAGACAGTGACGGGTCACCACGCACCTTCAGGAGACAGTGACGGGTCACCACGCACCTTCAGGAGACAATGACGGGTCACCACACACCTTCAGGAGACAATGACGGGTCACCACACACCTTCAGGAGACAATGACGGGTCACCACCACCTTCAGAGACAGTGACGGGTCAAAACCACACACCTTCAGGAGACAATGACGGGTCACCACACACCTTCAGGAGACAATGACGGGTCACCACACACCTTCAGGAGACAATGACGGGTCACCACGCACCTTCAGGAGACAGTGACGGGTCACCACGCACCTTCAGGAGACAATGACGGGTCACCACACACCTTCAGGAGACAATGACGGTCACCACACACCTTCAGAGACAGTGACGGGTCACCACGCACCTTCAGGAGACAGTGACGGTACACCACACACCTTCAGGAGACAATGACGGGTAACCCACACCCCCTTCAGGAGACCCGTGACGGTCACCACGCACCTTCAGGAGACAGTGACGGGTCACCACACACCTTCAGGAGACAATGACGGGTCACCATCTGGAGATGACTCATGTCAACCCAGACATTAACTGTAAGTTAATCAACTTGTTAAAGATCAACACAAGTCTAATTATATTAACTTAGCTTCATCACACATAACTCTTAAGACTGACACAAGTATGTGGGTGTACAACTCACACTACACAGAGTTTACACAGTGAGTGTATATCATCTCATCAAAGACTTCACACAATACAGTGTAGAGATATAAATAATCAAAGACTTATAACAGTAGCATAATGTACAGAAGCAGAAGCAACCTTCACCCTCACACTGACTGCTAACACTAAACATACTAAAGTAATAACGCCGGTTAAAATATACAAATTATTTCATAAACTTTCCATTAAGGAAATTGTTCTCAGTATAAACATATTTGTGCAAAATGTCTTTGTGCAGTTGCATATTACAATTGCTGTTTCAAAAGATTTCTTAACGGGTGAACAGAAGTGTGATTCTCTGTTTATAACCTCAAAATGTTTACGTACTGTTGAAACTACTGAAGCAATGTTGATGTAGAATAATAGTATCTGAGTTTTAATTACATGTATTCATTAGTAAACATCGGTCTTTACAAGTCTAGCTTTGTGTCACACTTTGCTTCTAATACGCTTCAACATCTGCCAGACACAGTGTTCGAATTGTGTTTTTATTATTTTACGTAACACACATGTGGACAGGTAACACACATGGACAGGTAACACACATATGGACAGGTAACACACTCAGATAGGTAACACACATGTGGACAGGTAACACACACAGACAAGTAACACACATGGACAGGTAACACACATGGACAGGTAACACACATGGACAGGTAACACACATGGACAGGTAACACACATGGACAGGTAACACACATGGACAGGTAACAAACATGTGAACACTTAACACACATGGACAGGTAACACACATATGGACAGGTAACACACATGGACAGGTAACAAACATGTGAACACTTAACACACATGGACAGGTAACACACATGGACAGGTAAAACACATGGACAGGTAACACACATGGACAGGTAACAAACATGGACAGGTAACAAACATGTGAACACTTAACACACATGGACAGGTAACACACATATGGACAGGTAACACACAGGTAAACAACAACAGGTAAACTTAACACACATGGACAGGTAACACACATATTGACAGGTAGCACACACAGATAGGGAACACACATGGACAGGTAAAAACACACACAAAGGACAGGTAACACACTTGGACAGAACATATAAACGGTAACACATACACATGAACAGTAACACATTACAGGTAATACACACACACACACCCAAAACACACACACACCCCACACACACCACACACACACACACATACACCACACACATTTCACACACACCATACACACACACACACACACCACACACACACAAAACACACACACACACACACACACACACACACACAAATTTAAAAGGTAACACACACAAATATGGACAGGTAACACGCACACTTGGATAGGTAACACACACATATAGACATGTAGCATACACACATTGACAGGTAACACACATACATCAACAGGTAACACACACACACAAACACACTCACGCATACACATGGACAGGTAACACACACACATGAACAGGTAACACACGCTCACACATGGACAGGTAACACTTAGACAGGTGAGTGAGGACCTATTTTAGCGACTAGTGAAGAGGCGGGTACATAAACTATGAGTCGACCCTTGCAACCACAATTAGGTGAGTACAACTAGGTGAGTACAGGTAACACAGACACATGGGCAGGTAACACAAACATGGACACGTAACATACACATGAACACGAAACAAACGGCTCCCGGACAGATGGCCGACGGACATTTGGCCGACAGACATTTCCCAGACGGACATTTGACGAATGTGGAAGTAGGTGGTGCCCAAGGGTTTGGCAAGTTGAAGAACTCTCTATATTAAGATCCCAAGACGTTGCTGTGTCAGACAGGAATGTAGATGAATGGTTCAGAGAACCGATATGTTGATAAATTAGACATATTTGGATATCTTTAATGAGGAAACGTTTCGCCACACAGTGGCTTCATCAGTACATATAGTCAAGTGTGACACCACCTACGACTGCTGCACCTCTCCTGCCTACAGTATATAAGCCACTTTTTCGCGGATATGCTGCATTCTTTTCATGATTGATGGACTGACCACATCGACTCAAGGTTGAGGGACTGATTACCTCAAAGTCCTCCTGTTCTTCACCATTCTCCTTTGTATGGACTGATGAAGCCACTGTGTGGCGAAACGTTTCTTCATTAAAGATACCCAAGTGTTGCACATGTGTCTAATTTATCAACTTGTCGGGTCTCTGAACCATTCATATAAAACAGATACATACACATGGACAGGTGACACATTTGTGAACAGACACATACATATGGACAGGTAACACATACTTCAACAGATGCATACATATGAACAGATGAATACATATAAACAGATAATGTACATAAGAACAGATACATACATAAGAACTGATGCATAAGAACAGATGCATAAGAACAGATACATACATAAGAACGGATACATAAGAACAGATACATAAGAACAGATACATAACAGATACGTACGTAAGAACAGATACATACACATGAACAGATACATACATAAGAACAGATACATACATATAATAGATACATGGATATGAACAGATACATACAAATAAACAGATACATATGAACAAAAAAGACACATAAATTAAAAAGTTCGTCATGAAAGTAACACAAAGCAAAACAAAATATAAACTGTTTTTGCTTATCCAGTGAAAAATTTTCACCTCTGGTAGATATTATATTGTTGACAAATGTTATTGTTGTGTCGATGATACAAGTTGTCTTCCACTCTTATGTGTTGCTACATGAATGTTCTTGTTGGGTCGATGATACATTGTACACTCTTATGTGCTACGCTAAATGTTCTTGTTTGGGTCGATGATACAAGATGTACACTTTATTTTGCTACATAAATGTTCTTGTTTGGTCCGATGATACAAGTTGTACACTCTTCTGTTGCTACAAAAATGTCTTGTTGGTCGATGATACAAGTTGTCCACTCTTATGTTGCTTAACATAAAAGTTCTTGTTGGTTCGATGATAACAAGTTGAACACCATAAAGTTATGCTACATAAATGTCTAGTTGTGTCGATGATACAAGTTGTCCACTCTTATGTTGCTACAATGAAGGTTTCTTGTTGGGTCGATGATACAAGTTGTACACTCTTATGTTGCTACATAAATGTTCTTGTTGGGTCATGATACAAGTTGTACACACTTATGTTGCTACATAAAATTTTCTTGTTGGGTCGATGAACAATTTTGTACAACCTTAATGTTTGCTACCAATAAATGTTCTTGTTGGGTCATGAAAAAATCAAGTGTCCACTCTTAATGTTGCTACAAAAATGTTCTTGTTGGGTCGATGATACAATTGTCCACTTCTTATATTTGCTAATTAAAAGATTCTTGTTGGGTCATATACAAGTTGTACACTCTTACGGATGCAACAAAAATGTTCTTGTTGGTTCCGATGACCAAGGTTGTACACTCTTATGTTGCTACATAAATGTTCTGTTGAGTCGATCTACAAGTTTGTCCACTCTTATGTTTGCTACATAAAGTTCTGTAGGGTCGAAGTATACACGTGGTTCCACTCTTAAGCTTGCTACCATAAATGTTCTGTTGTGTCGATGAACAAGTTGTCTACTCTTATGTTGCTACTAAATGTTCCTGTTGTCGATGATACAAGTTGTCCACTCTTAAGTTGCTGACATAAAATGTTCTTGAAGTGACGATGATACAAGATTGTCCACTCTTATGTTGCTACATAAATGTTTCCTTGTTTGGGTCGATGATACAAGTTGTACACTCTTATGTTTGCTACATAAATGTTCTGTTGTGTGTCGATGATACAATTTTTGGGGGGGTCAACTCTTATGTTTGGGGCCCTACATAAATGATCTTGTTTGGGTCGTGATACAAGTTGTACCGCTCTTATGTTGCCTTACATAATGTCTTGTTGGTCGATGATACAATTGTCTACTCTTATGTTTGCTACAAAAATTTCTTGTTGGTCGATGATACAAGTTTGTACACTCTTATGTTGCAACATAATTTCTTGTTGAGTCGATGATACAATTGTCTACTCTTATGTTGCTACATAAATGTTCCTGTTGGGTCGATGATACAAGTAGTCTACTCTTTGTTGCTACATAAATGATCTAGTTGGACCATGATACAAGTTGTCCCACTCTTATTATGCTACATAAAATGTTATCTTGTGGGTCTAATGATACAAGTTGAACACTCTATGTTGCTACATAATGTCTTGTTGGGTCGATGATACATGTTTCCAACTCTTATGGTTGCTACATAAATGTTCTTGTTTGGTCGATGATACAAGTTGTCCACCTTTTATGTTGCTACATAAATGTTTCTTGTTATGGGTCATGATTTCAAGTGTACACTCTTATGTTGCTACAAAAATGTTCCTTGTTGGGTCGATGATAACAAGTTGTACACACTTATGTTGCAACATCAATGTTCTTGTTGGGTCGATGATACAAGTTGTAACACGCTATTATGTGTACATATATGTACTTGTGTGTCGATGATACAAGTTGTATAACTCTTATGTTGCTACATAAATGTCTTTGTTTGGTCGATATACAAGTGGTACATCTATGTTGACTACATAAATGATCATGTTGGGTCCATGATACCAAGAACAGAGTGATCCTGCAAGAGTATGAAATGTAGCCCAGAACACAAAGAAACAGTGTGAGGTCAAGGTAACGTGGAGGTGTCAGGTCAAGGTAACGTAGAGGTCATGTCAAGGTAACCGGTAGTGGTCAGGGTCAAGGTAACGTGGAAGTCAGGGTCAAGGTAACGGGTGTCAGGGTCCAAGGTAACGTATAGGTCAGGGTCAAGGTTAACGTGGAGGTCAGGGTCAAGTAAATGTAGAGGTCAGGGTCAAGGTAACGTGGAGGACAGGACAAGTAACGTGGAGGTCAGGGCAGTAACGTGGAGTGTCAGGTCAAGGAAACGTGGAGGGCAGGTCAAGGGAACGTGGTGGGTCAGGGTTCAAGGTACGTAGTGACGGGGTCAAGGTAGCATAGGAGGTCAATGGTCAAAGGTAGCGAGTGGACATGGTCCCAAGTTAGCGTGTTGTCAGGTACAAGGTAAAGTGGTGGTCAGGTCAAGGTAACGTGTAAGAGGTCATGGTCCAAGTTTACCGTAGAGGTCAGGGTCCAAGGTAACCGTTGTGGTCAGGGTCAACAACGTAGAGGTCAGGGTAAGGTAACGTAGGAGGTCAGGGTCCAAGTAAGTAGAGTCAGGGTCAAGGTAACGAACTAGGTCAGGGTCAAGGTAACGACTGGGTCAGGGTCAAAGGAAGCGTGGTGGTCAGGGTCAAGGTAACGTGGAGTCAGGGTCAAGGAACGTGGAGTCAAGTCAAGGAGTAATCGTATTGGACAGGGTCCAAGGTAACGTAGAGGTCAGGTGTCAAGGATTTAACTTGGAGGAGACAGGGTCAAGGTAACGTGTGGTTCAAAGGTCAAGGTACGTGGTGGTCAGGGTCAAGGTAACGTAGTTAGAAGTGTCAAGTGTAACGTAGACGGTCAGGGTCAAGGTAACGTGTAGGTCAGGGTCAAGGGTAACGTAGTGTCAGGGTCAAGTAACGTAGTTGTCAGGGTCAAGGTAAACGTAGGAGGTTCAGGGTCAACATAACGTGTGTGGTCAGGGACAAGATAACGTAGTGGTCAGGGTCAAGGTACATGGTGGTCAGTGTCAAGGTAATGTGGTGGTCAGGTGGTTCAAGGTAAAGTAGAGGTCAGGTCAACGTACTTAGAGTCAGGGACAAGGTAACGTAAGAGTGTCAGTGTCAAGGTAACGGGTGGTCATGGTCAAGGTAACGTAGAGTCAGGGTCAAGGTAACGTAGAGTCAGGGTCAAGGTAACGTAGAGTGTCAGGGTCAAGGTAACGAAGTGGACAGGTCCAAGGTAGCGTGGAGGTCAGGGATCCAGGTAACGTAGAGGTCAGGGTCAAGGTAACGTAGTGTCAGGGTCAAGTAGCGGGTGGGTCAGGGTCAAGGAAACGTAGAGGTCCCAGGGAGAAGGTAGCCGTAGTGGTCAGGGCAAGGTAACATGGTGGTGTCAGGGTCAAGGTACGGGAGGTGGTCCAGGGTCCAAGGAAGCGTGGTGGTCAGGGTCAAGGTAATGTGTTGGTCCATGGTCAAGGTAGCAAGATGTCATGTCAAGGTATCATGGTGGTCAGAGTCAAGGTAGCGTGGTGGTCATGGAAGGTATCGTGTGTTCAGGGTCAAGGTAATGTGGTGGTCATGGTTCAAGGTAACGTAGAGGTCAGGGTCACGGTAATGTGGTGGTGCAGGGTCCAAGGTAATGTGGTGACAGGGTCAAGGTAGCATGGTGGTTAGGGTCAAGGTAACGTAAGTCAGGGTCAAGTAATGTGGTGGTCAAGGTCAAGGTAACGTAGAAGGTCAGGGACAAGGTAACGTAGAGGGTTCAAGGGTCAAGTAAACGTAGAGGTCATGGTCAAGTAACTAAGAGGTTACAGTTTCAAGGTAACGTAGAGGAGTCAGGGTTCAAGGTAACGGGTGGTGGTCAGGGTCCAAGGTATCGTGTAAGTTCAGGGACAATGTAACGAAGAGTTCAGGGTCCAAGGTAAGTAGAGGTCAGGTCAAGGTAATGTGGTGGTCAGGGTCCAAGGGTAACGAAGAGGTTCAGGTCAAGGTAACGTAGTAGGTCATGGTCAAGGTAACGAGTAGAGGTCAGGGTCAAGGTAACGTAGAGTCAGGGTTCCAAGGTAACGTAAGAGTCAGGGACAAGGGTAACGTAAGTGACAGGGACAAGGTAAAATGTGGTGTTCAAAGGTCAAGGTAACGTAAGGTCAGGGTCAAGGTAACGTGGTTAGTCAAAGTAGAACCTTATTTGATCGACCTTCTTTTATTCACTAAGAATTTTTTATTATAAATGTTGGTCAATAATTTTTTCCTCTCAATATATAGGAAGAGGAAAGTGTGCAGATGAAAGAAAAACTTTGTACCTGTTCTAGTACATCTCTTAAGAAAAGTCACTTCCTCTTTCTTCTCCATCACTTCTCTCACTTCTTTGTTTATCACATCACTCACTTCTGTCTTTCCATCTCTTCACTTCTGTCTCTTCACATCTCTCAGTCTATCTCTCTGCTTCACATCTCTCACTTTCTCTTCTCCTGTCTTCACATCACTCACTTCTCCTGTCTTCACAACTCTCACTTCTTCGTCTGTCACATTTTTCTCACTCTCATGTCTTATCATCACATGTCTTACTTACTCCTGTCTTCCACATCTCTCACTTCTCTCCTGTCTTCACATCTCTTCACTTCTCTCCTGTCTTCACATCTCTCACTTTTTCCCCGTCCATCAACAGCTCTCACCTTACTCTCTCCTGTCTTCACATCTCTCACTTCTCCTGTCTTCACATCTGTCACTTCCTCCTGTCTTCACATCTCTCACTTCTCCTGTCAATTCACATCTCATCACTTCTCCTGTTCTTCACATCTCACACTTCTCCGGTCCTTCACATCTCCACCACTTCCCCTGATCCTTCACATCTCTCACTTCTCCTTCTTCACATCTCTCACTTCTCCTGTCATCACATCTTACACATCTCCTGTCTTCACATCTCCTCACATCTCTGTCTTCACATCTCTACACTTCTCCAGTCTTCACATCTCTCACTTCCCCTGTCTTCACATCTCTCGCTTCTCTCCTTCTTCACATCTCTCCACTCTCCATCCTGTCCTTCACATCTCTCACTTCTCCTGTCTTCACAACTCTCCCACTTCTCCTGTCTTCACATCTCTCACTACTCCTGTCCTCAACATCTCTCACTTCTCCTGTCTTCCACATCCTCATCTGATATATTTTAATAAAACACTGAACATTCCACTATTTCTATAATTAGCCAAAGATAATAATATTTATGTAATGAAGAGTTTCTTACCATATATAAGTGTAACTTTCCTGGTTGTGTCTTGAATATACACAAGTGAAACATACATTAAATAATCTCCACTTATCCAACATACATTAAACACAATATAATATATATATAAATATTTATATTATTATAGTATAAATAAATCTATATATATGATATAATAATAAATAATAAAATATATGTATATATGTATATATATGTATATATATATATAAATATATATAATATAATATATATAAATAAATAAATATATATAAATATATAAATATATATATATGTATATATATATAAATATATATATATATATATGTTAATAATATATATCTAATAAATATATTCAAATATATGTATATATATATAAATATATATATATAAATATAAAATAAAAATATAAAATATATAATATATTTAAAATATATAATGTAAATATAAATAAATATATATATAAAAAAATATAAATATATATACTATATGTATAAATATAATATATATGTATAATTATAATAAATATATATATAATAAAAAAATAATGTATAATATAATATGATATATATATAATAAATATATATATAGAAGAAATTATATGTAATATATGAAAATATATAATATGTATCTGTATATATGTATATAGGAATAATATATATATAAATATATATTAGTTAAATATATATATAATATATGAATCATATGTATATATATTAATAATAATATATATATATATAATATATATATATATATGTTATAATATATAAATAATGTAAATAAGTATATAATAAAATATAGAGAATATATGTACATATGTAAAAAATTACTATATATTATAAAAATGTATATATGTATAAATATTATAAATGTATATATGTATATAATCTGTATAAATGTATAAACATAAATAATATAAATATTATGTATAAATGTATATGTATATATGTATATATATACTATGTATAAATTAAAATATATATTATATATATGTATATATGTATAATAAAAAAAAAAATAAATATAATAAAAAATATCTATGTAAAAAGTATTATATATTATATATAAAATATAAGATATATATAAAATAAAATATATAACAGACAAACCATACCACACATACCACACATACACACACAGACACCACATACACACACACACATCACTACACACACAACACACACACACACACACACAACCACACACACATACACACACACAAGCACATCCACACACCAACACACACACACACACCACAACACACACCACACACCCACCAAACACTCATACATACAAATATAGATAGTATAGATGTATATAGATTATACTAAATATTATATAAACATCTAGATAAATATATATAGTAGATATAATATAGATATATATATATAATAAGTAGATATTGAGATAAAGTATGCATAGAAATATATAGTAGAGATAGATGTAAGATATATACCACCGCCACCAATTCCACCCAAACCCACCAAGTAGGACTCCGTTGTGACGCCATCCACGTGCACCCAGGCCCGTCATCAACCCTGAAAGCACCTCGTACCACCCCTCCAACACAATGCATAGGCTCAACCCCTACCAGACGCACCTATACTAGAATGACCACCATCATAACTTCCCAGTTGACTCGACAGAGACTATCAGCTTCCCAAAGCTAGATCGCCTATAACAAGAGACCCCACACTCTCGACCATCCTATCCAGATCCCACACCTTGATACCTATTCCCTGCAGTATCTTGTATAGTCGTTATCTTGTCCTCCCCTAGACCCTATCTGTCCACCATTGTCGTCAGTCCTGTTACCCCACAACCATTCCACGTACGACACATCCCCATGAAACTCAGGACAAGCCATTGTTGTCAAACCTTAGAGATGTTGTGTGTGGTGTGTGTGTGGGTGTGTGTGGTGTGTGTGTGTTTCTTATGTAAGTTGAGTGGGAGGTTAAATTTTTGAGTGTGAAAGTTTGTGTGTGTTTATGAGTTAGTGTGTGTGAGATCTGTGTGTGTATTGTGTGTGTGTATAGTGTAGTGTGTGTCTTTTGTGTGTTATTGTGAGTGTGTTTACGTGTGTGAGTGTGATGTGTGTGCGTAGATATAAATATAAATAATATATATATATATAAATAATATATATATATATGAAGAAATATAGAAAGAGAGAGAGCGATGATAGAGAGAGAGAGGGGAGAGTAGAGCAGAGAGAGTCATGACAACTACTGTGATATGTACTTGTGAATCTCAGCATATCGTGGAGAAACAAGATATGAATAACAAGAGAAAACAACAACAGATAACAATTAATAACAGTTTCTATACTTGAAAACGTGAAGGTTTACTCGTGGACAGTAATTTGTACACCAAAAAACGTTTAAAATACACTTACACAGCTAAATAATCGAGTAAATTAATAATTAATATGCATGCACTATGAAATATAAATAGAACTCCGAAATTGTTACTAAGTGGCCAGAGCTTCGTAGGCTAACTGGGTGAGTGAGGTCTCTCGTCTAGGTAGTCTGCGGGTCAAGGCTGTCCAGGAGGATGTTAATACTGGGCGCAGATTTCTGCGTGTCCTCCCCAGTAATAGCATCTAACTGTTCTCTTGGGTTGCTGTCTTGTCCTTGTGTTGTTGTCCTCTCCTTCGTTTGTTGTCCTCTCCTTCGGTTGTTGTCCTCTCCTTCGGTCGTTGTCCTCTCCTTCGGTTGTTGTCCTCTCCTTCGGTTGTTGTCCTCTCCTTCGGTTGTTGTCTTCTCCTTCGGTTGTTGTCCTCTCCTTCGGTTGTCTGGTTCTGTGTGTTGTCCTCTGCTTCGGTTGTTGTCCTCTCCTTCGGTCGTTGTCCTCTCCTTCGGTCGTTTGTCCTCTCCTTCGATCGTTGTCCTCTCCTTCGGTCGTTGTCCTATCCTTCGGTTGTTGCCCTCTCCTTCGGTTGTTGTCCTCTCCTTCGGTTGTTGTACTCTCCTTCGGTCGTTGTCCTCTCCTTCGGTTTGCTGTCCTCTAATTCGGTTGTTGTTCTCTCCTTGTGTGGGTCCTCTCTTGTGTTGTTGTCTGGTCCTTGTGTTGGTGTCCTCTCCTTGTGTTGTTGTCTGGTCCTTGTGTTGTTTGTCCTCTCCTTGTGTTGTTGTCTGGTTCTTGTGTTGTTGTCCTCTCCTTGTGTTGTTGTCTGGTCCTTGTGTTGTCCTGTCCTTGTGTTGTTGTCTAATGCTTGTGTTGCTGACCTCAGGGAAGTGGTGAATGATGAATATCCGAGGGGACAAGGATGGTCACCTGAAGACATGGACCTGAGTGAGGCATTAATAACTTAATGATCTTCCCTTTCAGAACTTCAAGATCCTACGAGAACTTCGAGACCTTCAAGAACTTCAAGAACTTCACCTTCACCACCATTCCTTCACCCTCACAACCATTCCATCACCCTCACCACAGTCCATCACCCTCTCCATCAGTTCCATCACTCTCACCACAAGTCAATCACCTCACCACCAGTCCATCACCTAATTCAGTCCATCACCCTCACAACCAGTCACTTCACCCTCGTACAGCGTTCATCACAGTTCGTCAGTCGTTCATCACACATCGTTCATTCGGTCATCACAATCGTCAGTCGTTCATCACAATCGTCAGTCGTTCATCACAATCTTCAGTCGTTTCTTCATCACAATCGTCAGTCTTTCACACGTTCGTAAGTCGTTCATCACAGTCTAAGCGTTCATCACAGTCGTCAGTCGTTCATCACAGTCGTCAGTCTTTCATCACAGTCGTCAGTCGGTTCATCACATCGTCAGTCGTTCATCACAATCGTCAGTCGTTCATCACCTCGTCAGTCGTTCATCACAATCGTCAGTCGTTCATTACAATCGTTCAGTCGCTCATCACATCGTCAGTCATTCACCGCAATCGTCAGTCGTTCATCACAATCGTAAGTCGTTCCACAATCGTCAGTCGTTCCACAATCGTGCACAGTTCATCACTCTCACCACCAGTCCATCACCATCACCATCCAGTCCATCACCCTCACCACAGTCCATCACTTCACCATCAGTCCATCACTACAATCCTACAGTCCATCACCAATTCATCCTGTCCAATATCACACGTCCATCACCTCACCACCAATATCCCCATCACCATACACCTCACCATAGTCCATCACCCTCACCACCAGCCATCACCTTCACCACAGTCCATCACCTTCACACCAGTCCATCACCATCACCATCATCCATCACTCTCACCACCAGTCCATCACCCTCACCACCAGTCCATTACCCTCACCACCAGTCCATCAGCCTCACCACAGTCCATCAGCCTCACCACCAGTCATCACCCTCACCATCAGTCCATCACTCTAACGACCGTCCATCACCCTCACAACCATCCTTCACCCTCACAACCATTCCATCACCCTCACCACCATGTTCATCACCTCGCCACCAGTCCATCGCTCTCACCACCGGCCCATCAGCTTCACCAGTCCATCACCCTCACAGATCCATTCACCCTCACCACCAGCCCATCACCCTCACCACAATTCATCACCTTTAACAACCAGTCCATCACTTTCACCACCAGTCCATCACGCTCGCCAACAGTCCGCCCTCACCACCAGTCAATCACCCTCACCACCTGTCCTTCACCCTCACCACCAGTCCATCGTACCATGTCCTCCCCTCACCACCGTCCATCACCCACTACACCATCACCCTCACCCAGTCCATCACCTTCACTACCAGTCCATCACCCTCACCACCGTCCACACACCTCACAAACACAGTCCATCACCCTCAACACCAGTCAATCACCATCAACCTCACCACCAGTCCATCACCCTCACCACCAGTCCATCACTCTCACCACCAGTCCATCACCCTCACCACCAGTCCATCACCCTCACCACCAGTCCATCACCTTTACCACCTGTCCTTCACCCTCACCACCAGTCCATCACCTTCACCACCAGTCCATCACCCTCAACACCTGTCCTTCATCTTCACCATCAATCCATCACCTTCACCACCAGTCCATCACCCTCACCACCAGTCCATCACCCTCACCACCAGTCCATCACCCTCACCACCTGTCCTTCACCCTCACCACCAGTCCATCACCCTCACCACCAGTCCATTACCCTCACCACCAGTCCACCCTCACCACCAGTCCATCACCCTCACCACCAGTCCATCACCCTCACCACCAGTCCATCACCCTCACCACCAGTCCATCACCCTCACCACCAGCCCATCACCCTCACCACCAGTCCATCACCCTCACCACCAGTCCATCACCCTCACCACCTGTCCTTCACCCTCACCACCAGTCCATCACCCTCACCACCAGTCCATCACTCTCACCACCAGTCCATCACCCTCACCACCAGTCCATCACCCTCACCACCTGTCCTTCACCCTCACCACCAGCCCATCACCCTCACCACCAGTCCATTACCCTCACCACCAGTCCACCCTCACCACCAGTCCATCACCTTCACCAAAACTGGTTCCCCATGACACACCTCTGCGAGAATCAGGAGAGCGCAGGAGAGGGGAAAATATCAGGCCCCGAAAAACAACGGGTGGATAGGCACATAAATCTTGTTGGTGGGACTGCGGCCGTAAAACCCTGGAGTCATCACTGAAGACCCCCAAAAGGTGGACCTCTCAGGCCGTCACCTACATGTCATTCCAAGGACCCTGGAGTCACCCCAGCGGTGATCCAAAAAGGAAAAATTGAAAAAGAGTCCTGGAGAACCAAAACACCTCGGATCAAAAGACATGACCCAAACAGTGGAGGGCATCACTGCCAGCCCCACATTCACTAAAACGTTAGGTCCAACAGTCCCTATACCAACATAAAACAGAGGCGAGGCATTCCAGCCAACACCTAAAAAGCGTAGCATACCTTACCTAGGCATGGCCTTTGATGTGACTACCCCCCTAAATACACAAACACTAGGGAATCCTGATACCTCCAGCTCCAGCTCAACCTGCCCTTCTCCTTTGGGTGGTCCAGGGTTCCATCTACTCGTCTACCGCAAATCACTGAAAAATAAGAATAGATAAGTGATCTATACACTACATCGTGCACTTTAAACACAAGACAAGGTATTAGCAACCACATTCTCCGCTCCCTTCACATAATGAATCACAAGATTAAGAAGTTGGAGAAACATGGCCCACCTATGTAAGTCTCTGACTGTGGTGCCTCATAAGTGAAGGAAACATAAAGGAATATGGTCACTATACACATTATAGGGTGAACTGATGAAGATATATGCACCTCAAAATGTTGCACTGCCAACACAAAAGCAAGAGCCTACTTTTCTATGGCGGTATAACTTCTTTGGTGCCTGCTACTTTTTGCTGAGAAGCAGCCGAGTGGCATTACTTCTCCTGCTCTACCCTGCAACAAGACTGACCCAACCTCTGTATCATTTTGCAAAACCCGGGGTGGGTAACTCAGGATTACACATAAAAGATCTTGAGAGTTAATGGCATACAAAAGGTACATGCACAGATATATTAAAGTTACAAATACGGGTGTGTCCTTGGCACACATGGTCATGGGAAGCAGATGACCCACCCACTGTTCATTTACACAATTTGCATGTAGTTCATAAAGAGGAGACAAAACCTTATTTTTTAACTGTACCTGGCGGCAGTCAGTGCACGTTTTCAAGGTATCACCTAGTGTGAGACCAGTAAAAGACAACGTCCACCGACTCTCGCTGGATACAAACACAGTCTCTAGAAATAAACACTTCACTTCCTTCAAGGAACCTATTTCACCCCAGCTTACATCATGCCAGGCCTGCTGACATTTCACAAATTCGGAAACCTCTACCTCATGGGGTTTAACATGGCCCCATTTTTCAGCATCCCAAAACTCTTTCACTAAGGTGCACCATGGCTGAGCCAACACTTCAACCAGTCTTTCAGAAGATCCAAATCTTCCACAATCTCTTACAATTTTTCCTGCTTACATTATCTTTCTCAGGGACTTTATCCATCATCATTTTGAAGTCACCACACAGTTCCATCATAGCCTTCCCAGGACCCGGTTCCAATGCCAATCCCAGCTCTCCAGCTTCCAGAATGTGTGGCACCACCTCATAGTCCCACGTCATCCTGGGCGGACTGGCAGACTGGTGCACTAGTACCATCGACCTCATCTTAGCCAAGAATTTTCTGAAACCGAGAAAAAATACCGCCGGGGAAACATCACCATCCTCACGTAGCACATGACTTAATGATTCCAGAGTGCTTCCCCACACGATAATGAAAGGGAGAGGAATTCCCTCCTTCCAGTCCTTCTGGTACTGGGTAAAACAAACATGCATTGCCCTGAGAGACTGGGAAAACCATGGTGCTTTTCTTTGACTCCTAGGATGATATACATTGGTAAATTTAACCTCAAGTAGGCCTCTCAAAACTACATGACATTTCATAAAATATGACTTCTGGATGATTTGTGCAAAGCCTAAGAGACAAAAATGTTTCACCAGAAATCTGAAAACCACACACACAAAATTAATCAGAAAGGGTATAGACTCTGGTAACCTGTTAGAAAAAGAATTTATTAATAAACACTGATTATTTAGCTCTCCCGTCTTAACACTGAAATGCCGTTCCTTCAGAATCTGTAAAAAATACTGACAAAGACACTTTTATAGTTCTGCCGCGGCCACGTAAGCACAGGTCCTCTTAAAAAGAGTCTTGCTCATTTGATCAACTCTGCAAAATAAACACTTGGTAAATTTGGGAACCACATCCTCCGCAACAACTGATAAATGAATAGCGTTCCGGAGGTCACAACCTTCCCGGGCCTCACTCAGCTACTGCAGAGTCAGGGGATTTTTTCCCACATCAGCACCAAGACCACTTCTCCAACCGAGTTCCGGTTGAGCCGGTTCATCACTGCTCAGAGTCTCCTGCAGGTCAGACTCAATGAACAGGCTCCCCATGCCCAAACCATCACCACAGTGTGCAGAAGGGTCACAGGGAGGCACAGCTCCTGCCTTGTTCCCTTGTTTAGTCCGAAAGCACATTGAAACATTTTCAGGTACCGTTGCTCCAATTGGGTCATTACCACCTTGTAAAGCAGGGTCCTGCAAAACCAAACATTCCTCACTTTTGAGGAGTCCCACAACGTTGTTGCCTAGTAGAAGGTCAACTCCTGCAAAAGGTACATCTTCTGCAATACCTACAGGTAGGTACCCAGGCTGGTACGCAGACTCTACCCATAAACCTGTGCACTGGAGTCCTGACAGGGACTCCAGTTTTCCCTTTAAGAAAAATGTCCAATCCGGTGTAGGTGTCATCCGACACTGGCAATACACCCCTGTGAAGCAAGGTGTATGTGCTACAAGTGTCCCTCAAAGACATAAACCCGCCTTGACCCTACCTTCATTTTGGTGTAAGGCCACAGTAGACTTACTTGAATAGACCTTCATCCGAGGTCAAAGACAGCTGGTCTTCTTTGGATACCTTGGGGCAAGACTGCAATGCAAGCCACATCATGTGTAATCGGTGTATTTACTGGAGAAGCATCTGCCGCAGCCTGGTCCCTAAGCATCTTTCGACAATATGGCTGCAGGTGGCCCTGTTTATTGCAATATGTACAGTGATAAGGTTTAAAGGCCCCCTGCCCATTTGACATAGGTTGGATCCCTTGGTTCTGGGGAACTGGGCTCGTCCCACCTGATCCTTGTAGTCCTGAACCTGTGACAGCTGACTTAAACCTCCTCGAGTGGGTACTGGTAAATTAGGGTTATTAAAACTCTTGTGTTATTAGGCTGATAAATGGGTGGCTTAAACTTCTGAAATTTCTTATTCCTATTGGTGGGTGGAGAAAACTTACCATTATTAGTATGTGGTGGTGTGGTAACTGCTACCAAATTTTGGTTAGCTAAAAATCTGTCACCCAGCTCTAAAGCATTATTAAAATCATCAAGATCCTTCTCCTCAAGATATCCCTTAAGGCCAGAAGGAACATTTCCCAAAAGATCCTCTAACAAAATTAAGGTAATTACACCTTCATAATTGCCTACCACCCCCTTTGAGCGACACCACCTATTTAGAAGTGACATCTTCTCCTTACCATATTCCACCAAAGACTGCCCTGACTGAAACTTTAGTCCTCTGAATTTCTGCCGGTACCTTTCCGGCAACATTTGATAAGCCAGTAAAACACCTCTTTTAGCTTATAGAATCAGAAAAGGCAGATCCTTCTAAAGAACTAATAGCCTGTAACCCTTTACCAACTAATTGGGTTCTTGCTAATGTCGCCCATTCCTTTTCCGGCCAAACTTGGGATTTGGCCGTACTTTCAAATAACAGAAAAAACTGGTCTGGGTCTTTCTCTAGGAATTTGGGCACCAAATTTTATGGCTTTATACCACATGAAAAACATCTACCCTTGTGTCTGTGTCTGGGTGAGAAGCAAGCTGCCTCTCTTTAGCTCTTTCTTGAGCCCTAAGCTCCTCTAAGGCTCTCTGTTCCTGGATCTTTGTACGCTCAATCCTTAACCGTTCCTTTTCTTCTGCAACTAGGGTTAATTTCATTTGTAAAATTACTACTTCCTTATCCAGGTCCCTATCATGGGGATGTGATTCAATGTCACCTTCCAAATGCATGTCATCCTCGGAATTTTCACCAGTGTCAGCCATTTTGGGAAATAATAGCAGCAAATCTTACTACCAGTCACAGAACTTACTGATATAAAATAATAAAGCACACAGCAAGGTACATATACTGAAGTAGTATATTCACAAGGAGTTGTCATGTGACTCCCTCAAATTAAACAGGATTGCACACAAAAAGAAAACCCTGGAAGAAAAAAAAATAAGCTACTGCACTTGCAAAGGTAAATTATTTCCAGAAATTTAGGTGAGCATGAACCCCCTAAAAATCAGCAAGATTGTACCTGCAAGGGTAAATTATGCACAAAATATCAAGTATTAATAACACCCTAAAAATCAACAATATGGAACAGAAAGGTAAATGATTTATAGAGTATTAATTAATAATAACACCTAAAACCAGCAATATTATACAGAAAGGTAAATTATTTACAGGGTATTAATTAATAATAACACCCTAAAAACCAGCAATATTATACAGAAAGGTAAATTATTCACAGGGTATTAATTAATAATAACACCCTAAAAACCAGCAATGTTGCACACAAAAGTAAATTATTCACAGGGTATTAGTTAATAATAACACCCTAAAAACTAGCAATGTTGCACACAAAAGTAAATTATTATTTTAGGTATAGTTTTAGTGAATGCTTCCTCTGACCAAACCCAGTAAAGAAGATCATTGACTTTCAGGTTGCAAACTTGATTACCACATAAAATTGACAATTCTCCCATTTACAGTGCCCCAGTTACACAGAAAATGGGATAGCTGGGCTTGAGCCTGTCTAAGGAAAAGGTAAAAATTTAAACATTCTCAAGCCCAAACAGGCCACCCAGGTCTATCCAGCAAACAAACGCGCTGAATAGTATATGTATTAAAGGGGTTGGGTACCAGAGGGTCTAGGCAAAAATCCCAATAGGAAAATACATCTATTAGTCACCTCACCCTACTAATCCAGAAAAACCTAAACGCCAACTGAGTGGTCACATAGCAACAGCTGGCTTGAGGTCCACCACATAACCACTATGGCCCGTCAGTGCAGGCCCACTCTACTCACTCCAACTCATTTCTTATTTACTCACTCCTCCCACAGACCCTGACCATGTCAAGCCTGGTGAACATACAGGAAGCCATAGAGCCTATGCTGAGTTGGTAAAACAACAAAGGCTGATCAACTACAACTTATCTTAATAACAGCATCTCGAGCCTCAGCCTCTACACACCATGCTAACGTCACGTGACCCCCTAACCACGCTTACTCTGCGTACCCAAACATCCTTGGAAAATAAATCATTAACAGAATTTCTTTATAATTACAGTTAGAGTACTTTACAGTACCCCCAAAGGCACATTATGAATTATAAAATTATTCTTTACAACTATAATATTCATACTATTATGGCACACTTCTCCACTATATGTACACTACCATGTCATGCAGAACCCTGCATAACACATGTCCTATGATTTAGAGGTAATTTTAAAAGACTTGACACTGAATAAATATGAAATTGAGGATCATTCGAAACAAACACTTAAATTCTTAAGAGTAGACATTGGTTGTGTTAGATTGCAGGATTCTATGAGTTTGTTAAATGTAACTCTTTCCAGTTTAGCAGAACAGCATATCAAGGCAGGTATACGGAAATCATTCTCAAGGATGCACCTAAGGAAGTGATACTCTTATTATGCAAAGGAAAACAGGTGCTGTGTTATGACTATATTGACAGTTTAAAAAAATTCCAGGAAACAAAGTTGCCAAGAGGAAATTTTTAATTTATTGAGAAACAGTCATATTAGCCAGGAAGATTATGACCAAGTTGTGAAAGTTGTCCAGTTGGGGGAAATACAAGATTTTACGTGATTACTTGATGTTGTTTCTCAAGACAGATGTGGGATTGTTAGCTGATATCTTCATGGAGTGGCATAAAACACTTAAAGATATTTATAATTTAGACGTTAGTAGTTATATCAGTTTACCCTCTTTCATTATGGATTTTTTTTGTTAAAAACAAAAGTAAAATTAGATATGTTACATTCCCAAGAATTATATCGTCTGATCTCAAAGGGGGATTCAAACAATATACCAAGACGGATAAATTCTTAATTAACCCCAATTTTGAGAGTGGGATGGGTACTCATATTGTATATCATGACTTTAATTCACTGTATACCAGTGTTATGGTTGAAGCTCTACCGCAAAATGGTACAAGAAAATCATCGAATGAAGAAAATATTTGATTCCTTGATTTGTGGTTAACAAAGGTATCATGTGAGGGGGATAAAGGTTATTATTGTATTGAATGTGACACCAAACCAGTGAATCCTGAGGTAGCTAGACGTACAGTGAACTTCCTTTGATATTATCACACATGAATATATTAGAACACATGTTACCTCCTTATTCTGAGTCTGTTTTGAAAAAAGAAAGTAGAAAGATACCCAAATTTAATACGAAATTAGTGGCTGCCCATCTTCCACAGAAACATTATCTAGTGAGGTTGGAATTACTTCATCTTTTAATGGTTCTTGGGTTGGAGACAGAAAAGGTTCATGAAGTATATGAATATAATCAGCCAAAAACATTAGAGCCCTTCATTAGAACTAATATTGAACAACAAACTACTACACAATGTTCCATCAAGTTTAAGCTGACTAACAATGCCATTTACGGTAAATAATTACTTAATATTACAAAATATGGTGAGACCTATACCTGGAGTTTACCTGGAGAGAGTTCCGAGGGTCAACGCCCCCGCAGCCCGGTCTGTGACCAGGCCTCCTGGTGGACCAGAGCCTGATCAACCAGGCTGTTACTGCTGGCTGCACGCAAACCAACGTACGAGCCACAGCCCGGCTGATCAGGAACCGACTTTAGGTGCTTGTCCAGTGCCAGCTTGAAGACTGCGAGGGGTCTGTTGGTAATCCCCCTTATGTATGCTGGGAGGCAGTTGAACAGTCTCGGGCCCCTGACACTTATTGTATGGTCTCTAACGTGCTAGTGACACCCCTGCTTTTCATTGGGGGATGGTGCATCGTCTGCCAAGTCTTTTGCTTTCGTAGTGAGTGATTTTCGTGTGCAAGTTCGGTACTAGTCCCTCTAGGATTTTCCAGGTGTATATAAATATATAAAGGATGAGAAAACAATTACTAGAGCTGTCAGTGACCCTTTTTAAAAAATATTAAGTATTTAATCCAAGACAAAGGAATTTGCATATTCACCAAACCGAAATTAACTGGTAATCAACCTGTTTATTTCGTATTATTATTATTGTATTATTTTTGGTATAAAGTCTTAAAATAGCATTATGGAGATGATATAAGACTACTGTACAGTGATACCGAGTCCTCGAATTGAACAGTAAACTGTTGGTAGAATATATGAACTTTCAAATTTGAGTCATGATCATCCATTATATGATAACAGTAGGAAAGGTGAGTTAGGCGAATTGAAATCTGAAATGAGTTATAATATTAATGAGTTGGTTGCTCTAAAAGCAAAAATGTATTCTGTGAAGATCACTGGAAGAACAAGTAATGTCAGTAGAGACATTTCAGACCATTGTTAACTCATGGTGGTATAAAAATGTTTTCGGTAAAGTTTATAAAGAACTATTGAAGTGTAAGTCTATTAGTAATGTCACAGGAGAGATATGTAAAGATAAAAAAGAAAGGATTGTCGGCCTTTGATGATAAAAGGCATCACTTGAACACCAAACATTCCTTGGCTTATGGACACCCTGATGGACACCCTGATGGACACCCTGATGGACACCCTGATATTCCAGCATCTAAACACAGGAGACTAAATAATTCCTCGCTGTGTTGTACATAAACTGTGATGAAGTTGTAAAAAAATTGTAAAAATGTTGTACTGGAGAAAATGTATCTTTTTGATGTATTATGTAACTTTTATATTGAAATATATAACAAATAAAAATTTGTGAAATTAATATATGTATTCATTTACCACTTGTATTACCACTTATTTGCATTACCTCTGTATTGAATCATCTATATCTTAATAACTCTAAAAATGTGTAACTCCAGAGCACTAAAAACACATGGGGGTTTAGCGCAAAATATGTTATCCAAAGTTAACAAGCAATTTGGTGGTAAAGTATACCAGGGTATTACCTCTAAAAATTGGATCCCAGAGCTGTATTATGACATGTTGGTGTTTACCAGAAGTGCGAATATTTACTTACATACGAATTCGAAAATCGAGGTAAAATTCATAGTAAGATATCTGCCCGAGGGTAGAGGAGATATCTTAGTTTGAAAAATTGGGATAGACCAAAAATTGAAAAAAAAAATTTGAAAAAATTGGCAACACTCGAAAAAATTAAAAATTTGGAAAATTTGGCAGCACCTTGGAAGGAAATTTTGGCAACACTTCCGAGAAATTTGGAAACCCACCATGGAATATGCCCTTAGAGGGTAGCGAGCGGGGTCACGTGGAGGAAAATAAAAAAATGGGGAAAGGGTGGCCGAGGGAGGCGAAAGGGAGACCTGGGAATTGAAACCTTGGATCTTGGACCTGTAGTCAAGAATATTTTAGTGAATAAGTATAGAAAACCAATCTCTTGAGAATGTGAGTGAATTTGTTATGCAAGGGTACAAAGGAGAGAGAGTGAGAGAGAGAGAGAGAGAGAGAGAGAGAGAGAGAGAGAGAGAGAGAGATTGTGGTAACTCTGCATTAGCAGTATGGCGTATGGGAATGAGTGTGACTTCTGTATGAATGAGTGAACCAGTCCCCTCGGATGTTTGAAGTGTAAATAACAACAGTGATAGAAGAGGGAGCAGCAAGGGTAGAAACAACAGTACAACAGTAGTAACACAGTGCTCTCAGTGGTGATGACAATGATTTTACAATTTTTAGATTTTGCCACTAAAGTGGCTGGTTTATTGTGCTCCCTATATCCACCCTGTGGACGGTAGCGACAATAGCCAACAGTGGTAAACACATCACTGGTAGCACATTGCTCTCAGTGGTGCTGACAGTGACAATAACCATCAGTGGTAAACACATCACTGGTAACACAGTGTTGATGGAAGACAGACAGATAGTCAAACCTGGGTTTACGTACATAAATTCCTTCATTTTCATAACAGAGGCCTACCTAATGGGTGGATCGACACCATGCCCAGCTCTTCTAGGGTAGGGTAGGGTAGGTGCCTGAGCCAGAGCTTGCAGCTCACAAGACTGTCGTTCCCATTAGCCCCCTTGGGGTGGGGATGGCAGACCAGAGAGGCCTAGCTTCTCCCTACGAGCCCCGTGAGGGATGGAAATGTGGCTAGGCCTAGGGACAGTTGGTCTCAACGATAAGGGGAGGGTACTAGTGCCTCCTCCCATGGGAGAGTTAGGTCTCAGACACTCCCTAGACAAGGAGCCAAGGCCGGGCCACCACTTGGAGAAGGCCCGGGCCGGGAGGATACCGGCGTATCAACAAGAAGAAGAAGCCTACCTAATGTCACTAATATTTGGAAAGCTGATAAATAATCATAATAATATCACATATACAAGTACATGATACAACTATTACAGATGTAAACCCGTCTAGAACAATGAAAAATTAGAGGGAAACCCGTCCAGAGCAATGAAATATTACAGAGAAACCAGTCGAGAACAATGAAATATCAAAAGGAAACCCGTCCAAAACAATGAAATTTGACAGCGAAACCCGTCCATAACAAAGAAATATGCCAGAAAAACCGACAAGAACAATGAAATACGGCAGGGAAACCAGTCGAGAATAATTAAATATGACAAGGAAACCCGTTCATAACAATGAAATATGAGAGGAAATCCCTTCCAGAACAATGAAATATGACAGGGAAACCCGTCCAGAGCAATTAAATATGACAGGGAAACCCGACCTGAAAAATCAAATATGACAGGGAAACCCGTCCAGAACAATGAAATATGACAGGGAAACCCGTCGAGAACAATGAAATATGAGAAGGAAACCCGTGCAGAAGAATTCAATATGACAGGGAAACCCGTCGAGAACAATGAAATATGAGAAGGAAACCCGTCCAGAATAATGCAGTATGACAAGGAAACCGTCCAGCACAATGAAATATGAGAAGGAAAACCGTCCAGAACAATTAAATATGACAGGGAAACCCGTCGAGAACAATGAAATATCAGAAGGAAATCCGTCCAGAACAATGAAATATGACAGGGAAACCCGACCAGAACAATGAAATAAGAGAGTTAAACCAAAATAGAACAATGAATTATGACAGGGAAACCGTCCAGAACATTGAAATATGACAAGGAAACCAGTCCAGAATAATGATATATGACAGGGAAACCCGTCCAGAACAATGAAATATGAGAGGGAAACCCGTCCAAAACAATTAAATATTAGAAGGAAACCCGTCCAAAACAATGAAATATGAGAGGGAAACCCGTCCATAACAATGAAATATGACAGGGAAACTCGTCCAGAAGAATGAAAAATGAGAAGAAAACCAGTTAAGGACAATAAAATATGACAGGGAAATCAGTCTAGAACAATGAAATATGACAGGGAAACCAATCCAGAACAATGAAATATGACAGGAAACCCCAGTCCAAACAATTAAATATGACTGGGAAACCCGTCCAGAAGAATGAAATATCAGAAGGAAACCCGTCCAGAACAATGAAATATGAGAAAGAAACCAGTCCAGAACAATTAAATATGACAGGAAAACCCGTCCAGAACAATGAAATATGACAAAGAAACCTGTCCAGAACAATGAAATATAACAGGGAAACCCATGTAGAACAATGAAATACGACAAGAAAACCCGTCCAGAACAATGAAATATGACAATGGAAACCGTCCAGGACTGCGAAATGTGACATTGAAACCCACTCAGAACAATGAAATATGAGAGGGAAAGCCGTTCAGAACAAATAAATATGACTGAGAAACCCCTTCAGAACAATTAAATATGACAGAGAAACCCGTCGACAACAATGAAATATGAGAAGGAAACCCGTCCAGAACAATGAAATAAGAGAGAGAAACCCGTATGGAACAGTGAAATATGAGAAGGAAACCCGTCCAGAACAATGAAATATGGCAGGGAAACCCGTCCAGAACAATGAAATATGAGAAGGAAATCCGTCAAGAACAATGAAATATTAGAGGGAAACACGTCAAGAACAAGGAAATATGAGAAGGAAACCCGTCCAAAACAATGAAATATGACAGGGGAACCCGTACAGAACAATGAAATATGACTGAAAAACCCGTCCATGAGAATGAAAAATGACAGGGAAATCCGTCCAGAACAATGAAATATGAGAGGGAAATCCGTCCAGAACAATGAAATATGAGAGGGAAATCCGTCCAGAACAACGAAAGATGACAGGGAATCCCGTCCAGAACAATGAAATATCAGAAGGAAACCTGTCCAGAAAAATGAAATATGACAGGGAAACCGGTCCAGAACAATGAAATAAGAGAGTGAAACCCGTCCAGAACAATGAAATATGAGAAGGAAATCCGTACAGAACAATGAAATATGAGAGGGAAACTGTTCAGAACAAAGAAATATGAGAAGGAAACCCGTCAAGAACAATGAAAAATTATATCGAAACCCGTCCAGAACAGTGATACATGAGAAGGAAACCAGTCCAGAAAACTGAAACGTGACACGAAAACCTTTCCAGAAAACTGATATATGACAGGGAAACCCGTCCAGAACAATGAAATATGAGAGGAAAACCCATCCAGAACAATTAAATACGAATGGGAAATCCGTCCAGAACAATGAAATATGAGAGGGAAATCCGTCCAGAACAACGAAAGATGACAGGGAAACCCGGCCAGAACAATGAAATATCAGAAGGAAACCCGTCCAGAAAAATGAAATATGACAGGGAAACCCGTCCAGAACAATGAAATATGAGAGGAAAACCCATCCAGAACAATTAAATGTGAATGGGAAATCCTTCCAGAACAATGAAATATGAGAGGGAAATCCGTCCAGAACAATGAAATATGAGAGGGAAATCCGTCCAGAACAACGAAAGATGACAGGGAAACCCGTCCAGAACAATGAAATATCAGAAGGAAACCCGTCCAGAAAAATGAAATATGACAGGGAAACCGGTCCAGAACAATGAAATAAGATAGTGAAACCCGTCCAGAACAATGAAATATGAGAATGAAATCCGTCCAGAACAACGAAATATGAGAGGGAAACCCGATCAGAACAATGAAATATGAAAAGAAAACCCGTCCAAAACAATGAAATATGACAGGGAAACCCTTCTAGAACAATGAAATATGATTAGGAAACCCGTCAAGAGCAATGAAATATGACAGGGAAACCTGTCCAGAACAATGAAGAATGACTGGAAAACCTGTAAATAACAATGAAATATGACTAGGAAACAGGTCTAGAACAATGAAATATGACAGGAAAAACCCATCCAGAACAAAGAAATATGAGAATGGAACCCGACCAGAACTACAAAATGTGACAGGGAAACCAGTTCAGAACAATGAAATGTAACAGGCAAAGCCGTTCAGAACAACGAAATATGACAGAGAAACCCCTCTAGAACAATTAAATATGACAGAGAAAACCATCCAGAACAATGAAATATCAGAAGGAAACCCGTCCAGAACAATGAAATAAGAGAGTTAAACCAAAATAGAACAATGAATTATGACAGGGAAACCGTCCAGAACATTGAAATATGACAGGGAAACCAGTCCGGAATAATGATATATGACAGGGAAACCCGTCCAGAACAATGAAATATGAGAGGGAAACCCGTCCAAAACAATTAAATATTAGAAGGAAACCCGTCCAAAACAATGAAATATGAGAGGGAAACCCGTCCAGAACAATGAAATATGACAGGGAAACTCGTCCAGAAGAATGAAAAATGAGAAGAAAACCAGTCAAGGACAATAAAATATGACAGGGAAATCAGTCTAGAACAATGAAATATGACAGGGAAACCAATCCAGAACAATGAAATATGACAGGGAAACCCGTCCAGAACAATTAAATATGACTGGGAAACCCGTCCAGAAGAATGAAATATGACAGGGAAATCCGTCCAGAACAATGAAATATCAGAAGGAAACCGTCGAGAGCAATGAAATATCAGAAGGAAACCGTCCAGAACAATGAAATATGAGAAAGAAACCAGTCCAGAACAATTAAATATGACAGGAAAACCCGTCCAGAACAATGAAATATGACAGGAAAACCCGTCCAGAACAATGAAATATGACAAGAAACCTGTCCAGAACAATGAAATATAACAGGGAAACCCATGTAGAACAATGAAATACGACAAGAAAACCAGTCCAGAACAATGAAATATGAGAATGGAAACCGTCCAGGACTGCGAAATGTGACATTGAAACCCACTCAGAACAATGAAATATGAGAGGGAAAGCCGTTCAGAACAAATAAATATGACTGAGAAACCCCTTCAGAACAATTAAATATGACAGAGAAACCCGTCGACAACAATGAAATATGAGAAGGAAACCCGTCCAAAACAATGAAATAAGAGAGAGAAACCCGTATGGAACAGTGAAATATGAGAAGGAAACCCGTCCAGAACAATGAAATATGGCAGGGAAACCCGTCCAGAACAATGAAATATGAGAAGGAAATCCGTCAAGAACAATGAAATATTAGAGGGAAACCCGTCCAAAACAATGAAATATGACAGGGAAACCCGTACAGAACAATGAAATATGACTGGAAAACCCGTCCATGAGAATGAAAAATGACAGGGAAATCTGTCCAGAACAAAGAAAAATGAGAAGGAAACCCGTCAAGAAGAATAAAATATGACAGGGACTCTAACTCCTTTTCCTTCCAAGGGAAATATTATTCTCAAACCTTCGGTGTCGCTATGGGCTCTCCTCTCTCTTCTGTCCTTGTTAATGTTTACATGGAATACTTCGAGACTGTTCTTCTTCCTACCCTCGATGTGCAACCTTCACTAGGGCTCCGCTATGTGGATGACATCTTTGCTCTGTGGCCTCATGACTCCAGTCTCTTCCAACCTTTTCTTGAAGCTCTTAATAATCTTGCCCCTTCCATTAAGTTTAAAGCTGAATGGGAATCTAATTCCTTACTTCCTTTCCTTGATGTCCATGTCCACCGCTCAGATACAGGTTTTTCCTTTTCCGTTTACCGTAAACCTATGCACAGTGGCATGTACATTCACTACTTTTCCTATCATGCTTCCCCTGTCAAGAAAAGTGTTCTTATCTCCCTCTTTCTCCGTGCCCTCCGCATCTGTGATCCTCAGTTCCTTCCAGCAGAAATTTCCACTCTTCATAATTCGTTCTCCCGTCTTGGCTACCCTTCCCATTTCATAGACTCTGCCCTCTCACGTGCTAAACGCAATTTTTTTCTCTCCCAAACTCTCTACTCCTGGGAACTCTTCTATCCTCTGCCTTCCCTACCTTTCCGGTCTTTCTAATCTCACAATTCCTCTCCGTCCCTTAGACATCAAGCTTACCTTCCGCCAGACTAACACTCTTCGCACTAATCTCGTTCATACCTCTCCTCCCTCTACAGATGTTCCTGGTGTCTACTCTATTTCTTGCTCCTCCTGTCCTCTTCAATACTTCGGAGAAACTGGTCGATCTCTTTCTGACAGACTTAGGGAGCACAAAAATAGTGTTAGGCTTGCCGACACTAACAATGCTCTTTTCTGTCACGTCAGAGATCATAGCCATCCTATTGACTGGTCTTCTGCTAAAACTGTCTTCCCTACTTCCAACTCGAACAGTCGCCGTTTAGTTGAATCTCTCTCTAATACACAACTTTCCTTGTATGAACCTTAGCCCTGGCTTCGGTCTCTGTAGATGCCTTCCTCTCCCCACTACATTGTAAAATGCTCCAAACTTCAGAACACCCGTGACTTAACCTGAATCCTCATTTCTTCTTCTTCTTCTTCTTCTTCTTCTTTTTTCTTCTTCCTCTTCCCCTTTCCTCTCTCCTTTTCTCCTCTGGGTTGTCTTTCTCTCTCCTGTCTCGTGTTTCTGTTCCTTCTTCATTTATTTTATTTCACCACTTCCCCTTTCACGCACCTCGGTGCGCTTGCTCTCCCTCTGTGGGTTTCTAGCTCTCTTGCAGTGCTCCCCTTCCTTTGTATTTTGACTGGCTCGTCTTCCTTATTTCCCACTTCTACCACTACCACTACTACTACCTCTTCTTCTTCTACTACTACTAACTACTGATGAAATTGAGACACATGTGCGGCGTCTGGTTGTCTTTGTTGTGGACGTTTCGCCATCCAGTGGCTGGCTGGATGGCGAAACGTCTACGGTGGGGATGCCCGGGTGTTGTGCATGTGTCATTTCATCCTGTCGGTATTATATACAATTCTTGTACTACTACTACTACTACTACTACTACTACTACTACTACTACTACTACCTCCACCTCTTCCTGCCTATATATAGCCGTCCTGCTCCACCTCTGTTAGTGTGACTTTGTCAATGGTCCAAGTCGGACCGAAACGTCGTCGTAAGCTTCTCTCTTTTATGTGCGGGTTATTTGTGTAATGAAATATGACATGGAAACCATCCAGAAAAGTGAAAAATGACAGGGAAACCCGTCCAGAATAATGATATAAGAGACGGAATCCCGTCTAGAACAATGAAATATGACAGGGAAACCCGTCCAGAACATTGAAATATGAAAGGGAAATCCGACCAAAACAATGAAATATGAGAAGGAAAACCGTCCAAAACAATAAAATATGACAGGGAAACCCGTCAAGGACAATGAAATATGAGAGAGAAAACCGTCCGGAACAATGAAACATGAGAAGGAAACCCTTACAGAAATATGAAATATTACAAATAAACCCGTCCAGAACAATGAAATATGAGAAGGAAACCCATCCAGAACAATGAATTATGAGAAGGAATCCCATCCAGAACAATTAAATATAACAGGGAAACCCATCCAGAACAAAGAAATATGAGAAAGAAACCCGTCCAGAACAATGAAATATGATAGGGAAACAATCCAGAAAAGTGAAAAATGACAGGGAAACTCGTCCAGAACAATGAAATAAGTGACGGAAACCCGTCTAGAGCAATGAAATATGACAGAAATCCGTCCAAAACATTCAAATATGAGAAGAAAACCCGTCAAAAATAATATAATACGACAGAGAAACCCGTCCAGAACAACGAAATATGACAGGGACACTCGTCCAGAACAATGAAAAACGACATTGAAACCCGTCCAGAACAATGAAATATGACAGGAAAATCATCCAGAATATTGAAAAATTACATGGAAACCCGTCTAGAACAATGAAAAATGAAAGGAAACTCGTCCAAAGCAATGAAATATGAGAAGGAAACCCGTCCAGAACAATAAAAAGTGACAGGGAATCCCGTTAATAACAATGAAATATGACAATGAATCCCGTCGAGAACAATAAAATATGACAGGGAAACCCGTCCAGAACAATGAAATATAAGAAGTAAACCCGTCAAGAACAATGAAATATGAGAAGGAAACCCGTCCAGAACAATTAAATATGACAGGAAAACTCGTCCAGAACAATGAAATATGAGAGGGAAACCCGTCAAGAACATTGAAATATGACATGGAAACCCTTCCAGAATAATGAAATATGAGAAGAAAAACCGTCCAAAACAATAAAATATGACAGGGAAACCCGTCAAGGACATTGAAATTTGAGAAGGAAACCCGTCCAGGACAATTAAATATGACAGGAAAACAAATATGACAGGGAAAGCCGTCAAGAACAATGAAATATGAGCAGTAAACCCGTCCAGAACAATTAAAAATGAGAGTGAAACAATTCAAGAAAAAGGAAATATGACAGGAAAACACGTACAGAAAAAGAAATATGACATGGAAACACGTCAAGAACATTGAAATATGACAGCGAAACCCGTCCAGAACAATGAAATATGAGAAGGGAAACCGTCCAAAACAATAAAATGCGACAGGGAAACCCGTCAAGGACAATGAAATATGGCACAGAAAACCGTCCGGAACAATGAAACATGAGAAGGAAATCCGTCCAGAACTATGAAATATTACAAGGAAACCCGTCCAAAACAATGAAATATAACACGAAAACCCGTCCAGAACAATGAACTATGAGAAGGAAACATGTCCAGAACAATTAAATATGACAGGGAAACCCGACCAGAACAAAGAAATATGAGAAGGAAACCCGTCCAGAACAAAGAAATATGACATGGAAACCATCCAGAAAAGTGAAAAATGACAGGGAAACCCGTCCAGAATAATGAAATAAGAGACGGAATCCCGTCTAGAACAATGAAATATGACAGAGAAACCCGTCCAGAACAATGAAATATGACAGAGAAATCCGTCCAGAACATTGAAAAATGAGAAGGAAACCCGTCTAGAACAATCAAATATGACAGAGATCCGTCCATAACATTCAAATATGAGAAGGAAACTCGTCAAGAATAATGAAATATGAGAAGGAAACCCGTCAAGAACAATGAAATATGAGAAGGAAACCCGTTCAGAACAATTAAATATGACAGGAAAACTCGTCCAGAACAATGAAATATGACAGGGAAACTCGTCAAGGACATTGAAATATGAGAAGGAAACCCGTCCAGAACAATTAAATATGACAGGGAAACCAGTCCTGAACAATCAAATATGACAGGGAAACTAGTCTAGAACAATGAAATATGACAGGGAAACCCGTCCAGAACAATCAAATATGAGAAGTAAACCCGTCAAGAGCAATGAAATATGAGAATGAAACCCGTCCAGAACAATTAAATATGACAGGAAAACAAGTCCATAACAATCAAATATGACAGGGAAACCCGTCAAGAACAATGAAATATGAGAAGGAAACCCGTCCAGAACAATTAAATATGACAGGGAAACCATTCAAGAAAAAGGAAATATGACAGGAAAACACGTACAGAAAAATGAAATATGACAGGGAAACCCGTCGAGAACATTGAAATATGAGAAGGAAAACCGTCCAAAACAATAAAATATGACAGGGAAACCCGTCAAGGACAATGAAATATGGCACAGAAAACCGTCCGGAACAATGAAATATGAGAAGGAAATCCGTCCAGAACTATGAAATATTACAAGGAAACCCGTCCAAAACAATGAAATATGACTCGAAAACCCGTCCAGAACAATGAACTATGAGAAGGAAACCCGTCCAGAACAATTAAATATGAAAGGGAAACCCGCCGAGAACAAAGAAATATGAGAAGGAAACCCGTCCAGAACAATGAAATATGACATGGAAACCATCCAGAAAAGTGAAAAATGACAGGGAAACCCGTCCAGAATAATGAAATAAGAGACGGAATCCCGTCTAGAACAATGAAATATGACAGGGAAACCCGTCCAGAACATTGAAATATGAAAGGGAAATCCGACCAAAACAATAAAATATGACAGGGAAACCCGTCAAGGACAATGAAATATGAGAGAGAAAACCGTCCGGAACAATGAAACGTGAGAAGGAAACCCTTACAGAAATATGAAATATTACAAATAAACCCGTCCAGAACAATGAAATATGAGAAGGAAACCCGTCCAGAACAATGAAATATGAGAAGGAAACCCTTCCAGAACAATTAAATATAACAGGGAAACCCATCCAGAACAAAGAAATATGAGAAGGAAACCCGTCCAGAACAATGAAATATGATAGGGAAACAATCCAGAAAAGTGAAAAATGACAGGGAAACTCGTCCAGAACAATGAAATAAGTGACGGAAACCCGTCTAGAACAATGAAATATGACAGAAATCCGTAAACCAAAAAACATTCAAAAAATGAGAAGAAAACCCGTCAAAAATAAATATAAATTGACTGAGAAACCCGTCCAGAACAATGAAATATGACAGGAAAATCGTCCAGAATATTGAAAAATGAAATGGAAACTCGTCTAGAACAATGAAAAATGAAAGGAAACCCGTCCGAGCAAGAAATATGAGAAGGAAACCCGTAAAAACAATGAAAATGACAGAAAAAAAAGCAAGAACAGTGAAATATCAAAAGGGAAACCCCGTCCAAAAAATAAAAATGACAGGGGAAACCCCGTTAATAACAATAAAATATGACAATGAACCCCGTCGAAACAATAAAATAGACGGGAAAAACCCGTCCGAAAAATAAAAATATTAGAAGTAAACCCGTCAAGAAAAATAAAAATATAGAAGGAAACCGGCCCCAGAAAAAAATTTAAATTGACAGGAAACCTCGCCAAAAACAATGAAATTGACGGGGAAAAAACCCCCAAGAATTTTTTGGAAAATGACATGGAAACCCGTCCAGAACAATGAAATATGAGAAGAAAAACCGCCAAAAACAATTAAATAGACGGGGGAAACCCGAAGGAACATTGAAATTTGAAAAGGGAAACCCCGCCCGGGAAAATTAAATATACGGAAACAAGTCCATAACAATCAAATAAAAGGGAAAAAGCCGTCAAGAACAATAAAAATATGAGAAGGAAAACCCGTCAGAAAAATTTTAAAAAAATGACGGGAAAACCCCCGTCCCAAAAAAATAAAATATGACAGGGAAACCGTTCACCCCAATAAAATATAAAGGGGAAAACCCGTCCAAAACAAAAAAATATGACAGGAAAAACCGTCCAGAACATTGAAATTGACGGGAAATCCGCCCCCAGAACAAAAAAAAACGACGGGGAAAACCCCCGTCCGAACAATAAAAATATCAAAAGGGAAAACCCGTCCAGAACAATGAAATATCAGAAGGAAAACCCAGTCCACAACAATAAAATTTTGAAAGTAACCCGTCCAAAAAATAAAAAATATGACGGGAAACCCGCCCCAAACAATGAAATGACGGGGAAACCCGCAAGAACAGGAAATGTAAAAAGGAAAACCCCCCAGAACAAAGAAATGTGACAGGTAACCTGTCTAGAAAAAGAAAAATGACGGGAAAAACCCGCCCAGAAAAATCAAACTGACGGGGGAAATGGTCTAGAAAAATGAAATATGACAGGGAAACCCTTTAAAAAAAAAAAATATGACAGGAAAACCGTACAGAACAAGAAATATGGAAGGAAACCCGTCCGAAAATAAATATGAAAAGGGAAAAACCATCCAGAAAAATGAAAAATGACAGGGAAACCCGCCCCGAACAATGAAATGGGAAAAAGTAAACCCTCCAGAACAATAAAATATGGAAGGAAACCCGCCCCGAACAATTAAATTGCCCGGGAAAACCCCCTCAAAGCACAAATTGACAGGGAAACCTGGAAAAAAGAAATTGAAAAGGGGAAACCGTCTGAACAAATAAAATGAAAGGGAAACCCGTCAAGAACAAGAAAATGACAGGACAAATAGCCAGAACATGAAATATAAAAAGGGAAACCCGTCAAGAACATGAAATATGAAAGGGAAACCCGTCCGGGGCAAGAAATATAAGGGGAAAAACCCTTTCGAATAATGAATATAAGGGGAAACCCGTTCAGAACAATGAAATATGACAAACCTCTCCTGAACAACTAAATATGACAGAAACCCGTCAAAAGAAAGAAATATGAAAGGGAAACCGCCCAGGACAATGAAATAAGGGGGAAAAACCAGTCCAGAAAAATGAAAAAAATGCGGGAAAAAACCCGTCCATAACAATAAATATGAGAAGGAAAAAAGTCAAAAACGATGAAATTGAAGGGAAACCCGCCCAAAAACAATGAAATATCAGAAGGAAAACCCGCCAGAGCAATCAAATAGACAGGGAAACCCCTCTAGAACATTGAAATTTAGAAGAAAACCCGTAAGAACAATGAAATATGAAAAGGGAAAACCCCGTCCGGGAACAATTAATATACGGAAAACTCGTCCAGAACAATGAAATATAAGGGAAACCCGTCTAAAAAATTGAAATATAAGGGAAAACCCGTCCGAACAATGAAATAGAGAAGAAAAACCGTCCAAAACAATAAAATATGCAGGAAACCCCGTCCAGAACAATTAAATTGACGGGAAACCGCCCCTAAAACAATCAAATATGCGGGAAAAAATCAGAAAAATGAAATAACGGGGAAAACCGTCCAAAACAATCAAATAGGGAAAAGAAAACCCCCGTAAAGCAATGAAATATGAGAAAAAACCCCGTCCAGAAAAAATTAATATGACGGGAAAAAAAAAAGTCCTAAAATAAAGTATGCAGCAATGAATATGAGAATGAAACCCGCCAAAAAAGAAATATGAGATGGAAACCCGTCCAGAAAAAATTTTTAAATATGACGGGAAAAACCCATTAAAGAAAAAGGAAATATTAGAGGAAAACACTTACAAAAAAATGAAAATATAAAGGGGAAAACCCGTCGAGAACATTGAAATAGGAAAGGAAAACCGCCAAACAATAAAATATGACGGGAAACCCGTCAAGGACATAAAATATGGCACAGGTCCCCCGGGAACAATGAAATATAAAAGGAAATCCGCCCAGAACTATAAAAATATTAAAAGGGAAAAACCCGTCCAAAACAATGAAATTGACTCAAAACCCTTTAAAGAACAAAACTATGAGAAAAACCCCGCCCAGAAAAATTTAAATATGCAGGGAAACCCCGCCGAGAATAAAGAAATATGAAAAGGGAAAAACCCCGTCCAGAACAAAAAAAATAGATTGGAAACCACCAGAAAAGTGAAAAATGAAGGGAAAACCCGCCCGAAAAGAAAAAAGGAGGGAATCCCGTCTAGAACAATGAAATATGAAGGGAAACCCTCCAAAACAACGAATATGTAGAGAAATCCGTCCAGAATTTGAAAAATGGAGGGAAAACCCGCTAGAACAATCAAAAATGACAGAGACCGTCCATAACAAAAAAAAATATGAGAAAAAAAACTCGTCAAGAATAATGAAAATAAAAGGGAAAAACCCCCCGGAACAAGAAATATAAAAAAAGGAAACCCCCCAAAAAAACAATGAATTGCAGGAAACCCGTCCAGAACAACGAAATATGACAGGGAAACTGTCCAGAAAATTTAAAATATGGCAGGGAAACCCCCGTCTAAAAAAGGGAAATATGAGGATGGAAAACCCTTCCAGAATACGAAATGTGACACGAAAACCCGCTCGAACAATGAAATATGACAGGGGAAAAACCCGTTCAGAACAATGAAATTTTTGACAAGAAACCCCTCCAGAAAAATTTTAAACATGACAGAAAACCCTCCAGAACAATGAAGTATCAGAAAAACCGTCCGAACAATTTAAAATATAAAGGGAAACCCGCCGAGAATAAAAAAAATTGAGAAGGAACCCCGTCCAGAACAATGAATATGACTTGGAAACCATCCAGAAAGTAAAAAATGACGGGAAACACGTCCAAAATAAAGAAATAAGAGAGGGAAAACCCCTCTAAAACAATGAAAAAGACAGGAAAACCCGTCCAAAACAATGAAATATGTAAGAAATCCGTCCAGAACATTAAAAAAGAGGGGAAACCCGTCTGAACAATCAAATATGACAGAGATGGGCCCATAACATTAAATATGAAAAAGGAAAACTCGTCAAGAATAATGAAATATGAAAGGAAACCCCCCGGGAAAACAATAAAATTATGAGAAGGAAACCCGAAAAAACAATGAAATATAAGGAAAACCCCGTCCAAAACAAAAAATTTGACAGGGGAAACCTGTCCGATCAATTAAATAGGGCAGGGAAACCCCGTCTAAAACAATAAAATATGAGGATGGAACCCCTTCCAAAACTACAAAATGTACACAAAAAACCCGCTCAGAACAATGAAATATGACAGAGAAACCCTCCAGAACATTAAACTGACAGGGAAACCCTTTTCCAGAACAATGAAGTATCAGAAGGGAACCCGTCCAAAACAATGAAATATGCCAGGGAAACCCGTCAAAAACAATGAAATAAGAGGGAAATCCGTCTAGAACAATGAAATATGAGAAGGAAACCCGTTCAGAACAATGAATTATAACAGGGAAACAGTCCAGAACTTTAAAATATGGCGGGGGGAAACCAGCCCTGAACAATTAAATATGACATTGAAACCCGTCCAGAACAATGAAATATCAGAATCAAACCCATCCAGAACAATGAAATATGAAAGTGAAACCCGTCCAGAACAATTAAATATGACAGGGAAACCCGTCCAGAACAATGAAATATCAGAAAGAACCCCGTTCAGAACAAATAAATATGACAGGGAAACCCGTCCAGAACAATTAAATATGACATTGAAACCCGATCAGAACAATGAAATATCAGAAGGAAACCCGTCCAGAACAATGAAATATGACAGGGAAACCCGTCCAGAACAATGAAATATGACAGGGAAACCCGTCCAGGACAATGAAATATGAATGGGAAACCCGTTTAGAATAATGAAATGTAAGAGGTAAAGCCGTTCAAAACAATGAAATATGACAAAGAAACCCCTCCAGAACAACTAAATATGACAGAGAAACCCGTCAAAAGCAATGAAATACGACAGGGAAACCCGTCCAAAACAATGAAATAAGAGTGGGAAACCACTCCAGAACAATGAAAAATGACAGGGGAAACCCGTCCAGAACAATGAAATATGAGAAGGAAATAAGTCAAGAACAATGAAATATGACAGGGAAACCTGTCCAGAACAATGAAATATGAGAAGGAAACCCGTCCAGAACAATGAAATATCAGAAGGAAACCCGTCCAGAACAATTAAATATGACAGGGAAATCCGTCCAGAACAATTAAATATGACAGGGAAATCCGTTCTGAACAATGAAATATGACAGGGAAACCCGTCCAGAACAATGAAATATCAGAAGGAAACCCGTCCAGACCAATTACATATGACAGGGAAACCCGGACAGAACAAAGAAATATTAGAGGGAAACCCGTCCAGAACAATGAAATATCAGAAGGAAACCCATCAAGAACAATTATATATGACATTGAAACCCGTCCAGAACAATGAAATATCAGAATGAAACCCATCCAGAACAATGAAATATGAAAGTGAAACCCGTCCAGAACAATTAAATATGACAGGGAAACCCGTCCAGAACAATGAAATGTCAGAAAGAACCCCGTCCAGAACAAATAAATATGACAGGGAAACCCGTCCAGAACAATTAAATATGACATTGAAACCCGATCAGAACAATGAAATATCAGAAGGAAACCCGTCCGGAACAATGAAATATGACAGGGAAACCCGTCCAGAACAATGAAATATGACAGTGAAACCCGTCGAGAACAATTAAATATGACAGGGAAACCCGTCCAGAACAATGAAATATCAGAAGGAAACCCGTCCAAAAGAATGAAATGTGACAGGAAAATCCGTCCTGAACAATTAAATATTAGAGGGAAACCCGTCCAGAACAATGAAATATGACAGGGAAACCCGAGAAGAACATTGAAATATGAGAAAGAAACCCATCCAGAACTATGAAATATGACTTGGAAACCCGTCCAAAACAATGAAATATGACCGGGAAACCCGTCCAGAACAATGAAATATAACAGGGAAACCCGTCCAGAACATAAGAAAGAAAACTGCAACAGGCCTACTGGCCTATGCGAGGCAGCTCCAATTCTCCCAATGCCTTGACGTAGTGAGGTCAGACACGTCACTTAAGGGAGGAGCAGTGTATTCGACCTAGTAGCACAAGCTAGTCAGGTCCAACTCACACCCTCTTTTCTTCTTTTATTAACATTATGAACAAAATCATGGACTATTCCAGTACTTTATTACAACTGCCTCACAAACTTCAACCTCAATCCATTCTAAATTTCCCATTTCCAATTGCCTCATTTCTTTCATACTGACTGGCTGACTCTGTTGACAGCAGAGTCAGCCAGGCTGACAGCAGTCAGTCAGGCTGTCAGCAGAGTAAGTCAGGCTGACAGCAGAGTCATCCAGGCTGACAGCAGAGTCATCCAGGCTGACAGCAGAGTCAGTCAGGCTGACAGCTGTGCCACAGAACTGTGCTCTTCTTTATTGTGAATTATTAAGTAGTTCATACAAGTTTTCTTCTGATGTTTACTTTTCACTTTGGTCTACACATAAACATCACTACAAACACCATGCTACCAACATAAACATCACTACAAACACCATGCTACCAACATAAACATCACTACAAACACCATGCTACTACCAACATAAACATCACTACAAACACCATGCTACCAACATAAACATCACTACAAACACCATGCTACCAACATAAACATCACTACAAACACCATGCTACCAACATAAACATCACTACAAACACCATGCTACCAACATAAACATCACTACAAACACCATGCTACCAACATAAACATCACTACAAACACCATGCTACCAACATAAACATATCTACACTCTCCCACACCATTGTATAAATTAAACAATAATATATAATAATGCAAGAGACTTAAGAAAATTCTTAATTATATAATTTCAAATTTCTTAAGAAAATTGAAATAAGGGTTACAATATTTGGATGAAATAATTTGGGAAAAGATGTAAATATATAAAGAAGTAATTAACTTACGAAACTTGTGGTTAATTAAGATAAAGAAAATGTTCTTATAAATCATTTTAATGAACACTTTGTTTAAGTAGAATTAATTATTAAATAATTCTCTCAGTTTTCACACATACACCTCTTTCATTAATAACAAAAACATTCAGCACCATAGATGCAAAACAAAAACTTTCAGTAATAAAAATAAAAACTGTCAACTTGGATGATTCGATCTCTTAACAATAATAATTTTAATGGTGGCTGCCACAACCTGGCCAGTACGACTGTGGGTTGCCACAACCTGGCCAGTACGACTGTGGGTTGCCACAACCTGGCCAGTACGACTGTGTGTTGCCACAACCTGGGCAGTACGACTGTGTTGCCACAACCTGGCCAGTACGACTGTGTGTTGCCACAACCTGGCCAGTACGACTGTGTGTTGCCACAACCTGGCCAGTACGACTGTGTGTTGCCACAACTTGGCCAGTACGACTGTGTGTTGCCACAACCTGGCCAGTACGACTGTGTGTTGCCACAACCTGGCCAGTACGACTGTGTGTTGCCACAACCTGGCCAGTACGACTGTGTCTTGCCACAACCTGGCCAGTACCACTGTGTGTTGCCACAACCTGGCCAGTACGACTGTGTGTTGCCACAACCTGGCCAGTACGACTGTGTGTTGCCACAACCTGGCCAGTACGACTGTGTGTTAATGTCTCCCATACTGTTGTTATGTACTGTGTGATGTATCAATGTTAACATATATTACACACTGAATGTTGTGGTGCACTATGTTGCAGAGATATATGGCACAAAGTCAGTAAGTAATGAAAAAGACGCAACTGTAGAATGAAGAAGCTTGTTTCACAGGTGAAAGTTAATGTCTGCTAGTGTGAGTTTTTCCACCACCATCGTTGTGTTGTGATGTGTATAAAGTCTGTCTGCTATACGAAAGTTAATAATACTGTATGTAACCTGTTTGGTAAACATCTGATAGAAGCATTCTTGGCAGGATTCTTTTCTTAGATTCTGCTGGAAGGATTCAAGTGAATAAGACTTGACGACGTTGTCACCAGAAGACTTTTAGTGGGAAGTCTCTGGTAGGTTTGTGTTGGAAATAGAGTGTTGGCAGGACTTTGTTGGTAATAGACTTTAGGTGCTGTTCGTTTGTTACGTAAAAAACAATAAAGTCAGTGCTATTATATAACAAAAAAATTGAAAAGTAAAAAAAAAACTGTAGGGGCACAAAAAAACAGCACAGAACACAAAATCGCATAAAAATACTAAAACCCCCCAAAACACATAAAACAGCATAATAAAAATAAAACAGCTTTAATAAAAATTTTAAAAAAATTTTTAAAATAACGTAAAACATTTAAAAAACCCAAAAAGAAGACCGGGATAATTATAAGAGGAAATCAAAATAAAAAACTTTGGGCAAATTTTACAAGACAAGTACGTAAAAACCAAAAGACCAGTAAGTAAAAACCAAAAGACCAGTACAGAAACAAAAAAGGGACCAGTACAGAAACACAGAAGCCCAGACAGTAACACCGAAGACCTTTTACAGTAACACAGAAACCAGTACATTTAACACAGAAAACCATTTCAGTAAACCCGAAGCCAGGTACAGTAACACAAAAAAGACCAAAAAGTAAAAAAAAGCCATACAGAAACCCACAGAAGACCAGTCCCGAAAACCACAGAAGACCATTCAGAACACAAAAGACCAGTACAGTAACCAGAAGACCAGTACAGTAACAAAAAAAAGACCAGTAAAAAAAAACACCGAAGCCAGTACATTTAACAAAAAAGACCAGTACAGTAACACAGAAGCCCATACAGTAACACCAAACCAGTAAGTAACACAGAAGACCAGTACAGTAAAAACAGAAAACCAGTACAGAAAACACAGAAAACCAGTAAGTAACACAGAAGACCAGTACAGTAACTAAAAGAAGCCCAGTCAGTAACCAGAAGACCAGTACAGAACCAGAAAACCAGTCCGGTAACAAAAAAAAACCGGGACGGTAACACGGGAAAACCCAGTACAGAAACACAAAAGACCAGTACAGTAACAAAAAAAAACCAGTACAGAAAAACACAGAAAACCAGTACAGTAACACAAAAGGGACCTTTAACGTAACAAAAGCCCAAAGTACAGAAACCACGGGAAAAAAACCAGACAGAAACACAAAAGGGACCAGTACAGAAACACAGAAGACCATTTACATAAACAAAAAAAAACCCAGTACAGAAAACACAAAAGGGGCCATTACAGTAACACAAAAAGCCCAAAGTACAGAAAACACAAAAAAGACCATTACAGAAACACAGAAACCATTAAAAGAAAAACGGGAAGACCGGGTACAGAACACAGAAGACCAGTAAAAGAAACCCAAAAACCCAGTAAAGAAACCCAGAAAAAACCAGTACGGGTAACACAAGACCAGTACAGAAAACACAGAAGCCCAAAGTACAAAAACACAGAAGCCAGTACAGTAACACAAAAAACCAGTACAGTAAACAAAAAAAAAAACCAGTCGGAACACAAAAAAACCCAATACAGTTAACACAAAAAGCCATCAGAACCCAAAAAAAACCATACAGTAACACAGAAGACCAGTACAGAAAACACAGAAAACCAGTACATTTAACACAGAAAACCAGTACAGTAACACAGAAACCAGTACAAAACCCACAGAAAACCAGTACAGAAAACCCCAGAAAACCGGGTTCCAGTAACACAAAAGCCCCAGTACAGTAACACAAAAAGACCAAACAGTAACAAGAAGACCATACTTTAACACAAAAGGGACCAGTCCCAGTACACAGAAGCCTTCCAAAAACACAAAAGGGACCAGTACATTTAACACAAAAAACCAGTCCCAGTAACCAAAAGACCATTTCAGTAACAAGAAGACCATACAGTAACACAAAAAACCCGTACGTAACACGGGAAGCCCAAAGTAAGTAACACAGAAGACCAGTACAGTAACACAAAAACCCCTTTACAGTAAACAAAGAAAAACCATTTCAAAACCCACAAAAGCCCAGTACGGGTAAACAAAAAAACCAGTACAGAAAAACACAGAAACCAGTACAGAAAACACCGAAAACCAGTACAGAAAACACAAAAAACCCTTAATTTAACACGGGAAAAACCATACAGTAAATCAAAAAGACCAGTACAGTAACACAGAAGACCTACAGAAAACACAGAAAACCAGTACAGTAACACAAAAAGACCAGTACAGTAACACAAAAAACCCATACAGTAACCCCAGAAAACCGTTACAATAAACAAAAAAACCCAGTACAGTAACACAAAAAACCCAGTAAGTAATGAAAAAACCCATTTCAGAAACACAGAAGCCAGTCCCGGGGTAACACAGAAAATTTTTACAGAAAACACAGAAGACCATAAGAAACACGGAAAACTAGTACGAAATAAAAAAAACCCCGTACAGTAACACAGAAAACCATTTCCCGGAACACAGAAAAACCAGTTACTGAAAACACAGAAAACCATTACAGCAAACAGAAACCATTACAGAAAACACAAAAAAAACCAGTACAGAAAACACAAAAAAACCATTTACAGTAAAAACAAAAAAAACCATACAGTAACACAAAAAACCCCAGTACATAACACAAAAAAACCAGTACAGAAATTGAAAAAAAACCTTAACAGTAACACAAAAAAACCATAAAAGAAAACCACAAAAAACCAGTACGTAACCCCGAAGACCAGACAGAAAACACAAAAAGACCATTTACAGAACAAGAAAAACCAGTACAGTAACACAGAAAACCATTTCCAGAAACCCACAGAAAAACCAGTACGTAACACAAAAAAACCAGCCCAGTAACACGGGAAGACCCATTTCAGTAAAACAAAAAACCATTTACAGTAAAAACAGAAAACCAGTACAGAAAACACAGAAAACCAGTACGTAATGCAAAAGACCAGTCCCATTTAACACAAAAAAGACCAGTACAAGTAAAAACAGAAAACCAGTAAAAGTAACACAAAAGCCCTTACAGTAAACGAAAACCAGTACAGTAACACAAAAAACCCAAAGACATTAACACAAAAAAACCAGTACAGTAACACGAAAACCATAATAATGCAAAAGCCCAAAGTACAGTAAAAACAGAAGCCCCATACAGTAACACAGAAAACCAGTACGGAAACCACAGAAAAACCAGTACAGAAACACAGAAACCAGTACAGTAAAAAACAAAAAACAGTCAGAAACCCACAAAAAAACCTACAGTAACACAAAAGACCAGACAGTAACACAAAAAAACCATACATAACACAAAAGACCAGTAAAGAAAAAACAAAAAAACCAGTACAGTAACACAAAAAACCCCAGTACCATTTAACAAAAGAAAACCAGTACAGAAACCCAAAAAAAAAAACCATTTAACGTAACACGAAAACCATACAAAATGCAAAAAAACCATAAAGTAACACAAAAAACCAGTACGTAAATGAAAAAAGGGCCCAGTAAATAAAAAAAAAAAACCAGTACAGTAACACAGTACTGAAACAGTAACAAAAAACAATAGGTAAAAAGAAGCCCCGAACAGAAAACAAAAAAATAACATTCATTTAACACACAAAAACAGTACATTTTAACACAGACAAAACAGTAAAGTAGCAGATGAATCTGAACAGTAACGCAGACGAACGAAAGGTTTAGAGGTGGGCGAGTTTATGCAATACGGGGATGATTTCGGGGATCGCGCAGAACTGAAATATATCCGTTGTTTCAAGGGGTAATCTGGTGAAAAATGAATTTTGCTTTGGGATTTTTTAAAAAATTTTTAAACTCCGGGGGAAGGGAAAAAAATAAAAGGGCACCGTGACTCTTGAGGGGGCCCTGGAGGGGGAATTTTAAAACCCCCCAAAACATTTTTTTGGGAGGCGGAGTGGGAAAAACACCCCCCCTGACTACTATAAGGGAGGGGGGGGAAAAACACCACCCTGACACTGTCAGGGAGGTTGGTTGCGTTTTTGAACCCAAAATTTAGCAAATCATGAATTATAATTAACAATTAATAAAAAAAAATTTTTTATTTCGACCACTGTCAGCCTCGGGAGTTATCCCCGGGTTTTTACCAGCCCTTTGCCCCGTGGAGGTCAGTGGTTCGTTTTTAAAAGGTCCCCCCACCCCCTCATGCCTTCCCATTTTATTTTGCCCAAGGAATCCAGGCGGGGGCCCCCCAGATGTCTCCCCTTCCCAATTCCTTAAAGGGCAGCCTCGCCTCTCAGTGTTTTCATCTTGCCCCTTTTAGCCTCAGCCTTCCCCAAGGGTTTATGTATCCAGGAATCCCATTTCCCTCTTCCCCCCGGATGTCCCCCCCTTCTCCACTTACCCAAGGTCAGCCTCAAAAAGCTGGTATTCCTTTTCCTTTCCCCCCAAATTCAAGTATCCAGGAATCCATCCGTTCGCTCCCGGATGTTTCCCTTTTCATTTATCCAAGGTCAGCCTCAACAACAACCCCTTTCCCCCAAATTCAGTATCCAGGGGTCCATTTGTTCGGGTCCCGGATGTCTCCCCTTCCACTTTCCTAAGGTCCAAACGGTGGCCTTTTCCCCGGAAACAGTGTTTTTCCAAGAGACCAATTGTCACCTTAGGTGGATTTTTCTTCCACACTTCCCCGAGTCAGCGGTTGCCACCCCCCAGTGACCTTGCTGCCCTGGAAATTTTGGGCTTGGGCTAGCTGGGCTACGGTAGAGACTGTCCAGGTGAGTGGAATTAAAATGGAGGTGACACACCCAAAAACTGCGTCCGTAATTCCAGGGCCCCCCAAGAAGCCGCGACCGTTTTCACCAGCTAGACGAGCCAAGGGTGCCACAAGGGTAGAAAGAAAACCAAGCTGCCCCACAGCTAGACGAGAACCCAAAACTGCCACAAAAGCTAGACGGACCAAGCTTTCCACACAGCTGAAAGAGAAACCAAAATGCCACACAGCAGAAGGGGACCAAGCTGCCACCAGCTAGCGAGAACCCAACCCGCCACCCAGCTAGACGAGGGCCCGCTGAACACTGCTCCCCCCCCCAAGAGAAGCTAGTCAATGAAAATTTTTTAAAAATTCCTTTTATGTTTCACTTGAATTTATATCGAGTACAAAATTTTTTTTTTTCTTATTTAACAATTTTAAAAAAATTTGGGATTGTTTTTATGTTGGGTAAATGACCTCCACAAAAAAATATTAAGTTTTAGCCTGCTCCAATTTTATTTATTTTTTTTTCCCCTTTTTATTTTTCACTCAAAAGGGTTTAAAAGGGGCACAAAGAAAGGAAATATGTAAAATATTTTTTTTTTTTTACATTTTTTAAAAGTGTTTCAACACACTTAAGTATACAAAACCCCCCTTTCATACACTTGCTGTATAAAAAAAACAAAACATCCCTTTTTATTTAAAGAAAACGTTTAAACGTTTTTAAATTAAAAGTGTCGTATTTTTTGGGGCGGGATTCTTTGGAAACTTGTAAAAATATAAAGATGAGGGCAAGTTTTTTGACAAAGAGTGGAAGACTGGTAAAGTGTACATTTTCTTATTTTATGTATAATGAATGTAATTCCCTTTCATGTTATTTAAAATTTCATTTTCCATGCTATTGTGGGGTTTTAAAGTCATTTGATCACGTTTTTGTGTTAAAATATCACAAGACATTTATTTTGTGTTAATGTCATTTTGAACAAATTTATTGTGTGTTAATGTCATGTGGGAAAATGTTTTGGTTTAATGATGTCATGTGAACCCTGTTATTTTATGTTAATGTAATGTGAACATATTATGTAAAAAATTTTAAAAATTAATCCTCTTTTAAAACAGAATTTTTAGCCTTGGGCAGAATTTACTTTTTTTTGGGGGTTAATTTTCAAATTTTCCCTAATTTTAAATTTTTTTTATGTAAATTTTTTCATATAGGTTTTTTTTTACATCCAAAACTAGCAAAAAAAATTTCTGAAATTTAGCCATTTTTTTTTAAAAAAAATTAAAATCTAAGCCAAAAAAAGCAAATTTTTTAAAGGAATTAAAAGTGTAAAAAGAGTATCAGGGGGGCTTTTTAAAAACCCCAAGTTGGTCACCGCAGGTTCCCAGTTTAAAATGTGATTTTAAAACTTACAGAAAATGAAGGACCAGGGCTAACTATCCTATAAGAAAAATTACCCAGTTTTAAGTAGTCTCAAAGGCTATGACAACCGTTTTCATGGGTTCCAGGGCATTCGGGGATCCAAAACCCAAAAAAAAAAAAAAAGATTTATTTGACCTTATGTGTTCGTTTAAAAAGGGAAAAAATTCAGTTTCAGGGAAATGTATGGGGGGATGATAGGAAAACCTTGTGCAAGTTGTCTGGTGCGTTTTTTTGGGGAAGTAGAAAATTTATAAAACCATGAGCGGTGGCCCGTTGGAAAACCCGTTCCCAAAAACAAACCCGGGGGACAGCAGCCACAAAGCGACCCGCCCAAAAATGCGCAAACTATAGTAAAACCCTCCCCCAAAAAAATCCCAATTTTTTGGAAAAGAGAACAGAGACAAGGGTATTAATAGCAGAAGGGAAAAAGGTACTGCTAAGGAAAAAAAACCTTTTTAGGTAAGCAGTGGTCGATACTTCTTGACTCCATTTTAAAAGTGGTTTTTTGCCAGGTGAGTCACGACGGCCCTGACAAAACCCGTTTTTGAAGCCCTTTTTGTTTAGTCTGTCTCCAATTCTTCCTTTATTTTTGGGGCTTTCACTTCCTAAAATACCCCAAAATTTAATTTCAGAAAAAAATTTCCCCCCAAATCCCGTCTCTATCTGTACCAGTAACTTTTTTCTGTCCCCCTTTTTCTTTCTTTAAACCTCTCTCCGAGAAGGCTCTTTCCAAACCCATTAAAATTTCCCTTTTTACGCGTATTTATTTCTCTGCTTGGCCTTTAACCTTCTATTTTAGTCATGTTCAGGGGCTTTTTTCCTCCCTTGTTTTTTTCTTAAAATTTGTTTTCTATCGACTATTAAATTCAGTCCCTTTCTGTTACTTGGGAATGTTTTTATTTGCTGTGTTTATCCCAAAACACTGACCTCCCTTTTTTTTTACCCTTTCAGCTTTTTTTTTTTTATTCTTTACATTGATTACGTCGCTGAGCAACCTTTTTAGTTTTTTTTTCCCCAAAAAACAAGTTGCCGGGAATTGTTTTTTGGGGCCTTTCTAACTTACTTTATTTTTTTCTTGTTCTTTTTATTTTATTATTCCTTATTTTTGGATTATTTTTGAAATTTTTATAATTGTTTTTTGCAGAATTTAGAGATCTTTCCCTTAAGTTAAAATTGAGGGTTTAATTTTTTATTTTTTTTTGTTTTACCCGTTTTTCAGGGTTATGTTAAACTTTTTGTCAAAGGTTTAAATTAGAAAGTAAATCGTTCCCTATTACTTATAAATATAAAGGGCTCGTTTTTAAACCCCCTGAAAAAAAAACATTGTACAAAAGACTGATGGCCCGCTGAATTTTTTTGCAGTTTTTTTTATTTCGCTTGGTTGGCTTGTAATAATTTTAAACTTTTTTTAATTTTTTTTTCTAAATGAAAATTCCCTTTTATTTTTACAAAAAAGCAAGTAATTTTCCTAAATTAAAAAACCCATTTGATTATACAGTATTCCCTAAATCCTAAATTAGGCTTTTCGTTGTTGGGAAAAAAATAATATAAAATATATTATATATATATATATATATTTATATTTATATATTTATATATATAATTTTAAATATATTATATATAAAATTTTATAATATATATATATTTTAAATTTAGTTTTGCTAATTGGTCCAGTTTTTCATATTCGGGACGACAAACACACACCACACACACACACACACAATATATATTATTATTATATAATTATATATATATTTTATATATATATTTTAAAATTATAATAATTGGGGTGTGGTGTGGTGTCGTGCCGAATAGTAAAAAAAAGGTCAATTAGCAAGAAAATCATTTAAAAAAATTTTGTCCTTTCTAAAATTTTCTCCTATTTTTTTTTAAAGGAAAATATTTTTTTCATTAATGTTAATGGAAAAAAAAAAAATTTTAATTTTTTCTACAAAAGAAACTTTAGAAAACTTTTTTTAACCTTTAATAAAAGAAAAAATTTATTTTTTCCAAAACCCCAACCAAAAATTTTTTTTTAAAATTTTTTTTCAATAATTTAATACTAAAAAAACACAGTGAAAATTTTTTTTTTGGTTTTTTTTAGAAAGATTTTGGTTTGGGTTTTTTGCATACACAAATTTTCGCTTGTCATATATGGCAAGATGAGCGTTGCTATTTAGCCAAGATCGCAAGTTCTGCCTATTCGGCACGACATTATATATATATATATATATATAATATATATTATTATATATATATATATATATATAATATATATATATATATATATATTATATATTATATATATATATATATACACTGTTATATACAGTGACTGCATGCGTTAACCAATATAAATTTTCCAAGCATGTTAATCAATACCCTAAAAATTTGTATATATTATATTTTAATTTCATGGTCTTGTGGAGTTTCTTTTACAAATATTTTTATGCTTCCACATTATCAATTAAGTTGCTTTTAGCGCTACCTACCATAATATGTTTTGTCTTTGCTTGTCAAAAGCCCAGCAAAGGCAAAATGTCGTGTCCATCATGGTTCTCCGCCAATTTTTTCTCTTGCTTGATAATGCCTCTATTGAGGGTTTATTCTTAATTTCAGTTTCATAATTATTTTTATTGCTCTTTAAAAGAAACATTTTATTTTGCTCTGATATAATTTGCAATCACCAACAATCTGACTGGTCAAGGATCCCATGCCATCATCTCCCACTTGGGATTAATAAGCGCTTCATAAAATGCAATATAATCTATACAATTTATATTTCAAGACTATTTTCTCTGAATCTAGTACGAATCTTGTAATAGATCGATACACAAATAACCCGCACATAGAAGACACGAGCTTACCACGACGTTTCGGTCCTTCTTGAACCATTTACAAAGTCACACTATTTGTATATTTTTCCAGTCACGATATTGTGATTTTGTTTTGTTTCTTGTAATACAACATTTTTCACACGGTAGAATTTACATGCAATGAGCTGTTACCTTCAGCTCATTTTTAAGTTCATCCCTTTCTAAGATATACCTTGGATATGACACTCAGCCAGCAGTTAGCTAACACCCAGGTATCTACTAACACCCAGGTATCTACTAACACCCAGGTATCTACTAACACCCAGGTATCTACTAGCACCCAGGTATCTACTAACACCCAGGTATCTACTAACACCCAGGTATCTACTAACACCCAGGTATCTACTAACACCCAGGTATCTACTAATACCCAGGTATCTACTAACACCCAGGTATCTACTAACACCCAGGTATCTACTAACATCCAGGTATCTACTAACACCCAGGTATCTACTAACATCCAGGTATCTACTAACACCCAGGTATCTACTAACATCCAGGTATCTACTAACACCCAGGTATCTACTAACGCCCAGGTATCTACTAACGCCCAGGTACCTACTAACACAAAGGTATTACTAACACCCAGGTACCTACTAATACCTAGGTACCTAATAACACTCATACCTACTAACGCCCCGATACCTACTAACACTCAGGTACCTACTAACACCCAGGTACTAACTCACAGGTACCTACTGACACCCAGGTACCTACTAACGTCCAGGTACCTACTAACTCCCACGTACCTACTAACTCCCAGGTACCTACTAACTCCCAGGTACCCACTATCACCCAGGTACCTACTAACACCCAGGTACCTACTAACGCCCCGGTACCTACTAACACCCAGGTGCCTACTAACGCCCAGGTACCTATTAACACCCAGGTACCTACTAACGCCCCGGTACCTACTAACACCCAGGTACCTACTAACGCCCAGGTACCTACTAACACCAAGGTACCTACTAACACCCAGGTACCTACTAACGCCCAGGTACCTACTAACGCCCAGGTACCTACCAACATCCAGGTACCTACACATCAAGGTACCTACTAGCACCCAGGTACCTACTAACGCCCCGGTGCCTACTAACACCCAGGTACCTACTAACGCCCAGGTACCTACTATCACCCAGGTACCTACTATCACCCAGGTACCTACTATCACCCAGGTACCTACACACCCAGGTACCTACTAATGCCCAGGTACCTACTAACGCCCCAGTACCTACTAACACCCAGGTACCTACTAACGCCCCAGAACCTACTAACACCAAGGTACCTACTAACGCCCCGGTACCTACCAACACCCAGGTACCTACACACCCACTTACCTACCAACACCCAGGTACCGACCAACACCCAGGTACCTACCAACACCCATGTACCTTCTAACACCCAGGTACCTACTAACGCCCCGGTATCTACTAACACCCAGGTACCTACCAACACCCAGGTATCTACTTTCACCCAGGTACCTACCAACACCCAGGTACCTACCAACACCCAGGTACCTACTATCACCCAGGTACCTGCCAACACCCAGGTACCTACTAACACCCAGGTACCTACCAACACCCAGGTACCTACATACCCAGGTACCTACCAACGCCCAGGTACCTACTAACACCCAGGTACCTACCAACACCTAGGTACCTACATACCCAGGTACCTACCAACGCCCAGGTTCCTACTAACACCCAGGTACCTACCAACACCCAGGTACCTACCAACACCCAGGTACCTACATACCCAGGTACCTACCAACGCCCAGGTACCTACACACCCAGGTACCTACTAACACCCAGGTACCTACTAACACCCAGGTACCTACCAACACCCAGGTACCTCCCAACACCCAGGTACCTACACACCCAGGTACCTACCAACACCCAGGTACCTACTAACACCCAGGTACCTACTAACACCCAGGTACCTACTAACACCCAGGTACCTACTAACACCCAGGTACCTACTAACACCCAGGTACCTACTAACACCCAGGTACCTACTAACACCCAGGTACCTACTAACACCCAAGTACCTACCAACACCCAGGTACCTAGCAACACCAAGGTACCTACACACCCAGGTACCTACCAACACCCAGGTACCTACACACCCAGGTACCTACTAACACCCAGGTACCTACTAATACCCAGGTACCTACCAACACCCAGGTACCTACTAACACCCAGGTACCTACTAACACCCAGGTACCTACCAACACCCAGATACCTACCAACACCCAGGTACCTACCAACACCCAGGTACCTACACACCCAGGTACCTACTAACACCCAGGTACCTACCAACACCCAGGTACCTACCAACACCCAGGTACCTACCAACGCCCAGGTACCTACACACCCAGGTACCTACCAACACCCAGGTACCTACCAACACCCAGGAACCTACACACCCAGGTACCTACCAACACCCAGGTACCTACACACCCAGGTACCTACTAACACCCAGGTACCTACACACCCAGGTACCTACTAACACCCAGGTACCTACCAACACCCAGGTACCTACCAACCACCCAGGACCTACCAACACCCAGGTACCTACCAACACCCAGGTACCTACCAACGCCCAGGTACCTACACACCCAGGTACCTACAACACCCAGGAACATACCAACACCCAGGTACCTACACACCCAGGTACCTACTACCACCCAGGTACCTACCAACACCCAGGTACCTACCAACACCCAGGTACCTACCAACACCCAGGTACCTACCAACACCCAGGTACCTACCAACGCCCAGGTACCTACACACCCAGGTACCTACAACACCCAGGAACATACCAACACCCAGGTACCTACACACCCAGGTACCTACACACCCAGGTACCTACTTACTGCTTTATAAACAGCGGCAACAGAAGCGTAACTTTCATGTTTGAAACAATAATGGTAATTTTATCATTTGAAAATAATGTTAATTATTCCGTTGTTACTCGAGAATGAAATTTTCCAACTTGGAAATGTTTATAAACATCACATTGACTGATACTTTGATGTTATGGTTTATAAACATCACATTGACTGATACTTTGATGTTATGGTTTATAAACATCACATTGACTGATACTTTGATGTTATGGTTTATAAACATCACATTGATACTTTGATGTTAATGTTTATAAACATCACATTGACTGATACTTTGATGTTATGGTTTATAAACATCACATTGATTGATACTTTGATGTTATGGTTTATAAACATCACATTGACTGATACTTTGATGTTATCACACTGAGTTTATGATTATGTGGCGGTGTTGATAATTATGTGGCGATGTTAATAATTATGTGGCGGTGTTAATAATTATGTGGCGGTGTTAATAATAATGTGGCGGTGTTAATAATTATGTGGCAGTGTTAATTATGTGGCGGTGTTAATAATTATGTTGCGGTGTTAATAATCATGTGGTGGTGTTCATAATCATGTGTTCATAGTGTGTTCATCAGCATGTGTTCATAATCATGTGGTGGTGTTCATGTGTTCATAATCATGTGGTGGTGTTCATGTGTTCATAATCATGTGGTGTTCATAACAATGTGTTCATAATCATGTGGTGTTCATGATCATGAGTTCATAATCATGTGGTGTTCATGATTATGTGTTCATGATCATGTGTTCATGACCCTGTGTTCATAATCATACGGTGTTCACAATCATGTGTTCACAATCATGTGGTGTTCATAATCATGTGTTCACAATCATGTGGTGTTCATAATCATGTGTTCATAATCATGTGGTGGCCATGATCATGTGTTCACAATCATGTGGTGTTCATGATCATGTAGTGTTCATGATCATGTAGTGTTCATGATCATGTAGTGTTCATGATCATGTGGTGTTCATGATCATGTAGTGTTCATGATCATGTGGTGTTCATGATCATGTGGTGTTCATGATCATGTAGTGTTTCATGATCAGTGGTGTTCATGATCATGTGGTGTTCATGATCATGTGGTGTTCATGATCATGTAGTGTTCATGATCATGTGGTGTTCATGATCATGTGGGTGTTCATGATTCATGAGGTGTTCATGATCATGTGGTGTTCATGATCATGTGGTGTTCATGATCATGTGGTGTTCACAATCATGTGGTGTTCATGATCATGTGGTGTTCATGATCATGTGGTGTTCACAATCATGTGGTGTTCATGATCATGTGGTGTTCATGATCATGTGGTGTTCATGATCATGTGGTGTTCATGATCATGTGGTGTTCATGATCATATAGTGTTCATAATCATGTGGTGGCCATGATCATACAGTATTCATGATCATGTGCTCACAATCATGTGGTGTTCATGATCATGTGTTCATGATCATGTGGTGTTCATGATCATGTGGTCATGATCATGTTGTGGTCATGATCATGTGGTGTTCATGATCATGTGGTGTTCATGATCATGTGGTCATGATCATGTTGTGGTCATGATCATGTGGTGTTCATGATCATGTGGTGTTCATGAACATGTGGTGTTCATGATCATGTGGTGGTCATAAATCATATAGTGTTCTAATCATGTGGTGGCCATGATCATACAGTGTTCATGATCATGTGCTCACAATCATGTGGTGTTCATGATCATGTGTTCATGATCATGTGGTGTTCATGATCATGTGGTGTTCATGATCATGTGGTCATGATCATGTTGTGGTCATGATCATGTGGTGTTCATAATCATGTTGTGGTCATGATCATGTGGTGTTCATGATCATGTGGTGTTCATGATCATGTGGTGTTCATGAACATGTGGTGTTCATGATCATGTGGTGGTCATGATCATATAGTGTTCATAATCATGTGGTGGCCATGATCATACAGTGTTCATGATCATGTGCTCTCAATCATGTGGTGTTCATGATCATGTGTTCATGATCATGTGGTGTTCATGATCATGTGGTCATGATCATGTTGTGGTCATGATCATGTGGTGTTCATGATCATGTGGTGTTCATGATCATGTGGTGTTCATGAACATGTGGTGTTCATGATCATGTGGTGGTCATGATCATATAGTGTTCACAATCATGTGGTGTTCATGATCATGTGTTCATGATCATGTGGTGTTCATGATCATGTGGTCATGATCATGTTGTGGTCATGATCATGTGGTGTTCATGATCATGTGGTGTTCATGATCATGTGGTGTTCATGATCATGTGGTGTTCATGATCATGTGGTGTTCATGATCATGTGGTGTTCATGATCATGTGGTGTTCATGATCATGTGGGGGTTCATGATCATGTAGTGTTCATGATCATGTGGTGTTCATGATCATGTGTGTTCATGATCATGTGGTGTTCATGATCATGTGGTGTTCATGATCATGTGGTGTTCATGATCATGTGGTGTTCATGATCATGTAGTGTTCATGACCCATGTGGTGTTCATGATCATGTGGTGTTCATGATCATGTGGTGTTCATGATCATGTGGTGTTCATGATCATGTAGTGTTCATGATCATGTGGTGTTCATGATCATGGGGGTGTTCATGATCATGTAGTGTTCATGATCATGTGGTGTTCATGATCATGTGGTGTTCATGATCATGTGGTGTTCATGATCATGTGGTGTTCATGATCAGGGTGGTGTTCATGATCATGTAGTGTTCATGATCAGTGGTGTTTCATGATCATGTGGTGTTCATGATCATGTAGTGTTCATGATCATGTGGTGTTCATGATCATGTGGTGTTCATGATCATGTGGTGTTCATGATCATGTGGTGTTCATGAACATGTGGTGTTCATGATCATGTGGTGGTCATGATCATATAGTGTTCACAATCATGTGGTGTTCATGATCATCTGTTCATGATCATGTGGTGTTCATGATCATGTGGTCATGATCATGTTGTGGTCATGATCATGTGGTGTTCATGATCATGTGGTGTTCATGATCATGTGGTGTTCATGAACATGTGGTGTTCATGATCATGTGGTGGTCATGATCATATAGTGTTCACAATCATGTGGTGTTCATGATCATGTGTTCATGATCATGTGGTGTTCATGATCATGTGGTCATGATCATGTTGGGGTCATGATCATGTGGTGTTCATGATCATGTGGTGTTCATGATCATGTGGTGTTCATGATCATGTGGTGTTCATGATCATGTAGTGTTCATGATCATGTGGTGTTCATGATCATGTGGTGTTCATGATCATGTGGTGTTCATGATCATTGGGTTCTTCATGATCATGTAGTGTTCATGATCATGTGGTGTTCATGATCATGTGGTGTTCATGATCATGTAGTGTTCATGATCATGTGGTGTTCATGATCATGTGGTGTTCATGATCATGTGGTGTTCATGATCATGTGGTGTTCATGATCTTGGTGTTCATGATCATGTAGTGTTCATGATCATGTGGTGTTCATGATCATGTGGTGTTCATGATCATGTAGTGTTCATGATCATGTGGTGTTCATGATCATGTGGTGTTCATGATCATGTGGTGTTCATGATCATGTGGTCATGATCATGTAGTGGTCATGGTTATATTGTGATGATAGTGTTGATGGTGTTTCTGGTCTTGTGGTGATGTCTACCATATTTTTTAAATATCAGTTCACATTAACTTGCAAAGTATATGTTGTGAATATAATAACGGTATACAGTACCGACCAGCAGATAAGTACCAATGGTTATAAATGATCATAATTTTTAAAGGGGTCGACCGGTAAGCCAGCGGAAGGCCTCGGTCAGATGACCAAAAGCTCCAAAGGCGGGTCATCATCTGACTAAGACCCGCGTCAGGAAACATTTGTCCTGTTTCCTGACGAACCTTACCTAACCTAACCTAATTACCAAACTTTTGTCCTACCAAGTAGGTGTTAGGTGTTTATAACTGTGAGCAGTGATTGTTGTTGTTGTTGTTGTTGTTGTTGTTGTTGTTGTTGTTGTTGTTACCCGAGGCGAAGCGACAGTAACCACAGCAGAGTACTCGGTCTTTCATTATCTCCTACAACCATAATAGCGGCAACGAGGATGGGATCATCAGATCCAAGGATTGTAGATGAATGGTTCAAAGAACCGACGTGTTGTTAAATTTAACATGTCGGTTCTTTGAACCATTCATCTACAATCCTGTCAGACACTGCAGATCCATGGATAGCGAGCCCATGTAACCTGAAGTAGTAGGGATACTGGCAGCCCAGGACGCTGCAGCAGAGCGGTGATTCTTGTAAGACTACAGCAGCAGCAACAAGTGGGTGAACATGGCGGCGGCGTCAGAGGGAAGGTTGGAGCCTTTCGACCCCCGTAAGCCTTTTTTTGAGCTCTGGCTAAGTTTGTCGGAAGCCAATTTCGCTCACTTGGAAACTGAAGAGCAAGATAACAAGAGGAACTTCTTGCTAGTGTCCCTGGGATCAGAAACTCACAGTGTTTTAGGTAATGTGTGAGCGCCAGAGTTGCCACACACAAAGTTATGAAAACTTGGTAGCGACCCTGAAAAGTTATTCTGCAGTGCAACCAGCCAACCATTGTAGTTTGTTGGCATTTCAGCAAAGGAAGAAACGACATGATGAATCCTTGCATGAATTGTATACGGACTTAAAAGCGTTGGCTGTGAACTGTAAATTTGGGGGCCAATTTGACCCCAGAATTAGGGATTAGTTATTCATAACAGTGGTGCATGAAGTTTATTTCCCTAACTTAGTGGTAGAAAATTTAGATTTGTAAAGTCTGCAAAATGAATTTTTTTTTTTAAAAACTTTTGAACTTGGAACAAGATGTCTTTTGAGACTGACAGTGGGGCGTCCATCTAGACATTATCAAAAGACTGGGTCGAGGCAGTGAAAGGGCACATTGAACCATGTTCTAGGAAAGTAACTGCATATGATAATTGGAAAGTAAACTTTTTGGGAAAGGCAGTTTTGCCGGTAAGCTATAATAACTTAGAGGTGTCACAAGTGTTTTATGTAGTGAAGTCCAATAATAGTAACTTGTGTGGAAAAGACCTCATCAAAAAGGTTGTGATTTACCTTGCTGGATTAGATGAATCTACAAAAATTAACACACTAGACAGTGCTGAAGAAACGTTAGATAATTTTAAGGTAGATCCTAGTAAACCTATCTACAGCTTGGTGGCCACAATTCATGTGAAAAATAATGCTGTCCCTAAGTTTGTGAAAGCGAGGCCAGTGCCATTCTTTTACAAAAAATGATTGAGGCAGAATTAGAAACATTAATATAGAAAAGGATTCTGGAGTCTATTTCCCACAGTGATTGATCTGTACTTATTGTATCTGTATTAAAGGACGACTCTAAGTCCATGAGAATATGTGGGGATTTTAAATATGTAAATCGACAACTTCATTGTGAAAGATATCCTTTACCCAGGATTGAAGAACTGTTATCCGTAGTGGGTAAGGGCAAGATATTTGCAAAATTAGATTTAAAAGATGTTTATTTACAGATACCTGTAGATGAGAGGAGCCAGCAGTTTTTAGTAATTAATTCCCATAAGGGACTGTTTAAATATAAGAGACTACCTTTTGGACTTTCCTCATCTCCTGGTATTTTCCAAAGATTTATTTCCCCAGTTGTTGGTTAAATTTGAAGGTGTAGCATCCTATTTGGATGATATAATATGTGGTGCCACAGAAATTGAACATTATGCTAGACTCAGGCAGGTATTGAATATTTTACAAGAGCATAATGTAGTATGAATAAGACTAAGTCAATGTGGACAACCAGGTCTATTGAATATCTGGGGTATGAGATTTCAGGGGAAGGTATTAAACCATCTTCTAAGAAAATTGAGGGTATTGTAAAGTTACCTTCACCTGAGTCCAGAGGTGAAATTCAGTCCTTTGTGGGGATGGTGGCATATTATTGTAGGTTCATCAAAAATTTCTCTGTAATTTTGGGACCACTGTATGATTTTTTAAAAAAGGGGCTACTTTTGAATGGTCTTCAGTGGAAGAGGACGCTGTTCAAAGGATTAAAAAACAATTAAACTGTTCAGCTTTGTTGACTAATTTTACAGGATAACTTCCGTTAATACTTGAAGTTGATGCTTCCTCTGTAGGTGTTGGATGTGTCTTACTCCAGAAAGTAAATGGTCAGGAAAAACCTGTATATTTTGCTAGTAAGAAAGTTTCTCCAGCAGAACGGAATTATTCTCAGCTTGATAAAGAAGGTCTGGCTTTAGTGTTTGTTAAGAAATTCAGATATTTCTTGCTAGGGAGAAAGTTTGTGGCCATTACAGATCATAAACCATTGCTGGGTTTGTTTGGAATAGGGAAACAGATTCCATTAAATGCAAATGCCAGAATTCAGCGTTGGGCTCTGTTGTTAGCTCAATATAATTATGAAATTTTATTCAAAGCTGCCATGGAAAATGTTACTGCAGATACATTAACCAGATTACCGTTTGAAGATCACAGTTTAGAGTCAGGTACACCTGTGTAAGACTAGCAGAGTCTCGAGATTTACAAAATTTGTCATTTGAAGACATCAAAGAACATACTGGGAAAGATGCTATGTTATCCCAAGTAATCAATAATGTTAAATATGGGAGGTATAAGAACAGTGTACCTTTATCTGACTATACTTCAGACAAATCAGATCTGACTATTCATGAAGATGTATTATTGTACAGGAATAGAGTGGTAGTGTCAGTAAAATTAAGATGTAAGATATTAGAGCATATACATATTGGCCATAATGGTATCAATGCCATTAAAGCAGAAGCTAGGAAGTGGGTCTGGTGGCCAAAGATTGATCAAGATATTGCAGAAGTGACTAAGAATTGTTCTATTTGTTAAAAAACTTTTAGGTTAATGTCATCTGTACTATCGTGGCCCATCACTGGGAAACCATGGTCTAGAATTCACATAGATTATGCAGGCCCAGTGGAGGGGGATATATTTTTGGTAATTGTGGATTCCTTTTCATAATTCTTAGATATACACGTCACTAGTTCCATGACATTCACAGTTACTACTGAACTGTTGAGGAAATCCTTTTGTAATTTTGGGTTACCAGACATAGTTGTGGCAGATAATGCTGTATATTTTGTATCACAAGAACTGCAAATTTTTTTTGTTAGGAATAGTATTGAACATATTACTCGAGCCTCGTACCATCCATCTTCAAATGGTCTGGCAGAGAGGCAGTACGGACAGTGAAGGAAGGGTTACACAAGTTTACAAAAGGATCTCTCAATAACAGACTATGTAGGTTCTTATATAACCAGAGGAAAACGGTTCATTCACCCACTAATAAGACACCAGCAGAAATGATGTTTAATAGGAATTTTAAAGTGCCAGTAGCGGCTGTCAAACGTTATGTCAAACAAGATAAATCATTGGTTAACATGCCTGCTGGTGATCTTCAGGGGAATGACAAACAATTTAAAGTTGTTGATGCTGTGTATGTCAGGAATTTTGGGAAAGGTGACCCTTGGGTAGAATAGAAGATTGTGGAGGTATTAGGGGTTTGGAATTATAAGGTGCAAGTTAGAGGTTTTGGGAATTTAATATGGAAAAGACATTCAGAACAACTAATGCCAAGGTTTAGGAGTGATGAAGAGCAAGCACTAATTATATTAATACCAGAAACTGTAAGGAGCGGGTTGGTAATTACTGTCTAGTATAGGAACAGGGGACCATTATGGTCAGAGGAACTGCCCACAACATATGCTAGTGGTAATAAACTTGAGGATCAGGTTAGTATGCAGGAAGACACTCCAGGAAGGTTTGATAATGAACACAGCAAGGTGAGAGGAGAAGTTGCACCTCAGGACAGTGCCAACATTCCATATCTCAGGCATTCCAGAAGAGTAGTTAAACCTCCAGAAAGGTTGGATTTATAAATAGTTTGGATTATGAGACAATCTTTGTATTGTAACAATACTACCTGTGGTGATGATATAATGTAATTTCATTATCTCCTACAGCCATAACAGTTGGCTTCATCAGTCGAATACAGAGACTGCAGATATATAGACAGAAGACGAAGTAGAGATGAAAATAAATGGTATAAAATACCGACAATATGGAAACAAACACATATGCAGTTTAATGTGATCCTTTATTGACAACGTTTCACCCACACAGTGGGCTTTTTCAAGTCACAAACAGATCTACCTGGGGTGGAAGGTACGGGAGCATTTATAGTCAGGTTCAGAATGTTGAGGTCAGGTGGAGAATGCTGCATCTGATGATCCACTGGGTTGGGTTATAGAGTCTTGGGTAGCTTGGCGGGGGTATTGGACAAGTTGTGAGTAGACCTTCTGCAGTGTTCTATGTTCTTATGTGGGATAGCAATGAAGAAGTTTCTTGGCAAGTGGTTCAGCTATATTATAGAAGCCATTGTTCTGGTTGAAATTGTTGGTTATAGAGATAAGCGATGATTCCAGGATTCTTCGGTATTGAGTGTTGTCTTCTGTGGCGATAAGTCTTGAGTTTCTGTAGTTAATTAAATGGTTGTGTGAATTGCGATGTTGTACACAGGCATTCCTTGTATCGTCAGTCCTGCTTGCGTATTGGTGTTCTGAAATACGTGTTTGGAGGTCTCTTGATGTTTCGCCCACGTATAATTTGTTGCAGTCATTACAGGCTCAACCAGGTCGAGCCCTCAATCCAGTTCACACTCGAAGAAGAAGTCAACAACACTCTTCCTTTCCTTGATGTTCTTCTCTGCAAAACTGACCATGAACTTCGTTTTAAAGTCTATCGAAAACCAACCAACCAAAACGATCTTCTCCACTTCTACTCTCACCACGACACCAAAACTAAACGTGGTGTAATTATAGGCTTCTTCCTGCGCGCACTCAGAATCTTGAGGAAGAATGCACTATAATTGAACAAGTATTTTCAAAACTCCACTATCCTCGTCACTTCATCAGAGACTGCAGACGGCGGGCATTAAACATCTTCAACACACCCAGAGAAGACACTTCCGAGAAGAGATACATAGCCCTCCCCACCAACTCCATTGCCTAACATGTTTCCAACATCTTTTCCAATACACGTATTTCAGAACACCAATACGCAAGCAGGACTGACGATACAAGGAATGCCTGTGTACAACATCGCAATTCACACAACCATTTAATTAACTACAGAAACTCAAGACTTATCGCCACAGAAGACAACACTCAATACCGAAGAATCCTGGAATCATCGCTTATCTCTATAACCAACAATTTCAACCAGAACAATGGCTTCTATAACATAGCTGAACCACTTGCCAAGAAACTTCTTCATCGCTATCCCACATAAGAACATAGAACACTGCAGAAGGTCTACTCACAACTTGTCCAATACCCCTGCCAAGCTACCCAAGACTCTATAACCCAACCCAGTGGATCATCAGATGCAGCATTCTCCACCTGACCTCAACATTCTGAACCTGACTATAAATGCTCCCGTACCTTCCACCCCAGGTAGATCTGTTTGTGACTTGAAAAAGCCCACTGTGTGGGTGAAACGTTGTCAATAAAGGATCACATTAAACTGCATATGTGTTTATGTTTCCACGAAGTAGAGATGTAATGATGTGATCAGTCCATCTACCTTGAAGGAAGTTTGAGGTGGTCACTTCTCACATTTCAAGACAATAAAGATAAATACAACAGACTACACTAACCACATCAAACTACTCTTTCTAGGTTGACAGACTGATATCTTCACGTTTCCACTCCTGCTGCCTTCATATATGCAACTTGTGTATTGAACTGATGGAGTCTACTGTGTAGGCGAAACGTTTCTGAGTATAGACACCCAGCGGTTGTTCATTTGTCTTGTTTATATGCAGCATATATGTTGGCAAACTGAAATACATTTTTTCACACACAGATTCAGGCCACAGCGTGGAGAAGGAAGTGGTATTGTGTCACTTCCTGGAAACTTTTCCAACACTAACAAATTTCTTTGAAGTGGTAACGAACGTCTTTGATGAAAATGAACTTTTGTAGGAATCGCTGGTAAACGTTTGTACAGATGAAGCTCCGGCAATGTTTAGTTTGCGATTCGGTTTAATGAATAAGGTGAAAAAAAATTCATCGAGAAAGTTTGGCATCCATGATTCAAACAGCCGTCTAAGGACATGGATTCTGACCATCAAGTCTTGCCATTCAATAGCCATCGCACGAATGTATGATGGTTTTCGAGTGGAAACATACCCTGGAGGCTTTATTAACTGAGGGAAGGAGGAGTATTTCTAGAGTTGCAACAGAAGCCAGATCTCCATAAAAAGTTCCAGAACGAAGGCTTGCAGCTGTCTCTAGTTTGTGGATGTCTATGCGCCTTCATGGCCCAAACAGACACATGGAAAAAGTTGAACAAAGGATGGAAACAGAGCCTGTTTTTGCAAATTTGGCTTCCGCTGCCTTTGATCAGTTTGATTTCATGTTAAAGAATCCCAATCATCTCTCATCTGACTGAACTTAAAATGAAATTCATCCGCTTCTTCCTTGATTTGGACGAGAAGTGCAAGACCAGGAAATTCAACAGGTATCCATTCCAATGTGACGTAACTTACGTTGCGGACCAAAAAGAGTTCCCTCAGCTGAAGTTTAGCTCCTCAGCTGAGGACGACTTCAAAACGCTGAATCCGGTGATTTTCCCGGACAAATACCTTAGTGTTTACCCCCATGATTTCGCGTCAAGTTTACGGATTCTGACGATATTTAGATCTGCATATCTTTGTAAGGCTGCATTTTCTGAACTGGCTACAATAATGACCCAATACTGGAATAACTGAACGTTGAAGGAGACCTTTGTTATCCACCTATTTACGTAATGGAAAGGTAGCCCAGAAACAGTATTCTCTCTTATATCTTGTGTATTTGCATTTGCTCCTTAAACAGGCTCTGCTGAATACTTAGAAATAATAAAGTTAAGAATGAAGACTAGTTTCGTGGTGTCAGTCTCAAAAGTTTAAGAATCTCTGGATTAAAGCACTAACTTGCTAGTTTTATGGGCTGGAATATCACCTTTTCATGGGTTGTTTCCAAATGTTTTTAGGACGTAGTGACTTATTGCTTCCATATATATTTTTCTACGTTATGTTTATTTTGTCTACCATGGCCAATTCATTTTAAATTAATTTTGCTGGTCCAGCAAATGACTTCTGGAGTTTAACCCCACCAAGTGCAAAATCATGAAGATTGGGGAAGGGCAAAGAAGACCGCAGAGTAAAGGCTGGGGGGCCAGAAATCTGCAACCTCATTCAAGGAAAAAGATCCTGGGATAAGAGTAATGTTTCGGGACCTCAGTAAGGAGTCATTCAAGACTCTGTACACCATGTACGTCAGGCCCATATTGGAGTATGCAGCACCAGTATTGAGCCCACGCCTAGTCAAGCACGTCATGAAATTAGAGAAAGTGCAAATGTTTGCAGCAAGACTAGTTCCGGAGCTAAGGGGTATTTCCTACGAGGAGAGGTTAAGGGAAATCGCCCTAACGACACTGGAGGACAAGAGGGATGGGGAAGACATGATAACGACATATAAAATACTGAGAGGAATTGACAAAGTGGATAGGGACAGGATGTTTCAGAGATGTGTCACGGTAACATGGGTCATAACTGGAAGTTGAAGACTCAGATGAATTACAGGGATGTTAGGAAGTACTTCTTCAGTCATAGAGTTGCCAGGAAGTGGATAAGCCTGTAGAGTGAAGTAGTGGAGGCAGGATCAATACATAGCTTTAAGAAGTATGATAAAGCTCATGGTGCAGGGAAAGAATGGACATAATAGCGACCAGTGAAGAGGCGGGGCCAGGAGCTGTGAATCGACCCCCTCAACCACAATTAGGTGACTACACATGCACACGCGCGCGCACACACACACACACACACACACACACACACACACACACAACACACACACACACACACACACACACACACACACACATCAATTCACACTCAGAGTAGGAGTCACTTACATGCCCATAAACAGATCAAACAGAAAACGATTCTACCTATCATAACCTATTTTAATGTAATAATTCCTATATAATTCTGATATAAAAGCACTGCTTAAAACCACTCGTTCGTGGATGCATTAATATGCGTACTTTTAGTGAAGACTGGTATTCCAAACTAGAGGAGAATTAAATTAGTCCTCAATGTTCGATGGCTACGTATGTGTTCCGATCAGTGGTAACTTCCAGTGGTACTGGGCACCTGATGTTGAAGCACTGATGGTCTGGTGGAATTTTAGCTGACTTCCAGGGAAACGTACAAAAATATCAAGGATTCCATTCCCAGTCAGTCGCGGCATAGTTATTTGCTTAAAGCTTTAATATGGAGAATTAAATCATATGAGGATCAGGCAGGACTTCAAAGAGACCTGGACAGGCTGGACACGTGGTCCAGCAACTGGCTTCTCGAATTCAACTCTGGCAAATGCAAAGTCGTGAAGATCGGAGAAGGGCAAAGAAGACCGCAAACAGAGTATAGGCTAGGTGGCCAAAGACTGCAAACCTCGCTCAAGGAGAAAGATCTTGGCGTGAGTATAACACCGAACACGTCTCCGGAAGCACACATCAACCAGATAACTGCTGCAGCATATGGACGCCTGGCAAACCTGAGATTAGCGTTCCGATACCTTAGTAAGGAATCTTTCAAGACATTGTACACCGTGTACGTCAGGCCCATACTGGAGTATGCAGCACCAGTTTGGAACCCGCACCGGGTCAAGCACGTTAAGAAATTAGAGAAAGGGCAAAGGTTTGCGACAAGGTTAGTTCCAGAGCTCAGGGGAATGTCCTACGAAGAATGGTTAAGGGAAATCGGCCTGACGACACTGGAGGACAGGAGGGTTAAGGGAGACATGATAACGGCATACAAAATACTGCGTGTAATAGACATGGTGGACAGAGACAAGATGTTCTAGAGAGGGGACACAGAAACAAAGGGTCACTCTTGGAAGTTGAAGACTCAGATGAGTCAAAGGGATGTTAGGAAGTATTTCTTCAGTCATAGAGTGGTCAGAAAGTGGAACAGTCTGGCGAGTGATGTAGTGGAGGCAGGAACCATACATAGCTTTAAGACGAGGTATGATAAAGCTCATGGAGCAGGGAGAGAGAGGACCTAGTAGCGTTCAGTGAAGAGGAGGGGCCAGGAGCTGAGTCTCGACCCTTGCAACCACAATTAGGCGAGTACAATTAGGTGAGTACAGTCAGTGGCCACTTTATCAGGTACACACTTCAAGTACTGGGTAAGTCCCTCTTTCCCCCAAGAACAACTTGAATTATTTTTGGCATGGATTCAACAAGTTACATGAGAAGTTCCTTGAGATTCTGGTCCATGTTGACATGATAGCATCACTCAGTTGCTGCAGATTTATCACCTGCATATTTATGCTGATAATTTCTTGCTCTACCACATCCCAAAGATTTATGCCAAATTCTGACTCTACCATCTGCATTTCGGAGCGGAAATCGCGATTTATCAGACCAGGTGACGTTTTTCCAATCTTCAACTGTCCAGCTTTGATCAGTCTGTGCCCACTGTAGCCTCAGTTTCCTTATTTTTGGTGATAGGAGAGGATCCTGGTTCGAAGTGTTGTGCTTTCAGAGATGTTCTTCTCCATGTTAGTGTTGTAACACATGGTTGTTTGAGTTACTGTCATCTTGTCAGCTTGAACCAGTTTAGGCATTCTCCTCCGACCACTCTCATTAACAAAATGTTTTCACCCACACAACTGCCGCACACTGAATGTTTTGTGCTTTTCACATCATTCTCTATGAACTCTAGAGACTGTTGTGCCTGAAAGGCTCAGGGAATTTAGCAGTTTCTGAGATAATCAGACTACCCCGTCTGGCACCAAAAATCATTCCACGGTCAATTAGATCACATTCCCTTTTCTGATATTTGGTATAAACAACATGCATGTCTGCATGCTGTTATGCACTGAGGGGCTGTTACTTTATTGGCTGAATAGATATTTGCATTAAAGAACAGGTGTAGATGTATACCTAATAAAGTGACCACAGATTATATTTGTATATCCGATTTCAAATATTTATTACAACTATGTGGTAACATATGAAAATGTATATATCTTCATGCTACAGCGGTTTAGGCATGACGACCCCATGAAATGGCGCCTTATGCTTCCCTCTTATTATGCATTTAGACTTGAAATGAAGGTTTTTTTTTTTTCTGATATGTCTAATGAACATTAAAACAATGTGTTACATAAATGAAGGCATCACATGTTTCCTAATATGGAAGGAACTAGAGTTTCTAGTGTATGTGCCATGGCCACTGGAGGTGCATAGTGGCCATGCTGAGATTACCTGGAGTAAATATCCGTGAAACAGTAAAAATACATTAGTTTAAGTATAATATGCAGAAAACTACATTTTCGTATCAATTAACGTTTTGTTGTAAAAAAATTAATCGGAATGTTAGTGGACACAGTAACTTCCATTGATAAAATTTAATTCAGTAATAAATAATAGAAAATAAAGCAGCTGTAATTAATAATTAAATTCTGAGACTTATTAACGTGGTTTTTTTTCTTCCGTCAGGAAGGAGAGTAGCAACAGCAGATCTAGAGTGCCATTCAACAGTAACTTACGTGCCTTTTGATGTTATACTTGCAAACATGGCTAACTGGAGCAACCCCGCTAATGTGAGGTTCAGATGTGTGCCAGTGTTCAGATGTGTGCCAGTGTCAAGCTCTGACCTAATACTATGATGTCCTTAAGAGTCCAAGTGTCTATAAGTCATTATGTGTGAGCACAGATCTTGCCAGCAAAACACTGATAATCACCTATGACGAACTTTCTCTGTCACTGAGTCTCTGCCTCAGTTTACAACAGGGAAAAACTGTAAATAATACAATGAAGTTGACTAATATGACACTCCTTGATGAATGCCCATTGACCCTTGATAATACTGATGAAAAAAATAGCTAAGTCAGCGCTCATATTCAATACCGCACTAACATACATAAGATTAACAATACTGTAAGACCTTCACTGGATACATATTCACTGCTTTTTGACGATAATGGTGAGTGTAACGGGAAACTAGATTCCTGGCCGTTTACTATGGAAATATTTATTTGTAGTAACAATCATTTTTATAGCTTTTGTTCTATTACAGTTTGGAAAAGAATAAAGAAAGAAAATGACTGAAATTCCCACCAAGAAAATATTAAGTTAGAGAATGAAGTGACGCTAATGGAATACCACGAAATTACTTATTAAAGCCTCAGTGTTACGAACAAGTAAATAATATAATGCTGGTCAGGTCTCACGGTCGTTGCATCGGTTGAGGAAATATCCACACGACTGACCATATCCACACGACTGACCATATCCACACGACTGACCATATCCACACGACTGACCATATCCACACGACTGACCATATCCACACGACTGACCATATCCACACGACTGACCATAACCACACGACTGACCATATCCACACGACTGACCATATCCACATGACTGACCATATCCACAAGAGCTGACCATATCCATACGACTGACCATATCCACACGACTGACCATATCCACACGACTGACCATATCCACACGACTGACCATATCCACACGACTGACCATATCCACACGACTGACCATATCCACACGACTGACCATATCCACAAGACTGACCATATCCACAAGACTGACCATATCCACACGACTGACCATATCCACAAGAGCTGACCATATCCATACGACTGACCATATCCATACGACTGACCATATCCACATGACTGACCATATCCACAAGAGCTGACCATATCCATACGACTGACCATATCCACACGACTGACCATATCCACACGACTGACCATATCCACACGACTGACCATATCCACACGACTGACCATATCCACACGACTGACCATATCCACACGACTGACCATATCCACGACTGACCATATCCACCGACTGACCATATCCACAGACTGACCATATCCACACGACTGACCATATCCACAACGACTGACCATATCCAACGACTGACCATATCCATACGACTGACCATATCCACACGACTGACCATATCCACAGACTGACCATATCCACACGACTGACCATAACCACACGACTGACCATATCCACACGACTGACCATATCCACACGACTGACCATATCCACACGACTGACCATATCCACACGACTGACCATATCCACACGACTGACCATATCCACACGACTGACCATATCCACACGACTGACCATATCCACACGACTGACCATATCCACACGACTGACCATATCCACACGACTGACCATATCCACACGACTGACCATATCCACACGACTGACCATATCCACACGACTGACCATATCCACACGACTGACCATATCCACACGACTGACCATATCCACACATGATTGATAATATACCCACACAATTGATCATTTGTTTTTCATGAACACCTTACTCGATTAGCTTCAAATTTCCAACGTTTGTATGGAGTATCTAGGACAAGATTTATGGAACTACAGTATCTGCATACGTGGCTGTTACAAAAAACGCGATTCTAAAAGCTTAGAGATCTCCAGTGAATACTAGAAAGGACTGCCCTTCTAGCATCCAGCCTGTTACTGGGTTTTCGTAACAAGTAGTCAGTATCCTTGTCCAATTATCCATTAGAATTCAGTATGATTCAATAGTGCTTCAGGATTACAACTGGTAGGCTACTAACTAGAGAAATTAAAATTTAATAAATTTATTAATCATAGTCTAGAGGTATATCAAATTAAATTAAATTTATCACAGTAATCAAAATAATATTAATCACTTCTCTCGTATACAGTAGTATTGTGCTGAAAGCACATATCACATTTATAAGTCTTAAGTACCGTCTGGTACATTAACAAGAAATATTACAAATATGTACAAGTAAGTTTGTGTGTATGTGTGTAAGTGCTCTAAGTAGCTCGCTATGTCTCACGACTCAACTAGACTTATACAAGTGACTGACAAAGTTCTCTCAAACTAACTTCTTGACCAACTGGCAATCAGAACAGTCTGCTTGAACAATAAAAAAGAATGCTAAGCCCAATAGCAATATAACAAGCAACTGCAACACAATCAGGAACAAGGAGATAATATAACAGATCCTCCACAAAAGTCACAAAACTCCCATACTACTGAATCTAAGTTCAACATAAGAAAATACCCGACTGTGACAGTACACAGATACCAGTACAAATTAGGTCAGAAGCTACAGCTCAGGACCTGAGTTACTCCGAGTGTCTATGCGACACACAACCTCAGTACAACGTCGAAAATCACTAAGTCTATACAATGTTCTGTGAACAGAGTCCCACAGAACCTACAACAATAATGAAGAGACGATCTTCCAACAAGGGCCAATAAAGGAGATTTAGGCACGACTTGTCAAGAATACGTCCAAACACCAAGCGAGTCTAGACCAGACTGAATACTTCAGGCGAGGTGAGAACCCCTCCCCCCCGCTCTATCACATGATAGCTCTGTAGACAGTTGCTGCCCAGCAACAGAAGCCGGCAGAGTAACGAGCAAAGAGCGATAATTACAGTAGTTAGACAATCAAGACTTGAACTATGAGCACATAATATTATGTTACATCCTATCTAACAAAATTTAACTAAGTCAAATAATAATATAAAGCAATATATTCACGATTTAGCTATTATCGTAAATATAAGCAATATAAAATTATATGAAAAGGTAATATACATGTAATATATATACATAATATACATTGTAACCCATTCAGGGGTTGCAACAGTGGCTGACCTATGCAATATCCTACACAGGTAATTCCTAAATTTTAATTCCGTGTGACAGCTAGAGACACTTGTGATCGCCTTCAAAATTTCAACACTGGTTTATGTTACTCCGAAGAAGGTTGTTATATTTAATGGAGTTAATAAATTCTATTTTGCCGTTTCTACTTTATTGCTTTGATAATGGTGAAAGGCTGTCGATTCGAGGAATTGGAGTGAACTACCCATTCTTATTCAACATATATCAAATTACCCTTACGGGTTTAACGCTTTTCTCTGATTAATATATAACAATTCCATCGTATGAAATGGATGGCTGGTTTCATGGGTTGTGGCAGTGTTGGTACAAATATTGTTGGAGTTTGTGCATTATCTGGAAGATGAATCTTCCGGTCGGCTTTTAAAGTTGATGTGTTTCTCTGGCAGGAAACAACGTCTTGATGTTAGGTTGTGTCAGTTATCAAGTGTCAGTTATCAAGTGTCAGTTATCAAGTGTCAGTTATCAAGTGTCAGTTATCAAGTGTCAGTTATCAAGTGTCAGTTATCAAGTGTCAGTTATCAACTCTTGATGTTTTTTATATATATTTTATTTAAAAATACAATACACAATTATACATGTAGACAATGTAAACAAAGAAACGTAAACATTATATATAACAACAAAAAGCTTCACATTCCCTACCTTAGCACTAAACTTATACATAAGAAAACACACGTTCAACTAAAAAAAAATTTGATACCCCCCCAAGAAAAAAACAACAACAACCAGCACACATAACATACATGTAACTAAACTAAAGACAAGCCCACATCTTCAAATACAGGTGGGTTTATTGTATCCAAAAGTGCAGCCAAAACTTTTAACACAATATGCAATATAACCCAAAGAATGTCACACGTATTTACATTGTACGTAAAACTATATATACAAAGACATTCTCAATAATCCATAAATTCTTGACACACTTATTATTATTGTATATTAAACTTCATATCAAATACATAATACATAACACCTAAAAAATTACGAATCAAATAAAGATTAGAAAATAACAATCTCCGCACCTCACCACAGAAAAACTAAACACAGTATAATATAACAAATGATTCGTCCCACCTCACTTCCAAACACTACATCATCCTACAAGTGAACAAACACTACATCATCCTACAAGTGAACAAACACTACATCATCCTACAAGTGAACAAACACTACATCATCCTACAAGTGAACAAACACTACATCATCCTACAAGTGAACAAACACTACATCATCCTACAAGTGAACAAATACAACATCATCCTACAAGTGAACAAACACTACATCATCCTACAAGCGAACAAACACTACATCATCCCAAGCGAACAAACACTACATCATCCACAAGTAAACAAACACTACCTCATCCTACAAGCGAACAAACACTACTTTCATCCTACAAGGAACAAACACTACATCATCCTACAAGTGAACAAAACACTACATCATCCTACAAGTGAACAAACACTACATCATCCTACAAGCGAACAAACACTACATCATCCTACAAGTGAACAAACACTACATCATCCTACAAGTGAAAAAAACACTACATCATCCTACAAGTGAACAAACACTACATCATCCTACAAGCGAACAAACACTACATCATCCTACAAGCGAACAAACACTACATCATCCTACAAGTGAACCAAACACTACATCATCCTACAAGCGAACAAACACTACATCATCCTACAAGCGAACAAACACTACATCATCCTAAAGTGAACAAACACTACATCATCCTATAAGTGAACAAACACTACATCATCCTACAAGCGAACAAACACTACATCATCCCACAAGTGAACAAAACTTCATCATCCTATAAGTGAACAAACATCACATCATCCTACAAGCGAACAAACACTACATCATCCTACAAGCGAACAAACACTACATCATCCTACAAGTGAACAAACACTACATTCATCCCACAAGCGAACAAACACTACATCATCCTACAAGTGAACAAACACTACATCATCCTACAAGTGAACAAAACATACATCATCCTACAAGCGAACAAACACTACATCATCTACAAGTGAACAAACACAACATCTTTCCTAAAAGTGAACAAACACTACATCATCCTACAAGTGAACAAACAACTACTCATCTACAAGTGAACAAACACTACATCATCCTACAAGCGAACAAAGCACTACATCATCCTACAAGTGAACAAACACTACATCTTCCTCCCAAGTGAACAAACACTACATCATCCTACAAGTGAACAAACACTACATCATCCTACAAGTGAACAAACACTACATCATCCCACAAGTGAACAAACACTACATCATCCTACAAGTGAACAAACACTACATTCATCCTACAAGTGAACAAACACTACATCATCCCACAAGTGAACAAACACTACATCATCCCACAAGTGAACAAACACTACATTCATCCCACAAGTGAACAAACACTACATCATCCCACAAGTGAACAAACACTACATCATCCCACAAGTGAACAAACACTACATCATCCCACAAGTGAACAAACACTACATCATCCCACAAGTGAACAAACACTACATCATCCCACAAGTGAACAAACCCATACATCATCCCTACAAGTGAACAAACACTACATCATCCACAAGTGAACAAACACTACATCATCCCACAAGTGAACAAACACTACATCATCCACAAGTGAACAAACACTACATCATCCACAAGTGAACAAACACTACATCACCCCACAAGTGAACAAAACATACATCATCCCACAAGTGAACAAACATACATCATCCCACAAGTGAACAAACATACATCATCCCACAAGTGAACAAACACTACATCATCCCACAAGTGAACAAACACTACATCATCCTACAAGCGAACACTACATCATCCCACAAGCGAACAAACACTACATCCTACAAGCGAACAAACACTACATCATCCCACAAGCGAACAAACACTACATTATCCTACAAGTGAACAAACACTACATCATCCTACAAGCGAACAAACACTACATCATCCACAAGTGAACAAACACTACATCATCCTAAAGCGAACAAACACTACATCATCCCACAAGTGAACAAACACTACATCATCCTACAAGTGAAAAAAACACTGCATCATCCACAAGTGAACAAAAAACTACATCATCCTACAAGTGAACAAACACTACATCATCCTACAAGTGAACAAAACATACATCATCCCACAAGTGAACAAACACTACATCATCCTACAAGTGAACAACACTACATCATCCTACAAGTGAACAAACACTACATCATCCTACAAGTGAACAAACACTACATCATCCTACAAGTGAACAAACACTACATCATCCTACAAGTGAACAAACACTACATCATCCTACAAGTGAACAAACACTACATCATCCTACAAGTGAATAAACACTACATCATCCTACAAGCGAACAAACACTACATCATCCTACAAGTGAACAAACACTACATCATCCTATAAGTGAACAAACACTACATCATCCTTCAAGCGAACAAACACATCATCCTACAAGTGAACAAACACTACCTCATCCTACAAGTGAACAAACACTACATCATCCTCAAGCGAACAACACTACTATCCTACAAGTGAACAAAAAACTACATCATCCTACAAGTGAACAAACACTACATCATCCTACAGTGAACAAACACTACATCATCCTACAAGTGAACAAACACTTCATCATCCTACAAGCGAACAAACACTACATCATCCTACAAGCGAACAAAACACTACATCATCCTACAAGTGAACAAACACTTAAATCATCTACAAGCGAACAAACACTACATCATCCTACAAGCGAACAAGCACTACATCATCCTACAAGTGAACAAACACTACATCATCCTACAAGTGAACAAACACTACATCTATCCTACAAGGAAACAACATACATCATCCTACAAGTGAACAACACTACATCATCCTACAAGTGAACAAACACTACATCATCCTACAAGTGAAAAAACTTTACATCATCCTACAAGTGAACAAACACTACATCATCCTACAAGCGAACAAACCTACATCATCCTACAAGCTGAACAACATACATCATCCTACAAGCGAACATGCACTTCATCATCCTACAAGCGAACAAAACAATACATCATCCTACAAGTGAACAAACACTACATCATCCTACAAGCGAACAAGCACTACATCATCCTACAAGTGAACAACACTATCATCCTACAAGTGAACAACATACATCATCCTACAAGCGAACAAACACTACATCATCCTACAAGTGAAAACACTACATCCCTACTGAACAACACTACATCATCCTACAAGTGAACAAACACTACATCATCCTACAAGTGAACAAACACTACATCATCCTACAAGTGAACAAACACTACATCATCCTACAAGTGAACAAACACTACATCATCCTACAAGTGAACACTACATCATCCTACAAGTGAACAAACACTACATCATCCTACAAGTGAACAAACACTACATCATCCTACAAGTGAACAAACACTACATCATCCTACAACTGAACTTACACAATCACGTATATTTAGTAATATTCTTCAAATATAATTTTCATTTTTAAGTAACAAACTTCTACCATATAATAAAATATACATAGTCATTACTATTAAACAATAACTTAAACAAGTACTATATTCTTATTCTACAGACCGCAGCATTTCTTGCATCACAATCCTAACCCTACTTAACACAATGTACATGAACACATATCCTTATATACCCATCACTCGTCAATAATATTCATTGAACTTCACCGAATACTAATATACAACCCATTCTGAGGACATGACGAAAACTCTCTCTTACATACTGCTATATACACGTGATGTATGATAAAAATCACACACATTACATTATCTCATTATTAGCAGTATATTTGGTACACAGACATATTTATCACGCCCGCATGTCCTTTGCTTTGATACAACCACCAGTCCTGATAATACATGACAACATATTCCAAATTTAACTTATTCATTACATACTTCAGTAAACCAGCCTGAGTATGACCGTATACTTTTCACATTCACACAATTATTGCTCAGTTCCATGTCCCTAAAAATCTGAACAACTTTTCCCATCCGAACCACTACAAACTTACTTAAAACACACCCCACAACTACGCTGCAAATTCACACCATATCAAGGAACTCCTCATACGTTCCCAAATTCTGAGACGAGCCCGGTGCAACCCATGAATTCCTAACGCACCCCCCCCCCTCTTTTTTTTTCTTCACTCCGCCAACAAACCTCTGACATTCAAACTTTGATATCCTTCAGGAAAAGCCCTTTCCCATCTACTTCCGTATATCCCCCTATGGCCTATTACGACTAAGTGTTTTGTACATTGTCGCCGCCAAGACCTTCTTTCGCACCACCCAATCCCCATTACCCCTCATGGCCCATGATACGAACACAAAATCCGCTATGATGTACACCAAAGCACGCTGCACAGACTCTTCCACACCTCCCACATCTAAACTCAATGCCCTTAATACCGATATCCCTCCCCCACCCACCCTCCTCAAAATCCCACCCATCTACTCCCGTATACACTCCAAATTTTTGCAAAAATATACCACATGAAAAGCTGTCTCCCTATCCCCACACGCCCTACATACGTCCTCCACCATCAACCCTCTCTCCCTAAGCACCACACCAGACGGCAGTATTCCATGAAGGAAACGAAACATTACCTCCCTCACTCTTGGTCTGATACACACCAACCGCAACCTCACCCAAATGTCTCCCCATGCATACATTGGGTATATGCCTTCAACATTCGCAATCACCCTCACCCCTACAGCACGCTCCAGAACACCCACCCGTATCCTAGACGGATCTCTTACATACAATGAAGCTCGCAGCACATCCTCACACTTTCATCTCTGATCCTACCCACCACCTTCGTGCCTCCTCACATAATGCTTTCACGCCCTTCCCCACACGACCTTCCACTCGGAGAAACCCCCTCTTCAGATATATACACTTAACCCTTAATCTTATATTTATTAAACCCAATCCACCTTTGTCGACCGGTAGCATAACAACACTCCTACCCAACCAGTCACACCCAGAACCCCATATATAACGAAAAACCTTCTTTAGCATTCTTGTTATGTCCGGTCCTGCCAACGGATATACTGCTGCCACATGCCAAACCATACTATATATCATAACATTCACCACTATTACGCGTTGATGTATCGCCAAATGCATGGGTCGAAAAACATTTAACCTACCCACCATCCTATCCACTGCCCTCCCAGAATTAACCATCCGTGCCTTCCCGGCATTCCCCATATAAACTATCCCACACACCTGTATTCTATCCAGCACACACCAACGCACAGCTTTTTCCCATCTCGCCCTCCCTACCCAATTCCCTAAGACCAATAATTTCGATTTCTCCACATTCACTCTTAAACCTGTAACTCCTTCAAAACCACCAATCACATCCTCCACCTCATGTAAACTTTCGTCCCTTCTCACTAGAATCGTTGTATCATCCACATACCCTATTATTCCCATCCCTCCATTCTCCACACCACGATCCACCCCAAAACATCTCCCCACCGCCCTGTAAAAAGGGTCCTGTATACAAGCAAACAACAGTTGAGACAGAGGACAACCCTGCCTTTTGCCTCTACCATTGAAACCCACTCTCCCAATTTCCCATTCACCTGCACACGTACACCTACCCTATTATACAAAGTCTCAATCCAACGCACCATCTCTTCCCCAAAACCCTGCCTCCGTAAGATATGCCACAGTGCCTCTCGTTCTACGCAGTCATACGCTGCCTGCCAATCCAATGCTAAGACACCTTCCCCTCCCCCTTTATTCTCCCCCTCCATACTTTCTACAAAATCTTTTATTATTCCATGTCCCTCATACATCGTCCTCCCAGGCACCCCATACTGACCTCACGCAACAACTCTATCACGCACTTCAGCCTGTTCTCCAAGATTTTTGCGAATATCTTATAATCAGCACATAACGACAACGCCCTGTAGTTCTGCACTGTAGTAGGGCCTTCCCCTTTTGGAATCAAAACTACTACTGCAGTACTCTGCAACTCACCCATCCTCCCCTCACTTTTCATCATATTCATCAGGTTCACTAAAAAATCCTTCAACACACTCCAATGCTTCACATAGAATTCACAAGGTAACCCATCTATACCTGGCGCTTTACCTCTCGCCATATTCTCCAAAGCTCTCCATACCTTCCCCTCTTCAATATCCCCTCCCAATGCCATACGATCACTTCCACTCAGCACACAAAAATACATTCTCTCCCAATCTCTCTAAATCCTCATTGTTCACTCCTACACTCTGCAAATATTGTCCAAACCACCTATCCAGAAAACCACTCATACCCTCAGTAGTTCGCAACTCCTGACCCTTCGTATACCCACCTAAGTTCTCATGTACTACCAACTTATCAATCTCCATTGCCAACCTGCGCCTCCGCTGGCCCCGTAACACACAGGCTGACGGCCTGTCACCCCAAATCACCTCCTCCAACCCACCTTGCACCCTCGCCTCATCAAATCTCTCATTGTGCATGTCTCTTATCTGCCACTTTAACGCTTCAATTTCCTCCATTGGATACACACCTACCACAGCACCCCTCTCATAACAACCCTGCAACCGCCCCTCTAAATATTGTTGAAGCCCATATGTCATCCATGCCTCATTCTTTCCCCTTCGCACATAATATTGCCTTATCCTCCTCTTCGCAACCCCATCCCACCACCTCAATAAATCGCTTGCATTCCTACCCCCACCCCATAAGTCCTCCCACAAACTTTCAAAATACCCTCCCTCCACCCCCTCACCCAGTAGTCGTACATTCAACTTCCAGTACCCCAAATATCTCTTAGGCAAACCGTCCCAAATTAAATCAGCATATACCGCCCTATGATCTGAATAAACGATATTCACCGTCTGCACCCGCGTCACCCTCACACACCTTGTCACATACAACCTATCTAGCCGTGCAGCATAGCCCTTTCTATGAAATGTGTGCTCTATCTCGCAATCCCCTCCATCAACTATATCCCTCAATCCCACACCTCTCAATAGATCCCCTAAACCTGCCAAAAAACACCCTGCCCCCCTCGGTTCCACATCCTTCCTACGCACCACACAGTTCCAGTCGCCACCAACTATTGTCACTGATGGTAATGACTGCAAATAATCTACCAACACATCATTCACAAATTCATTCTTTATCCCTCACATCATTTTCAGCCGGTACATACAAACTACTGCCATCCTCTCACCTCTCCACCACCCATCTATTCTTAACACACGACCCCCCCTCCGTCACTCCTAAGAACAACAAACGGGCTCGTCTCTCTGATCAGGATTCCCACCCCTCCCTTCATTCGCTCCGAATACATCACAAACACTCTGTACCCATCCACCTCCAATTCCCTTCCTAGCTTGAAATTATGTTCCTGCACAAAAACAATGTCTATAGCATAACGCTTTAAAAATCCCTTTACCCACAGACGCTTCTCACTCGCACACAATCCATTAATATTCACTGTCATGCACCGGAAACCTACTTATGTGATTTCACCCTCTGCCCCATTTAACCTTTCACTGACACGCTACCAGTGTGTCTGCTTCTTCCACTTTTCTCTCCACTACCCACTTGTGGCTTCCCCTGATCCAACACCGGACCAGGCGTACCTTTATAGCTCCCACGCACCACATCTATCCAACTCGCTGGATGCCTCCCTGTGAATCTCAGCATTCACCTTAATCACTTCCACCACTCCTGGCGAATCATCTGCCATATGCGCCAATCTTCCAAGTTGCTCATCTTCAATCTGAACAAGACTCCTCACCAACCTCACGTCGTCTACAGAAACCTTCTTCTCAGTGGATTTTTCCTTCACGTTCACCAGTAGGCCTCCCTCTACCCGCACTTCACCACTCTGCACAGTCTTCCCGGTCTCCAAGGCAGATGCCTCACATCCCACTAACTGTGACAGTGACGGGCTGGTACCCACCAGTGGCAGTTCACGCTCCACTTCCTCACTCCAGGAAGTGCCACTTCCATGTACAGGTGACTCATTAGCATGGGCCTCCTCCGGTTCTGGCTCTTTCACCGTCGCACTACCTAGGTCCTGTCTCCGTTGCCATCTCCCACACTGGGCCGCCATATGGTCATATGCACCGCATAACCTACACGTCTTCTGCTGCCCAGCGTAGTACACCATTACCTGCGTCCTAAATGCGTCCAGTATGACGTAAGACGGGATGGAATGCCTCAACGTCATCTTGAGCGTGAATGTACCATCCGGCAAGCCGGCGTACGCCCCATCCGTCCTTTTACCAGCCGTAGCCAGGTGTACGGTTCCATACTGTTCAAATACATTCCTCAGGTCAGTCTCGTCCGCCTCAAATGGCACATTTCGGATTTTCACCCATGTGTAATGCCGAGACACATCGATGAGGCGAACACGTATCGGTGAATTAACGTCCACACTCCCGTCCTGGTACTTGTCAACCAGCCGTTCATACACTCCAGCTGATCTCAACTTGACGAAAATACGATAGGCACCATTTAGCGCCACACCATACACTTCTTGATCCACAACACCATAGGTGTCACGGATTATTTGCGGTAAAAGCACTTGCGCAGACTGAGGTGTTATTGCACCACGCACCAATTCAATGCGCACCGTGTGCACGCGCCTTCTCACAGACTGCGCCATGTTGTGAAAATATAAGTCTCCTCCAATGGCCAGCAGAGGGCACGAGTCACACGTCCGCACTCTGCTAAGGTCAAGCGGCGAATAACTCTTGATGTTAGTGTGTGTCAGTTATCAAGTGTCAGTTTTATTAATCAAATGTGAAATAACTGAAGAATCTCTCCTGTAATCAGAAATAAGTCACAGTATTTGACTGGTTATCCCAGGTTAAATAAACTTAACGTTCCTTTATCTACTTATAATATTTGTCTGTCCTCAAAGTCATTGTTGAAAGTTGTTTGTTTTGTAAACTAAGTTTATTTCAAACTTATTTACTTACTGATCATGACCTGACTGCGTCCCAGTTTGCTTTTTATTGGAAAATTAAAAAAAAAAATGAAATTCTACTTTTCAAGCGATAATTTCTAAGTGTAGTGTCGAATCTGATCATATTCAACCTTTCCAAGGTTATTAACTCAGCCGATATTGGCCTTTTTTTGGTTTCTTTGAAAGGTTTGAATTAGGTTTGGGATGCGAAATATCATAATTTACCATTTAATTGAAATGTGATTATTAGTTCTCCTTATATTGACTCTTGTGATTACCTTTATATCTTCAACACTAATATTCAACTGCATTATTAATTTGTGGTGCACTCTGCCAGAGGCTGGAACCAACACTGGTCACTGGAGTTGTGTGTGGCGAGGCAAGAGGAGGCTGGAACCTTCACTGGTCACTCGAGTTATGTGTGGGGAGGCCAGAGGAGGAGGCTGGAACCTACACTGGTCACTGGAGTTGTGTGTGGCGAGGCAAGAGGAGGCTGGAACCTACACTGGTCACTCGAGTTATGTGTGGGGAGGCCAGAGGAGGAGGCTGGAACCTACACTGGTCACTCGAGTTATGTGTGGGGAGGCCAGAGGAGGAGGCTGGAACCTACGCTTGTCACTGGAGTTATGTGTGGCCTGGCTTTTTGTGGATATTACTGTGCACTTTCTCTGAGTCAAGGTGCCTCAGTTCCGCTCATTTCTGACCTGAGATAAACACATGTAAATAATTCCGCTTGTTCTGAGAATAAACATTGTGCTCATATATATATTGTCTTCATGTTTGTTAATTAATAATACTAAGTTAAGCAGTAGTAACTTGAAGAAGGAAGTGGAGGGAAGCTCCATTGCCTGTGATCAAGAGTTCTTCACCAACATCAAGGTTGGTGAAGCCATCACACACTGCTTCTTCACCATCATCAAGGTTGGTGAAGCCATCATCACACACTGCTTCTTCGCCATCATCAAGGTTGATGAAGTATCCCTCTCGACTCTGCTTGTTCACCATCATCAAGGTTGATGAAGCATCCCTCTCCACTCTGCTTCTTCACCATCATCAAGGTTGATGAAACATCTCTCTCCACTCTGCTTCTTCACCATCATCAAGGTTGATGAAACATCCCTCTCCACTCTTCTCCTCACCATCATCAAGGTTGGTGCAGCCATCACTCTCCTCTCTGTAACTTCACTAATTAGTTATTCCTGGACTGTCGTTTTAAATTGCGTTATACTGTTACTGACTTGAAGTGATCAGGAGACCCATTTCAGTCTTTTATAGTCACATAGAATAAGGTATTTGATAACTGCATTTCTTGGGTGCTGTACAATTGTTAACTTGTCCTGACATCATGTTACCAGCTTTAGAGACATGATTAAATTTCATGTTGTATTACTGTCAGTCTCGTACTGAACCTTTTTTTTTTAATTAAAAATATTTTCATTTCATGCTGACCTACATGTTCCATTGCAACAATGAATTATCATCTTATTTTTTTCTATTTTATTCAGCATCATATTTAGAATGACTAAATAGTTTTTTTCATATTGTCTCCATTCCTTCAGATGTACATTACTGCTGCTGAGCAGAAGTAATGTGCATCGCATCGTATATGAGCCTCACAAACGGTCTTGCATGACAGTTTCTTAATAAATGATGTTTCGAGCTAGACAATTCGAAACCTCGTGGTTGCAGTTGTTTCTTAATATGTGAAAGTTTGAGGCGAGGGGCGAATCACTAGGAGCGGGGATACACACAGCGGTAGAATATATTAGGAGGAAGAGGAAAAATCTTCAAGACAGATGTCAGGAAAATATGGAATTTTAAGAAAGAGATGTTTGAGAAAATCAGAGGTTATTTTCTAGGCCTAGGTGAGACCAAGATGGAGTATTTGACCTCACAGGGAAGAAAAATGAAGTTTGTCATAAATGAACTCATACGTAGTAACCTAACTTAGCTAAAACATATTGCTACGGTTTTTCTATACACCATGCATTAATAACTGACACTTCAGCGTGAAACTCTGTATAGTAACAGGGTTATGGAGACGAATATTATTGCTGGCTAGTGTACGAGGGTAGTGATGGGAGTTGCAGCCCGGGAAACACTCGGACGCCATATTCAAGTGCTCCATTTTCTTGCTGTCTGCCCCGCCCACTCGCCTCTCTTGGATTTATTGCAACTCCTCTCTCCGACTCACCCTATCTTTGCAGAGCGGCGGTCATTTTGCATTTCTCCATTTCCCTTAGCTTCCTTCATTATTTTCCTTCTGTCCTCATCATTATCACCCCTCCATTTCTCTCCCTCCTGCACCTTTCTTTGCAGATTTTTCACTCATTTTACATTGTCTGGATGATGAATACTTTAACCAATGTTGGTCAACGGTTGGCAGAGTGTTGGTAGGATATAAATATTGGAGGTTGTTACTTTTAGCAGTTTGTGACAGAGAGTGTAGCCTTCACCTGGTTATTTATATTGTGAACGCATCTGGACAACCTTAAGTCTCGAGAAAAAATGTTTGCAGCTTAAATGGCAGACTGCACAAACTAGAGAACATTTTTAAGAACTTGCCTCATACTGTCTTGCAGCATTTCTGCAGCACTTACGTTATATTCTCTTGCAGCATTACTGCAGTCTGGGCCGGATTAAGAAGTCTCCGGGCCCTAGGCTATTCAGATTGGCGGGGCCCCTTGAGTTACGGGTAACGGAAGCGACCCCTTCCATCTTGGAGGTGGGGGGGGGGGTCGGTGTGAGCCTGTTTAAGGTCTGATTAAATACATTCTGGCTATTTAGATTAAATTTAATAGGGAAAGTACATCAAGACAACCAAAACCATTTACCAACAGCCATTATAACTATCTTGTTAAATCATGCATTTTAAAGAGAATAAACTCAAGACAGCATAGTATTACTAGATTAGGCTATTAAAGTAGTGACATCATGTACCTATTATATTCAGCATAACCACTACAGCACTATTATTCCCTTTATAAATCACTACCATTATTATCATTGCATCATGCATAAGACTATCAAATCATATAAACTCAAGAAAGTAAAGAATTGTTTATATTCACAGGCACTTCTTAAATAAACTTTTTTCTGGATTTCATATTGGCGAAATCATCAATTATATTCTGAAAATCAATATTTCTTGTTAGATCAGACTCAATGGTCAACAAGGCTAGGTTACACAATTTGTCTTGGCTCATTGTTGAACGGAGCTGGTTTTTCACTCTTTTCAAAACAGAAAATGAACGTTCTCCTTCACAGTTAGTAGCTGGACGTGTTAGGTAAAGGCGATACACTATGTCAACATTAGGGAAGGTTTCTGAGATACCTGCATTTCTTAAATGTTTCAAAGCAGCTGAGGGCGCAAATTTTTCAGGTGGAGCTTTAATCCGATTCATATACCCAGAAAAATGAACTATTTCTTCAACAAATGTGTCCTGAACATCTGCTGAAAGGTGTTGTTGCAACTTTAATGCAGCTTCTCTCAATTCTGCATCTGGCATAGTAGTAATTTTGAACAGAAATCCAAACTTGTCATTGAGATTCTGGTAGATTTCTTTTCTTTTCACCAATTCTGTAATCAGTGAATCTTGCTGAGTCCAAGAACAATGCACAATGGTATTTATATTACCATTTTCATAACTAAACTAATCATTATGTGTAATTACTACAGAAAATTGGAGAGGAATCTCCCATACTCACCCATTAGCGGGAAAACACAGCTGTTCTGATGTAAACAAAGGCGTGTTGAGTGTTGCCATCTACGGTTAGGTTTATTTATTTTTATTTTATTTTATTTAATTATTTATTTTTGTTTTGATTAATTTTTAAAAATCAATTTTACTCTCCAAACAATTGAACTTTTTAGGTAGGGACCCCTTTGCACTTGCACCATGTGCACAGTCTTGGATGAGCCCCTGAACCCCTTGGACTGCGGGGCCCCCAAATGCACGGGGCCCTAGGCAAATGCCTAGTTTGCCTATGCGGTAATCTGGCCCAGACTGCAGTCATTACTGCAGTGCTGTTATACTGTCTCGCAGCATTACTGCAGTGCTGTTATAATGTCTTGCAGCATTACTGCAGTGCTATTATGCTGTCTTGCAGCATTACTGCAGTGCTTACGTTATATTGTCTTGCAGCATTACTCCAGTGCTGTTATACTGTCTTGCAGCATTACTGCAGTGCTGTTAATACTGTCTTGCAGCATTACTGCAGTGCTGTTAATACTGTCTTGCAGCATTACTGCAGTGCTGTTAATACTGTCTTGCAGCATTACTGCAGTGCTGTTAATACTGTCTTGCAGCATTACTGCAGTGCTGTTAATACTGTCTTGCAGCATTACTGCAGTGCTGTTAATACTGTCTTGCAGCATTATTGCAGTGCTGTTAATACTGTCTTGCAGCATTACTGCAGTGCTGTTAATACTGTCTTGCAGCATTACTGCAGTGCTGTTAATACTGTCTTGCAGCATTACTGCAGTGCTGTTTTATTGTCTGGCAGCATTAATGCGGTGCTGTTATACTGTCTTGCAGCATTACTGCAGTGCTGTTATGCTGTCTTGCAGCATTACTGCAGTGCTGTTATGCTGTCTTGCAGCATTACTGCAGTGCTGTTAATACTGTCTTGCAGCATTACTGCAGTGCTGTTAATACTGTCTTGCAGCATTACTGCAGTGCTGTTTTATTGTCTGGCAGCATTAATGCGGTGATGTTATACTGTCTTGCAGCATTACTGCAGTGCTGTTATGCTGTCTTGTAGCATTACTGCAGTGCTTACGTTATATTGTCTAGCAGCATTACTACAGTGCTTGCTCTATACTGTCTTGCAGCATTAATGCAGTGCTGTTATACTGTCTTGCTGCATTACTCCAGTGCTGTTATACTGGCTTGCATTATTGCAGTGCTATTATGCTGTCTTGCAGCATTACTGCAGTGCTGTTATACTGTCTTGCAGCATTGCTACAGTGCTGTTATGCTTTCCTGCAGCATTACTGCAGTAATGTTATACTGTCTTGCAGAATTACTGCAGTGCTGTTATGCTGTTTTGCAGCATTACTGCAGTGCTGTTATACTGTCTTGCAGCATTACTGCAGTGCTGTTATACTGTCTTGCAGCATTATGGCAGTGCTGTTATACTGTCTTGCAGCATTATTGCAGTGCTGTTATACTGTCTTGCAGCATTATTGCAGTGCTGTTATACTGTCTTGCAGCATTACTGCAGTGCTGTTAGGCTTCCTTGCAGCATTACTGAAGTGCTGTTATGCTGTCTTGCAGCATTACTGCAGTGTTGTTTTACTGTCTTGCAGCATTATTGCAGTGCTGTTAATACTGTCTTGCAGCATTACTGCAGTGTTGTTATGATGTTTTGCAGCATTACTGCAGTGCTTTTATGCTGTCTTGTAGCATTTTTGCAGTGCTGCTATGCTGTGTTGCAGCATTACTGCAGTGCTGTTATGCTGTCTTGCAGCATTACTGCAGTGCTGTTATGCTGTCTTGTAGCATTATTGCAGTGCTGTTATGCTGTGTTGCAGCATTACTGCAGTGCTGTTATGCTGTCTTGCAGCATTACTGCAGTGCTGTTATGCTGTCTTGTAGCATTACTGCAGTGCTGTTATGCTGTCTTGCAGCATTACTGCAGTGCTGTTATGCTGTCTTGCAGCATTACTGCAGTACTTACGGATGACGACTCCGCTCCTGCATTTATTTTTTTTCCTAAATTCTTTAATAGAAATTTAACGTTAATATTAATTTTTTTAAGCTCGGATGCAAAGGATAATTTTTTATTCAGAAAATCCTCATTTTTTTTTAATAATTTGAAGTGCCAGTACGAACGTTACAAGTAGCCATTATCATTACATATGTTACAATGTTACATTTAATGCCAGTTGGGTCCATCACCGAACTGTTCACTAGATTCAATTTACAGGCCTAATTACTATTCTCGTGAAAGGGTAAAGGGCATCTTATTTCTGACCATCTTTAAAACTAATTACTAGTATAGTCAACATTCGGTGCCTGACCACGGTAGAGTGCGGTTGTGCTCTGCACCCCTCTGCTGTTTGTAGGCGAGCTCCCTTGTCAGTTACCTGGCTGCAGTGGCGAGAAGTGGTGCTGTCGCGCCTCTGCTAACACTATAGGTGCACTCGATTGTCAAGATGGCGGTTAGTCTGAGACGCCGGATAAATACTGTAGGCATTGAGCTACTTAGAGGAACGATAACGCCTAGTTCTGCTCAAGTTTTATTGCCAAAGATCATCTGGGAGACGTATGGCATACAAGATGGTGACTTGTATGGAGTAGCATTAAATGGAGGCCAAAGAATTTTCGTCAAACTGCTAACGGCAACGGTTTATGAATCTTTGGTCACCCGGTTTCAGGACGTAAATCTTAACGTCACACCAGCTGTCAGTGTAAGAATGATAGATGTTTCACGGCATTACACGTGGATCAAGTTACGCAACGTTCCCTTTGAGGCAGACGAGGCGGATATCAGGAAAGTTTTTGAGACGTATGGAACGGTGCATTATGCTCAACATGGTACGTGGGTGGCAGGCGCCTATGCTGGTCTGCCAGAGGGTACTTTCAACCTCAAAATGACTTTGAGGCACCCAATACCGTCCTATGTTTATCTACACGAATTCAGGATGCAGGTTATGGTTATGTACCCAGGGCAACGACGTACGTGCCGCCTATGTGGTGAGTATGGTCACATAGCGGCGACTTGTGACAAGCGAAGACGTGTGCCTGGACCTGTGGTGGACGTCACAGCCCCTGCTTCAAAGGTGGCAGGTGAGGAACAAACATCGGACGGAGGGCGTGGTGTCTTGTGGAGCAAGATAGTGGATCGGGCACACAGGACTGGCGGTGAGTTGGAGTCCCCCAGCTGCCTGATCAGGGGTCGCCGCCTGTGGATAAGTAGGAGCAGCAATTACAGGAGAAGGTTCTTGAGATTGAGGAGGAATTGGTCGAGGTTTTGAAGACTTTGTCACCGCCTGAGGGGGACGTTACATCTGAGCGAGGTGTCATCGGAGAGTCGTCGCTTTCAGAAAGTCGGGGACATGATATTTTGGGACGTGATGGTGGTTTGGAGTCGTCCGTTGAATCACTTAACCATTCTCAGGTGGAGGTGGAGGTTCATCGAGAGGCAACACCTGACCAAGACATGTGTAACGTGACTGTCACGAGAAAGAGGGCGGCGACATCAGATTCTGATGACGTCCTAACGCCTGCACAAAGGCCTGGGAAACAGACGGAGGTGGAGTGTGAAGGTAGTGGTGTAGGTGGTGGTAGCCACGATAGGAGGAAAGAGGGGGGGGGGGGAAGAGAGCACTCTGAAGGTGTCAAACTTAAATTCAAGCTCTGGAGTTGTAAAGAGTGATGAGAGGAAGCAGGGGTGGAAACTTTAAAAGGCCTTAGGTGTATATCTGTAAATGTTAATGGGTTATGTAGCAGTATGAAGAGAGATTGGTTTCGTAATTTCCTGAATGAATCTAGAGTGGATGTTGTGTTCCTGCAGGAGCACAATTTTAAAGAAGGTAGGGTGTTGGAGGTGACAGGATTTCGAGTAGTTACCCTGCCATCTCCCCGTCTAAAAGGTGGTGTGGGTATTTTAATCAGGGAGACAAGCCCGTTTGTTTTGCAGAGAAGCGAGGGGGGAGGGGGAGGGAGGGTGTTGCGTGTGGATGAGTGGTGGATGGGTTAGCGTGTGTCTTTTGTGAGTGTGTATGCGCCGGCAGAAAATAACATACAGGTAAAGAATGATTTTGTGTGAGGATCTTGTGTTTTTCTTAAGTGCACTGCCAGACGTGGCAATAGTTGGTGGGGACTGGAATAGTGTAATCAGGGTGGCTGATGTGGACCCAAAAGCGGCTGGATATATGTCTGTGGCTCTTAGGGATTTATTAAGGGATGTTAGGTTACGTGATGCCTTTGGGGGGGCGGTGTGGGAGACTTAATATACGTTTGTTAGGAGTGGACATGCTGCGAGACTAAATAGAGTGTACCTTTCTCAGGGAGTGGATTTTGAATCTTTCAGATTGGGGGGGCAATGTCAGATCATAGGGCAGTGGTGGTGGGGGATGCTCGCGGACATATATAGAAGTTATTGGAAATTAAATATAAGTGTGTTAGGTGATGAAGAGGGGTTGGAGGGGTTTTCAGTCCAATGGAGGGAGTTAGTGTGGAGAACAGGGGTGGATGACATTGTTTAAACATGGTGGGAAATTGTTTGAAGGAAAGAATTAAAAAGTTTATGTGAGAGAAGGAAAACGTATAATAATTTAAAAATATGGACTGCTAACTATTTAGAGGATGGTTAAAAAGGTTGCTTGGGCGGGGGAGGGTTTGGGGAATATTTTCCTATGGATGAAATAGTGAAATAAAGGGGAGGTTGAGGGTGTTGCAAAATGAAAGGTTTCAAGTTGTAAGGGTGCAGGCAGGGGTGGAAGAAGTGCTTTGGGGCGACAAGCCCTCCCGTGTGTGTTTTGAGGCATCAAAAGCAAAAAACAGGCGGTGACGGCTATCCATGTTTAGGAGGTAACGGAGATGGTTGGAAATTATAGAGCAGGGCAGGAAATACGAACCAAGAAGGGGATGTGTGTGTATGGGAGGCTTGGTCGAAGAATTTGGAAAAGTGGGGGGTGGGTGACGTGGCGTTAGACAAGGTGTGTACGTATGTGACGTGTTTGTTTAGGAAATAGTGATAGAAAGGCTTTAGGTGGGACTTTTCACGGCAGAGGAAATAGAGAATGCGGTTTAAAGGGGGAAAGAGGAAGGGGAAAGCTCCAGGTAATTGACGTCTCCCGGTAGAATTTTATTTACAAAAATTGGACGCTAATTTCGGGGATTTATAGTTAGGTTATTTAATCGTATGAAGGAGAAGGGTAAGTTGGGGGAGAAGCAGGTAACACCAGTTGTAGTGTTGGTCCCGAAGGGCAAGGGGCAGCCCACCCCACGGGAGTACCGAGCCATATCGCTGATGTGTGCAGACTAAGGTTTTTGCAAAAATTTTAGGTAATAGGTTCAAATGTGTTGTGGGGAGGGTGATGTCAAAATCTCAGTTTGGGTTGCCGGGAAGGTCGATGATTGAAGGACATGGGATACTGCGAAGTTTTGTGGAAGCTAAGGGTGGGGGTGGAGGGGCGGCTTTGATTGGCAGGAAGCATATGATAGAGGAGAAAGGGGAGCTTTGCAGGTTATACTTAGGAGACAGGGTTTTGGGGAGGAAATAGTCGAGTGGGTAAATACGTTGTACAAGGGGGCGAAAATGAGAATACAGATTAATGGGTGTATGGGGAGAGAGACTGCCTTAGACAGGGAGGCCCCATGTCCCAAATATTGTTTGCGTGTTTCCAGGACCCCTTTTATAGAATGGATGACCGTAGCTTATGTACTCCAGGTGAGGGAAGTGTGGGGGGTGGGAGGGCCTGGCCGGGTTTAATTGGATTATGTTGGCACCACTGTTCTCATTCGTGAAGGGATGTAAATTTGGGAAGTTTGGACGAGGTTGTGCAATTATTTGGAAGTGCCCAGGGGATGCAGGTAAATAGTGCAAGTCAAGGTGCTTGGGGTTGGGTTTCTTGGGTTTAGGGGGGTGGGGGAGAGATGTAATGTTGTTAAAGAATGGGCAGTGTCTTTAAAGATTTGTGGTATTATTTATAGGGATGACATGGCTGCGGCGTGGGTGGAAAACTCGGATAGGTTATTGGAAAGGATCGTGGGGCATCTAGGTGTTTTGAGACCCCAGCACCTAACTCTTATACAGCGATTGATAGTCATAAACATTTTATTGTATAGTAAGGTTTGGCATGTTGCAGCTGTGTTCCCAATTACAGGGACAGCGATTGCGGGGATTCTAAGACAGGTGTACAAATTTTTGTGGGGTTCACGTTGTGATTGATTAAAGAGAGAAGTTGTAATGTTACCTGTAAGTCAGGGTGGGTTGGGGTTAATGGATTTGAGACGGAGGGCTAAATGTGTGTTTATTAAATGGGAAGTGATGCATGAGGGTTTTGAACACGGGGCAGTTTGGGGAAAGGATACACGACAGGCTGGGTATGTGGTATCGAGGAATGGAAATTGAGGGAATGCGAAATCGTTTTTGAGGGCCGTGATGTTGGTTAGGGAACTGAGAAAGGTTCGTATAAGGGATTTGTGTAGGTTGCTTGTGGTAGGTGGGATTGTCCCAGTTGAGGGTTTGTTCCCATGTATGCATGGAAGAGTATTTTGGTTTAGATTTAGTAAAATGAATGTAAACCCTCAGGCGCGTGAGGTTTATGTTTCGTTTTCTGCAGGGGGTCCTTCCGTCTGGTGAGATACTACGAATCAGACAGGTTGTAGAGGGTGGGGGTGTGGTATCTGTGGAGGGGATGAGACTACGTTCCATGTAGTTTACTTTTGTGAAGGGCTAGAGGAGGTTAGGTGCTGGTTAAGTAGGTTGGTACAGAGGGTGGGTGGCCGTGGGGTGTCGGTTCTGCGTGCTTTAAGTCTAGATATGGGTGGGTTAGACGAGGGTGTCATAAGAGCTTTAGATTATATCATGGTAGATTATATATATATATGTCGTGGGTGATGAGGGGGAGAAGGGATAGTGAAGAGCGAAGGAAGGTTCTTGCAGTAACGTTCTGTCATACGATGTGTCGTAACAGATTTGTACTGGAGGAGGTGAGATCAGGCTTTCTCAGAGGGGTATAGAATGCTAACGTTAGGGATTCTCGTAAATCTGTGAATGATAATGAGTGAGTGAAGGGGCTTTCATAGGTTGCCAGGGAGTCAGGGGGTCACAGCAGGCTCGCCTCTGTGGAGAAATTTTCTCCAGGAGGGGGGCATCAGCCCCTTTCAGCCCCTTTCAGATCTGAGGGGCCCATCCCTCTCAGAAGGGGAAAGCATCTTGTTTACTGTTACAGTGAGTAATTGATCCCAGATGCAGTACCAGTATGCGACGTGGCTCGACGCTCCTTGCGGTCCAGTGTTGCAAATTGTAGTTTAATAAAAGACAGTCCATCTCTTACTTTAGCAGGACAATTAAGGAAAATCCTGCTCCCACTTTATTACCATGGTAAAGATAGTGTACATTGTTGTCTATGCTTAAGACAGCAAGAATCAAACATTCTGCTTTGCTTCATGGAGGAAGTGGCAAGGAAAGAAAAAGTACTAGGTCAGCTTTTCCTTTATGCTGGGGGCAGTGAGGGCGTAGGTGGTGTGGCGTCTTCAGATTACTTTTGACTCTACTGAGAGTGACACTGACGCCAGGATAACCAACAAAGAACGATCTGTGCGTTAGTGTGAGCAAAGTGTCTCATAAAACACAATAAACACTTAGGAGAAGTGTGATCAGCTTTTTAGTGATAAGATTGTGAACAATAAAGACAAATCTTGTGGAACATAGTGTACCAGTGTGCGTATTCCTAGACTATGGAAGACGTGGACATCCAAGGACACTTCAGCTTCTATCAAGTCACCGATATCTGTCGAAGGTGTGAAGAACACCATAGCTCACGCTACAAGAGCAAGGTAGGTTACGAATTTCTTGTAGTACATGGGACTGCACAGTTCTCGAGTCGCAAGGAGTTTGTAATCAACCTATAGTCGGCAGTAAGGTGCGGACTTTTGAGTCCAAACAAGTACGTAATTTGTCAGCAATCAGTGAATGAAATATGCTGACATAACACCCCCTAGGGGTAATTTATAATCTTACAAATTATAACTCTTTACAGCCCGTTGAGGAATGAATTCGACAGGGGCGGCTGTGCAGGCGATGAGCTGTCTTTCTAAGTTAAGTTTTCCCTATGCAAAATGTATAAGCTTAGCTGGTACTACCATTTCTCAACAGCCTCCTTGGGGGGAAGGGGGGGATCGTGAGAGTGTTGTGAATGTGGGTTTGGAATGGTTTCCTGGTTTTCATTGAGACTTTATGGCATCCACCTTGCGGTTATCTTGCCAAGTGTGGATGTAGAGCTCAAGGTCTCGTTATGATCGATATAACACT
>NC_069498.1:7913443-7919242 GCF_026875155.1 Cherax quadricarinatus
TCTTTTTTAAGTTTAAATTATGGTCTGTACCCCTGATAACCGGTTTGGTGTCATTGCTAAAGTTCTTGATGTAAGTTTTAGGTCTGTATGTATACAGACATATCTAGTCAGTTAGAGACGTAGTCCACTTGTGCTGAGATTAAGTATAAGGTTTATTGTAACAGTATTGTGCCTTCAGTTTTTGAGTTCTAAGCTGTATTCTTTTTCTGTATATTGTATGTTGGTATATGTAAAAGCTGTTTGTTTTTTTCTTAGGATACGTATGTGAGATGTTCTAGTAAGATTATGTGTTAGGTTTGGTTTTTTGATTTAATGCGAAGGATGGGATTTAACTAATATAACTTCTTTGTATATTTTATGTTCTAGTGTATTGGGCCTTTGTCAGATGTCATGTTATATGTACATTTTATATATATGCAAGGTTTTGAATCAATGAATGTGTATATATGTCAGTTCATGACCCTGTGACAGTATTTTTTTTTGTAGCTATGTTCTTCCAGTAAGTTCTTGTTGTATGTTTGGCAGCAATATCTTGCGAGCATATTGGTGTAATCCGTTTGTCAGTTAATTTGATTGAGATCCATACTGTTTCCTTATTTATTTTTATGTTAAACTGTATTGGTTTTAAATAAAATATAAAAAAAAATCTTTAATGGTGGTATGGCAGTTGTGGATTTGCTATTGTGTTGTCATAATGAAATTTATTGTGAACATTAAAATGGTATAAAATACCGACAGATTGTTAGGAAAGACACATATGCAACAGTTAGGTATCTTTATTTTGAAACGTTTCGCCTACACAGTAGGCTTCTTCAGTCGAGTACAGAAAAGTTGATAGAAGCAGAAGATACTTGAAGACGATGTAATCAGTCCATCACCCTTAAAGTTTTGAGGTGGTCAGTCCCTCAGTCGGGAGAAGAGCATTGTTCCGTTGTCTGAAACAATATTGTTTCAGACAACGGAACAATGCTCTTCTCCAGACTGAGGGACTGACCACCTCAAAACTTTAAGGGTGATGGACTGATTACATCGTCTTCAAGTATCTTCTGCTTCTATCAACTTTTCTGTACTCGACTGAAGAAGCCTACTGTGTAGGCGAAACGTTTCAAAATAAAGATACCTAACTGTTGCATATGTCTTACCTAACGAAATTTATTGTGTTATTTAGGTGTTATTTTGTCAATATCGTGCAGTGATTGGGTTATAATTCTGTTATTTTTTATGGTAGTGTTATGATAGTTCTGTAGTGTAATATTCTAATTGTGGAGGCGGTGTTGTAGTATTGTGGAGGCGGTGTTGTAGTATTGTGGAGGCGTGTGTAGTATTGTGGAGGCGGCCGTTGTGTATTGTGGCAGGCGGTGATTGTAGTATTGTGGAGGCTGTGTTGTAGTTATTGTGGAGGGCTGTGTTGTAGTATTGTGGAGGCGGTGTTGTAGTATTGATGGAGGCGGTGTTCTCTGTATTGTGGAGGCTGTGTTGTAGTATTCAGTGTGTATTCTTCAGTTATTAAAGCTCTACAGTGGTATTAAAAAATTCGTTACGGTGTTTGTAGTGAGTTTGATGTGTGTATTGCTTGTGGTTCTATTTTTAGTGTTGTGATTGTAATGAGGGTGTTTATGGTGTTACGTTAGGAGTACTATGGTGTTATAATGTTATGATAGTGTTATTATATGTTATGGTAATATTTTGTTAGTGTTATAGTGCTATAATTATGGTGATTGCTAGGGTGATTGTTATGGTGATTGCTAGGGTGATTGTGGTGTTATTGTAATGGTATCATAGTATTATGTTTGTGGTTTGCAGATCTTTTTTACGTTTTTTCCATAACACTATAAAGTGGAACCGTTATGGAAGAACACAGCTTCCTGTTACAACACCTCATAGTGCTAGTATAACATCATTATAAAGTGGAACCGTTATGGAAGAACACTGCTTCCTGTTACAACACCTCATAGTGCTAGTATAACATCATACCATAGGCCAGTTGGTTTGTTCTAAACCTTCTCCCATAATAGGAGAAGCTGGAAATGGGGAGGAAATGGTGTGTGGGTGGAGTTTTGAATACCTATGTAGGACTTGGTCATATTCTTTCTTATATGTAGCAGATGTTTTAATCCAAATACAGGGACGACGGTGTTTACGAATCCTACAGGAACGACAGTGTTTACGAATCCTACAGGAACGACAGTACTTATCAATCCGGATAGAGGAATCGAATATGTCGCTTTGTGTTAAGACATGCTGTTTAATGGGACTGAATATTGTTGATGCTAAACCTGTATGTTCTGTACTGCATGTGGGAATCACAGACAAGGAATGCGGAGGGAGGAAAGACCGGGAATTAAACGTGGTGAATAGAAGTGCTGGGGTGCTGGGGTGCTGGGGTGCTGGGGTAAGGCGTGAAGGGCAAGAAAGCTGAGGAATTATATGAATACATAGAGACCATTTATAGTAAATTGAAAAAAAAAAACAGAGCAGTAGAAGAGGGTAACGAAAGCATCATGGAGGAGTGAGCAGGTAGTTTTGATTCTATGAAGCCTTAAACTTATAAATCAAGATTGATATTAAGTTTGAGATCAGAATTCAATGAACATTCTCAAACCGATGCAGGTAAAGGTAAAACCACTTGAAATAGTGATTTATAACACTTGGAAAGAAGTAGTTCATGAACAAGATACAGCACTGGTTTAGGAGACTCATATCTTGTCTTAATAATATGTTGGAGCTAATTATAAAGTAAACAGTTTGAAACAGAAGAGAAAGGGATGGGCTGCGTACTTTTCTGAGGACTGCGAGACAACGTTTCATAGAAGGAGGATGTGGTAAAACTTATTGTGCTCCGGTAAGTATAACAGAGAAACGCTACTCCAGGGATCAAGGGTATCTTTAGGAAAAAAAAACAAAAGTGTAATAGTAAGAAGATACGTAAGAATAAGAAGAGTAACATGCAGGATAAATATTAATATTTATGTCTGGTTTATGTGAATGATTGTAACAGTTGGGGACTGAATCTGATGTTTCAAAGTTATTGATTTATTTAAAAAACGTATCAGAATTAAAACAATGATGAGAACAGAAAGAGGCGACAAACTGCTATAAAAAAAATATTAGTCAAATAAGTGTTTTTTTGTCTTCATCCCTGCAAAAGTAAAGGTTATAAAGTTGGAAAAAGATCAAGTAGACCGACATGGTGGAGAACTCGGAGGAGAAAGGGACGCAGGACACTTGTTCAAAAGTCCCTAGAGGTGAGCTCTTAAGCCTGGTATATTCGCCAGTGGCTCTATCAGCGAAAAATCCTTTACATTCATGCTGTTTAGCAAATTATAAGATTAAACCTTTTAAGGAATATCAGCAGTCATTCCCGGACCTTTGAACAAACATAAGTTCACTCCCATTCTTGGAATGTGAAGCAAAAGTGCACGAATTCAACTCGTGGAAAATTATGGTATAAGAACAAGGAGAAAGTTATAAGTATGCAATGAGACTATTGTTCCAGGGCTAAGAATTTGAGCAGTGAGGAGAGGCTAGAGGAACTGGGATTGGGAAAACGAAAGGGAGACATACATAATACTGAAAGCGAATGATAGGATAGACAGTATCAGGTATTTGCAGAGGCGAGAAACATGGTATAAGAGGTGCGGGGAATGGAAGTTAGGACACAGATGAGCCAACGGATGTCAAGGAGGATTTCTTTAATCGCAAGGTGATTAGATAGTGAAATGACCTCGATGAAGAAGTGGTATGGAGACAGGCTTCATACGCAGTTTTATGATTAGCAACGATAAAAACTCACAAGGCTGGAAGGACGTGGAATTTTGCAACAGCAAATTGAGAGGCGGAGCCAGGAGCTAAGTAAATATCGACAGCGTAAATGATCAAGGCAGCACATTAATCGGAGTAAATTTCAGTTTTAATTCAACAAGCACCAAGCATGTCATAGATAAGGTCAGATGCGGCAAATATCTTGTGGGACGTTTTCTAATCCCTGGAATGTAGGGATGACATTAGATGTGTTCTCATGAGATATTAAGCAACAAAAAAAAAATAAAAATCGCTAAAAAACAAGTGCTTTTGTGTTAAAAGTAAGTGCGCAGTGGTTAATTCTTTGTTGAATACCAACCGGACCCTTTTCCATGGATGTGTAGTACCGGGTTTGGTTATACTAAACTTGTGTAGCAGTCAAGAAAGATTATAACAAAAATAATGGCCTTTTTATTTCCAACACAGATCGTAGGTGTCATTCGAAAATATGAAAACCTAGGAAAACACATTTACAGAGATAGTTATGTCAAAATTTCAGTTCAGCGGGAAAAATTCACCGTACAGAGACTTCTGCATTATGTTTTTTTACCTAGAGGTGAAGAGTGTTGGGGTGGATCTTTTGAGCTCCACACGTGGTTTATTCAATCTGAAATGTTAGAGGTGCAAACTTGGATAGCGATATTAAGAAAGACTGATTAATCAAGAGAGCTCTGGCTACGTGTTTTTCCCCCATTTTCAGAGACTGCAAAAAAAATTAAAAAAATTTTCCAAAAGAGAGGCTTAAGTGCTTTGCAAATTTCCCCCCTTGTCTTGGCCCCCCAAAAGGGCCGGGAGGAACCCTTAAACCCATAAATTCCTAGAAACTGGGAATGGGAGGCTTTTAAATTTTTAAATTTCAAGAAAAAAAAAGGGGGAGTCATGTCCTTAGATCAGAATCTTTGGTCAGAATAGGTTTTTTTCGCGAATTTCTTAGTTTTAAAACAATGTATGGCTACCCCTGTAAAGATTGTTGGGTTTTTAAAGCTTTTTTGCGGCATTTTACCGTACAAAACCCCCTTAAATATACCTTAACATAAAGTATTTTAAAAAACTGTGGTAGAAATTTCCTTTTTGTGTAATACACAGATAAATTTGGTTTTGTCCTGAGAGTACGTCATCAGAACAAGGGGCACAGACACTTAATAATGTAGCAAACCCTAAAAAACTTAGTAATAAAATTTGCCCCATGTTCGCATTGGGTTCTTTAATGAGAAGTTTCCCACACAGTGGCTTCACAGCCCTACAGGGGGGAAAAGTGAAGAACAGGGGTAGTTTGAAAACACCTTCAGCTTTGAGTCGATGGGTCAATCCACAATCTTGAAAAGAATACAGACAGGCTCTAATTTAACAACTTGTCGGTTTTCCCAACCCTTTCTACATTACTATATTAAATACTATTAACAAGGCGAGACCAAAGCGAGGATACAATAGTATCAGCAGAAAATATTGAAAAAATTACTTTGTCAAATGTACACGATGAGTGCATGAAAAGTTTTCTCCTATTCTTCGTTAAGTAATGCAGAAAAACCCTTTTAAAACACTTTGTTTTCACAAGAAAACAGCTGTCACAGGCGAAGGGGAAAAGGAGGAAATTTTTTTTAAAAAAAAATTTATGAGCACGTCCATGGGGAGAATACTTTCAACCCCCAACTTTTGGTAATCATTTTATCATAAAAAAACCCCAAAAATTTACATGTTATGAGTGACTTTTAAAAAACTTTTTCCTGCTCCCCCAGGAAAACAAGACGCTCTCGTTCCGTCTGCACATTTTGAAACTCACCAAGCAGCAGAACTGCTTTATTTCCCGACTCCCAAAACAAATAATTTAAAAAAATAAAAATAATCCAGTATAATGTGATCCTTTATGACAACGTTAGCCCACCAATGGGCTTTTAAGGAAAAACAGATTACCGGGTGAAGGTATGTGAGTATTTTAGGTGAAGCGGTTGAGAATGCGGGTCAGGTGGAGAATGCGTTTTAAAGCTACCGAGGGGAAAA
>NC_069498.1:7919742-7975112 GCF_026875155.1 Cherax quadricarinatus
CCCAAACGGGGACTGCCCACCCAAAAATTTAAAGATGATGGACTGATTACATCGTCTTCAAGTATCTTCTGCTTCTATCAACTTTTCTGTACTCGACTGAAGAAGCCTACTGTGTAGGCGAAACTTTTCATAATAAAGATACCTAACAGGATCATCATCTCCATAAGTGATTCATGGAGAATGTTTTTCTTGATTTGGTCAAGTTTGTTTTAGTGAGGAATTGCTGGTTTGTTGACATATAAGTAAAATTATACTTAGTCTTTAATTTTCAAATTTATCAGACTACCACCTTTGTTCGTAATGTGTATATATATTCGTTAAGAAAATTAAACATGTGTTTATGTTTACATTCATAAATATGCTTATGCATCTGCATGTGTGTGTGTGTGGAGATTTGTGTGATAATTTATATAAGCATATATGTTTCAGCTCTTGTGAATATATATATATATATATATATAATATATATATATATATATATATATATATATATTGTGAGGGAAAAGTTCAATAGATAGGAGTAGCGAGGGAGTATATAGTAACAATAGTTTCATTGCCGGCTACTTGTTAAGGTAGGGCAAGTCTAGCTCCCACTATTCCCACCTTTTTTCCCCCACCCCGAAAGTGATAGTTTGCTTGCCGGCTGCTTGTTAAGGTAGGGTCAGTATAGCTCCCGCTATCCCTTCCCCTCCTCCCCCCCCCCCGAAAGGTGACGTGTGGGGCTCCGGTCCAAACAGTAATCACTCGACTCACAGCTCCCAGCACTACTGTAAGTACATGCCTGCCTTGTATTCTAGTGGATTTATTGGTTGAAAGCTTCACTTTTGACCAATAATGAACTTAGTCCTTTCAGTCTTGCTCTAAGTTGACTGTTGTAATAATCACCACATCTTTTAGGTATTGTACTTATCATGGAGAGTGATTTCTTAAGCAGTGGGTAACCTGTCTATCTTTCCAGCTTGGATGACAGAGAGGGTCACCTGCCAATCAACGAGTAGATTGATGGAGATGGACTAACGTCCTGAGACTTCCCATTTGGATTTAATTACCTGTGCACCTGTATGAAATTGCAGGACGTAACCCCTCATCATTGCAGCGGTAAAGAGCCTGCTTTCCTGGCATCGGGATAGAATACTCATGACTACTGTGAAGAACGAACGGGTGGGTTGTAACCAACACCTGCGACCCCCTCCCCCCCATCATCAGCAACTGCTACGATTTCAACAAAACTCAGTGTCACCAACACCAGACACCCCTATATATATTAGCATTGAGTTCAAATGTTATTTTATTCATTTCATTTTTCATTTTTCTTTCAAATAGGATATACCTTTCATGTTTTATTGTTTTATGTTTGTTTTAATAAATAATAAAGAGTTTATCTTTGTGAATTATTTCTTTTTCTATTCATTAATTTTCCTGAGGAGGAGCCAGCCTTCGTAATATTGTCTGAAGTTGTTACAGGGCTGAGTAAGTCTTCACAAGTGGCGACCTTGCCAGGATCAACTCGATTGAATCAAGAATCAAGATTCAACTCCCTCTCGAATCTACCATTAGAACTTCAACGCCGCATACCACAGACGGTTACCACCAGCCATGAGTAATCATTCTCTATGGTAGGACTACACAACAGGTATTTAAAAGATTTAGTGATTGTTATAGTCTCAATTTATTGTAAGTCAAGTCAGGCAGGACATAATATTTAATTCTGCCACCTTTTTGTTCGAGCTTGAAACACTTTGGAGGATTAGACTCTAGGGACCCGAGATTTTCCAGTGACAATTTGTTTCATTGAGCTCTTTATTTTATCAAGGGAACTGTCGTTGGACACTCTTGATTTGTTGGTGAGAAGATTGGATGGTCAAGGGACCCCATTCTACTTACTGTTTGCTCGGAGCCGGCATAGAACCGTTCGTTTTCATTAATACATATTGTTTAATTGAAGTAGGGATCGAGCCCTCTGATTTATTTACAGTTTGAGCGGAGCAGGAATTGAACCGTCCGTTTTCGTTAATACCCGTTTCATTTTCCCCTGGTAGTTTAAGTTATTCTTGCAAATATGGAGGAATACCAGTTTTGGATGAATGCTGGAAGTAAGTTAGGAATAACAGGGAAAAATTTAGAATCTTTCATTAGTGCTAAGATCCAGGAAAGACTTGAAAGAGAGAGAATTGAGAGAGAAGAAAGACAGTTAGAAAGGGAAAGAGAAGATAAAAAGGAGAGAGAGAGAATTGAGAGAGAAATCCAAGACAGTTAGAAAGAGAGAGAAGACAAAAACGAGCGTGATAGACTTGATCGTGAGGAGAGAGCTAGAGTACGTGAGGAACAGATTAAATTAAGAGAACTTGAGGAAAGAGCAAAGGATAGAGAAGTTGAGGAAAAAGCTAGAGAACATGAGTTAATAGAGAGAGAAAAGGATCGCGAGCTCGAAAAATCTCTCCTTGAATTAGAGAATAAAAAGTTAACTTTTACACAACAATAATTAGAGGAAGGAGTAATGGAACAACGTGCAGTCAGTACACATTCCAACACCTAATTTACCTCCCTTCACAGAGGGGGAAGACATTACTTCATACATTATCAGGTTTGAAAATACCGTTACCCTCTGTGAATGGCCTGCTGACACCTGGGCTACCAGGTTAGGAATGTTATTTTCTGGTACAGCCTTGAGTATCTATTCAACTTTGTCGTAGGATATCATATGTAATTATAACCTACTGAAGAAGGCAATCCTTAAAGCATATCAAAAAACCACTAATTCTTACAGGAAAGATTTCAGGAATGCCACCTTACAGCCTGGCCAGAACTTTCAGCAGTTACAGGTAACACTCTTTCGTTTGTTCGACTTTTGGATAGAGAGTTCAGGAATTGATCGCAGTTATGAATCTCTTAGAGACTTCATGGTTGCTGACCAGTTCCTGACAGCTCTTCCCCATCAGATATGAACATTCATCAGAGAATGTAACCTGATTAAAGCTGAGGAAGTTGCTGAGGCTGCTGACCTCTATGCTGAGGCTCACAATTCCTATAAAGACCTAAAGGGATCGAACCCTAAGGGCAAGGGTTCATCAGACCTTAAGAAATCAAAGCCTCTAGTGGAAAGTAAAATGACTTCTTTTATTCCTGTTTGTCATTTGTGTGGTGTTAAGGGACATAAACGTCCAGATTGTCCTAAGGTCCAAAAAGTTGGAAGATGTTTTAAAGACTGTAATGACAAAGCACCCTTCTGTTCAGGAACAGTTAATGGACTTAATGTATCTACCATTTTACGAGACACTGGATGCACATGTATAGTCATTTCTGATAAGCTGTTCCCTAATCTTAAAGAAACTCATTCCTCTGCTATACTTTCAGACTACTTGGGCCGTACGGACACTTTTCCTACCATCCGTTGTTACATTAGGTCTAAATGGTTCACAGGTTGGTCTGAAGCCGTACTAGCTCCCATCACTTCTTGCTCTGTACTAATAGGTAATGTAAAAGGTGCCATTCTTCCTTCTGAGGTTGACCTTTCATCACCAAAGATGGACATAGGTGTTTCAGATCCTCTTTCTGTAGAGTCAGAGAAGCCCCTCGAAAGTTCAGATGAGACAATGTCTCGTGAGATTCATGTGGGATTAAAAACCAGTGATGCTACTCTCGAAATCGAGGTAGGATCACCGGTTCACTTATTAGATGAAAGTGAATATATCACCTCCGATACTATAAATGTCTTGACTAGGGCTCAGACCAAAGCCCAGGCTTCTCCTACTGTCCATCCTTTGATTTTCCCTGACTTTAAGCCTTTAGACATATCGAAGGACTCCTTTGTCAATTTACAACGTAATTGCCCTTCTCTTCAGAATTGCCATAATGCCGCTAAACAAAATCAAGTTATCCAAAGGAAAAACTTTTCATGTAAATTTGAATATATAAAAGGTATCTTGTACAAGTCAGTATACAAATTAAATTCAGATGAGACAGACTATTCCATCTTAGTTGTTCCAAGTCAATGCAGAGAGACTGTTCTTAAAATGGCTCATGACCTGCCAGTGGCCGGACATTTCTCGCATCGTAAAACCTTAAATAAAATTAGGGAAACCTATTTTTGGCCAAAAATGTCCTCAGATGTCACTACCTATTGTAGATCGTGTAAAGTTTGCCAACTGTCATCCTCCCGAGGTACCATGGTCAAAATGCCAGTCTTTACGGTACCTTTTGGAAGAGTAGCTATTGACATCGTTGGTCCTTTATCTCCACTTTTATCTGGGGGACATAGATATTTATTAACATAAGAACATAAGAACATAAGAAAGGAGGAACACTGCAGGAGGCCTGCTGGCCCATACTAGGCAGGTCCTTTACAATTCATCCCACTAACAAAACATTTGCCCAACCCAATTTTCAATGCCACCCAAGAAATAAGCTCTGATGTGAAAGTCCCACTCAAATCCAACCCCTCCCACTCATGTACTTATCCAACCTAGATTTGAAACTACCCAAAGTCCCAGCCTCGATAACCCAACTAGGTAGACTGTTCCACTCATCTACTACCCTATTTCCAAACCAATACTTTCCTATGTCCTTTCTAAATCTAAACTTATCTAATTTAAATCCATTACTGCGCGTTCTCTCTTGGAGAGACATCCTCAAGACCTTATTAATATCCCCTTTATTTATGCCTATCTTCCACTTATACACTTCGATCAGGTCTCCCCTCATTCTTCGTCTAACAAGTGAATGTAACTTAAGAGTCTTCAATCTTTCTTCATAAGGAAGATTTCTGATGCTATGTATTAATTTAGTCATCCTACGCTGAATGTTTTCTAACGAATTTATGTCCATTTTGTAATACGGAGACCAGAACTGAGCTGCATAATCAAGGTGAGGCCTTACTAATGATGTATAAAGCTGCAGTATGACCTCTGGACTTCTGTTGCTTACACTTCTTGATATAAATCCAGTAATCTATTTGCCTTATTACGTACGCTTAGGCATTGCTGTCTTGGTTTAAGGTTGCTGCTCACCATAACCCCCAAGTCCTTTTCGCAATCTGTATGGCTAAGTTCTACATCATTTAATTTATAAGTACTAGGGTTATGGGCACTCCCAAGCTTCAGAACCTTGCATTTATCTACATTGAACTGCATCTGCCACTTTTCTGACCAAGAATAGAGTTTGTTTAGTTGATTATTCTTCGAGCTTCCCTGAAGCCGTTCCCTTAAAAACCATAATTACTACAGAGGTGGCTGAAGCCCTTTTGTCCATCTTCTCCAGAGTGGGCATCCCTAGAGAAATTTTGTCTGACCGTGGGACACAATTCACATCTGACTTAATGCAACATCTATACCAACTTCTGGGAGTGAAGCCTCTCTTCACCACACCCTATTATCCCAGCTGTAATGGGAGGATTGAGCTCCAGCATTCGATTCTAAAGTCAATTTTAAGGAAACTTTGCTCCCTTGAACCTAAGGAGTGGCATCGTTACCTACCCTGTGCTTTGTTTGCCATGAGGGAAGTTCCCAGTGACTCTTTAGGGTTTTCACCTTTTGAACTTCTCTATGGTAGACAGGCCAGAGGCCCATTGTCCATCCTTCATGACTTATGGACTAATGAGGAGTTAAATGCTGAGGTTCAGTCTTCTTACCAGTTTCTCCTTGACCTTAGATCCAAACTTGAGGAGACCTCTGACATAGTTTCGAAAAACTTAATTTGTCAATGGACCAATACAAAACCTATTTTGATTCCAAAAGTCAGAGGAGAAGTTTTAAAGTAGGGGATGAAGTTCTTGTACGTTTGCCGATCAAGTCAAATAAATTATTAGTAGCATGGAAAGGTCCATATAAAGTATTAAAAATTTGTGGGAAAGTTGACTACCTCATAGAAGTCAAGGGGAAACCTAAGCTTTATCATATCAACATCCTTAAGAAATATTACCGTAGAAATTCGGTTAACTGCCTTAATAACTTTGACTTAGTTTTTTCCACTCGAACTTGATACGACAACTGAAGAATGTAAGGTGTGCGTAATTGACACCTCTAACTTAGACTATGATGAAGAACTACATGACTTGGTGACTCTTGACCACTCGGACGCAACCAACATTAATATTAATGAATCTTTGGATGACGATAAGAGACATGAACTACTTCAATATGCGAGTATCTTTTCAGTCGTCTTTACTGATATTCCAGATGTTACCTCCACGGTAGTCCATAAGATTGACTTAGTGACGGACAATCCTATCAAACGAAAATTATACCCAGTTCCAGTTCACCTTAGAGATGCATTTGACCGAGAGGTAGACAAATTATTAAAACTAAAGATCATTGAACCTTCAGTATCTTCATATTGTTCACCAGTAGTCATGGTTAAGAAGGAGGATAATTCATATAGACATGCTATTGACTTCAGAGGTATAACACGGTGGGATGCTGAGCCTATGCCCTTAATAGATAGCGATCTACACAAATTTTATGGCTCTTCCTTCTTTTCAGAGACTGATATTGCGCAGGCATATCATCATGTAATGTTAGATCCTTCTTCTAAGCAGTACACCGCTTTTCCTACACACCAAGGACTGATGCAATATAGAACTAAGCCCTTCGGTTTGGTAACTGCCTGTGCTACCTACGTGAGACTGATGAGAAAGGTCTTGGGTAATATGCCAAATGTTTCAGTTTATTTTGATAACATTTACGTAATGACATCCACGTGGGGCGAAAATATCCAAACATTAACATCAGTTTTGCGAAGGTTACGCTCACATGGCCTCACTGCCAAGCCGAAGAAATGCTTCCTTGGGTATAACAAGATTAGATATTCTTGGACTGATACTTTTTTAATAACTCTCTGCAGCCTCTCCCCAGTAAGATCAAAGCTTTATTAGAATTTAAATTCCCCAAAACCAAGAAGCTCATGCATAGCTTTCTTGGTTCTGTAAATTTTTATGCACGGTTTTTCCCAAACATTACTGATCTTACAGGCATCTTATCTGACTTCCTTAAAAAGTCTGTGAAGGAACCTCTTGAACTTTCCGACGTAGCTCGGGAAAGGTTTAATGAGATTAAAAGTATCTTTTCGAAAGACCCTATACTTAAGATTCCAGATATTAATAAAACATTTTGTTTAAGAACTGATGCCTCTAATACTGGCTTAGGTGCGGCGTTACAACAATACCATGATGGTACTCCCTTCCCTGTATGCTTCCTAAGCCGGAAACTCCTTCCCGCAGAAACGAGATACTCCACCATAGAAAAGGAATGTTTGGCCCTTGTGTGGGGTATCTATACCTAGAAACTTTTAAGGGAGCCAACAGTCGCCTCTTGAGGTGGACATTGGCACTCCAGGCTTTTAAGTTCCATATTGTGTATATCAATGATTCATCCAATTATTTCTCTGACTGGTTAAGTCGTGACAGTCAGTAGAAGATTTCTTACCTTACGCGACTTCCATATGTTAGAACTTTTTCCTCGCCTATTCTTCTTATACTCCTTGACTATAAGTCATGGTATGGGGGAGTGTGAGGGAAAAGTTCAATAGATAGGAGTAGCGAGGGAGTATATAGTAACAATAGTTTCATTGCCGGCTACTTGTTAAGGTAGGTTAAGTCAAGCTCCCACTATCCCCGCCTTTTTTCCCCCTCCCCGAAAGTGATAGTTTGCTTGCCGGCTACTTGTTAAGGTAAGCTAAGTCTAGCTCCCACTATCCCTTCCCCTCCTCCCCCCCCCACCGAAAGGTGACGTGTGGGGCTTCGGTCCAAACAGTAATCAGTAGACTCACAGCTCCCAGCACTACTGTAAGTACATGCCTGCCTTGTATTCTAGTGGATTTATTGGTTTAAAGCTTCACTTTTGACCAATAATAAACTTAGTCCTTTCAGTCTTGCTCTAAGTTGACTGTTGTAATAATCACCACATCTTTTAGGTATTGTACTTATCATGGAGAGTGATTTCTTAAGCAGTGGGTAACCTGTCTATCTTTCCAGCTTGGATGACAGAGAGGGTCACCTGCCAATCAACGAGTAGAATGATGGAGATGGACTAACGTCCTGAGACTTCCCCTTTTTGGATTTAATTACCTGTGCACCTGTATGAAATTGCAGGACGTAACCCCTCATCATTGCAGCAGTAAAGAACCTGCTTTCCTGTCATCGGGATAGAATACTCACGGCTATACTGTGCAGAACGAACCGGTGGGTTGTAACCAACACCTGCGACCCCCTCCCCCCCATCATCAGCAACTGCTACTATTTCAACAAAACTCAGTGTCACCAACACCAGACACCCCTATATATATTAACGTTGAGTTCAAACGTTATTTTATTCATTTCATTTTTCATTTTTCTTTCAAATAGGATATACCTTTCATGTTTTATTGTTTTATGTTTGCTTTAATAAATAATAAAGTGTTTATCTTTGTGAATTATTATTTCTTTTTCTATTCATTAATTTTCCTGAGGAGGAGCCAGCCCTGGTAATACTGTCTGAAGTTGTTACAGGGCTGAGTAAGCCTTCACAATATATTATATATATATATATATATATATAATATATATATATATATATATATATTATATATATATATATATATATGCAGAACATCCACTGTGAAAAAACAGTGAAATTCCAAGCGCTTTCGTGATTTCTCACATTATCGAGGAACTGTAAAAGTAAAAGATCAACATTAAGGCATATAAGGACGAGACTACACCTCGCTGTCACCTTACAACACCTGACCTTTTTTATCATTATGTAGGCAGGTAGTCTTAGCTTATATTCTACCCAAACTTTAAGATTTTTACTTGTCTAATGTATTTTAAATTCTTCCCAAATTTTATTAATTATAAATGAATCCAATTTACATAAACAAAAAGAATTATTCATATTATTTTCAAAACTATTTTTTATAAAACTTGGTTCTTATATTCCTCTAGACTTTGAACTTGTTGGATACAACTTTCTCAGACTTTTGAAAATCAATTAGATGGTTAAAATTTATAACATGAACAAAAAGAACATTAAAATTTTGTTCACTTCTAATGGTGTATTTATGTTGTTTTAATCTTAGCTCAAGACTTTTACCAATTTGATCATAATAACTGCTGCAGCATACGGGCGCCTAGTAAACCTAAGAACAAGAACAGCATTCCGACGTCTAAATAAGGACTCATTCAGGACCCAGTACACAGTGTACGTTAGGCCCATATTGAAAAATGCAGCACCAGTTTGGAGCCCTCACCTAGCCAAGCATGGAAGGAAACTAGTCCCTACGAGTAGAGGTTCAGGGAAATCGACCTGACGACACTGGAAGACATGAGAGATAGGGGGGATATGATAACGACATATAAAATACTGAGAGGTATAGACAAGGTGGACAGAGACTTGATGTTCCAGAGATGGGACACAGCAACAAGGGGTCACAGTTGGAAGATGAATCCTCAGATGAATCACAGAGATGTTAGGAAGTATTTCTTCAGTCACAGTTGTAAGGAAGTAGAATAGCCTGGATAGTGATGTAGTGGTGGCAGGATCCATACATAGCTTTAATAAGAAGAGGTATGATAAAACTCACGGAGCATGAAGAGTGACTTAAGTAGCGACCAATTGAAGAGGCGGGGCCAGGAGCTATGAATCGACCGCAGAAACCATAATTAGGTGGGTACACACACACACACACACACACACACACACACACACACACACACACACACACACACACACACACACACCACACATGAACTGTTGATACCGTGAACATTTTTCACCACAAACCCTCACTACATCTCTCTCTCATACACTCACATACCCTCACCACTCTCTTTCACACTAGTACACTCACACACCCTCACCAACTTCCTCACACTCTCCTCATATTTTCACATAACCTCACCACTCTCTTTCACAGTAAAATACTCACAAACCCTCACCACACTCTCTCATACTCTCCCTCCACACACACACACACACACACACACACCATTCTCACATTTTCCCTCGCACTCTCACACACATACACTCGCCACACACTCAGATTCTCCCTCACACACCCCTCACACTCTCCCTTTTAGCTCTGATCATTCACACACCCTCGCCCCACTCTCACACACTTCCTCACACACATACCCTCATCACACTGACACTCTCCTTCACACACTCACATATACTCACCACACTTTTTCAAACTATTTATAACGCAGTATATTTATTACGTAGTGTGTTGTAGAGAATAATGTATATAAGAGGCGCTCCACATATACTGTCAGTTTCCAGGATTTGTTTTGAAACCGGACGCGTATTATTCGTGGACAGTCAGAGTGGCCGAGAGAGGAGAGTAAGGTGTGTATTACAGTATTAGTATGAGAAGAGCGGCGACGGAGAGGAGTCATGGTTAAGCGTTGGTATAAGTAGGTGGGGTGATTTTGTTTGGAGTAAGTTTATATCCTAGGTTATTTTATTGTTATAAGTGCTCTCGTGTTTACCTGTAAGGTCCTAGTGTGCAGAGGCCTGTTTAAGTTTTGGGAAAGTACTAAGTTTTTGTGCTGCTGGTAGAAAGACCGGCAGAAAGTGGGGGCATGGAACCTCCCTCAATAAATGTTTATATATTTTGTTTTACTCATTAGTAGCAGGGTGCTAGTGAGCTAATATGACTGAGTAAAGGTGATGTTTTTAGAGTAGATTGTAGGTTGTATATGTTAATTTACTATTAATATATATTTTCCTATAGGTGAGTTTTTGTGTCCTTCCTTATAATATTAACGTAATTAATGTTCCACATTTAATGTGAAGGTACAAGCTGGAAATACAGTGGCTTTTTTTCTGTTTTAAATAATATACATGACCGTAGACATGACAGGTTTCCTCTTTAGGAGCCACGACTTTTCATTTACGTTACAGTCAAAAGTGAAACATTCTCCCTCACACTCTCACACACCCTCACCATATTAACATTCTCCCTCACACACACCTCACCATATTAACATTCTCCCTCACACTCGCACACCCTCACCATATTAACATTCTCCCTCACACTCGCACACTCCTCACCATATTAACATTCCTCCCTCACACTCTTACACACCCTCACCATATTAACATTCTCCCTCACACTCGCACACCCTCACCATATTAACATTCTCCCTCACACTCGCACACCCTCACCATATTAACATTCTCCCTCACACACTCCACATCCCTCACCATATTAACATTCTCCCTCACACTCGCACACCCTCACCATATTAACATTCTCCCTCACACTCTCGCACATCCTCACCATATTAACATTCTCCCTCACACTCACACACCCTCACCATATTAACATTCTCCCTCACACTCCGACACCTCACCATATTAACATTCTCCCTCAACACTCACACACCCTCACCATATTAACATTCTCCCTCACACTCACACACCCTCACCATATTAACATCTTCCTCTCCCTTACACTCCCTCACACACCCTACCATATTAACATTCTCCCTTCACACTCACACACCCTCACCATATTAACATTCTCCCTCACACTACACACCCCATCACCATATTAACATTCTCCCTCACACTCACACCCTCACCTATTAACATTCTCCCTCACACCACACCCTCACCATATTAACATTCTCCCTCACACTCACACACCCTCACCATATTAACATTCTCCCTCACACTCACACCCTCACCATATTAACATTCTCCCTCACACTCACACCCTCACCATATTAACATTCTCCCTCACACTCACCACCCTCACCATATTAACATTCTCCCTCACTCACACACCCTCACCATATTAACATTCTCCCTCACACTCCACACACCCTCACCATATTAACATTCTCCCCTCACACTCACACACCCTCACCATATTAACATTCTCCCTCACACTCCACACCCTCACCATATTAACATTCTCCCTCACACTCTCACACATCCCTCACCATATTAACATTCTCCCTCACACTCTCACACCCTCACCATATTAACATTCTCCCTCACACTCACACACCCTCACCATATTAACATTCTCCCTCACACTCACACACCCTCACCTATTAACATTCTCCCTCACACTCGCACACCCTCACCATATTAACATTCTCCCTCACACCTCACACACCCTCACCATATTAACATTCTCCCTCACACTCCCACACCTCTACCATATTAACATTCTCCTCACACCTCACACACCCTCACCATATTAACATTCCTCCCACCCTCACCAACTCCTCCCACACCTCACCATATTAACATTCTCCTCACACTCACACACCCTCACCATATTAACATTCTCCCTCACACTCACACACCCTACCATATTAACATTCTCCTCACACTCACACACCCCTCACCATATTAACATTCTCCCTCACACACTCCACACCCTCACCATATTAACATTCCCCTCACCTCACACACCCTCACATATTACATTCTCCCTCACTCTCACACACCCTCAACCATATTAACATTTCTCCCTCACCTCTCCACACACTCCCTCAACCACTTCTAACATTCGCACTCACTCCACACACTCACCATATAACACTCCCACACGCTCTCACACACCTCACCATATCTACATTTCCCCACGCTACACACCTCACCAATTCACATTCTCCCTCACATCTCTCACACCTCACCACAATACATCTCCCTCACTCACACACCTCACACATAAACAATCTCACCAACTCACATATTCTCACCCTCACACTTACATCTACAACTCCGCACACACATACCTCAACTACACCCCATACTCTACAAAACACAGTAAGAAAGGAGAGAGAGGCATGGGTAGACTGCACCTTCTTGGACTGTAAGAAGGGTTCCGACACAGTACCAAACAGAGACTGGTTGAAAATCTAGAGGAGCAGGCAGGAAGAGGAGGGAAAGTACTGCAATGGATCAGGGAATACCTGACAGGAAGGAAACAACGTGTGTCGGTACGAGACGAGGTGGTAGAGCCTTGAAGGAGGTTCCACAAGTGTCAGTCCTAGGTCCGGTGCTCTTTTTTGTATATGTGAATAACATGACGGAAGGAATAGAGTCAGAGGTGTTCCTGCTCGCAGACGATGTGAAACAACCGGGTGAGATCAGGCAAGCCTACAAGGGAATCTAGACAGGTTGCAAGCCTGGTCCAACAAATGGCTCATGGAATTTAAACCCAGCAAGTGCAGAGTCATGAAGTTTTGGGGAAGGACAAAGAAGAACACAGACGGAATACTGCTTAGGAGGTAAAAGACAGAAACTCACTCAAGAAAAATATCTTGGGGTAAACATCATAACGAGCACATCTCAGGTGCACATCAACCTATAGTTGCTGCAGAATATGGGCCCCTGGCAAACCAAGGAATAGTGTTTCGATACCTTAGTAAGAAATAATTCAAGACTCTACACACAGTGCACGTTAGGCCCATTTTACAGTATGCAACACTAGTATGGAGCCCAAACATGGACAAGTCAAGACACTTGAGAAAGTGGAAAGGCTTGCAACAATATTAGTCCCAGAGCTAAGAGTTATATCCTGTGAAGAGAGGTTAAGGGAAATCAACTTGATAATACTCGAAGACAGGATGAATTTTGGGGATGTGATAACAGCATACAAAATACTGAGAGGAATTAACAAAGTGGATGAGGACAAGATGTTTCAGTGATGGGTCATAGCAACTACGAGTGAAAGCTGGGAGTTGAATACTCAGATGACGCACAGGGATGTTATGAAGCATATCTTCAGTCACAGAATGGTCAGTAAGTTTAACAATCTGGAGTGTTATGTGGTGGAGACAAGATCCATACATAGCTTTAAGAAGATGTATGGTAAAGCTCTTAGAGGAGGGAGAGAAAGGACCTAGTAGCGACCAGGGAAGAGGTTGGACCAGGAGCTATGACTACTTGAGCCCTGGAGTACACACATATAGAAGCGAACTGGGTCTTAAACCTGGATTAGTCATTCGTCACCTTTCAGGTAGGCTCATTGTTCATTAATATGTTGCTCATCTGAGAAGACAGAAAATGCTTGAAAAAAGCTAAATAAAATCAACTTAAAAATTAAATGCATTTTCAGTACAGCAACACAATCACATCTCATGTCTTAGAAAGTAGGTGTCTACGCAGTTCGCTGCTGCTAATAGTCACACCATCAGTATTCTTAGCGTCAAGTTTGGCCAGGATGCCTTTTTCCACAGAACATCAACGCCTCAAGATGTTCTTGTGTCAAAGAAAAAACGTTCACATGCTACTTGTGACACAGGGAGTTTTAGCATCAAATGGAGCATCAGTGAGAAGGTTCAACTTGAGGAGCACATTGAAGCAGTAGAAAGGACAGGCTTTACATGACTTGCATGTATCTGACAAAGCCTCTTATCTTGTTCAGACTCACTGTCACTGTCCTCGACTCCTGCACACAATAAGCATCTGCTATTGACTGTTTCAGTATTGACTACAGTTTCTACAAGACTTCGCAGTTCTGTTCGTAGTTGTTCCACAGTGAGACCAATCATCAAATATCAGCAAATGTTTATACAGCTCTTCCATAGCTCCCGAAGTTCCTTGGGTGAAGAAGCGACAGATCAGCATGCAATGTTGACCTTGCTGATCTGTTCAACTGGTGCTCAGTGCTGTTCACAATAGCCTCCACTGTTCGGTTGTATACTTCAGTCTGATACTTCTTTACTGCGTCAGAAGCAGATTAGCCTCATCTTCGAGCAGTTCGCCATCAATGCGTGTGTGTGTGTGGCGTTTTATAGGAAGGGAAACTTCCATAATAAGATCTACACCCATTTCATCCAGCTGGTCATTAGCCCCTTGAACAAACTTTGCAGCTGCATCATGACAATCATGGAAGTCATCCCGTAGCATTTGCATATTCTTCAGCAAATCATCCACCGTCCGGTGCACAGTCAGCAGATCCAGTTCCACAGTTTGTAGATACTTGGTGAGCGCTGTAGTGCGGGAAAATACTTGCGGATATACCTGTGCACTCAGAATTGTTTCAAACGTCAGAAGACTGTCAATGCATCCCTTCATCTTGGCCTTAACAGCTGTTGAGTCTTGTCAGCAACTAGTATGGCATTAAGAGTGGCGATAATTTATATGAAAGGCGCTGTAGTATGGGTTGTTGAATAAACCAAAAACCTATTCAAGGGGACATCCTTTGACCACCATTTAGTTTCACCGATAGTTCCCATTCGTTTCATAGTGAGTGTTGACTCACTGATAAGACTCCCAAAAGAATACTGCAGTGAGAACAGTGACGCGTTAGTCACAACAACACTTGTAGCATCGGTTACATTGAGATTTAACACATGTGCATAGCACCAAACATGGATCCGCATTTGAACCTCCTTTGATAGCAGAGGACTGAAGCCTTTGCAACTCCCCTGCACGATTTCTGCATCATCATTTGAGTTTCCAACTCAACACAGTTCATGAGGTCAAAAGGTTCAGCAGTAGATTCCTCACATTTCATCACATTCACTAATCTTTCTCGGATAGTACCAGTGCTATCAACTTATCTAACAATAACAGAGCACTGGTTTTATGTTGAGATGTCTTCAGTAGTATCAGCTTCCAAAGTAAACATGTCTATTACTTCTTCAGATATCCACTACTGACTCAAGAAATCGTAATGACACGATTGCAAATAAACCATACCCCCGGCCGGGATTGAACCCGCGGTCATAGTCTCTCTATGACCGCGGGTTCAATCCCGGCCAGGGGTATGGTTGATCCACTACTGTATATTGTCCCGGATAACTGTGATAACAAAATTCACTATGGCTTTAGACAGCAAAGTTTCTAAGGAACATCGACAACGTGAACTCTTTGCCTTCTCATGTTCCTTCTTGCTGTTCTGAACAACGCGAGAGTAATGATCGGTAGTGCAGGAATCAAACTTCCGAAGCAGTTTTACAACTTCCAAAAATGTACCATGGCCAATATCCTCATTATCAAGTGTGTATGGTGCTTCTTCATTACTTCCTCTCTAGCTCAGTCCCTCTTACCAGTGAATTTGACCACATCCACAACTCTTTCCATAACTTGTCGTCTCTTTCTAATCTCATCGTAATGGCTACGTGCGAGCAAGTGAGAAATGCTGGGCTGTTGTAGAACTACCAGGTATGCTGTAGAGCATCTCTAATGAAAAGAAGAGCGTTCATGCTCTTCAACATGGGTATGTACATGTCGCTAGTCAGTCATTCCCTTGATGAACGTGAGCCTGTCTTAGGTCCACGTTCATCTGTCTTAGGTCCAAGGATACTGAACAGTGATGAAAATGACTGTCCTGTTGTACGACAGCCACCATCTGTTTTACCCATCTTTTCGCACGAAACACCTGTTGACACTGGTTTGTTAGTTTTTTGATTGGGTGGCAAGCAATCTTCATCAGTACGTGATTTCTTAAAGTAGTTGATCGAGGGCGAGGGTATCCCTCCTCTGCATGTGGAGCAGCTACAATAGATACATATCTTTCAGCTAACCGCACCAATTCGTGTTCACCAGTTTGCACTAATTCTGCCGATACAGCTGCTAATTGCTCATCTATCAATTTAACTGCTGACAATTTAGCTACCGATTTAGTATCATTATCCCCATGTTCACCCTTAGTTCTGTTGAACATATCCAAAAGACTTCTGCACTTTAAAACACTAACATTTTCTTTTTTACTTTCGATCACGCTCCTTCTCAACACTTCATTTTCTTATTTTCTGGTTTGCTTTATCCATTGTTCGTTACAGATGCAGATTCTGAAATAAAAAAAATGAATCGTAACTTATAGATCAACTTATCATTATTCTTAACTTACCATACCTTATCGACAGATACTTCATTAAGATGCTGATGTAATTAAACTTTACTTATTATGTCTAATACAGGAGTCAAGGTTTTTAGAATGAAGATATTTCGGCTGCAACAGTGAGAGGGTAGGAAAAGGCAGGAGTCAGGAGACTGCTGCAGAGACGTTATTAGCTGCTGGACTAGTCACTTTACTCCAATTGATAACAGTTGTGACTTCTAACTTCTGGGGTGCTGGAGGTGGGCAATTTGATTATAGTTTAACTGAAGAGAGCAGTAATTAAGTGTAGGAAGCTAGCAGCAGCACAACCTACTTTGACGCTACCAGTGCTACACTGACTAACAGATTGCTGACTGCTGAGGTGCGTTTCATTTCCGTTACCATTTTTGTGCAGCAGCTATGACTTCAGTTTTTCGTGACATTTTTTCACCTTTTTTTTTACCCAGCCTCTCAGCTGGGTAAAAATGCACACAAATGCCCACACGTGGCTATTTAAATTTCAGCGAAGCAAATGAAAAGTTATGAAGATCGGGAAGTGACAGAGATGGCCAAAAAGATAGTATATGTTATAGAAATTAAGGCTGCAAACCTCACTCAGGAAGAAGGATTTAGGGTGAGCATAGCGCTGAGCATATTGCCTGATGGGAACATTAAATAAATAATCTCCGAGGCAAATGCTCATCAGTCTAGAAGTAACTTTCATGAACCTCAGCAGAGTCATTAACTACATTATATGGCATATGGCGGGTGCTTTTTGAATATGGAGCACTACGACTGGTCAAGCATGTCACGAAACTGCAAAAAGGCAGAGATTAGCAAACCATACAACGGGTGGGACTTGAACCCGCGGTCAGAGTCTCAAAACTCCAGACCGCGGGTCCAAACCCGTGTTATGGTTTATTTGCAATCGTGTCATTACGATTTCGTGAGTCATAGAGATTAACAACTAGACTAGTTCGTAAATTAATTAAATGTGCTGAAGTGAGAAGTATATGAGCTTAACCAGACGTCATTAGAAGGTAGATGGAATAAAGATGACATGATAACCACGTGCAGAGTACTGAAAGGAGTTGACTGAGTAGAAAAAGTTTTTGAGAGGCAGTAAATAGAAATACGAGAGCATAGAAGGCAGTTAAAAACACTCAAGAGTCAGAGGGATGTTATCCTCAGAGAGGTCAGAAGGTGGAAAGACCTGAACGACGAAGTGTTAGAGGAAGGAACACACACAGCTTTAAGAACAAATATGACAGCGCTCTTGATGCCAGCAAAGAGAAGCATGGTGAGGAGCTGAGATTCCAGTAATGTAACAATGAGAACGAAAGAATAAATAGTTGAATACTCCCTCATATAGTTCTCGTACCACAAGTATCATGCTCACACTTACTGTACCACAAGAGTGACACTCACACTGTCTCTGTAATACAAGAGTGATACACTGTTACTGTACCACAAGAATAACACACTGTCTCTCTAATACACATTGTTATTATTACATTAAAAAGCTTAGAAAAAAATAAGGTGAAGTAGATTTATAGTGTGAGAAAACATGATAATCAAACAGCTTAGATTTTGTACTTTATTTGCATAGCGTAAGTATTTGGTGAGGCAGCGTTTAAGTCAAACGTTGAGTCAAATAACGACATGTTCTCTCTCCTGTGTTGTGTACAGTATAGATATAGCATATGTATATCAGTTGGAAATTGATGTATATTGGCTATATCTATTGTATTTGTTAGTTACTGTAAGAAATGTAGAGGCAAGAAATATGTTTTGGTATGCCGTCATTTCTTTACGTGATGTACAAAAGTGAAGTGCAGTGGCACGTAATTTCGATTTAATTAACATTTTGCATAGCAACAATTCATTCAGAATGTTAATATTTACTTGTGTTGCTGTTACTTTGTTGTAATATGAAATATATATTATGTAAATGCAGAAAGACTAACCTGGCAGAAGATTGTATTATTTGGATGATGATTTAGACACTTGTGCAACACTTCGGTATCTTTATTGATGAACCACTAGTTGAGAAAACATTCCTCAAAATAAATACCCAAGTGCGACACATATGTCTATTTCATAAGCGTGTCGTCTCTCTACATTTACCTACATTCCTGTCAGCAACAGCAACATCTTGGGTTCTTGTAGGAATTCTACGCTTGCTTAATTAACTTATAGGCATGACTTCTACTTGTGGCTTTGTCCAAGGTGTCACCACCTAAGACCGTTTCACCTCACCTGTCTACAGTATATAGTTCCTTCTCCCCGCGTATGCTGTGCTCTTATCAAGACTGATAGACTGACAACATCGACTGCAGGCTGAAGGACTGATTATCTTAAACTACTCCTTATATTCAACCGTTAAAAAGCATTAAACCCCCAAACACAAAAGCACCATAAATATTTTAATCATCATTTATACTCATTAATATTTTGAAAATACAGTCGGCACTCCGTTGTAAATTAAAGAAACAATGTAGTGTATACATTACTGTATATTCCAGATGCTGGAGGCATCTGACATACACAGTAAAATTTCAAAATACAACCTAACCACAACATAAACATACTTTTAGGAAAGTCTTCTACCATAACTATTGACGTTTTCAGCGTTCACTTGCCTTATATATTTACATTTTACAAAACGACCCAGGAAATATTTTCAGATTGTTCTCATAGTCTTACTGGTAAGCAGATCAACACTAAGGAGAATGGGATACATAATATCTCTTATAATACTTCTCAATCCACATTGAAGTGCATTATAGCTTTTCTTTTTATATGGTAACTCAGACTCCCAATATCTATTAGAATTCACTATTTATTTGCTAAAGAAAAGAGGTTTGTAAAGTGTAAACACGGCAATATTCTCGGTAAGAAGAGGGACGTGGAAAGGAGGAAAGAGGCGTCATCTTAAATGTGAATACAAGTCGCCTACTCAGGCGAAAGTACACACGTGCATAAAGTATGGAGCTTTTCAAACACACACACACAGATACAGATACACACGCGCGGGAGTAGTACAACTTTAGTGCTCTGTGAATTTAAGCGTTTTGTGGACTACCCAAGGATAAGGTGGCAGTGACAATTAGATTTGCTTTAAAAATAGGTTAGATAAATACATGAGTGGGTGTGGGTGGGTGTGAGTTGGACCTGACTAGCTTGTGCTGCTGGGTCTGGTACAGTGCTCCATCCTTGAGTGGGGATGACCAGACTGGGTGGGTCATTGGGATCATCCGGGGGGTAGGTCATTGGGATAATTGGGATAATCCGAGGGGAGGGGACATGGACCTGCTCTGCATGGGTCAGTAGGCCTGTTGCAGTGTTCCTTCTTTCTTATGTTCTCTTATGTTCTAAGGTAGGGGTCATTAAAGGTGGCACGTTCAGTGAACAACCCTTGAAGTGAGTTTTAAGTTGCCCTTTGTCAGATAAGGGTGGTGAGAGCCACAGTTTTATAAGTGATCTTGAAAGTAATATTGGTGGTGTAAGACAGAGACGGCAGGCCTAGTGTGGTATAGGCGGTGTGCTACGTGTATCCCACAAGCAAGATAATAAACTGAAATCAGTATGTGACAAGTGAAAGAAGCACAGTAAAAAGGAATAAAGTATATATAGTGAAGACACAGAGGTGGAGGTACTACGCCAAGACTTCACAACGAGTTGGATAATCTACAGGATGCGAAGCAACCTGTTGATTATCCAGCGCACCTATACACACACACACACACACACACACACACACACACACACACACCTACACACACACCTACACACACATACCTACACACACATCTTGGGGTGAGTATAACACCAGGCACATCTCCTGAAGCGCACATCAACCAAATAACTGCTGCAGCATACGGGCGCCTAGCAAACCTCAGAACAGCATTCCGACATCTTAAGAAATCGTTCAGGACCCTGTACACTGTGTACGTTAGGCCTATATTGGAGTATGCGGCACCAGTTTGGAACGCACACCTAACCAAGCATGTAAGGCAACTAGAGAAAGTACAAAGGTTTGCAACAAGACTAGTCCCGGAGCTAAGGGGTATGTCCTACGAGGAGAGGTAAAGCGAAATCAATGTGACGACACTGGCGGACAGGTGAGACAGGGATAATATGATAACGACATATAAAATACTGAGAGAATCGACAAGGTGGACAGAACAGGATGTTCCAGAGATAGGACACAGCAACAAGGGAGTCATAGTTGTATTAATAAAATAGTTTGTCTTATTATGTTATTATTGATTTTTCTATATTCTCATTTCCATAAGGAAGAACCAACCTTATCAAATACTCTTTGAGGGTCTGATAGGGCTGCTGAACCTTCACACACACCAACATCCTCGCCCAAACACAACCACACCCACACCCAGTCATGCCCAAACACACACCCACACTCTCTCATTCTCTCAGACTCACTCTCTCTTCCCTCCGGTATCACTGATATGCATAGTATACAAAATCATGGAGAAGATAATCAGGAGATGAGTGGTGGAGCACCTAGGAAGGAATAAGCTAATCAGTGACAAACAGCACAGATTAAGAGATGGGAAGTCCTGCATCACAAAAAATACTGGAGTTCTTTGTCAAGGTTACAACAGTAAGACAGAGAGAGAGAGAGAGAGAGAGAGAGAGAGAGAGAGAGAGAGAGAGAGAGAGAGAGAGAGAGAGAGAGAGAGAGAGAGAGAGAGAGAGAGAGAGGTGGGTAGATTGCATTTTCTTGGACTGTAAGAAGGCTTTTGACACAGTTCTACAAAAGAGGTTAGTCCAAAAGCTGGAGGATCAGGCAGGTATAACAGGGAAGGCATTGCAGTGGATCAGAGAATACCTCTCAGGAAGGCAACAGCGAGTCAGGGTACGCGACGAGGTGTCCGAGTGGGTGCCTGTGACGAGCGTGGTTCCACAGGGGTCAGTCCTAGGACCGGTGATGCTTCTGGTATATGTGAAAGATATGACGGAAGGAATAGACTCAGAAGTGTCTCTGTTTTCAGACGATGTTAAGTTAATGAGGAGAATTCAGTCGGAGGAGGACCAGGCAGGACTACAAAAGGATCTGGACAGGCTGCAGGCCTGGTCCAGCAAATGGCTTCTGGAGTTCAACCCCGCCAAGTGCAAAGCCATGTAGATCGGAGAAGAGCAAAGAAGACCACAGAGAGAATACAGCTTAGGGGGGCCAAAGACTACACACTTCACTTAACGAAAGAGATCTTGGGGTGAGTTTAACACCGAACACATCTCCTGAGGCGCGCATCAACCCAATAACTGCTGCGACATACGGGCGATTAGCAAACCTAAGAATAGCATTCCGACATCTCAATAAGCAGTCGTTCAGGACTCTGTACACCATATACATTAGGCCCATATTGGACTAGGCTAACCCCTCAAGGGGGTACCTACTCCTCTTGATCTAGGGAACTGGTTCTGTGCTCCGGTTCATTGAATTGAGCCTGAATACCTTCCGTCGTCGTCCCCCTACATGCGCTGTATAATCCTGCGGGTTTTGCGCTCCCCATAATTATTATAATTATTATGGAGTAGGTAGCATCAGTTTGGAATCCTCAACTGACGAAGGATGTCAAGAACCTAGAGAAACTGTAAAAGTTTGTAACGAAACTAGTCCCGGAGTTAAGGGGCATGTCCCACGTGGAGAGGTTAAGGGAAATCGACCTGACGACACTGGAGGTCAGAAGGGATAGGGGGAATACGATAATAAAACAGAAAATACTGAAAAGAACCGCCATGGTAGACAAGGACAGAATGTTTCAAAGATGGGACACAGCAACAAGGAGTCACAATTGGAAGTTGAAGACTCGGATGAGCCACAGGGATGTCAGGAAGCATTTCTTCAGTCATAGAGTGGTCACGAAGTGGAACAGTCTGGCGAGCGATGTAATGGAGGCAGGAACCATACATAGCTTCAAAACGAGGTATTATAAAGCTCATGCAGCAGGGGGAGAGAGGACCTAGTAGCGTTCAGTGAAGAGGCGGGGCCAGGAGCTGAGTCTCGGCCCCTGCAACTACAATTAGGAGAGTACACACACACACACACACACACACACACACACACACACAAACCTACTGGAGTTCTATGACATGGTGACAGCTTTAAGACAAGAGAGAGAGGGGTGGGTAGATTGCATTTTCTTGGACTGCAAGAAGGGGTTTGACACAGTTCCACACAAGAGATTAGTGCAAAAACTGGAGGACCAAGCAGGGATAACAGGGAAGGCACTACAACGGATCAGGGAATACTTGTCAGGAAGACAGCAGCGAGTCATGGTACGTGGCGAGGTGTCAGAGTGGGCACCTGTTGCCAGCGGGGTCCCACAGGGGTCAGTCCTAGGACCAGTGCTGTTTCTGGTATTTGTGAACGACATAACGGAATTAATAGACTCCGAAGTGTCCCTGTTTGCAGACGACGTGAAGTTGATGAGAAGAATTCATTCGATCGAAGACCAGGCAGAACTACAAAGGGATCTGAACAGGCTGTAGACCTGGTCCAGCAATTGGCTCCTGGAGTTCAATCCCACCAAGTGCAAAGTCATGAAGATTGGGGAAGGGCAAAGAAGACCGCAGACGGAGTACAGTCTAGGGGGGCCAGAGACTACAAACCTCACTCAAAGAAAAAGATCTTTGGGTGAGTATAACACCAGGCACATCTCCTGAAGCGCACATCAACCAAATAACTGCTGCAGCATATGGGGGCCTAGCAAACCTCAGAACAGCATTCCGACAAAGTAATACGGAATCGTTCAGGACCCTGTACACCGTGTACGTTAGGGCTATATTGGAGTATGCGGCACCAGTTTGGAACCCACACCTAGCCAAGCACGTAAAGAAACTAGAGAAAGTGCAAAGGTTTGCAACAAGACGTAGTCCCAGAAAATAAGATGTATGTCCTACGAGGAGAGGTTAAGGGAAATCAACCTGACGACACTGGAGGACAGGAGAGATAGGGGGGACATGATAACGACTTACAAAATACTGAGAGGAATTGACAAGGTGGACAAAGACAGGATGTTCCAGAGATGGGACACAGCAACAAGGGGACACAGTTGGAAGTTGAAGACAGATGAATCACAGGGATGTTAGGAAGTATTTCTTCAGCCACAGAGTAGTAAGTGGAATAGTTTGGGAAGCGATGTAGTGGAGGCAGGATCCATAGATAGCTTTAAGCAGAGGTATGATAAAGCTCAAGGTTCAGGGAGAGTGACCTAGTAGCGACCAGTGAAGAGGCGGGGCCAGGAGCTTGGACTCGACCCCTGCAACCTGAAATCATACCACGGGTGGGATTTGAACCCGCGGTCAGAGTCTCTCAAAACTCCAGACCGTTGCGTTAGCCACTGGGCCAGCTAGCTAACCTCAACTAGGTGAGTACAACTAGGTGAGTACACTAGATACCTCAAAGGCGATGGGGCGGACAATATCTCTCCGTGGGTAATGAGAGAGGGAGCAGAGGCGCTCTGTGTACCACTAACAATCTTCAATATATCTATTGAAACATGGCGACTACCTGAGGTATGGTAAACAGAAAATGTAGAGCCAGTTAAACAACAGGAGACAGACATGTAGCATTAAACAACAGACCAATGTCGCTGACATGTACAGCATGCAAAATCATGAAGATTATTAGGAGTGGTGGAGCACCTAGAAAGGAATGAGCTTATCAACTCGGATTCAGGGACGGGAATTCCTGTGTCCTACTGGAGTTCTATGACAAGGTGGCAGAAATAAGACAAGAAAGACAATAGAAAGAGTGGTGTGTATATTATGTTTTCTTAAATTACAAGAAGCCTTTGACACAGTTCCACACAAGAGATTAGTGAAAAAGCTGGAGGACTAGGCAGGTATAATAGAGAAAGCACTGCAGTGTATCAGAGAATACCTCACGGGAAAGCATCAGCGAGTCATGGTACATGAAGAGGTGTCAGCGTGGGCGCCTGTGACGATCAGGGTTCTGGTATATGTGAATGACATGACGGAAGGGATAGATTCAGAAGTGTCCCTGTTTGCAGACGATGTGAAGTTAATGTGGAGAATTCAATCGGAGGAGGACCAGGCAGGACTAGAAAGGGATCTGGTCAGGTTTCAGGCCTGGTCCAGTAACTAGTTCCTGAAGTTGAACTCCACAAAGTGGAAATTCATGAAAATTAAGGAATGACAAAATAGACTGCAGACTAGGGGATGGGGAACAAAGACTACTAACCTCAAGTAATAGGATCTTGGGGGTAAGTATACTACACATCTCCTGAGGTGCACATCACCCAAATAATGGCTGCAGCATATGGGCGCCTAGCAAACCTAAGAACAGCATTCCGACATCTCAGTGAAGAATCATTCAGGATTCTGTACACAGTATACGTCAGGCGAATATTCAAGTATGCAGCACTAGTTTGTTCAAACGTCTGGCTAAGAAAGTGCAGAGGTTTGCAACGAGACTAGTCCCAGAGCTACGGGGCATGTCCAACGAGGAGAGGTTAAGGGAAATCGGCCTGACGACACTGAAGCACAGGAGAGATAGGAGGGGTATGCTAACGAAATATAATATACTAAGAGGAATCGAGAAGGTGAACAGAGCCAGGATGTTCCAGAGATGGAACACAGCAACAAAGGGTCACAACTGGAAGTTGAAGGCTCAGATGAGTCAAAGGGATGTTAGGAAGTACTTCTTCAGTCATAGAGTTGTCAGGAAGTGAAACAGTCGGGAAAGTGATGTAGTGGAGGCAGGAACTATACATAGCTTAAGAGGTATGATAAAGCTCATGGAGCAGGCAGTGTGTGACCAAGTAGCGACCTGTAAAGAGGCGGCTCCAGGAGCCATAACTCGACCCCTACAATCACAATTAGGTGAGTACACACACAAATACACAGTCACACACACACACACACACACAAATAAGCACACACACATTCATACTCTCACACACACACACCACAACCACATAAAAATACATAAGTTTTACATTCTGTGGTAACTAAACAAGAAAAAAATGGGTTACCAGAGAACGGGACGGAAAAACCGAGGGACTAGATAGTGAGTCTGGGAAGGTAGACTGGGTAGCACTCATGAAGAGGGAACAAGGGTGGGGAAGGAAACTAGAAGAGTTTAGCATCTTAAATGGAGGAGAGGATGGATGTAGAGATCAAGATATGGGAGCTACAAGCCACATCAACAGAGGCTAGGACAGAGAGCTTAGAGCTACTGAAAATGATGAAACTGTCTAAAGAACCAAAGATCAGTATGGGCATGTTACAAAAAATGCGATTTCTAATAAGCATAGAGATCTCCAGTGAATACTAGAAAGGACTGCCCTTCTAGCATCCAGCCTGTTACTGGGTTTTTGTAACAAGTAGTCAGTATCCTGGTCCAATTATCCATTAGAATTTAGTAAGATTCATTAGTGCTTCAGGATTACAACTGGTAGGCTACTAACTAAAGAAAATTAAAATTTAATAAGTTTATTAACAATTAAGTTGTCTAGGTGTATATTATCAAAGTAAATTAATCAATTGAATATAATATAGGATGCAAGTTCCAACACTTCTCTCGTGTACAGTGTGCTGAAGGCACATATCACATCTTTATGGCTTTTAAGTACCGTCTGGTACATTGTTAACATTTAATAGCATAATATAAATATATACAAGTAAGTTTGTGTGTAAGTGCTCTAAGTAGTTCACTATGTCTCAAGACTCGACTAGACTGAACCAGTGACTGACTAAAAGTCCTCACATAAACTAACTTCTTGACCAACCTGGCAATCAGAACAGCTTGCTTGAACAATAAAACGACTGATAAGCCGAACAGCAATATAAGAAGCAAGTGCGACACAGAATTAGGAACAAGGAGATAACATAACGACACTAAGTAGGGACCATCTGCAGATCCTCCACAAAAGTCACAAAACTCCCATACTACTGAATCTAAGTTCAGCATTAGAAAATCCCCGACTGTGACAGTACACAGATACCAGTACAAATTAGGTCAGAAGCTACAGCTAAGGACGTGAGTTTCTCAGTGTCTATGAGACACACAACCTCAGTACAACGTCGAAAATCACTAAGTCTAGGCTATGTTCTGTGAACAGAGTTACACAGAACCAACAACAAGAAAGCGACAGAGACGATCTTCCAACAAGGGCCCACAAGGGAGAGGAGTAGAGGGACCTCTTGTTAGAAGCACGTCCAACCGACAAGAGGCTAGCAGGCCAGCCAGACTACTCCAGGTGAGGTGTGATCACCCCCCCTTCCCTGGTCATGTGACTCTCCGTGGACTGCTGCTGCCTAGCAACACCAAGAAGCCGGCAGCGTAACGAGCGGAGAGAAAACACAGTAGTTAGACAATGCTGTCAGCTACTTAACACTCGAACTATGAGCACTGAATAATATATAAATGTTACATCCTATCTAATAATAAATCTAAGTCAATAATATAAAGCAATATATTTACGATTTAGCTAATATCGCAAATATAAGCAATATAAAATTATATGAACAGGTAATATACATTATATACATTGTGAGCCATTCAGGGGTCGCAATTGGGCATGACATCAGAAACTGCTATATCAGTAACAAAGGAGGGGACTGATGGGAACAAAGGAGTTAAGCTGTATACAGACAACTGTATAACCCGGGAAAAGGTAAGGAACACACCAGTAACAAATGAGGGGACTGAGGGAAACTAAAGAACTAATCTATTGCAGAGGCCCTAACAGACCACAGAGGTGCACAGGAAAAGACGAGGAAGATGACAGGCCATTGGGTAATGGGACAACAGATATTGAGGACATTGAAGAAAGGAAAGCTGCAATGTAGGCAATTAAATCGGATCAGGTGACACAAAGGGAAATGCAGTGGTAGGATGAAAGACAGAGGTCAGTCTTTGTTCATGGGTTCCAGTAAATCGAAGGGAAAACTTGCATAACAAGATGACAGGGGAAGAGAAAAGTGATTGAAAGGAATAAGAGGGGACACCAGGACCTGCCAAATTGATTTTCAAGTCAGAAAAGGCGTGAATCAGTATCTTGCAGGAGAAAGCATGACTAAACGACACATCGATGTACCGGCAAGTGTTTCTTGACCACGACAGGAAACTAGAAGAAAAACAGATACTGAAAGAGAGGGTACAAAGATGCAAGAAGGAAATAGAGGCAAGGATGGAGATGGGCAGGAGAACCCAGACACAGGAGGATGAGCAAATACAAACTCCCTCAGAACCACCTACAAAAGGCCCAGAGAATCGCACTGCAACTAAGCAAACTAACCCAAAACCCACATGCCATATCCAGTCCTTACCCCTCCCCCCCACTACAAACTCCACCTTCACAATAATCTTCCATAGTACCTCGCCAGGTCTCCCACTTCCCCATCCCCAACATACACCCAGACAACAGTATTAGAAAGGAAGTTTAAGGTTTGGTATACAAATGCAGACAGAATAACAAATAAATGTGAGGAGTCGTATGAAAAAATCATAACGCTCACAGAAACAAAACATGGGGATGATAAATGCAATCTTTCCATCCAGATATCAGATCCTGATTCAAGAGAGGGAACAGAGAAGGAGGAAGACTTGCACTGTTCATCAAAAACCAGTCGTGATTTGAGGAAATGGAAGGGATGGACAGAATAAGGGAATGGGACTACATAGAAGGAACAATTCAGTCTGGGAGTCCTAAGGTGGTAATTGCAGTAATTCACAAACCACCGGAGAACAGCAGAAGGCCAAAGGAAGAATATGAAGAGAGCAACAGACCAATGGTGGACACACTAGCTGAGATGGCTAGAAGGGCTCACTTGAACAGGGCAAAGTTACTAGTTATGAGTGGTTTCAGTCACAATGAGATTGACTGGGAAAACCTCGAGTCACATGGGGGACCTGAAACATGGAGAGCCAAGATTATGGAAGTGGTACTGGAAAACCTCATGTATCAAGATATTAGGGAGAGAGAGAGAGAAGAGGATGAACAAGACGGGACCTCGTATTCACTCGAGTAATTCAGACATTGAGGACATCGCATACGAAAGGCCCCCTCGGAGCCAGTGATCACGTGGTTCTGAGCTTCGAATGCATAATAGAGTTACAGTTGGAATGAGATACCAGGAGATAAGGGCCTTGGACTCATGAACATAGTAACGGACAGAAAATTTAAATTGTATACCAATTCAGGTGGTATAACAAACAAGAGCAATGAATCTAAAGAGTTAATAACAGAGGCTTCCCTCAGTCGTTTACGCAATTACCGAGACTAAACTCATGGAGGTTATTACAGAAACAGATTTCGTTGAAGGATATCAAGTAGTGAGAAAGGACAGAGGAAACATAGCAAGTGGAGGAGCAGCATTACTGACCAGGAACCAGTAGAGTTTTAAAGAGATGAATGTATGAAACGAAAAGAGGCCGAATGATTACATACTAGAGAATCTCAGAAATGGGTAACCCAATGTGATCATAGCAGTTCAATGCAACCCACCATTCAACAGCAGAAAACCAAGGCAGGAATATGAGGAGAGCAACAGTACAACGATGGCCACGATAACAGGCGTACCTAGAAGAGCTCACTCGGCAATGTATAACTACAGATCACAAGAAACTTCATCCATCAGGAAATAATCTGGGAAAGTCTGGAGAGACACGAAGGACAAGAAACATGGAGAGCTAAGCTGCAGGGGATGGTGATCGAAAACTTCATGTATCAACTCGCCAGGAACACTATTGAGAGTGGATGACCCAGCGAGGCTGAACTTTGTGTTCACCATAAGTCACTGATATAGTGGACATCAAATATCAGACTCATTTAGAGCTAGCGATCACGTAGTGATGAGGTTCGAATTCCTTATGAAAAAGAAAGTAGTGAGGAATAGAGAGCATGGAAGAGGGGACAAACATGACTTCAAGAGAGAAGACTATGATGATATGAGGCAATTACTAAGAGTGCCATGGCAAAGCAAGCTAAAAGAAAAGGCAGCAAATGATGTAGTATGTAGTTTGAAAACTCCAAGCATTGCTAGAGAAACTCAGAAGCAAGACATCTGTAACTTACCAGGTAATAAGGCTGAAGAAGAAAGGGAGTTTACTAAGAATAACCAGGAAAAATGGAAGGAGTTGAACAAAAGATTTAGTACGGTGTTTACAGTGGAATGAGGAATACCATCAGTCAGCTAATGAGCGTGCAGGAACGACCGCCACAAATACAGACAGGAAGAAAATAATAAGCGAACTAGATACCTCGAAGGCAAAGGGACAAGACAAAATATTTCCTTGGGAGAGGGAGCAGAAACACTAATCAACTGCACTAGTAGTTATTTTTTTATTTATTAACAAATCGGCCAATTCCACCAAGGCAGGGTAGCCCCCCCCCAAAGAAAAACAAAACAAAAAAACATCATTCACTCCATCACTGTCTTGTCAGAGGGGTGCTTTACACTACAGTTATAAAACTGCAACATAAACACCCCTCCTTCAGAGAGCAGGTACTGTACTTACTGTCTCCAGGACTCGAGTCCGGCCTGCCGGTTTCCCTGAACTCCTTCGTAAATGTTACTTTGCTGTTGGATTGTGAGCAAAGTAACATTTATGAAGGGATTCAGGGAAACCGGCAGGCCGGACTTTAGTCCTGAAGATGGGAAGTACAGTGGAAGTACACTACTAGTTATCTCCAACAAATCGATTGAAACAGGACAACTGCCAGAGGTCTGGAGCACAACAAATGCTGCCACAATATACACAAGACGGGACTGACATGTGACACTGAATTACAGTTCTGTCACTAGCACGTATAAGTAGTTTATAGAGAAATTATCAAGAAAACAATAGCAGAATACCTGAAAGGAATGGATTTAACAAGCAGAACTGTTGTCGAGATGGTTAATACTGTCCCACATGTCTGCTTGAGGTCTATGATAACGTAACGAAAATTACGCAGGAAAGAGCGATGAGTATTCTGTAAATTTTTAGATTGTAAGAACGCCTTCTTCCAATCTAAAAATATACAATATACTCATCCCTCTCTTTCCTGCCTAGTTTGTATTAGACTCTTAAGAGCTGGCCAGTCTTAGAGAAAATCTGTAGCGGTTTTAATCTCTGTACGTCCCAAATCGATTTATTTCGAAGATATTGGATAAATTGAAATACTGCTGATATGGGATTTTTTCTGAGTGCTGCATCTGATTAGCTTCAAACACTGCGTTCAAGCTTTATGTGTTTGTTTAATTTTGGATATTGCCAAGTATTTAGGCAAGTATTTAACAGAGTTGGTTCCTCATTAGTAAAAGTAATAATGGAAAATATAATAACATACAAAGATAAACTTTTTATTATAAGAATTGATGCGATAATGTAAAACATGAGAATTAATCCTACTTTAAAGAAATATGAAATATATAAATAAGTGATTTCAAAGGTAATTTATACACAGAGAGTAAGTGTCGAATGGTGTTGTGCGGATGTTCTTGACACGCTTTGAGGAGTTTCGAAACTCAAAGCCGTTGTTGAAGAGAGAGAGGGGGGGGGGGACACCTGCTAGCGACTCAAACGACGGTTTCCACAATACGATTTTGCCAAGAGGTGAACTTATACTCGGATCACCACAGTGTTGAAGACGTTGGACAGCCGCTCTTATCACCACATTGTTGAGTAGTCAAGTGATTTCACCACTGGTTGGAGGCATATATGTCACCTCTCACCGGGTATAAAAAAAAAAAGGGGAGGGGGATAGTGGGAGCAAGACACTCCACCTACCAAAAATAACATACTGCCAAACAAACTACCATCACCATACATTCATACTTTCCCTACTCCTAAATACTGAACTTTTCCCTCACAATGAGAATACCTTCCTTGAACGTACAGCAACTGAAATACATCTAGTTAATTATTAATATTTTAACAATGTTCATTATATAAAAAAAGGGAGTCTCAGAGGTTTATTAAAGAATTTTAAGGGAAAAGGTAGGATGAGAAGGAGAGCGGAAGGAAAGAATATTAGGAGTGAGACTAACGAAATAGTCTTGATAGATAAAGCGTATATCTGTTCACTGCTCAGGTGTCCCGGGCTACAACTCTAAATGGGACGAGGGAAACGCTTTTATTTTTTTTTCATCTTTTTCTCCTGTCTCAATCTGTCAGTCGATCTCTCTGGTTTCTGTTCGTCTGTCAGAGTTTTTTTTTTTTGTCTCTGTCTGTCTGTCTTGTTCCATTTGTGTCTGACTGTCTCTCCGTCTTTCTGTCCCTCCACCTCAAAAGTACAAACAATGAGAAAACTTTTTGCAAACGATCCCAGAAGACTAACGAACAGCAATAAAGAAATGGCTTCAATACTCAGCGCAACCTTCAGTTTCGTACATAAAACTGAAGACAATTATTACCCATAAAATTGGTTTATAACCTGAATGTGACACACTAAATACTAATGACCTTTATGAACGGTTGCCTACCAGTAAGAAGCGACGTATTGTGTTGTCAGCTATTGCTTGCGCGGCATCTCGCTCAGAGTTGACTTGAGGAGAGAAAGATTCCTCTGCAAGAGGCTCTGCTTGCAGGGAGGAGGACAGAGGGAGCCCATTTTATGTTGTCTTCACCATCTTAAAGCTAGACAGACAGAAAATACCTTTGCTTTTCAGTTGTGATGCTATTAGGTGCCTGTTTATATGGGTATGTATGTAGTAATTATTACTAAGATACTCAATGTTAGTGTAAGATGAAGTTACTGCTAACTTACCCTTCTTCCCTGTAGTTGTTAGAGACTCGTGGGAAGTGTTTGTAATATCCTACGAGGATTCCTGCACTGGCTTGATTAGTAACACATACACAGAGACACAGATACGCACAGACAGACAGACAAGACAGACACACACACACACACACACACACACACACACACACACACACACACACACACAAGGCAAATCTTGTATCACAAACCTCCTGGAGTTTTATGACAAGGTAACAGAAGACACGAGAGAGAGGGTTGGGTAGATTGCGTTTTCCTAGACTGCAGGAAAGCCTTTGACACAGTTCCCCACAAGAGATTAGTGCAGAAGCTGGAGGATCAGGCACACGTAAAAGGAAGGGCACTGCAATGGATAAGGGAATACCTGACAGGGAGGCAGCAACGAGTCATGGTACGTGAAGAGGTATCACAGTGGGCGCCTGTTACGAGCGGGGTCCCACAGGGGTCAGTTCTAGGACCAGTGCTATTTTTGATATATGTGAACATGATGGAAGGAATAGACTCTGAAGTGTCCCTGTTCGCAGATGACGTGAAGCTGATGAGAAGAATTAAATCGGACGAGGATGAGGCAGGACTGCAAAGAGACCTGGAGAGGCTGGACATGTGGTCCAGTAACTGGCTTCTCGAATTCAATCCAGCCAAATGCAAAGTCATGAAGATTGGGGAGGGGCAAAGAAGACCGCAGACAGAGTATAGGCTAGGTGGACAAAGACTACAGACCTCACTCAGGGAGAAAGACCTTGGGGTGACCATAACACCGAGCACATCACCGGAGGCACACATCAACCAAATAACCGCTGCAGCATACGGGCGCCTGGCAAACCTGAGAATAGCGTTCCGATACCTTAATAAGGAATCGTTCAAGACACTGTACACTGTGTATGTTAGGCCCATACTGGAGTATGCAGCACCAGTCTGGAACCCACACCTGGTCAAGCACGTCAAGAAGTTAGAGAAAGTACAAAGGTTTGCAACAAGGCTAGTCCCAGAGCTCAAGGGAATGTCGTACGAGGAAAGGTTAAGGGAAATCGGACTGACGACACTGGAGGACAGAAGGGTCAGGGGAGACATGATAACGACATACAAGATACTGCGGGGAATAGACAAGGTGGACAGAGATAGGATGTTCCAGAGAGGGGACACAGGGACAAGGGGTCACAACTGGAAGCTGAAGACTCAGACGAGTCACAGGGACGTTAGGAAGTATTTCTTCAGTCATAGAGTTGTCAGCAAGTGGAATAGCCTAGCAAGTGAAGTAGTGGAGGCAGGAACCATACATAGTTTTAAGAAGAGGTATGACAAAGCTCAGGAAGCAGAGAGAGAGAGGATCCAGTAGCGATCAGTGAAGAGGCGGGGCCAGGAGCTGAGTCTCGACCCCTGCAACCGCAATTAGGTGAGTACAATTAGGTGAGTACACACACACACGGCACGGACTCAGGGACGGGAAATCCTGTGTTGCAAACCTACTGGAGTTCTGTAAGAAGGTGCCAGCAGTATGACAAAAGAGAGAGGGGCGGGTAGACTGCATTTTCTTGGACTGCAAGAAGGCTTTTGACACAATTCTACACAAGAGATTAGTTCAAAAGCTGAAGGACCAGGCAGGTATAACAGGGAAGGCACTGCAATGGATCAGGGAATACCTGATCCCATGACTAGCAGCAGCTAGTCATGGTACGCAAAGAGGTGTCGGAGTAGGCGCCTGTGACAACACCGGCCCTAGGACTGACAAGGGTCAGTCCTAGAGCCGGTGCTGTTTCTGGTCTATGTGAATGACAAGACGGAAGGGATAGACTCGGAAGTGTCTTTGTTTACAGACGATGTCAGGTTAACGAGAAGAATTTAGTCGGAGGAGGACCAGGCAGGACTACAGAGAGATCTGGACAGGATACAGGCCTGGTCCAAGAACTGGCTCCTTGAGTTCAACCCCGCCAAGAGCGGGGAAGGGCAAATAAGACTGCAGGGAGAATACAGTCTAGGGGGGGGCCAAAGACTACAAACATCACTCAAGGAATAGGATCTTGGGGTGAGTGTAACACCGAGCACATCTCCTGAGGCGCACATCAAACAAATAACTGCTGCGGCACACGGAAGATTAGCAAACATAAGAATAGCAGTCCGACATCTCAGTAAGGAGTCGTTCAGGACTCTGTACACCGTGTACATCAGGCTCATACTGGAGTATGCAGCACCATTTTGGAATCTACACCTGGCCAGTGAAGTCAAGAGATTAGAGAAAGTGCAAAGGTTTGCAACGAGACTAGTCCTACGAGGAGAGGTTAAGGGAAATCGACCTGATGACAGCCGAGGACGGGAGGGACAGTGGGGAAATGCTAACAATTTATAAAATACTGAGAGGAATCGATAAAGTGGACAGGGACAGAATGTTTCAGAGATGGGGCACACCAACAAGGGGTCACAGTTGGAAGCTGAAGATTCAAACGAGTCACAGGAACGTTATGAAGTATTTTTTCAGTCACAGATTTGTCAGGAAGTGGGATAGTCTGGAAAGAGAGGTTGTGGAGGCAGGATCCATACACTGCGACCAGTGCAGAGGCGGGGATCGGAGGTATGATTCGACCCCTGAAACCACAGTTAGGTGAGTATACCGACACTCACACACACACACACACACATACACACACACACACACACACACACACACACACACACACACACACACACACACACACACACACACACACACAATATCCCTTTGTGGAGGTTTTCTGAAGGTTGCTCTTCCGGCCTCCTGTACAAACAGTTATTTACTATTATTAAAGATTCGCCGGTATTCTCCCGGCCCGGGCCTTTTCCAAGTGGTAGCCCGGCCTTGGCTCCCTGTCTAGGGAGTCTCTGAGACCTAAGTCTCCTATGGGAGGAGGCACAAGTACCTCCTCATCTTTGGGACCAACTGTCCCCAGGCCTAGCCACATTCCCCGCCCTCACGGGGCTCGTAGGGAGAAGCTAGACCTCTCTGGTCTGCCATCCCCGCCCCAGGGGGGAGAATGGGAATGACAGTGTTGTGAGCTGCAAGCTCTGGCTCAGGCACCTACCCTGCCCTAGAAGGGCTGGGCATGGTGTCGATGTACAAACAGTGCGCATTTAATTATACTAATCGATTAGTGTCTCTTTAAAACACAAATTGAAGAAATTTATATAATTAAGTAAATACATTAAATCATAACGAAAATATTCATCATTTTTTATTGTCTTAATTTTTTTGAACGTTTTACATTTGGAATAATAATAAAAATATTAACGCTTTATCACCCATAAGGGTGCAACTACTGTGAATATAAAAAATATTTTATTTTCACATATTTTATTTAACTTAAGGTCTTCTACGCTTCTGTATAATAATAATAATAATAATAATAATAATAATAATAATAATAATAATAATAATAATAATAATAATAATTTAACAGGTCTAAAAGTAAGGAGAACAAAACATTTTACATGGTAAAATGCCCAGAAACTCTGATCATGAATAAATCAATCAGATCAAAGTTGTCAGTTTGATTTGCAATTGTATGGTGATAATATCTATTTTTGTAATATTTATCAATTCATTAGAAGCATAGCTCTTAACAACGGAAAACTGGAAAACGTGTCTACGGTGCTAACAATGTTGTCTTACTATCGTAAAGGGACACAGACTTTGATCTCAGTTATTTTACCGATAACTTAACATTAAATTCTCGTAAACAAGTTAGACTGTTATTATGGGTAAGATTGTAAATTTTCTGAAAGAAAATTAACCGGTAACACGAAGGATTTTGCAGCATAAAACATACGTATCCTATTCAAATTTTTCAATATAATTTATTGAAAACCCAAATAATATAAGGCTCCAAATGCAGAGTTTATGAATATTTTCAAAAAGTATTCGACAAAGTACATCATCAATGACTGATAAGCAAAACAAAGGCGCATGTCATAGTTGACAAACTACAAGTCAGGTTTAACAACTGACTCAGCAACAGACAGCAGCGAATCATACTGATAAAAAGATCTAAAGGATTTAAATGTTAAGAACTGAGATGCTCAGGATCGGCTCATGAACCTGTAACTTTCACAGTTTACATAAATGATCTTGAAATAGAACAAACATCGAAACAAAAAAGTATAATTCGAGTATAACACAAGACTTAAGTCTTGAGACACTCCCCAGATAGGGAGCCAAGGCCGGGTCACCACTACTTGGAAAAGACCCGGGCCGGGAGAGTACCGGCGAATGAAAAAAAAAAAAAAAAAAAAAAAAAAAACTACGAAGAAAACATCATCAATACCTGATTGTATTTGCATTTTTTCATATTCAATTTGATAGGTTTGTGTTGCGGTTAGATCCATACAAGAAAAGTTACCGTGATAGTAAGTGTAATGTATTTTCGATATAAAATCTCAAAAATGAGTGTGAAATATCTGGAGAAAAATCCTAAGAAAAGAAGAAAAAGACCTTTGAATAATGACAAGGTACAAAACAATGTCTGTCTCCAAGAAGCTCAGATTCTGAACAAAAAAAAAAATCATGAAGAAAACACCAAAAATAATATTGATGTTCTCTATGCTCTCCAGTTTTCGTCCCAAAATTACATAAATGAAGAAAATAATCAGGAGATGGCACAACAGATTTTATTTCGTCATCAGCAAGAAGCAAAAAATAAGAGAATGATAGAGCTTAGACAGTACACAGGAATCAATCAAATAGAGAATGTTTTTGATACTCTCAAATACTATCCAATTCAACTGCAAAGTGAGTATATAAACCAACATTATGCAACGAGTCTTAGAGGCAAAGATGCGAAACGAACGTGGATAAATATTTATAGGCAAGAAATATTATATTTCACTGGAATAAGCTACCAGTTGAAGCTATAATTTGAAAATCAATTCCAGCACATAAGAACCAGCAGGACAAGTAGTTTGAAAATATTGAATTTAAATAAATACAAAGCGGGAGCTAACTGTGGCTAACGGATTCCTGACTCAGGTCTAGAACTATTGAACAACCGAATGATTAGTAAAAACTGAGCCACACCTTGCATAATAATGAGTTACACATTGCATAATAATGAGCCACACCTTGCATAATAATGAGCCACACCTTGCATAATAATGAACCACACCTTGCATAATAATGAGCCACACCTTGCATAATAATGAGCCACACCTTGCATAATAATGAGCCACACCTTGCATAATAATGAACCACACCTTGCATAATGAGCCACACCTTGCATAATAATGAGCCACACCTTGCATAATAATGAGCCACACCTTGCATAGTAAAGAACCACACATTGCATAATAATGAGCCACACATTGCATAATGAGCCACATCTTGCATAATAATGAGCCACACATTGCATAATGAGCCACATCTTGCATAATAATGAGCCACACCTTGCATAATAATGAGCCACACCTTGCATAATAATGAGCCACACCTTGCATAATACTGAGCCACACCTTGCATAATAATGAGCCACACCTTGCATAATAATGAGCCACACCTTGCATAATAATGAGCCACACCTTGCATAATAATGAGCCACACCTTGCATAATAATAAAAGTGATGAAATAAGAGGTAGCGTTATAGTCTGGGTGATCCTAGAAGATATAAACAAACTCTCCGTCAACATTTCCTAATAAATAGAGTTTATTCAAGTAATTTTCCTACTGGCAAGATGGCAGGAGAGAGTAAGTGGGAAGAGAGCCTTTTGCTATACTATCTTAATCGAAATGGAATTGGAGGTACTTTCTTTTTTCGATGAGTGTTATCTTCTTTCTTGATATGTTATTTTCCTCTTCACTGACGTAACCTTCTACAGTCCGTTATCTTGCAATTCATTACTTAATTTTCATCCATATTATGTTATCTTAACCATCAGGATGTTATCTTTTCCACCTCTCTCTCTTCCTCATCACTGTACTATTTTCCTCTTCTCTGTGTTATAATCTTCAAGATCTGTGCTAACTTATTACTAGACATTCTACTCTTCCTCAAGACATATGAAATCTTCTGCAAGTCCTATTTTGTCTACCTATGTCTTCCCTATGTCTTGCGATGTCTTCTGCAAATCTAAGTGATCTTCAAAACTGTGTTACTATCTTTCAAAGCTGGGTTATCCTCGTTTAACTTTTTTTGCATACCTGTACTAATTTCCATAATGCAATTGCTAATTGTCAGAACTGTTTCATTTTTTTCCCCACCAGCCTGTGCTATATTCCTCACAGATCTCAGATATATTCCTCAAAACCAGTGTCATTTTTCCTTAAACTTGCGTCACCCTATAAGACCCGCGCTGTCTTCCCAGACCTGTGTAATGTTCCTTTCAGACGTGCGATCTTTCTCGTATAACTGCACGATCTTTCTCACTGATGTGCGCTGTTTTCCTCAGAGCTTCGTAATCTTAACAAAACTGCTATTTTCATGAAAATTGTGTGTTATCTTCGTCACAGATATGGGTTTTTTTTCCTCACAGACCTTTGCTGTCTTCCTCACAGACCTGTGTAATCTTTCTCACAGACCCGTGATATCTTCCTCCCAGAAGCGTTATCTTCCTCACAGATCTATGTTATTTTCCTCACAGACTTGTGTTATCTTCCTTACAGATCTGTGCTATCTTTCTCACAAACCTATGACATCATCCTTACTATCCCCTTTTATCTTCCTCACAAACCTGTGATATCTTCCTCACATACCTGTGATATCTTCCTCACAGACCTGTGTTATCTTCTACATGAACCTGTGATATCTTCCTCACAGACCTGAGTCATCTCTCTCACAGACCTGTTGGATATATCATCTTCAAGTCTTGTACTATGTCGTCAGAGATCTACCCACACAATATTTCTCGCTAACCTGTTCCATTTTTTCCCATACCTATGTTATCTTCTGCTATCTTCTCCGTATATACATACAGGAAAGGGATGATGAAATTCAAGGATCCACTGTATATTAATATATATATATATATATATATATATAAGTCTCAGCTCTCCGGAGGATGGAAAGCAGGATGAAAGACATTGACACACATGATGCCTTCTACCTACTCACCAGGTGCCTGTCAATCCCAAAATTTACCTACTTTCTGAGATGCTCCCCAGCCTTCAGCAGTCCAAAACTCAAGGAATATGACTCTCTCCTTAAGACCATGCTAGAGAGTGTATTGAATCTTTCCCTTGAAGACGGACAGTGGTTGCAAGCCTCACTTCCGGTCAGGCTTGGAGGGCTAGGAGTATGCAGATCCTCCCAGATTGCTCTACCAGCTTTCCTATCCTCTTCCATAACATCAAACGAGTTGATAAGACAAATTCTTCCTGATAACTTCAGTAACTCAGCAGGAATACAGGACCCTAGCTATGACAGTGCCATCACTGAACGGGAGACTCTTGCTGCTCCAGCACCAAACCCTAGTGCAGCTCTGGCTCACAGTCAAGCTGGGATGGCCCGATCGCTGAAAAGGTGCTTGCCAACATGCTCAGGGCTGCAACATCAGATAGAGAGACTGCCTGTCTCCAGGCTGTGAGCGCACATCACTCCGGGGACTTCCTCCAAATAGTTCCCATATCGGCTATGGGAGCGCGACTCGACCCTAAGACCCTCCGTATTGCAGTGGCTCTGTGCCTTGCTGCCCCAATTCATACAGAATATACGTGTATTTGCGGCGAAGAGCAAGCAGACCAATACGGTCTACATGGTCTAAACTGTTCCAAAACCAAGGGCTAGCATGCAAGACACAATGAGGTCAACAACATCATAAAGAGAACCCTTGCCACAGCTGGATGCCCAGCCGAGAGGGAGCCCATATCACTAGCAGCCAACAATACCCACAACCCAGCAAGCTGCCCCGACGGGATCACCATCTATCCCTGGAAGAATGGCAAGCTCTTAGCATGGGACTATACCTGTGTGTCCACACTGGCTGACACCTATATCCATCACAGTGTGGGGCGACAGGTAGGAGCTGCTGACCACAGGGAGGAGAACAAGATCAGCAAGTACGGGGACATAGGCCAACAGTATCAATTTGTCCCAGTGGGATCAGAGACCTTGTGATCATGGGGAAAAAATGCCACACGTTTCCTTAAAGAATTGGGTTCCAGACTCATCGACACCACCAGGGACCCAAGGACAGCCAGTTTCATGTTCCAGCGCCTCAGCGTGGCCGTCCAGAGGGGAAATGCTTGCTGCATACTGGGCTCGCGTCCGGCTTTGGAGGAGCTGGAGGAAACTCATGATCTTTAATACATTGTACCATTGTATTCATGTTTGTGTTTTCTGTAAATGTATTCTGTTTATTAATATATTTTCACATAGAATATAAAATATATGGGGTGGTAAGAGAAGAAAATATTCAAACAGCTCCGGGGAGAACCTTGAGTTTTCCCTGAGGTACTTGTATTATCTTCATCAAAGACATGATATATCGTCACAGACATGTGTTCTCTACCTCACAGACCTGAGTAATCTTTTTCTTCCTCATTGAATTGTGTTAGCCTCCTCACAGACGTGTCTTATCTGCCTCCTAACAGACCTTTATTATCAGCCTCCTCACAGACCTTTATTATCAGCCTCCTCACAGACCTTTATTATCAGCCTCCTCACAGACCTGTATTATCTGCCTCCTCACAGACCTTTATTATCAGCCTCCTCACAGACCTTCATTATCAGCCTCCTCACAGACCTTCATTATGAGCCTCCTCACAGACCTGTATTATCTGCCTCCTCACAGATCTGTATTATCAGCCTCCTCACAGACCTTCATTATCAGCCTCCTCACAGACCTTCATTATCAGCCTCCTCACAGACCTGTATTATCAGCCTCCTCACAGACCTGTATTATCAGCCTCCTTACCGACTTGTATTATCAGTCTCCTCACAGACCTGTATTATGAGCCCCCCTCACAGACCTGTATTATCAGCATCCTCACAGACTTTTATTATCAGTCTCCTCAAAGACCTGTATTATGAGCCCCCCCCTCACAGACATGTATTATCAGCCTCCTTACCGACCTGTATTATCCGCCTCCTCACAGACCTGTATTATCAGCCTTCTCACATACTTGTATTATCAGTCTCCTCAAAGACCCGTATTATGAGCCCCCCCTCACAGACCTGTATTATCAGCCTCCTTACCGACCTGTGTTATCAGCCTCCTCACAGATCTGTATTATCAGCCTCCTCACAGACCTGTATTGTCTTCCTGAAGACCTGTGCTGTCTTCATCCTCCCTGTTCTAGCTTCCTTTCGAATCTATACAATCTTCCTTACAAACCAATAATTAATTCCTCTCTCCTGTGTAATGTTCATTAAGCCCAGCACTATCTTCCTCTGGTAGCTCGATAGGTTAGAGCACTCAGCTCACACACTGAGGTCCGTGGTTTGAACCCCGGTAAGCGTGGAGATATTAGGACGTGTTTCCTTGAGACACCTGCTGTCCCTGTTCACCTATCAGTAAAATATGTACCCTAGTGTTAGTCAACTGGAGTGGGTTGCATCCTGGGGAAAAAATTTACCTAATTTGCCCGAAATGTTCTGCATAATAACAGGCTTATTATGTAGTATGACACTGATGTCAGCTAATCCTATATACGTATATTATTATTATTATTATTATGACCCTGTGTTATCTTGGTAGACCTGTGAAATTTTCCCTACTAATTTATGTCCATATTACTGCTGTGAAATTAGCTACCAACATAATTTTGCAAATATTAACTTTTTATTACATGTTAGTAAATTTATTTTAATAAAGGAATATAATAAAATTATCATTTAACTTGCTTTGTCCATACTCAAAGTAACAGTGTTGGAGGAGGTGGGGTCGGATGCTTGGTGATTGGTAGCCCGTAACACCACCACCACAACAACAACAAAATACGAGTGTAACTACTAAACTGATGCACAAATATATATGAAGTAGGTACTGTATACACATTATATCCAGGTTCCTTTCATTCTTTAACCATTAATATGCAAAGGAAAATAAGCAGAGGATATATAAACACTGAGAGAATCTCTCTCATGGACAGGTGCAGTTCGTGTCTGCCATCTCAATTTGCATATAAACATTGCCTCCGGCATGCTCACATGTGAGCACAGATGATGCAAATTATATGAAAACACTGCATGAATTAACTAGTATTGCAGGTACCAACTAATTTAGGTAATTTACACTATGTATGATAATGGTATTTAAGTGTACCTGTGCCTAAATAAACTTACGCAAACAAATCTGAGAATCGTACAGGACACGCAGCTACAAATGGACCACCGAAACATGAGAGGTGAGATGGAGACATTGCATGAAGACATTGCCAGGACCCACTGGCCCGCTACAGATTTTTCCGCCAGAAGTTACACCATCCTAGACGAATTTCAGGAAGTGCTCATCAAAAATATGCCTTAATTTTGCAACAGTTTAATATGTGTAATATAGAAAAACCTGTTGAAGTATCGCGTTCTAATTGACGGTCTGCCGTATATATATATATATATATATATATATATATATATATATATATATATATATATATATATATATATATATATATATATATACATATATATTGCAGAATAGGTACAATTGATCAATTAGCAAGAAAAATTTTCTCTCTTATTCGTTGAAAGATAAAATATTTTCATTTATGTTAATGAAAAAAATTTATGATTTTGTGCCAAAAGAACCTTAGAAAACTTTCCTAACCTTATTATAACAAGAGCAATTTAATTTAGCCTAATCCAACTAAATATATTTTACATAAGTTTACATTAATTTAATAATAAACAATCACAATGTAATATATTATTTTCGTTAGGTTCAGAATTTTTTTTTTTTTGCGAAATTATTGCATCCACAAATTTTCGCTTGCCTTATTCGGCATGAAGAGCGTTGGTATTTAAACCAAAATCGCAAGTTTTACCTATTCTGCACTACACATGTAAATGCAGACAATCGCAGAAAGGCGATCTTAACAATGCAAGATAAGCCATGGTGGGTGGAAATGTTTAGGTCAAGTACTTTCATACTTCTCAGTGCATCGCCAGGAGCTATGCAAAGACCCTTTCCTACCCCTATATGGGGTAGAAGAGGGTCTCCAGGTATTGAGAAGTCAAGGAATATGAAATTAGAAGATATAATAGCCAGTCCAAGGCTTTTTCTAGTCATTTAGAACAGGTCATGTGACTTCAGAAAATACTTATCACAGTGGATAATATACATATGGATTGCTATTATTCTGTGTAATCTTTTCAATTAATAAAAGAAAAGAAATGAATGTGCTCTTTCGTCCGTTTAAATGCCCTAGTCTGGGGGGATCTAGATTGTTCCCAGGGATACTCAGAAGTATCCCTTCATATATACCTAAGTATTATTTGCCAGTCTTCTCTGAATTGATTAATATGCCTTATTTTGGAATCTATACCATTCCGATAATATTTCTATGATCCAAATTTCGTCTTCGAATATCCTTTAACCCCACTATCTATGCAATCACTTAATCTTGTGTACCTGTCAATGTATGGTACAGTAACAGCTAAATGCTTTATATAATCATTCATGACAGACGTAGCATGATGTTTTGGTGCGTAGACACTGGTCGAGGATTACCAATCCATCATGAAACCACCTGGCATAATGAGCAATCCTGTCAATTTGCATAGCATTGTTGTTTAAGATTGTGTACAACAGACTCTACTAAAAAGCTATCAAGCTTGTATGACCCATAATTTGAGTTATAAGCTCTACCACGGGCAGGGTTAGAACCAGTAATCAGAGTCATAAAACTCCAGACCGACGCGTTAGCCACTGGGCCAGCATCGGTCTGCAGTTTTATGACTCTCTGATCGCGGGTTCTAACCCCGCCCGTGATATGGTTTGTTTGCAATCATGTCATTACGATTTCGTGAGTCAATTGTATCTTGTCACATATCAACAGACAAGATACAATTATGTTTCTATAACAGAACTGGTGGGGACGATAATCTGGGTAGCAGCCTACCCCGGTGGGTGATTACAGTAACTAACGTGGTTAAAGATAGCGTTTGAGTCCTGCCCTGTCCTGACTGAGTATTTATGTTGGGCTATGCTGGTTTCCAGAAGTTTCCAAGAAGCATCTCTTCATATATTTCTAAATATTGTCTACTGGTCTTCTCAGTATCGATTGATATACTTTATTTGGGAATCTTCTATACTATTCCGAGGGATTTTGTCGAGAAGGCACTAATGTCAACAAGACTTTCTATATGATTGAACCTAAAGAAGTACTAGTTTTACCGTACAATGAGAATCTGGTCTGCCTGCATGAGGCATTAAAATTGATCAATATAAACCTTGCTTTCAAAAGCACTGGGACAGTGAAACAGGTTGATTAAAAACACACCCTCTAACAAAGTTGGTGGGGTTTACAAGGTCCCATGCACTCTGTGTGCTCTATAATATAGTGGTCAAGCAGGTAAACTTCTGGAAACCAGAATAGCCCAACATAAATAATCAGGACAGGCCAGGACTCGAATGCTATCCTTAACCATGTTAATTTCTGTAATCACCCACCGGTATGGGCTGATCCCCAGATTATTATACCCAACAGTTCTGTCATAGAAACATTATTGAATCTTCTCTGTTGAAATGGGTCAAAACTAGCGTATAAATCTCAAATTATGTGTTATACAAGCTCAATAGCTATATATTATAGTCTATTGTACACAACAATGCTATACAAAATGACAGGATTAATCATCATCACCGGTGGCTTTATGATGGATTGGTGACGCTCGACCAGCGTCGACATGAAAAACATCATGCTACATCTGTCATGAATGATTATATAAAGCGTTTAGCTGTTACTTTACCATACAATGACAAGCACACAAAATTAAGTGGATCCATAGTTAGAGGGGTTAAAGGATATTTGATGATGAAATTCGGATCATACAAATATTATCAGAATGGTATAGAAGATTCCCAAATGAGGCATATTAAACCATACGGAGAAGACTGGTAGACAATATTTAGGAATATATAGAGAGATACTTCTGAGTACCCCTGGGAACAATCTAGTACCCCAGACCTGGGCATTTAGAGGGACAAAAGAGCGCATTCATTTTTCTTTTATTAATTAAAAAGGTTACACAGAATAATAGCAATAATTATATATATATATATATATATATATATATATATATATATATATATATATATATATATATATATATATATATATATACATATATATATACATGGTGAGAGAAAACACATTACGCTTTAGACCACTGGACCACAGAATCCTTAACAATGGTGCATCTAGCCAAGCTAGACGTTGTGCCCACCATCGAAGGACGTACGGTGGTGTGGACGCCTCTGAGGTAATTTCCTTCTACTCCCTGTTTCTGTACTAGCTCAACAAGCAGTATAATATATTATTGTACCGACGGAACAAGTGGTATTGATCAATACCACTCGTTTTGTGGTATTGATCAATACCACAAAATGAGTGGTATTGATCATAACAGAATTCAGTCTCTCTTTATTGCCAATTTCTCAATGATAGCTCTCATAATTAATCAGTTCCTTAACAATAATGTCCCATTGAAGTTGAAGGTTGGCCAAGAACAAACGTTCATTAATCTTCAATAAAGAATTAACTTTGACAACCCCTGCTAGCAAGATTAGCATTGGTGCTATCTTGTCACTGGAGTCTTAAAAAATAACAGCCACTATTTTTCGCTAGCTGTGTTCTTCCCAAGATAATCCACAATTATTCAGTGACTAGGTTTGAAGCTCTAGCCACTGTTTTGGCTTAATGTCACAAAGATAATATTTATCAGAATCCAGTGAAAAACTACATGGATCATGTGCCTCTAGCAACACTGTTTTATGAGCAAAGACTCTCCAGGTTAACATGCTCACTGGTCCTTCATCAAGATTACAAGCCAGAGATCCTGAATGTTCCAGCAAAGCAAAACGTCATTCATGATGGATTATCGATGATACCTATCTTCCAATATAGCTCTAATATTTCACCACATGGCTTGCTGTTCTTCACTCCTTATCCCTCACTTGTTACACATCACTATTGTTTTATTACACAGCTCATATACATATGCATTTTTGTTGTTGTCCATGAACGTTGGTAGAGGCACACTGCTGTGGCACAAGGCCACCAGAGATCATTTTGTTTGCACTTGTCATGTCCTGGGTAGTGTCAGTCTAGATGGGTATCACTTGACCTGCCACCTCACGCGGTTATGTCTCAATTATTGGTCAACGCATGTCACGCACACTACGTCTTTTTTTTCTGACGCTGGGCCCTAAAAAATTTCTTGTTATTGAATGGTTTGTAATTACCATGGTTGGTTTCCCAGGATTTATTGAGTCTGTACCTCCTGGTTCCTTTCAAATGATACGCTGAGCAGTTTGTGGTATAGCATTGTTTACCGTGAACTGATCAATTATTAAATTATTGTAAAGTTATTTAAAATATATTTAGTTGGATTAGACTTAATTTTAGGGTGAAAAAGTTTACAGGGGGTAAAAATGACACACTCCTTTTGTTAGGACACGGTAATTTTTGGTGATGGTCAAAATTTGCACGTCCCATTCGTTTTGTTAGATATTGCATGTTTGTTTTGTCTCGAAGATCCAAAAACAATTCCCTATTTTTGTATCATCACTAGTGGTGATAGAAATGTCAGTGCCTAAGACATGACACCATCCACCACCACACAGACAACACTGTACACCATATTCAGTGCACTTAAAATCTTTGTTATACTGTAGACAGATTGTAGTCATGACTGATATTCCAGTGAAGGGACTGACCAAATTTATAATTTCTGTTTACCAGACATCTAATAATAATTTATTGGAGCTCCTGGCGACACCTGGCTGCCATCTGTTGACATGTGCGGCCTGGGCAGTTTCACTGACCACCTCACTGCATTTTATTGAGAATTAAACTGAGAGCAAGTGAATTAATTATTCCCTGTACTAAAGGGACTACTTTATAGCGGGTCCGCAGTCAGCTACATCCTTCATGCCATGATCTGGAAACATCCTTCGAGTACTAATGTACTTATAATTAATTATTATGAGAATTATGGATATGGTATATTAATAACACCGAGTTACTACGAGATTTTCAAACTATGCTCGAAGGACCATATATATTTCATTTGACTCACAATTACTGATGATTAGTAGATAATAGATAATTTTCTCTTCTTTCTCAACGATAAACACAGAAGAATAATAATACTGTTGAAATTAAAGGTTGTAGGTTATAATGATCTTAAAGTTAAAATGAATGGACTTGTAAACTTCCCTAGACTCACTGAACTTAAAAGCAATGTTCTGCATAGACAATTACCTTCCATGTTTCCACCCCATCATACCTATCCTAGAGAAGCCTCGTAAATTCAGATAAAATATAATGGAAATGAGGTTAGCACTTTCCTGTGACGGGATACAATTCAAAGTTCCTGGAGTATCAGTCTGATGAATCCCTATGAGTTACCTTTACACTCGTAAATACTAAGAACTCCGCGTTTTTTGGCTATTCATCGGGTCTTAGTATTCGTCAACATTGAATAGTAAGGAAATCCTTATCAGGGCACTTGAAACCTTGTTGAAGGTCCAGAATTAACACAATAATTAAATGGGATTGATGCAGTCATGCTTCGCGGCTCACTCGGAATCCTACCTCTAGGCAATCATTAAATGCAACATTTTTTCTCCCAGGTTCATTAACTGTTTCCCATCAAGAAACTAAAATTTAAATCAATATTAGGATATTTGGTAGTATTGGGAGCACAGAGTAAAATGAATTTATAATAAGGCTGAAAGTGCGGGTTGGGACGAGGAGTGCATCATCCACATCATTGTATTTTAATACAATATATTAACACTTATCAAATAAGGTAATTATGGTCTTATACTATATAAAACTAATTAATTATCCTATATAATTAAAATAATTGTTTCTCTAATTGAGCACACTTTAATAGTAAATATTAATGACAATAATGCGAAAGCTTTAAACATTATTCATTACCTTCCCATCCACTATGATATGTTGCTTCACCTGACTATTGCAACTATGTTGCTTCACCTGACTATTGCAACTACTATGTTGCTTCACCTGACTATTGCAACTACTATGTTGCTTCACCTGACTATTGCAACTACTATGTTGCTTCACCTGACTATTGCAACTATGTTACTTCACCTGACTATTGCAACTATGTTGCTTCACCTGACTATTGCAACTATGTTGCTTCACCTGACTATTGCAACTATGTTACTTCACCTGACTATTGCAACTATGTTACTTCACCTGACTATTGGAACTACTATGTTGCTTCACCTGACTATTGCAACTACTATGTTGCTTCACCTGACTATTGCAACTACTATGTTGCTTCACCTGACTATTGCAACTATGTTGCTTCACCTGACTATTGCAACTATGTTGCTTCACCTGACTATTGCAACTATGTTGCTTCACCTGACTATTGCAACTATGTTGCCTCACCTGACTATTGCAACTATGATGCCTCACCTGACTATTGCAACTATGTTGCCTCACCTGACTATTGCAACTATGTTGCTTCTTCACACTGACTATTGCAACTATGTTGCTTCACCTGACTATTGCAACTATGTTGCTTCACCTGACTATTGCAACTATGTTGCTTCACCTGACTATTGCAACTATGTTGCTTCACCTGACTATTGCAACTATGTTGCTTCACCTGACTATTGCAACTATGTTGCTTCACCTGACTATTGCAACTATGTTGCTTCACCTGACTATTGCAACTATGTTGCTTCACCTGACTATTGCAACTATGTTGCTTCACCTGACTATTGCAACTATGTTGCTTCACCTGACTATTGCAACTATGTTGCTTCACCTGACTATTGCAACTATGTTGCTTCACCTGACTATTGCAACTATGTTGCTTCACCTGACTATTGCAACTATGTTGCTTCACCTGACTATCTATAAGCAACTATTTGCTGTTAACCTGACTATTGCAACTATTGTTGCTTCACCTGACTATGCATATTGCTTCACATAGACAGCAACTTTTGCTGTTAATATATTAAAAAACTAACTTCACTATTGAATGTTGCTTCATCATTGAACTTGACTATTTGTCCAATGAACTATTCACTATTTGTTAAATTAACATATTTCTCAAAAAAATAATTACTTAAATAATGGACATCTATCAGTTGTATAAGCACTTCGGCATGTGGAGGACGGGTTCTATTTCATTCTAGGGAACACTATTCCTGTATAACTATATTTCCTATAATCACTAATTTACTTTGGTAACTCTTAATTAACTATGTATTTCTCAAAAATGAAGTTACTTAAATTTTACACTCTTATACCGTTTGTTTAATGTATCACTTCGGGTGGATATAGGTAACCGTTCCCTGTACAACTTCTATCTAGTGCTAATTAGTGAGCTCTTGGACATGTACTAACCTCATGTGTATTAACCGGACATATACACTTATTTCATACAATGTTAAACCGTACATATACATTCTCTCATGTTAACCGGTACAAATACATTAACTATGCTATGTGCTTATCAAAGAGAGACTTTCTTTTTCACTGCGCTATAATGAGATCGTTATATTTAATGTATTGCACGCACAGGCTGATTGATCATAAGGCCTTTAAGGGTAACCTGTTTCCCCTTACCAACTTCATATTTAGTGTTTATTAGTTGATGCTCCTTTAAAGTAGGTGAACACATAAATGTTCTTACGAGACAATTACATTCACTATTATTTCAATACAAACTACGTTAAAAATGTTCCCAGATCATTACCACTCACTGTTTACTACTTCCCTTTGTTTGTCTTACAGAATACTAGTAATCATTCGATTAGTTGACAAAACTGGAGAGTTTCACTTTACATGATCACTGGTACACTCCCTGGATCTAGAGCACAGATGTCCTGTAATAATCCGCTGACAAGAGGGAACCTGACGCGCGCCACTCACACCACTACATTCATACAGCTTGAAAAAAATTATTTCGAAATGCGAGGGAAATGAAATTAGCATCAGCTCGATGAGTGTAGGTCTGCGTTTGATTATCACTGATGACATTAATAGGAACGTTAGTGAAGAGCGAGGTGACATTAAACGATGCCATATGTTTTTTATGTAAATGTTTTTGATGCGGACAAGGTCTCCATAGCGCTTAAGATGAACATTTTAGATAAACTTTTAACTAGGCGTTCAGCTAGCCTGTGAGGGAACACTTCCAATACTTGAAGTGATAGGAAGGATAGGACTCCCAGGTTTGTGTCTTTGGGTGTCCATATAACCTGGCTTGTCTAGAGTATCCTGACAACAGTTTCTGAAGTTTCTTACCCAGTCCAGAACTACGAAGGATGTGGCACGTTTTCTGTAGGAAGAGTTTGGTGAATTCATCCAAGCATCGCTCTGGGATTGGCTGGTAAGTGTTGGTGTCGTTCAAAAGTCAAGGATTTTATTGTTGTAATCACTAGTATTAATGAATACAACACCATCTCTTGTCTACCGTTAAGAAGTGTATGCTGTCGTTATGGCCAGGTTTTTCAGGGCGATCATATATCTATGGATTCCAGGAGAATATGGTTTGGTAACAGCTGCAATGATGATGCCTAGTTGAACACCTTTCTGCTCATCCGAGTAATTAAAATCGTTGTTCCTAGTGGTGGTGTCGTAAACGAGATTTTCTTTACGAATTTCCTTCGTGAACTTCAGGCCCAAACAGAGAGTTTCAGTTTCTGTTGAAAAAATATGTATAAGGATAAATTAACTATCTCTAGTCGTTCCATTTTACCTCATCTGCCTCCAGAGCACAAGAGCTGTAGTTTGAGTTTTATATCCAGTCTTTGCTGTTCGTTAACAGTCGTAGTGCGGCTGAGAATAGTTTCAGAACAGTGGCTGTCAGGAGAAGGAACGGTGGAAGAAAGAGTGGTGATCCGTGTGAGCATCTGCTGGAGATTGTGTCGCAGTTTGTCTTCGCTTTATTCAAGGTAAGCGTGGACAGCAGGAGTGTTTAGATGACGTCAACTGTTGTAGTGAAGATCTATGGATGTCCATCTCAACGACGCAGTCTTTTTGGAAATTCTATCGATTGTGAAAACTTTACTGCATTCAGAAGAAAGGAAAGATATTACCTGTATCTGACGTTCATGGTACAATGCGGTGTCCGTCAACTGAATGTCGAAAATATAACGATACCAACATGTATGAAAGGATACCAGTACATACACTTAGGACTTCTTTATCGGAATTTTTACAGTCCTTGAACCTTGGTCTCTGTAAATGATACAATTAAATGAAGGAGCACAATACACACGCCCCCCAACTTACGAACAAGTTACGTTCCAGAAGGCTGTTCGTATCTTGAATTGTACATAAGTCGTTATTTTTCCATTTTTCTATTGTTACGATTGTTATTATTGTTTTTAATATCATTATTATTCTCTCTCTCCGCCGTTGTTCGTTGAAAACTTAAAGACAATACTGTACAGTATCAGTAATGCACGGTTCTTAATATTAAAGCATATTTTAATAAATACTGTAATAAAAAACATCTTATTTTTTAATTGGTACAATAAACTTGAGGTGATAGATGAGAGGAAGATCGGAGGTTTGGGCTACTGGGGCAGAGGGTCGTCGACCTCATACACTTCGTCATACACTTTCGTAAGCCTGGGTTTCTTCAGCATCTGAAGAGGTTTTTGAGGTAGAAGGCATTGGTCTGAAGAATTTGTCTATGGAAGTTTGCACCGTTTTTCTCTTCTCGTCGTATATGAGACGGGTCCTGAAGTATTGCGAATGAAACTTTAACTAATATGGCAGTTTGTTCGTATGTCCGAATGTTCGTAACTCGAATGATCGTAAGTAGGGTAGCGTCTGTATATATATATATATATATATATATATATATATATATATATATATATATATATATATATATATATATATATATATATATATATATTATATATATATATAGCAGAGAAAACGGGTCACTAATGAAGATCAGGTTAAGGCGTCATATTATCCAATAGCCGTGTCAGCTATTGGGCCAGCTGGCCACAATAAGATTCATCCAACTAGGTATATTTATACATCATAGAGCGGTTAGCACACTGGCGGGAGATTCATCTGTAAAATCTTGCTTTTGTAGTCACAGTGGTGACTGTGCTAACCTCTCGATGGTGTATAAATATGACTAGTTGGGTGAATCTTGTTGTAGCCAGCTGGCTCAGTGGTTTACGTGCTGGCTCGGAGTTTTGCGACTCACTCGCTACGAGTACAATCAGTGTTGAATATGTAATCAAACAGTAATAATATAATATGTCCCATTTGTGTGTAATTACGAGTATGAACCAAAAATAGAGCCATGGAGAGAGAAATGGATTACACACACAGATACCCGCACACACACAGATACCCGCACACACACATCATGTATCCTGCATAGTTACGGATGACTATATCTGTAACAGATGGGAAACACCTGCGGGGCTTGAGAGTGGAAGGTAAGGAGACGCTCGAGGCAGCTGAAGGAGGGAAGACACATGTGGCCGGGGATGGAGAAATGGAAAGAAAACGGTAGAAGAATAAAAATGCACAATACCGTGGCTGGAGCAATATACAAATATCCCGTACGCAGGAGACTAAAGCTTCTGACTACGTCTCGGTCCGACTTGGACGATCGAAATGTCGTCATAGGTTTCAGTCTCCTAAGTGTGGGTTATTTGATTTAAAGTTTTTTAAATAATATTTCCTGTCTTTTTGTATTATAAGTTGTTCTTCGATGTTTCAAGGAACTTACGTCGTTATAAGTTATGTTAAACTGTCCGTTGTGTTGGTATCTCCCTTAATCAGGAATCATTACAAGTGATGTTATCGATGCTCTTACTCAGGAAGCATTGCAAATGGAGTTATTATTAGCAAGGAATAATTACTAATTGTGTTATTGATGCTGTTACTCAATAATATTTCAAGTGGTGTTATTGCCACCATCTAACAGGAAACAATACGTGGTATAATTGACATTATGAAGCGTGAATTATTACATGTGGTGTCGTAGTCACCATCAGGAGGAAACATTACGAGTAGTACTGTGGAAAATACTGTATATATTTTCCAGAAATACAGTAGTTATATGTAAATAGATGGCCATACTGTATTTAATAATATTTTTGTCATAGAAAACGGAAAACCTGCGTCTGCGCGGGACACTCGCCATTGTTTTTGAATTGGAGTAACAGACATTGTGTAATGGGAAGAATTTTTCGTGATCTAGAGGTTAAAATTGGGCTGACACCTCTCAAATAGGAGGCGAAATTGTTGGATGTGCATTCCTGCATAACTTGAGATATCAGGCGACAGGACAGGACAACTCCTGGAACCTCAGATAAGCTGTCTAATTTATGTTTAAATTCTGGCCAGTAAATTTTTCATAAATGTAGGCAAAAGGGGGGGGGGGGTCCTGTACATGACACATTAATCTCCAGTCAAATTGGTGAGTGTTATGATTAAGATATATTCTCCTTCTGTTATATAAATGTGTTTATATATATAATCATTTATTAATTTTAATATACAGTCCACAAATTTATATATTTACCAGCATTCTTGGTGTATGTAAATTTCATTTATAATTAATAGGTCCATAGCAACTTGTGGATATGACAGTGGTAGGTATCGAAGGGGGACATTTTTTTGCGACCAAGGTGTCCCAAATTCCTACTTGTCTATGTAACATTGATAAATAATAATTATCTTTGTTATTTACTGTTATGTACATGAGTTACATACAGATAAATGTAATTTTCCACAAGTACTATTGACGTTATTACTCAGGAATCCTCACAATTGATGTTACTGATACTGACACTAATGGAAAATTACTAGTGGATATATAAACTTATTTACAAAGTAATCATTTACAGTGATGTTTCTGATGTTTTCATTCCATTAGTTTCTGGGTTGTATATAACGAAGGGAAAATAATACTCAGGCATGCTATGAAGGCAAGATTTTATGATTAAATGAAAAATAAAATGAAGTGTGAAATTCTCCTTATTAAGATCATTTTTCAGAAGAAATTATATTGCGTCTGACATCGAAGTCACATCAAGTAAAATTTATATTCTAAACACCTACTGATGCTTACTAAACACAGGAAACACAACAGTGGTAAGTATTGTTCTTTGAGAGGCGATCATCACCGTCATATATTGAATGTTACCAATTTTCCCATTTGATGAAATTACAGCAACTTCGTCCAACGAAATATGGAAGCAAAGTGCACATCAATTTTGTCTGGAAGACGTATGGCACAGACGGGTTTTAGAAGAGCGTATATTTCACCGAGGAGCCTCGGGCGGTGGTCAAGACTAGGCTGACAACCAATGTCGCAGGAAATGTGTGGGTAAGAGCCAGAGGTGGAACATGTGTGCACTTTGGAAAGGCAAAGTAGACAACTTGGAATTTCACACTCCGAGAGTTTGCCGATTAGAGCTGTTCATTTCTACTGTACCTAGATCAAGGAGTGTCATTGTCATCTAGATGTACGAGTCAAGATTAGAAAAATAGAAGGCTCTCTCCCAAGGCTCTCTCCCCACCCTCTCCTTCCGGGTATATCTGAAAAATGAAAAGATTAGAACTATAATTGGAACAAATATTGACAAAATTCTCAACTTTAAATATTTCAAGTTGATGCGGGCTGCATAAAGTCTGGTGGTGGGCCGCATGTGGCCCAAGGACCGCATGTGGCCCACGAACCGCATTGTGG
>NC_069498.1:7975612-8068112 GCF_026875155.1 Cherax quadricarinatus
GGAAAACACGAATTGACGATCAAAAAGACGAATGGAAACCAGAAACGAGAAAAAAAAGAGACTGCTGGGGAAACCTTGGGAACCTCCAACGCTTCTCGGTGCTACCCTACGAATGTGAGTCGACTACTGGGACCGTCACGACGAAAGACAACAAGGAAGGTAAGATATTGTTGTTGTTGGGGATAGCCCGGTTAGATACATGGATAGGGCATTCTGCTTGAAGGACAGGAGTAGGAGACAGAGTGTTTGCTTTCCTGGGGCTGGGATGGAGGACATTGTTAGCCGCTTGACAACATCATGAACGGTAATGGGATCAATCCTATTATTTGCTCAGTGCTGGAGGCAATGATGTAGGCAAGCGTAGAAGTGAGGATTTAGTTAGAAAGTTCAGGACAGCTATAGACATCATTAGGAAGAAGGGGGGGGGCGCCCTGTTATATGTGGCATTTTGCCAGGAAGAGGTGTTGGTAATGAATGGTTGTCCAGAGCAATTGGTATTAATTGTTGGTTGGATAAACACTGTAAGGATAATGCAGTACCAATCATTGACAACTGGGACAACTTCTATGGCCGAAATGACATGTATGCCAGGGATGGGGTTCACTTATCCAGGGCAGGTGTGGGTTTCCTTGCAAACTCAGTTGAGGGGGTTGTTAGGACTTTAAACTAGGATTAGTTAGATGTATGGGTTTAGAAATGATAAATAATGAGTATGGATATATTGACTTACGCTCTGATATTAAGAATCTTAATAGTAACTGTCATGGAGTAACTCTGGGTAATGATAATTTCAGAAATTGTGTAAAAACAAGATCAATAGGAAAAATGTGCATGAGAAAAAAGATATGATGCTATTTTATGCTAATAGTCGAAGTGCAAGAAATAAAATTAATGAACTACGTTTGGTAGCATGATCACTGAAGAGCTTGGCGCAAGTGATCACAAATCCATCACTTTTAGCATTAACTGGAATGCAAGAATAATGATAATATAGTAAAAAATCCCTGATTTCCGTTCTGCCGATTATAATGGACTTAGGGAACATCTGTCTAATCTTGACTGGGGTTATCTAGCTAATGATTTTATTGGCTTTTATGATTTTTTTCTTAATAATATACATCATGCCCAGAGTATATTACATTCCCCAGAGAGATATTAGGTCTAATAATAACGATCCCAAATGGGTTAACAGTAGGTTAAAGCATCTATTAGGGGAGAAAAGGGGAATTTATAGGCGCATCAGAAGAGGAGAGGTTGACCTTACTGACCAGTATGTTCAACTTAAAAGAGAAGTGAAAAAGGGATTAGAAAGGCTAAAACGTGACTATGAAATTAGAGTTGCTAGTGAATCAAAGACTATCCAAAGGGTTCTTTCAAGTGTATAGGACGAAAGTGAAGGAAAAAGTGGGACCTCTGAAAATTGGAATGGACAGCTGACGATAACGAAATGGAAATGTGTTCCTTATTTAATGACTATTTTTTGTCAGTTTTTACACAGCAAGATGTAAATGAGATTCCAGTAATTAACAATTATTTAGTTAATGATGAATTTAAATTAACTAATATTATTGTCACGAGGGACATGGTTATTAAACAGATAGACAAACGAAGCAAAATAAGTCCCCGGGACCCGATGAGCTGTTTTCCAGGGTACTTAAGGAATGCAAGATGGAGCTTAGTCAGCCATTAACGAGTGTGTTTAATACTTACCGGTGTTGTGCCAGAGTTGTGGAAAAAGGCTAATGTGGTTCCTATATTCCAAATCAGGGGATAAGCCGTTCCTTAAAATTACCGTCCAATAACCCTGACATCTATAGTGGGCAAGTTATTAGAATCAATTATAGCTGACATTATTAGAAGTCACGTTGAAGGGGCATAACTTGATAATGAATCTCATTTCCGGATCAGCCGGGCTGTGGCTCGTACGTTGGTTTGCGTGCAGCCAGCAGCAACAGCCTGGTTGATCAGGCTTTTGATCCACCAGGAGGCCTGGTCACAGACCGGGCCGGGGGGGCGTTGACCCCCGGAACTCTCTCCGGGTAAAACTCCAGGTAATGGATTCACGAGAGGTCGTTCCTGCCTGACAAATTTGCTGACGTTCTTCAATGAACATTTGAGGCAGTTGACAGTGACAGGAATATGATATTGTTTATTTGGTTTTTAGTAAAGCCTTCGATAGAGTACCTCACAGGAGACTTGAAAAAAGTGGCAGCTCATGGTATAGGAGGTAAAGTTCTAGCATGGATAGAGGCATGGTTAACCAATAGAAAGCAGGAGTTACCATTAATGGAGGAAATCTGAATGGGGATTAGTCACTAGCGGCGTTCCACAAGGATCAGTTTTAGGCCCTCTCTTTTTCATTTTTACATTAATGACCTTGATGAGGGATTACGAGTGACATGGTAAGTTTGCTGATGATACTAAGATAGGCCGTATAATTCCCCTCTGAGGAGGGAAGCAATAAAACCCCAGGACGATTTGGACAAATTAATGTCCTGGTCTGAAAATGGCAGATGAAGTTCAATGTCGATAAGTGTAAGGTACTTGCCCTTGGTAATGAAAATAACCCTCGAAGCTATAACTAGGTGAAGTAGAGCTTGATCATACAGAATAAGAAAAGGGCTGGGGGTCATGGTGAGCAGAAATCTAAAGATAAAGACAGCAGTGCCTTATGTGCGCAACAAGGCCAAAAGATTACTTGGATTTATCTCAAGAAGGGATAAGTAACAGAAGTCCCAAAAGTTATTTTGCAGCTCTATACATCACTAGTGAGGCCTAATTTAGATTATGCTGCTCAGTTTTGGTCCCCTTACTACAGGATGGATATAGACTCATTAGAGAAGTTCAATGCGATAAGTGTAAGGTACTAGCCTGGGAATGAAAATAACCCGAAATTAATAATCTAGGTGAAGAGAGCTTGATCATACAGAATATTTAAAAGGACTTGGGAGTCATGGTGAGCAGAAATCTAAAGCCAAAGGGCAGCATGCTTAGTGTGCGCAAAAAAAGGCAACAGATTACTTGGATTTATCTCAAGAAGTATAAAGTAACAGAAGTCCAAAAGTTATTTTGCAGCTCTATACATCACTAGTGAGGGCCTAATTAGATTATGCTGCTCAGTTTTTCCCCTTAACAGGATGGGTAAGACTCATTAGAGAAAAATACAGAAAAAGAATGACTAAAATGATTACTGTGTAAGGAAACCCCCCGTATGAAGTAGGGCTTAAAACCTAAATCTCCACTCTCTGGAGAGGCTAGAATGAGGGGAGTACATTTAAGTTTTAAGGGGGATGACGGGCATAAAAGGGAGATATTAATAAGTCTGAGGGTGTCGAACCCGTTAGAACCGAAATAATGGAATTAAGTTTGGGTAAATTTAGATTAGAAAGGACATAGTAGTACTGGTTTCTAACAGAGTGTAGATGCGTTTGGGAAAAATCTCCCCAGGGGGTGATGAGGCAGGACCTTGGTAGCTTTAAGAAGGACTGACAATATAGGTGGAGGGGCTGGTTTGAATGGTTCATGGGTACGGGAGTTATTTCTTAAGTAGCTTTAGATGATGCGTTTGATAAGGACCCCTCGCATGGCCAGTAGGCTTTAGCAGTGTTCTACATTCTTATGTTCTTAAGCTTTTAATTAAAAATTTAAAAAAAAAAATTGGCCGTTGTGGTTCCAGTATGATGTTAGGGCAGGAGAATATAATGCCCAGGATGGTCTTCTGATGTTTGAAGATATGGTGTAGGTTATCCTGGGTGGTGGTATTCGTCCGTTGTTCTGGAATCTCCTGTTTCTACTTTGTTGCAACACCCCAATTTTGATAATAGATGTGAGGAGTTCTTGTATGTCCTACAGAGTCCATTAGACAGGTATTTTGCTCCAGTATTTTAGCGTCTACCCTTGATGACAGGCCTGCAGCAGAGCTGATAAAGAAAACACACACACAGTGGTGACGTGTACTTAGCTCAGTGGTGACGTGTACTTAGCTCAGTGGTGACGTGTACTTAGCTCAGTGGTGACGTGTACTTAGCTCAGTGGTGACGTGTACTTAGCCAGTGGTGACGTGTACTTAGCTCAGTGGTGACGTGTACTTAGCAGTGGTGACATGTACTTAGCTCAGTGGTGACGTGTACTTAGCAGTGGTGACGTGTACTTAGCTCAGTGGTGACGTGTACTTAGCCCAGTGGTGACGTGTACTTAGCTCAGTGGTGACGTGTACTTAGCTCAGTGGTGACGTGTACTTAGCTCAGTGGTGACGTGTACTTAGCTCAGTGGTGACGTGTACTTAGCTCCCAGTGTACGTTCATCACACACTGCTTACTCACGATGCATTACTCTAACAGAGTAAAGATCAAACCAGCGAGTGGCACAACCAATGAGTCGTCCAAACTAGCACTTGCAGCTGTCGTTAGTGGCAGGCTGCAAGTCAAATGTAATGCGATTTTATCGCTCAAAGAGGCCTTTGTTGTCGTCTGTACAGACGACACAGAGGCTGAGAAACTACTTACCACCACTGCTACTACCACTCTACGAGAACAGGGATTTCTTGTCTTGACTTCCCCAGCACTGAGGGCCAGGAGAACTGTGTTCCTCAAGCGACTCGACAACCTTATCACTGTACAGGCCACTGAAGAAATCAAGTCATCTATCGAAGCAAAGAACCCTTGGGCCAAGATGGACTTCATTACTAAAATACCCAATGCTTCATCCATGCTGAAGGTCACCTTCAGTGACGTCAACATGGCAGCCAGAGCTCTCGCTGAGGGCCTGGCTATTCACTACTTCCACATCAACCCAGCCTTCATCGAAGCAGAGAATTCCAACATATCTCACAGTGCTATATTGTTACTCATACTTACACACCACAAATGATTGTCCTACCAAGGACAAGAAGTTCTGCTCCACCTGTGGCGTGAGGGTCATGACTTCAAGAATTGCACTACTGCTCACACACTAAATGCTTGAACTGCAAGAATGACCACCATACTCTTGCTGCCAGGTGCCCTACCAGAAGAGACATACTCAAGAAACAACAACAACAAAAGAAACCCAACCCACAAGCAACCACATATTCTGCTATCGCCAAGCTTCAAGCAGACACTACCAAGATACTACATGCCACGCAAGCTGCTCCCACCACTTCCTGCCAGCACCTACTGCCGACTCCACCAAGATTCTTTGTTGCATTATGTATGCTCATGTACAGAATGCAGGTGAGCCTGGTTCCTTCAACACCACCATCAATGAACTTTTCAAACTAAATAATATGCCTGGCCTCACATTCCCTGCATCACCACCTTCCACTGAGATCCTAAAATCTACTGCAAATATTACCAGCATCACCGCTGCTCCACCGCTGTCACAACCTCCACTAGACACAGAGATGGACGAATCAGAGACCTCTGAGACGTCGGCAAAACCCACCAATGAGAGTCCACTACCGCTTTCATCCACTGCTAGAGCAACTGACCAGTCGGAAATCTCGCTTCACCAGTTCAGCCACCAGCCAAGAAAGCAAAAACACAAGACACTGCGAATGCACCTCACGGTGCCACTGTCACTGACACTGCTGCACCACAACGGGTCCGATATCTGAAGGGTGTATACTTCTACACAACCAAGGAGTATAAGAACACAATGCTGTCTTCAGAAATCCATCATCACTCCAGGACGGAACAGTCAAGTATACCTACGACCAAACTGCTACATACAACCACTGAAGACATGACCAGACTACTCACTGCCAACACCCAACACCTTGTGGAAGTCAAGTACACCTCAAAGAGGAAATTCAGGATGCTTCAGAATAGGGACCTTGAAGACGGTACCCTCGTCTAGCACGACTAATCCATGACCACTCACCCAGCACTTTGCTGTCCGCTAAAGCTGGGGTGTGGCTCCAATCAACCCTGTAACTGCTGCCTCTGCCCGACTGCGCTTCTCTTTGGGGAGTCAGCGCAAGATAGAAGAAGACGACATCCTCCAACCGGAGGGCAAGAAAGAAAAAAGATGATTATCGTCACCCCCCACCCGGGGGGCCACCTGCCGGGTCACCATCTGGAGAAGACCTGGGCCAGAAGGACCTGCGAATCAACATGAATGAAAATGAACACCAACACACGACACTCCACACAGGAGAGCACAGCGCTAGCACGATCGACACCATGCATTGCCCTTCTAGGGCATGGTTGGTGCCAGAGCCCGAGTTTGTACCTTACAAGATGAGGGGGGTACTTGTGCCTCCTCCCATGGGAGACTTAGGTCTCAGACACTCCCTAGACAGGGAGCCAGTGCCGGGCCACCACTTGGAAGGGCCCGGGCCGGGAAAATACCGGCGAATCTTTAACAACAACAACAACAGTACTTAGCTCAGTGGTGACGTGTACTTAGCTCTGTGAAGACCTGTTTGTGTGCTCTCTGTGAATCTGAACCAGGATGCCCTCTCTTGAGCAGCTTTACCAGCAGCTGAGAGAAGAACTCAGAGTTGCTAAACTGGAGATACGGCGATTAACGGAGGAGAACAAGAGGATTCGTAGTAATCCTCCTGTTGTGAGTCCCCAGGTTAAGAGGGGAGCTTGGTCAGTGGTCGGGCAACATGGAACCAAGCTGAAGATTAAGAAAACGGTTGGAGAGTGAGAAACAACGAGAAACCAGAAGACTGCCGTGGAAACTTCCAACTCATTCTCGGTGCTACCTGACGAATGTGAGTGTTCTACTGGGAATGCCACAACGAGCACCAAGGAAGCATTGGCAGACGTGAGTGAGACATCCCTAGAAACCCCAACGAAGACCATCGAGAACGTCATGACGAATTCTACAAGTGGTGTAATGCTACCTGGCGAATTTGAGTCGACTACTCGGAGCATCACTACGGACGACGCCAAGGAAGGTAAAAACATTGTTGTTGTTGGGGATAGTCAGATTAGGTACATGGATAGGGCATTCTGTTTGAAGGATAGGAGTAGGAGGCAGAGAGTATGTTTTCCTGGGGCTGGGATGAAGGATATTGTTAGCCGTCTGGATGACATCATGAGAGGTAATGGGAGCAATCCTATTATCTGTCTCAGTGCTGGAGGCAACGATGTTGGCAGACGTAGGAGTGAGGACCTGAGTAGCAGGTATAGGTCAGCAATAGAGATAATTAGGAAGAAGGGTGGGAAACCTGTCATATGTGGCATTTTGCCAAGGAGAGGAGTTGGAAATGAATGGTTGTCCAGAGCAATTGGTGTCAATTGCTGGCTGGACAAATACTGTAAGGAAAATGCGGTAACATTCATTGACAACTGGGACCTCTTCTATGGCAGAAATGAATGTATGCCAGGGATGGGTTCACTTGTCTAGGTGTGGGGTGGGAGCACTGGCCAACGCAGTGGAGGGAGCTGTTAGGTCTTTAAAACTAGGAATAGTTAGTGGTATGGGTTTCTGCGGGAAAACTGTGAAGTCTCAGTGTAGTAATATGAGTACTAGGAGAATTAGTAATAGGCAAAATGAGGTGGATATCGGAAGGCCAGTGGCACTAATTGACAAGGACAGTAATAGGTTTAGTGGAATACAGAAAGGAGCAGGAATGATAAAGAGAAAGGAGGGTCCTTAAGTATATATTACACAAATAGTCGCAGTGCTAGGAATAAGATGGACGAGTTTGAGAACTAGTTGCTAGTGCAGGTAACATAGATGTATTTGCCATTACTGAGACGTGGTTTAATTCAAAAAGTCGGGACATGCCTGCAGAATGTCACATTCAGGGTTTCAAATTGTTCCAAGTAAGATAGAAGTATCGGGAAGGGGGTGGGGTGGCATTGTATGTCCGAGATCGCTTGAACTGTTGCATTAAAACGGGTATTAAGTCTGAAGTAACACATACAGAGTCTGTTTGGATAGAATTTTCAGAGGGGCATGAAAAATTAACTTTAGGTGTGATATACCGTCCCCCAATTTAGATAGGGACCAGGAAGACTACTATGGGAGGAAATTGTTAGGGCCACAAGGCACGATAATGTAGTAATTCTAGGAGACTTAACTTTAGTCATATTGATTGGAATTTCTTGACTGGGAATTTAGAATCATACGACTTCTTAGAAGTAGTTCAGGATTGTTTTCTGAAGCAGTTTGTGACAGAACCTACAAGGGGTAATAACCTGCTTGACTTAGTTCTGGCAAACAATGAATCCCTTGTTAATAATTTAGAAGTTTCAGAAGACTGGGTGCTAGCGACCACAAATCAATTACATTTAGAATTGAATGGAAGTATGATAGTAGGGATAACTCAGTAACGTCCCAGATTTTCGCTTAGCAGATTACGATGGCCTTAGAGAACACTTATCATCTGTTGACTGGGGTAACGAAGAGAGCTATCAATATGACAGTTTTTCTGAACACAATACATGCTGCTCAAAGAACATTTATCCCTTATAAAGAAATTAGATCAAATAGAAATGACCAAAATGGATGAATAATAGGCTGAAATATCTACTAGGGCATAAGAAGGAATTTATAGGCGTATCAAAAGAGGCGAGGGTCATCTTATGAATCAGTATATTGACACTAAGAGGGACATTAAAAAGGGGATAAGAAAAGCTAAAAGGGACTATGAAATTAAAGTTGCTAGGGATTCTAAAACTAACCCAAAAAGTTTTTTCCAGGTATATAGAACAAAAGTCAGAGATAAGATAGGTCCCTTAAAAATAACTATGGGCATCTTACTGACAAAGAGAATGAAATGTGCTCGATTTTAAATAATTATTTTCTCTCGGTTTTACACAGGAAGACACTAGTAGTGTTCCGGTAATTAATTTTTATAGTGGGCCAGAAGAAGATAAATTATGTAACATCATAGTCACTAGTGAAATGGTTGTGAAGCAGATAGACCGACTGAAGCAAAATAAGTCACCGGGTCCTGATGAGGTTTTTTCAAGGGTTCTATAAGGAATGCAAAATGGAAGTCTGTGAACCATTTAACTAATATTTTTAATTTATCTCTTCAAACAGGTGTAGTGTCTGATATGTGGAAGATGGCTAATGTAATTCCTATTTTGAAAACAGGGGACAAGTCGTTACCGTCAAATTACCGCCAATAAGCCTGACCTCAATTGTAGGCAAATTACTAGAGTCAATTATAGCTCAAATTATAAGAAGCCATCTCGATAAGCATAGCTTGATTAATGATACTCAGCATGGATTCACAAGAGGCCGGTCTTGTCTAACTAATTTATTAACTTTTTTCAGTAAAGCTTTTGAGGCTGTTGACCACGATAAAGAATTTGATATTATTTACTTAGATTTTAGTAAGGCATTTGATAGAGTTCCGCACCAAAGACTGTTGAAGAAAGTAGCAGCTCAATGGCATTGGGGGAAGAGTGCTCTCGTGGATCGAATCATGGCTCACAGACAGGAAGCAGAGAGTGTCCATAAATGGGGTTAAATCCGAGTGGGGATCAGTAACAAGTGGCGTTCCACAGGGATCAGTCTTGGGCCCGTTGTTGTTTATAATATATATCAATGATCTTGATGAAGGAATTACTAGTGATATGAGCAAATTCGCCGATGACACGAAGATAGGTAGGATAATTGATTCAAACGTAGATGTTAGGGAACTTCAGGAGGATTTAGACAAACTCTACTCTTGGTCAGAAAAGTGGCAGATGCAGTTCAATGTAGATAAATGCAAGGTTCTGAAGCTCGGAAGTGTCCATAACCCTAGCACTTATAAGTTAAATAATGTAGAACTTAGCCATACAGATTGCGAAAAGGACTTGGGGGTTATGGTAAGCAGCAACCTTAAACCAAGACAGCAATGCCTAAGCGTACGTAATAAGGCAAATAGATTACTGGGATTTATATCAAGAAGTGTAAGCAACAGAAGTCCAGAGGTCATACTGCAGCTTTATACATCATTAGTAAGGCCTCACCTAGATTATGCAGCTCAATTCTGGTCTCCATATTACAGAATGGACATAAATTCGTTAGAAAACATTCAGCGTAGGATGACTAAATTAATACATAGCATTAGAAATCTTCCTTATGAAGAAAGATTGAAGACTCTTAAGTTACATTCACTTGTTAGACGAAGAATGAGGGGAGACCTGATCGAAGTGTATAAGTGGAAGATAGGTATTAATAAAGGGGATATTAACAAGGTCTTGAGGATATCTCTCCAAGAGAGAACCCGCAGTAATGGATTTAAATTAGATAAGTTTAGATTTAGAAAGGACATAGGAAAGTATTGGTTTGGAAATAGGGTAGTTGATGAGTGGAACAGTCTACCTAGTTGGGTTATTGAGGCTAGGACTTTGGGTAGTTTCAAATTTAGGTTGGATAAGTACATGAGTGGGAGGGGTTGGATTTGAGTGGGACTTGCACATCAGAGCTTATTTCTTGGGTAGCATTGAAAATTGGGTTGGTCAAATGTTTGTTAGTGGGATGAATTGTAAAGGACCTGCCTAGTATGGGCCAACAGGCCTGCTGCAGTGTTCCTCCTTTCTTATGTTCTTATGTTCTTATGTTACGAAAAAGTGGTATTCAATTCCAGTGTCATTACTGGCAACCAGGAAAATAAAACAATGAACAGAAATACGCCTGGTAGATCAACATACCTGATCAGAAGAGTGGAGGTGAAGTGACTCTCCAAAATTCAGTCCACACCAGATAAGGTTAATACTACCTGGAGTAGAAATTAAAGCACATCAGACAACAGGAACTGGAGTTTCGCTTCAGCTCGCTAGATAGAAGTGCGGGCAGTAACACGCTCATGGTTCCTGGCCGTCTGAACAACCATAACGCCACTTAATACCGTCTTTTCCCTCAAAATACACCCTTTCCAAAACTTATGGTAGGAGGCAATAAGTTAAAGTTCAGAGGGAAAAGTACTACTCACACCCTCGGCTCAGTCAATCTGAGAAGTGGTTTTCTGAGCCAGATATATATACAACTTTAAACTTATAGGACTGGATAGCCAAAGCCCATCTTAAGAGTCGGCTATTTGAACCTTTGAAGTTTTCCAGGTACATCAGTGGCTTGTGATCTTTTCAAGGAGAAAGGGTTTGTCATATAAATAGTATTTGAACCCATTAAAACCCCAACCAGTGTATAACATTTCTCCACCACAGTGGAGTTTTCTTTCTTCCCCTGGGCAGAAGCTTCATACTGGCGAAAGAATAAGGAAGGAAATCTGGTCATAATACTGTAGTAGAACAGCCCCGAGAAGCTTTGTACAGGTTCAAAACAAGCAAGAGGTTCTGTTACATATTTTTTTAAATAGTTTTTGAGAAGGGGTGGTCAGCCCACTTATATTCGGCACAAAATTTCCATAGAAATTTACTGACCCAAGGAAACTTCTCAGCAATTTTTTTTTGTAGTTGGGAAGGAGCTTTCTAGAACTGCTTTAGTCTTGTTAGTAAGAGGTGATAAATTATTGTCCGAAATAATAAACCCAAGATATTGTACCTTGAAATAGCCAAGAAAACACTTGTGGTTTAATTGTAAGGCCATGAACTTTCTTTTTAAAATAAGCGACAGTGTAGTAAGATGATCTTCCCAGACGCGAGTCTGGATATAAATATTATCGAAATGCACTGAAACATTCTTGAGGTCATAAAGAACTATTCTCCTAAGCCGGATATACGTGGCACACGCGGTGACCAAGCCGTAAGGCACTGTGCGATATTGCGTTAGTCTGGGTGTAATGACACTTGATGGTACACTTGTGAGATGTCTAATTCCGAGAATAATTTAGTCATGAAATTTATACAAGTCATGATCTATTACTGGCATGGGCTCTGCATCCCATTTAATAACATTTAAATAACGAAAATCTTGAGCCAGTCTAAGAATTGTCTGGTTTCTTAACCATGATAACTGTTGTACAGAAAGTTAATTTAGAATTTTTTTATGATATTTAACTTTAATCATTTGTCAACTTCATTATCAAATATTTTCCGTAAGTGAACGGGGGGGGGGAGACAATAGATTTTCCATCTTACTGGTTCACGAGTTCAAAATTCAGTGTTGTGTACAACGGTAGTGGCAAGTCCTGGTATTTCCGTAAATACGTCAAAAAAAAGTATTCACTAACTTCAGACTTCTATTCCAGATAGTTCACTGTTGTTGATGTTTGAGTTATTCGTTGACTCATCAACTGTTAAGATATCAAGTAGTTCCTTGGATTCTGTGCGAGACTCGTTATGTATAATACAAACTTTACATTAATAAGAATCATGACATAACTATGCTGTAAGACCTAGTATCGTCGTCAAAGAAGTTTAAACAAAGATTTACTTCTCTACGGTGGTACAGTTTCAAAAAATTGACATGGTACATTCTTTCCTTACTCTTGACATCCAAGAGATAATCTACCTTATTACAGACCTTCACTACTTTATACGGTCCAGGCCAGGAAATTAAAAATTTATTGGATGCACAGATAAAAACTAAACTTCATCACTAATACTAAATTTTACACCTGGAGCTCTTATATTAAAATAGATTTGTGTTTCCAGGGACATATTAAGGTTCTTGACCAAATAATGGGTTTTCTTTCTAAACTTTCTCTCATATCTAGAAGAACTTATAAGGGGCTTTGAACTTCAGGTTTAATATCTTTGGACCACAAGTTCAAGATAAATAAAGGTCCACTAGCTTGTCTCCCATAAAACAATTCGAATGGGAATATCCGAGGGAATCACTTGGAATCTCACGCAATGCAAAGAGAACACATGGCAGATATCTATGCCAGTCAGTTGGTTTAAGAAAACAAAGTTTCTTTAATATTGTCTTAAGTATGGCATGTTGTTCCAATCTTCCGTTACAATTTGGATTGTAATGTGTAGTGAAAAGAGCTTGAACACCCACAAGTTGATAAACTTGATCCATTAATTCAGAAGTAAATTGTGTCCCTTGATCAATTTCTCTGGGAATACCTACCCGCGAAAAAATAGTAATGCTTCTGCGACTTCTATGGACGTAATGGATTTCAAGGGTGCCGCCTCTGGGAAGCTGGACGAGGAGTGATAGGGCCAACTACATCCACTTCAGCTGTAGCAAATGGGACCGAGAGTCTGCATTTTTACCATAGGAACTCTTACTTTTTTGTGAAGAAAGTTGACAGATGGCAGAGAACATCCCAGGCCAGAAGTACAAATCTTTGATTTTCTCATATGTCTTCCAATGTGAAGAATGACCAGAGAAATCTTTAAAATAGTCTCACGGCAATTCGGAATTGCTAACACTTGTAATCGCGTCATTTGGACTGTCCGCGGGCACTATAGTCTTGCATATGTATTATCTTTGTACCCAAATTTATTAGAAATTTTTTCTTTGAATCACGTTGTCTGTTAACGCTAACTTCCGGGTTTTCTCTAAGCTCAATAGGTTTTCTTTTGAAAAGAACCAACGTATGGATAATTTTACCTTAGACTGGGCTCTGGAAAGGGACGCTAACCGTGCCCCTGTTGAACAGATTTCGTCACTCGTTATTCTTCATTAGTTTCTGTGCCCTCTGGTTTTGATGACTGACTTTCTAAGGGTGTTCCTGGAGCTTCAGAACTATTAGCACACTGATTTAAGTTACCCAACTGAATCACTTCTGGAGCTCTCTGGGAAGAAGCAGAAGTATTAGGTTCAAACTCTTTCTTATATACTCCTGAAGATCCAAAACAGTCTCCTTCAGATGGGAAAGTAGCCCTTTCTATGTTCCCAACTACTGCATCTACCCACCCTGATAACCACTTGCACCTTATGCAACATCTGATTGTTGGAAAAGAATCACTTCTTCCTAAGTAGTCAGTTAATTTAGTAGTTTTATACCGTGACGGATCTAAGTTAGGGAAAAACTTGCTAGAGATAACAATACTGGAATGTTACAAAAAACGCGATTTCTAATAAGCATAGAGATCTCCAGTGAATACTAGAAAGGACTTCCCTTCTAGCAACCAGCCTGTTACTGGGTTTTTGTAACAAGTAGTCAGTATCCTCGTTCAATTATCCTTAGAATTTAGTAAAATTCAATAGAAATTCAGGATTACAACTGGTAGGCTACTAACTAAAGAAATTAAATTTTAGTAAGTTTATTAATAATAAAATTGTCTAGACGTATATTATCAAAGTAAATTAAAGTAATGAATTGAATATAATATAGGATACAAGTTCCTACACTTCTCTCGTGTACAGTAGTATTGTGCTGAAGGCACATATCTCATCATTATGTACCGACTGGTACATTGTTAGCATTTAATAACATAATACAAATATATACAAGTAAGTTTATGTGTATGTATGTAAATGCTCTAAGCAGTTAGCTATGTCTCAAGAATTGACTAGACGTAACCAGTGACTGACTAAAAGTCCTCACATAAACTAACTTCTTGACCAACCTGGCAATCAGAACAGCTTGCTTGAACAATAAAACGACTGATAAGCCGAACAGCAATATAAACAAGAAAACAGGGGACAAAGAAATCAGGAGCAAAAGAATAATATAACGACACTAAGTAGGACCATCTGCAATCCTCCACAAAGTCACAAAACTCCCCATACTACTGAATCTAAGTTCGCATAAGAAAAACCCCAACTGTGACAGCACACAGATTCCAATACAAATTAGGTCAGAAGTTACAGCTCAGGACCTGAGTTTCTCAGAGTGTCTATGCGACACACAACCTCAGTACAACGTCGAAAATCACTAAATCTAGACTATGTTCTGTGAACAGAGTTCCACAGAACCAGCAAGAAGAAAGCAACAGAGACGATCTTCCAACAAGGGCCAGTAAGGAAAACACGTCTTGTCGGAAGCCAAGCCAAAACAGAAAAGAGGGCGAGTCATAGCAAGACAGTCTCACCCAGGGGAGGTGTGAACCCCCCTGATCACGTGACTCTCGCGGACTGCTGCTGCCCAGCAACACAGAGAACCGGCAGGGAAACAAGCGGAACTGGTAGTTAGACAATCAAGACTTGAACTAGGAGCACTGAATAATATAAATAAATGTTACATCCTACCTAATAATATAACTAAGTCAAATAATAATATAAAGCAATTATATTTACGATTTAGATATTATAGCAAATATAAGCAATATAAGATTATAAGAACAGGTAATATACATTATATACATTGTGACCCATTCAGGGGTCGCAATATGGAACATCCAGTATCAAAGAACTGTCGAAACATTCATGCTGTTAACCGTACCCCCACTAAAAGGTGCGTTATTATTAGCTTCGGTGAAACTTCACGATATTTTCAACTTTTCTTTTGGGACATTCTTGTCGTCTATGTCCCACTTCATTACAGTTAAAACATTTTATGGTGAAGGCAGTGGGATTCTTAGGGACAAAGGGTTTTTGGGCCCCTCAGTTTGCTTTAGGCACAACAGATCTATATTACTACGCTCCTTGGGGTAGTTATTATGAGCACAGGCATATATGTCTGCGGCTTGTGCCATTTTCGGAGCCGTGTGGACATTTCGTTTTTTTATGAATAATCGTAAATCAGAGGGAACAGAAGGAAGGAATATTCCTTGTAACGAGTCGAAGTCATTAAAAATCTGAAAAAATTTTTGTTAAGTATTGCATGTAATTTTGATTTGGAGTTATTCTAGCATGACGAAACTCACACCTTAATGATGAGTAGTTTTCTTGAAAGCTTGAAGTATGGCTTTCTTCAGCACACTAAATAGTTATTACATTAGAAGGTAAGGTGGAATATACATTTAAAGCTAATCCCGACAGGATTAAGCCAAGCCTAGTAGCCCAAGAATCTGATGGCCTGTCACAGAGAGTGGCAGTATTCTCGAATCTGGTAATATATGCCGAGATGTCATCCTGTTCTGTTTAAGGTGGTATCTGAGGCATCCTAATATTTAATACTTAGGTAGGGTACTCTAGTACCCCTTCTATTTTCTACTTAGATAGTTCTATTTTCTTGGCCTCTAATTCAAACCTTAACTGTTCTAATTCCTCTGCTTAGCTTGTTCTTCAAGCTCCATTTTGATGGCTACCTCTCGTTTGAACTCTCTCTTCTCTAGCTATTTTTTCCTGTTCTCTTTTCTCCTCACGAGCAATCCTTTCTTGTTCTTGTTTCTCTTGGGTAGCTACTCTTTCCAATTTTTTCCCTTTTAGCTAAAGCAGTCTTTCCTGTTCCTTTTTGCTATTGCTATCTTATAAGTAATGTAGCGGCCCAGGTCTTGCCAAGTAAATTCCATGTCTTTTCCAGCCCTCTACCAGAAAAAAAACTAATGATTCCATGTTGGAAATATTATAAAACAAAACTTGACCCTTAGTTCTAACAAACTGATAATTGAAACGACAGTTTCAAAAGAGGAAAAACCCTCCGCACCCTTAAAACCCTTCCCAAAGAAGAAAATGAACTAAGTTTTCCTCCTTTTAAAGAACAATTGGGGTGCTCAACAGCTTTCATAAATTTTAAATACATCCGGTTCAATCAGAGGGGTTATTATCGAAGTTCCCAGGTCAAACAAATAGGCAAACCTTTAAAGCAAACCCAAGAACCACTCAACGGTAAGTCTAACCAGACTACCAATAATGACTTTACACAATTTCTAAAAGGGAAAAGTTGGGACTAACCCCACCCTTTACTTTCTTAAATGTTATACTTAAAACAAGTTGAACAATCAGGGAAAATGTTGCCCTCAAGAGTCGGGTGGGGGGTAAGTCCCCCATTGTCAGCGGGAAAGCCTTCCTCCTGATCAAAAAGAATGGAATAATTAAATAAATAAATGACTAGAGGAATAATAATGAAAATAGTTTTCTAAGGCTTATAGTAAAAATTAAATAATAAAAAATTGGTCGTTGTGGTTACCTGGAGTTTACCTGGAGAGAGTTTCGGGGGTCAACGCCCCCGCGGCCCGGTCTGTGACCAGGCCTCCTGGTGGATCAGCCCCTTTGTTCCAGTATGATGTAAGGGCAGGAGTAAAGAATGCCCAGGATGGTCTTCTGATGTTTGAAGATATGATGTAGGTTATCCTGGGTGGTGGTATTCGTCCGATGTTCTGGAATCTTCTGTTACTACTTAGTTGCAGCACCATACTTATGATTTTAGAGGTGAGGAACTGTCGTAATGTCCTACTAAGTCCAGTAGACAGGTATCTTGCTCCAATATTTAGGCGTCTACCCTGGATGACCAGGTCAGCAGCATGACCTGAGGCAGAGCGTAATCGACTTCAAGAGAGCAATCATTAAAAACAATATTTTGTTTGGGATCCAGTGATTCTAACAAGGCAGAAGCTGGATCTGCTCTATATTGAGCTACTTTCATATAGAGCCTGCTTATCTATGATTCAGAGCCTAGCTTATCTATGATCAGAGCCTAGCTTATCTATGATCAGAGCCTAGCTTATCTATGATCAGAGCCTAGCTTATCTATGATCAGAGCCTAGCTTATCTATGATCAGAGCCTAGCTTTTCTATATCAGAGCTATTATCTAGATCAGAGTCAAGCTTATCTAATGATCAGAGCCTAGCTTATCTATGATCAGAGCCTAGCTTATCTATGATCAGAGCCTAGCTTATCTATGATCAGAGCCTAGCTTATCTATAATCAGAGCCTAACTTATCTATGATCAGAGCCTAGCTTATCTATAATCAGAGCCTAGCTTATCTATGATCAGAGCCTAGCTTATCTATGATCAGAGCCTAGCTTATCTATGATCAGAGCCTAGCTTATCTATGATCAGAGCCTAGCTTATCTATTTCATCTAACAAAATAAGTGGATTGCTTCTTATCTTTCTTTATTGCTTGAATAATCTTCCCAGGTATTGCACCCATATAAGTCCGCCTATTATCCCTTATTCCTGCCTCGTCTCTCACACCCCCAAGAGACATTGTAATGAAACTCCTACCAGTAGCCCAGCAATTTATCCAGGTTAGGTAGTTTTTCCAACACTTGGGAGGCCGATAAAGCAGATTATAGGATTTTCTAGGTTTAGCGTTTTTAAGGTTACAACAGTATACTCTAATATACGTTCTTTATCCTCTGCTCAACCATAATTATCCGCACTCAGTATATCCTGAGCTTTTTTTTTTTTTTTGAATGCGGGTAAATTTTCCAGAGTTGTTACGAAACCATTCAAGATAATTCCTGATCACTGCTGCTTCTGAAGATATGGAATTCATTATTCTAAGTTTTTAAAGCTCAGAGTTTGGTGTTCCTTAGCTTCTTTAGACATGCCAACTTTCTTGTACGCATATTAATGCATCCACGAACGAGTGGTTTTAATTAAGCAGTGCTTTTATATCAGAATTATATAGGAATTATTATATTAAAATAGGTTATGATAGGTAGAATCGTTTTCTGTTTGATCTGTTTATGGGCATGTGACTCCTACTCTGAGTGTGTACTCACCTAATTGTACTCACCTAATTGTGGTTGCAGGGGTCGAGACTCAGCTCCTGGCCCCGCCTCTTCACTGATCGCTACTGGGTCCTCTCTCTCTCTGCTTCCTGAGCTTTGTCATACCTCTTCTTAAAACTATGTATTGTTCCTGCCTCCACTACTTCACTTGCTAGGCTATTCCACTTGCTGACAACTCTATGACTGAAGAAATACTTCCTAACGTCCCTGTGACTCGTCTGAGTCTTCAGCTTCCAGTTGTGACCCCTTGTCCCTGTGTCCCCTCTCTGGAAAAATCCTATCTCTGTCCACCTTGTCTATTCCCCGCAGTATCTTGTATGTCGTTATCATGTCTCCCCCGACCCCTTCTGTCCTTCCAGTGTCGTCAGTCCGATTTCCCTTAACCTTTCCTCGTACGACATTACCTTGAGCCTGGGACTAGCCTTGTTGCAAACCTTTGTACTTTCTCTAACTTCTTTACGTGCTTGACCAGTGTGGGTTCCAGACTGGTGCTGCATACTCCCAGTATGGGCCCTAACATACACAGTGTACAGTGTCTTGAACGATTCCTTATTTTTAAAGGGATCGGAACGCTATTCTCAGGTTTGCCAGGCGCCCGTATGCTGCAGCGGTTATTTGGTTGATGTGTGCCTCCCTGATGTGCTCGGTTTATGGTCACCCCAAGGTCTTTCTCCCTGAGTGAGGTCTGTAGTCTTTGTCCACCTAGCCTATACTCTGTCTGCGGTCTTCTTTGCCCCTTCCCAATCTTCATGACTTTGCATTTGGGTGTGTGGTGTGTGTGTGTGTGTGTGTGTTTGTGTGTGTGTGTGTGTGTGTGTGTGTGTGTGTGTGTGCGCGCGTGTGTGCATGTGTAGTCACCTAATTGTGATTGAGGGGGTCGATACACAGCTCCTGGCCCCGCCTCTTCACTGGTCGCTATTATGTCCATTCTTTCCCTGCACCATGAGCTTTATCATACTTCTTCTTAAAGCTATGTATTGATCCTGCCTCCACTACTTCACTCTACAGGCTTATCCACTTCCTGGCAATTCTATGACTGAAGTACTTCCTAACATCCCTGTAATTCATCTGAGTCTTCAACTTCCAGTTATGACCTATGTTACCGTGACACATCTCTGAAACATCCTGTCCCTATCCACTTTCTCAATTCCTCTCAGTATTTTATATGTCGTTATCATGTCTTCCACATCCCTCTTGTCCTCCAGTGTCGTTAGGGCGATTTCCCTTAACCTCTCCTCGTAGGAAATACCCCTTAGCTCCGGAACTAGTCTTGCTGCAAACATTTGCTGCATACTCCAATATGGGCCTGACGTACGTGGCGTACAGAGTCTTGAATAACTCCTTACTGAAGTCCCGAAACATTACTCTTATCCCAGGAGTTGAATTCGAGAAGCCAGTTTCTGGACCACGTGTCCAGCCTGTCCAGGTCTCTTTGAAGTCCTGCCTGATCCTCATAAGATTTAGTTCTCCATATTAAAGCTTTAAGCAAATAACTATGCCGCGACTGACTGGGAATGGAATCCTTGATATTTTTGTACGTTTCCCTGGAAGTCAGCTAAAATTCCAAGACTTCTTAGTCCACCAGACCATCAGTGCTTCAACATCAGGTCCTTGAATGAGGTTGCAGATTTCTGGCCCCCCCAGCCTTTACTCTGCGGTCTTCTTTGCCCTTCCCCAATCTTCATGATTTTGCACTTGGTGGGGTTAAACTCCAGAAGTCATTTGCTGGACCAGCAAAATTAATTTAAAATGAATTGGCCATGGTAGACAAAATAAACAGATAACGAAGAAAAATATATATGGAAGCAATAAGTCACTACGTCGTAAAAACATTTGAAAACACCCATGGAAAAGGTGATATTCCAACCCATATAAACTAGAAAGCCAGTGCTTTAATCCAGAGATTCTTAACACTATTGAGACTAACCCCTCGAAACTAGTCTTCATTCTTAACTTTATTATTTCTAAGTATTCAGCAGAGCCTGTTTAAGGAGCAAATGCAAATACCTTTCCATTACGTAAACACGTGGATAATGAAGGTCTCCTTCAACGTTCAGTTATTCCAGTATTGGGTCATTATTGTAGCCAGTTCAGAAAATGCAGCCTTACAAAGATATGCAGATCTAAATATCGTCAGAATCCGTAAACTTGACGCGAAATCTTGGGGGTAAACACTAAGGTATTTGTCCAGGAACATCACCGGATTCAGCGTTTTGAAGTCGTCCTCAGTACGTCACATTGGAATGGATACCTGTTGAATTTCCTGGTCTTGCACTTCCCGTCCAAATCAAGGAAGAAGCGGATGAATTTCATTTTAAGTTCAGTTAGATGAGAGATGATTGGATTTCTTTAACATGAAATCGAACTGATCAAAGGCAGCGGAAGCCAAATTTGCAAAAACAGGCTCTGTTTCCATCCTTTATTCAACTTTTTCCAGGTGTCTGTTTGGGCCATGAAGGCGCATAGACATCCACAAACTAGAGACAGCTGCAAGACTTAGTTCTGGAACTTTTTATGGAGATATGGCTTCTGTTGCAACTCTAGAAATGCTCCTCCTTCCCGCAGTTAATAAAGCCTCCCGGGTATGTTTCCACTCGAAAACCATTATACATTCGTGCGATGGCTATTGAATGGCAAGACTTAATGGTCAGAATCCATGTCCTTAGACGGCTGTTCGAACTGGAGACTGTTCAAGGAAGTGATGGCCAAGCTCAGAACATCCCTCATTTCGGCAAGAAGAATCATGGATGCCAAACTTTCTCGATGAATTTTTTTTCACCTTATTCATTAAACTGAATCGCAAACTAAACATTGCCGGAGCTTCATCTGTACAAACGTTTACCAGCGATTCCTACAAAAGTTCATTTTCATCAAAGACGTTCATCACCACTTCAAAGAAATTTGTTGGTGTTGGAAAAGTTTCCAGGAAGTGACACAATACCACTTCCTTCTCCACGTTGTGGCCTGAATACTGTGTGTGAAAAATGCATTTCAGTTTGCCAACATATATGCTGCATATAAGCAAGACAAATGAGCAACCGTTGGGTGTCTATACTCAGAAACGTTTCGCCTACACAGTAGACTCCATCAGTTCAATACACAAGTTGCATATATGAAGACAGCAGGAGTGGAAACGTGAAGATGATATGATCAGTCTGTCAACCTAGAAAGAGTAGTTTGATGTGGTTAGTTTAGTCTGATGTATTTATCTTCATTGTCTTGAACTATGAGAAGTGACCACCTCAAACTTCCTTCAAGGTAGATGGACTGATCACATCATTATATCTCCACTTCGTCTTCTGATGAAGCCAACTGTTATGGCTGTAAGAGATAATGAAATTACATTATATCATCACCACAGGTAGTATTGTTACAATACAAAGATTATCTCATAATCCAAACTATTTATAAATCCAACCTTTCTGTAGGTTTAACTACTGTTCTGGAATGCCTGAGATATGGAATGTTGGCACTGTCCTGAGGTGCAACTTCTCCTCTCACCTTGCTGTGTTCACTATCAAACCTTCCTGGAGTGTCTTCCTGCATACTAACCTGATCCTCAAGTTTATTACAACTAAACTTGAGCAGTTCCTCTGACCATAATGGTCCCCTGTTCCTATACTGGACAGTAATTACCAACCCGCTTCTTACAGTTTCTGGTATTGATATAATTAGTGCTTGCTCTTCATCACTCCTAAACCTTGGCATTAGTTGTTCTGAATGTCTTTTCCATATTAAATTTCCAAAACCTCTATCTTGCACCTTATAATTCCAAACCCCTAATACCTCCACAATCTTCTATTCTACCCAAGGGTCACCTTTCCCAAAATTCCTGACATACACAGCATCAACTTTAAATTGTTTGTCATTCCCCTTAGTCACTTCTGCAATATCTTTATCAATCTTTGGCCACCAGACCCACTTCCTAGCTTCTGCTTTAATGGCATTGATACCATTATGGCCAACATGTATGTGCTCTAATATCTTACATCTTAATTTTACTGACACTACCACTCTATTCCTACACAATAATACATCTTCATGAATAGTCAGATCTGATTTGTCTGAAGTATAGTCAGATAAAGGTACACTGTTCTTATACCATCCATATTTAACATTGATTACTTGGGATAACACAGCATCTTTCCCAGTATGTTCTTTGATGTCTTCAAATGACAAATTTTGGAAATCTAAAGACTCTGCTAGTCTTACACAGGTGTACTTGACTCTAAACTGTGATCTTCAAACGGTAATCTGGTTAATGTATCTGCAGTAACATTTTCCACGGCAGCTTTGAATAAAATTTCATAATTATATTGAGATAATAACAGAGCCCAACGCTGAATTCTGGCATTTGCATTTATTGGAATCTGTTTCCCTATTCCAAACAAACCCAGCAATGGTTTATGATCTGTAATGGCCACAAACTTTCTCCCTAGCAAGAAATATCTGAATTTCTTAACAAACACTAAAGCCAGACCTTCTTTATCAAGCTGAGAATAATTCCGTTCTGCTGGAGAAACTTTCTTACTAGCAAAATATACAGTTTTTTTCTGACCATTTAGTTTCTGGAGTAAGACACATCCAACACCTACAGAGGAAGCATCAACTTCAAGTATTAACGGAAGTTCTCCTGTAAAATTAGTCCTGTAAAACAGTCTAATTGTTTTTTAATCCTTTGAACAGCATCCTCTTCCACTGAAGACCATTCAAAAGTAGCCCCTTTTTTAATAAATCATACAATGGTCCCAAAATTACAGAGAAACTTTTGATGAACCTACAATAATATGCCACCATCCCCACAAAGGACTGAATTTCACCTCTGGACTCAGGTGATGGTAACTTTACAATAGCCTCAATTTTCTTAGAAGATGGTTTAATACCTTCCCCTGAAATCTCATACCCCAGATATTTAATAGACCTGGTTGTCCACATTGACTATGCTCTTGTAAAATATTCAATACCTGCCTGAGTCTAGCATAATGTTCAGTTTCTGTGGCACCACATATTATATCATCCAAATAGGATGCTACACCTTCAAATTTAACCAACAACTGGGGAAATAAATCTTTGGAAAATACCAGGAGATGAGGAAAGTCCAAAAGTTAGTCTCTTATATTTAAACAGTCCCTTATGGGAATTAATTACTAAAAACTGCTGGCTCCTCTCATCTACAGGTATCTGTAAATAAACATCTTTTAAATATAATTTTGCAAATATCTTGCCCTTACCCACTACGGATAACAGTTCTTCAATCCTGGGTAAAGGATATCTTTCACAATGAAGTTGTCGATTTACATATTTAAAATCCCCACATATTCTCATGGACTTAGAGTCGTCCTTTAATACAGATACAATAGGTACAGACCAATCACTGTGGGAAATAGACTCCAGAATCCTTTTCTATATTAATGTTTCTAATTCTGCCTCAATCATTTTTTGTGAAAGAATGGCACCGGCCTCGCTTTCACAAACTTAGGGACAGCATTATTTTTCACATGAATTGTGGCCACCAAGCTGTAGATAGGTTTACTAGGATCTACCTTAAAATTATCTAACGTTTCTTCAGCACTGTCTAGTGTATTAATTTTTGTAGATTCATCTAATCCAGCAAGGTAAATCACAACCTTTTTGATGAGTTATTTATACACAAGTTATTATTATTATTGGACTTCACTACATAAAACACTTGTGACACCTCTAAGTTATTATAGCTTACCGGCAAAACTGCCTTTCCCAAAAAGTTTACTTTCCAATTATCACATGCAGTTACTTTCCTAGAACATGGTTCAATGTGCCCTTTCACTGCCTCGACCCAGTCTTTGGATAATGTCTAGATGGACGCCCCACTGTCAGTCTCAAAAGACACCTTGTTCCAAGTTCAAAAGTTTTTAAGAAAATTTTGCATTTTGCAGACTTTGCAAATCTAAATTTTCTACCACTAAGTTAGGGAAATAAACTTCATGCACCTCTGTTATGAATAACTAATCCCTAATTCTGGGGTCAAATTGGCCCCCAAATTTACAGTTCACAGCCAACGCTTTAAGTCCGTATACAATTCATGCAAGGATTCATGTCGTTTCTTCCTTTGCTGATGGTTGGCTGGTTGCATTGCAGAATAACTTCTCAGGGCCGCTACCAAGTTTTCATAACTCTTTGTGTGTGGCAACTCTGGCGATCACACATTACCTAAAACACTGAGTTTCTGATCCCAGGGATAATAGCAAGAAGCTCCTCTTGTTATCTTGCTCTTCAATTTCCAAATGAGCGAAATTGGCTTCCGACAAACTTAACCAGAGCTCAAAAAAAGGCTTACGGGGGTCGAAAGGCTCCAACCTTCCCTCTGACGCCGCCGCCATGTTCACCCACTTGTTACTGCTGCTGTAGTCTTACAATAATCACCGCTCTGCTGCAGCATCCTGGACTGCCAGTATCCCTACTACTTCAGGTTACATGGGCTCGCTATCCTTGGATCTGATGATCCCATCCTCTTTGCCGCTATTATGGTTGTAGGAGATAATGAAAGACCGAGTACTCTGCTGTGGTTACTGTCGCTTCGCCTCGGGTAACAACAACAACAACAACAACAACCACTGCTCACAGTTATAAACACCTAACACCTACTGTGTAGGACAAAAGTTTGGTAATAGATACCTAACTGGTACACATATATGGTACTTTTCTGCTGGTCGGTACTGTATACCGTTATTATATTCACAACATATACTTTGCAAGTTAATGTGAACTGATATTTGAAAAATAAGGTAGACATCACCACAAGACCAATATAACCATGACCACTACATGATCATGACCACTACATGATCATGACCACTACATGATCATGACCACTACATGATCATGACCACTACATGACATGACCACTACATGATCATGACCACTACATGATCATGACCACTACATGATCATGACCACTACATGATCATGACCACTACATGATCATGACCACTACATGATCATGACCACTACATGATCATGACCACTACATGATCATGACCACTACATGATCATGACCACTACATGATCATGACCACTACATGATCATGACCACTACATGATCATGACCACTACATGATCATGACCACTACATGATCATGACCACTACATGATCATGACCACTACATGATCATGACCACTACATGATCATGACCACTACATGATCATGACCACTACATGATCATGACCACTACATGATCATGACCACTACATGATCATGACCACTACATGATCATGACCACTACATGATCATGACCACTACATGATCATGACCAATACATGATCATGACCAAAAACATGATCATGACCACTACATGATCATGACCACTACATGATCATGACCACTACATGATCATGACCACTACATGATCATGACCACTACATGATCATGACCACTACATGATCATGACCACTACATGATCAAGACCACTACATGATCATGACCACTACATGATCATGACCAAACATATCATGACCACAAATGATCATGACCACTACATGATCATGACCACTACATATCATGACCACTACATGATCATGACCACAACATGATCATGACCACTACATGATCATGACCACAACATGATCATGACCACTACATGATCATGACCACAACATGATCATGACCACTACATGATCATGACCACTACATGATCATGACCCACAACATGATCATGACCAAAAACATATATCATGACCACTACATGATCATGACCACAACATGATCATGACCACTACATGATCATGACCACTACATGATCATGACCACAACATGATCATGACCACTACATGATCATGACCACTACATGATCATGACCACTACATGATCATGACCACAACATGATCATGACCACTAACATGATCATGACCACCTACATGATCATGACCACAACATGATCATAACCACTACATGATCATGACCACTACATGATCATGACCACTACATGATCATGACCACTACATGATCATGACCACTACATGATCATGACCACTACATGATCATGACCACTACATGATCATGACCACTACATGATCATGACCACTACATGATCATGACCCTACATGATCATGACCACAACATGATCATGACCACTACATGATCATGACCACTACATGATCATGACCACTAAAATGATCATGACCACTACATGATCATGACCACAACATGATCATGACCACAACATGATCATGACCACTACATGATCATGACAACATGACCATGACCACTACATGATCATGACCACTACATGATCATGACCACTACATGATCATGACCACTACATGATCATGACCACAACATGATCATGAACAACACATGATTATGAACACCACATGATCATGAACACCACATGATCATGAACACCACATGATCATGAACACCACATGATCATGAACACCACATGATCATGAACACATGATTGTGAACACATGATCATGGCCACCACATGATTGTGAACACATGATTGTGAACACATGATCATGGCCACCACATGATCATGAACACCACATGATCATGAACACCACATGATCATGAACACACATGACATAAAAATTGAACACATGATTGTGAACACATGATCATGGCCACCACATGATTGTGAACACATGATTGTGAACACATGATCATGACCACATGAACACATAATTATGAACACAAAATTATGAACACTAAATGATTATGAACACATGATTATGAACACATGATTGTGAACACATGATTATGAACACATGATTGTGAACACCACATGATTGTGAACACATGATTATGAACACATGATTGTGAACACCACATGATTATGAACACCACATGATTGTGAACACATGATTATGAACACATGATTATGAACACATGATTGTGAACACATGATTATGAACACCACATGATTGTGAACACATGATTGTGAACACATGATTATGAACACCACATGATTGTGAACACATGATTATGAACACATGATTATGAACACCACATGATTGTGAACACATGATTATGTACACATGATTGTGAACACATGAATGTGAACACCATATGATTATGAACACATGGTCATGAACACATGGTCATGAACACATGATCATGAACACATGATTAACAATCAGACCAATGTATTATGAACATTACTATATGAATATGAACTCATGATTATGAACACCACATGATTATTAACACCGCCACATAATCAATGTGATGTTTATAAACATTAACATCAAAGTATCAATGTGATGTTTATAAACATTAACATCAAAGTATCAATGTGATGTTTATAAACATTAACATCAAAGTATCAATGTGATGTTTATAAACATTAACATCAAAGTATCAGACAATGTGATGTTTATAAACCATTACATCAAAGTATCAATGTGATGCTTTATAAACATTACAAACAAATATCAATTGATTTTATAAACATTAACATCAAAATACCAATGTGATGTTTATAAACATAACATCAAAGTATCAATGTGATGTTTATAAACATTAAGTTAAAATATTCTCGAGAACACTGGAATTTTATACCATTATTTAACCATAAAATTATCATTATGTTTCATAACATGAAGTTACGTACTGTTTATGTATAAAGCAGTAAGTAGGTACCTGGGTGTGTAGGTACCTGGGTGTTGGTAGGTACCTGGGTGTGTAGGTACCTGGGTGTTGGTAGGTACCTGGGTGTGTAGGTACCTGGGTGCTAGTAGGTACCTGGGTTATAGGTACCTGGTGTTGTGTAGGTACCGGAGGTTAGTAAAGGGACCTCGGTGTTAGTAGGTATTGGGGCGTTAGTAGGTACCTGGGTGTTAGTAGGTACCGGGGCGTTAGTAGGTACCTGGGCATTAGTAGGTACCTGGGTGTTAGTAGGTACCTGGGTGTTAGTAGGTACCTGGGTGTTAGTAGGTACCTGGGTGTTAGTAGGTACCTGGGTGTTAGTAGGTACCTGGGCGTTAGTAGGGACCTGGGTGTTAGTAGGTACTTGGGTGTTAGTAGGTACCTGGGTGTTAGTAGGGACCTGGGTGTTAGTAGGTACCTGGGTGTTAGTAGGTACCTGGGCGTTAGTAGGTACCGGGTGTGTAGGTTACTGGAGTTAGGGAGGTACCTGGGGTTGGTAGGATGTGTGTTAGTAGTACCTGGGAGTTAGTAGGTACCTGGGTGTCGGTAGGTACCTGGGAGTTAGTACCTGTGTGTTAGTAGGTACCTGAGCCGCTGTGTGGGTGTGCCGCTGTGTGGGTATGCCGTTGGGTGGGTGTGCCGTTGGGTGGGTGTGCCGCTGTGTAGGTGTGCCGCTGTGTGGGTGTGCCGCTGTGTGGGTGTGCTGCTGTGTGGGTGTGCCGCTGTGTGGGTGTGCCGCTGTGTGGGTGTGCCGCTGTGTGGGTATGCCGTTGGGTGGTTGTGCCGTTGGGTGTGTGCCGTTGGGTGGGTGTGCCGCTGTGTAGGTGTGGCCGCTGTGGGGTGCCGCTTGGTGTGGGTGTGCCGCTGTGAGGGGGTGCCACTGTGTGGGCGTGCCAACTTGTGTGGGTAGGCTGCTGTGTGGCTGTGCTCCGGGATTGGAGTGGTGAGCATTGCCCGTGGAATATAAGTGGCCAATGAATGTGGCGGTTTGGAGGTTCGGCAGGTGAACCTTGGTGTCCACTGACGAATATCACTTCTGTAAAACTTGTCGTCACCCGTTGATCGTATTCTCACGCTGATAGTAGAAAAGGTGTATCTCTACTAATCCCCTTTTTCTGCTTCTTTAATTGTGATTTTCCTAATCTCTCGTTTGAGCAATGTTAGTGAATTCTTGTCTTCGTATTGTATGACACATCGCGAAAAAAATAGTATCCGGGAAATTGGTGGTCACCTGGTTGATCGTTCTCACCCTCTTGGGTGGTCGACTTTCGATCTCCCTACATTCAAGCACCTATAACGTTGTTCTAGTTGAATGATTCAAATATTGATTGGTAAACAATCTTTTAATGGGTTATCCTGAGATATCGCTGTGGTCCACTTCATTTATGGGGTTATTTAGCCGAATCCTGAGGGGACTTCTTATGTGAGCAATTTATTCTGTATATTTCACACTTTTTGAGCTCTTCGTGCATCACTGTTCTTTACACTAGGGTTACACTACAGACACCTAAAATGTAAGTGAAAATCATATAGTGAAGCGTCTGCTACCGCATGTTAAGAAAATAATAACTATTCGCCAGTTCAAGACATCGAATAATTTTGCACTATTTGCACTTCTAAAATTAAAATCAAATCAATCTTTAAATTTTCATCATTCATAGTGCACCATTCAGGCACACTGTTTCACCTTAACATTCTAGAAAGGTTTACAATACCAATTACAGAGGCAGAATACTTGAAGGCTAACATTTAAACTCGTGCTAATTTAAATTAAAATAAAAATTCTAAGTTTCAGTAAGTTATAATTTCTTTCACATAGCTACACTTAATAGAAATAGAAACACAAACTCAACACTCTAAAATTCTAACACATAATCAATAATAACAAAAACACTCTTAACACTCTTAACAACTTTAAACTTCTGTTAGAAAAATTATACTTTCACACACATCTGAGTCGTAACACTTAAAACTTCGTCTTATAAATATTAAACAAAATCACAATCTCAAGTAACATTTTCTATCAAGACAGAGAAAGGAAATGAGAAAGAGAGAAAGGAGAATATGAGAGCAAGAAAAGAGAATGAGGAGAGAGAGAAGAGGAAGGACAGACAGACAGAAACACAGAAGCATCAAGCAAGCAAATAGAAATGTCATATTAGTCACTCAGCAATTTTAAACACGGAATTTTACCTATTATGACAGTCTATTTTAAAGGTACACCATCTTGCTATTTAACAAAAAGCAAATTTTCAAAGACACACCATGAAACTCTCTGACTTAAACCTTCTCAATAACACTTCATCTGAGATCATTATTCAGTGATACTTTACTAGAGCATGTCGTACAGATGCTGACATAATGAAATAAAGTCAGAAAATAAAATAGCTGCCCTTATGTCTGAAGAAAAAGAGATTAAAATGAGAGGAGGAAAGCCAGGAATAAAGAGGAACGAAGCCAACCTCATAACAAGTGTAATATAAAAAAAAAGGACGGAAGAGAGGAAAGCAAGAGAAAAGAAGAGAGAGACAGAGAGAGAGAAGAGAGAGAGAGAGAGCTGTACTAGAGACATAGAGAGAGAGATAAGTGTGATGTGGGTGCCTTACTGATTATGTACAAGGCCAATATTGTCAAAATACCCCACTTTGGGTCCACTTCAGGACAGCGCGAAACAAGGCTTTTAATGCCACAAGACGGGCAGAAGCAGCAACTTCACTCTGCTGTACCCCTTTTCAGAACATCACTCCATCTGAGATCATACATACCCAGGATGACTCGAGTAGGAACACATTCGTTCAGCATAATGATGTCAACGAGATAACGTCAGTTGATCAAAGAAAATTGCTGGCCCACAGAGGGCTCCAACTTCATCCTGTTCCCTACTTGTATGTCTCATAACAATAAAAATGCTTTCAAATGAGCTGATGTAGGTAACAGCTCTTAGCTTGTCAATAAAGTTAGGAATCCTTAACCTGTAAATAGCTTGTCAATAAAGCTAGGGATCCTTAACCTTGTCAAACCATGTGTAAAAAAAAAAAAAAAAAAAAAAAAAAAAAAAAAAAAAAAAAAAGAGAGAGGATCTGCACTGTGTCTCCTTAGGTATTACCTTCTAGGTAGACCAGTAGAGTAGTTCTCAATGGAAATCATTTTAGCAGAGTAACTGATAATGTTCATAAGGAAGGTTGTTTGCTCTTGAGAACCATGCGGCTAATCCCAGGTATATAACAGGTGTGCCTTGCTTTATGTAACTGATACATTCCTGGCCGATAAAGCAAAAATCTCGTATAGTAAAAACATCATAACATATGAAACATAAGGATTATGTCTGAGACTATGGAATTCCATGTATTACATTATTTCTCACCTTTTTCATCTAACATATTCATACATTGTGAATCTTCATATCATGTATACATAAAGTGTTCGCATATATATTTTTGGAGCAGATTAGTCACATTATGTCATTACGTGAGTGGTTGGCAGGCAGGCAGGCAGGCAGGCAGGCAGACAGGCAGGCAGGCAGGCAGGCAGGCAGGCAGGCAGGCAGGCAGGCAGGCAGGCAGGCAGGCAGGCAGGCAGGGAGGGTAGTTGGTGATGGATGGTAGGAAGGAGGCCAGCGAGCTCTTGGCGAGACCCAGTGCTGGCGAGTGGGAAGGTATGAGGGCCTAATTGGGAGGCCCTGGGCACTGACTTTTTAATTCCGTCATTGAATTTGCTAGGTTAAAATCCGTTTCCCTTCTATATAAGTCTTTCTTGTGAATGTCGATAAAAATCAGCTTAGAGTAATATTTATGGTATTCGTAAAAAATCGAGTGGTGCTGTGCTGGGGTGATCGCATACGAGTGAAAAGGCTCAACGAACATCGCTTCAAGCGCATAATAGCGAATTTTTACCACATATAACAAATTCTCTCTAGAAAATCACAAATTGATTATATATATATATTGATAAATTATACACAAGTGCAACACTTGGGTATCTTTAATAAGGATCATGTAAGGCCACAAAAATGCTGAAGTCTTCAAAGGAAGGAGAGACTATAAAGTTTATATATGATCACAGATATTCTTCTACATGCATAAATTTCTTTGACATGGAGTATTGTGTGGACACCATGTCTATTGGTACAAGTGATGCATATCATCAACTGGTACTTTAATCTTATGTAACAAGCTGTAAATCAGATTATTAGAAATGTGGAGATGGAAGGAAAAAACTCAAAGAAGAGTGTATTATGCAATAAATATTCCCACTAACTCGATATAAGTCATTATAAACGACAGTAAATATGCCCATGAACTCTATTTAAATCGTAATAAGCGACTGTAAACAAGTAAACAGAATGATGGACGGGGAGACTTAACTATATTCTCGGGATTAGCACGATCAACGATTTACTTTCCGTGTCTTTCCTATTAGAAACTCGGTATATCAACTGTAAAGCGCTAGACTAGCTAATTCTGGGACCACGGTTCAGTACTTCCCTCTATCTATGCCTGGAGTATAAATGGAAAGGGTTTTGGGGGTGAACGCCCCCGCAGCCCGGTCTGAGACCAGGCCGTTTTTTTATTGTCACTAATGATGAGGGAGAAACTTGCTGTCCAGAAAAAAAACGTGAGTTATGCAGGAAAGTGCTCGAGAAATCAAAGTTAAACATTGACATCACGATTATATTTTGACGATGAATAATTATCTGGGTGGCCATCGCAATTCCCCTGTGGGACTACCTTCATTGTAAAGAAAATTTTAAAAGAGTTAGACAAATGATCTTTCCCAGAAGCCATTCATTCAAGGCAAGAATTAAAGTTTTTAAAGGTTGAAATCAGGAAGGTTTGATTTCAAGATTCATGAAGTTTACTAAATGATTGGTCTTTGGTTGTACAATATATCGAGGCAGCAAATCATTAAACTATACTCACTTCTTAAAGATTTAGCCGCACCAGGTATTCTTAAGCAAGAGGGAAAAAATGAGTTGTTTCATGACTGTATAAAATAAGGATGAACAGAAGTATGGGTAATGGTATCGGTTTTAGTTGGTATCGGTTTCGGTGAAAGTGGCCGATACCAGCCGATATTTTTTAAACATTAATTAATATTACAAGTGCTTAAAAATAGTTATATGAACACAACTCCACGACTAAGAGTTGTAATTGTACCTCCGCTGATTTCAAAGCCCGGGTATGAAGTATATTATTTTCCATTGAACAGGTACAATACCTGTTTGAAGTGAAATGTTGAAGAGACGAGCTAAAGGTTTGCTAAGTTCCTCCTTACATAGGAGAGACAGATTAAATGAACTACGTTACCCCTTTGGTACATTACTTGAGATTACCCAGGATGAATATGATCTAATTAAGCACGATTTAAGACTTTAGGTGATTTTTGTCTTTGCTATATTCCAGAAATTATGCTGGGTTATTATCCAATGTTTCTGTGGAAAGGCAGAAGATATGAAAAGAGGTCAAACATTCGTTGTGGCTAACTACATTTCTTTGCTCTCTTTAGGTCAACGGTAAAATTAGACACCATCTGCTGGTATTAAACTTCCTTATCAAGTATACTTTGTACAGAGGGTTGACTAGCAAATTGGGACCATTAACAAAGCATATTCTACAAGTAAACCAAAATGATGGAGGAGGAATAAGCTCAGATACCATGTAATTACATGTCACTAGTTTACACACTACTGCCTGGTTGAAGCATTAACCAGTCAGTAATAGGTATATATATATACCTCTGAATAAAAAGGATAAATTTGTAAAAACAGGTTTTTTCTAATATCGTGCCCTTAGTCTATCCTCGTAGGAAAGATTTCTGATACAGGAATTAACTTTACCATCCTTCTCTGTACACTTTCCATTCTGTAATACACTGACCAGAACTGTGCACCATAATCTAAATGAGGCCTTACCAGCGATATACAGAGTAGAAGAATAACCTGAGGACTTCTGTTATTTATATAATGCCAGCAGTTTTATTCGCTTTTACTCTGAACACTTTCGCACTGTTGTCTTGATTTTAGATTACTGCTAACCAGAACTAACTATTTTTCTTTTTTTTTCAGTGTGTATAAAATCTACGTTATTTAGTTTATAAGCATCACGGTTATTTTATTTTCCAAGGCTTAGAATTCTGTATCAAACGGCATCTGCCACTTTTCCGACCACTGCATCAGTCTTTTCAGATCTTCCTCCAGTGTTTTAGTGTCCCAGTCAGAATTAATCCGACGGCATATTTTGTTGTCAGCGGGAAACCTGCTGATGTCGCTATGAATGTTCCTCTTCTATATCTATGTTGTTCATGAACAACAAAGGGCCCTACACTGCCCCATGTGCAACACCGTTTATGTAAACTCTCTGTTGATTATCTATTAACTACGCCGCTATCCATGAAAAATATTCTCCTATTCCATGTGCCTCTACTTTCTTCAACAATCTCCAGTGTGGAACTATAAAAAGTCATACTGTGAATCATATTTACAATATATTGATTACTATGATATATCTCCTCAGATACCTTAGAGAAAAAAATTAGTAAATTCGTAAAGCAGGAACACCCCTTTGTAAAACTGTGCAGAGATTCATTGATCAATTTGTCTTTTAAGGTGGCTTTTAATAGCCTCGGCAATTATTCCATCAATTTTCCATCAATGTAGGTAGGGCTAATTGGTCTATAATTTTAAGCTATAGACTTGAGTCCTGCTTTACAGATCGGTATCACATTAGCCATTTTCCACTTATCAGGCACTATGCTATTTTGCAGCGGCATGTTAAAAAATTTCGCCAATGGTTTACCAAGTTCCTCATTACATTCCTTCATAACCCTTACGAACAGTTCATCAGGGCCCGGGGTATTCGTTGTGTGTTAATCTGTCTATTTGTCACTAGTGACTAGAAGTGCACAACTTATTTCTTCCTGATCTACACAATTTTATATTTCTGAAATTTCTCCAGTATCTTCCTCCACAAAAACTGAGAGGAAATAAGTGTTGAAGGTTGAGCACATTCCTTTGTCATTGTCAGTAAGCTGACCTGAACAACTTTTGTGGGCCTATCGTGTCCCTAATCTTATTCCAACATACCTGAAAGAAATCTTTTGGGTTAATCCTCGAATCCCTTACGACTTTAACTACATTATCTCTTTTGGCATATCTTTTTTTTATTTCTCATTTTAATTGAATATATTGATTTTTTAATTACCAGTCTCCCCTTTTGATTCGCCTGTAAATGCCCTATTTTGAACATAGATAGTCTGGGCGGATTAAACTATGCTTTGGAAAATGTCGTATTGGCAACCAACCTACAGGATAAGGACCGGTCAGACTACATCAGTTCAACCCACCTGGGCAATTTTTCGGTCCTATGAAATCGGCTAAGCGGAAGTCATGGAAATTTACTTTATTGCAGTTATTAAGGTATTTATTTGATATAATGAAACAGTAATTTCTGGTCGCGTTTCCCAAGCTCAGGAATGTTAGAACCAGAAGGGCATAAACTGAGAAAAGGAAAATAAATAGGTAATCATCTTGCACAGGAGACCTCCATTTATCAAGGTAAGAGCCCGTACCCAGGGAGACCTTCCACCGTCACACGCCTACTGAATGGGGCGCACTCTTCCCTTGTGAGGCCACTCTAAATGATACCGAACATCACTGACTCTCTATCTCTCTCTCTCTCTCTCTCTCTCTCTCTCTCTCTCTCTCCTCTCTCTCTCTTCTCTCTCCTTTCATTGATAACTAGTGATCACTTGCGACAACTGCATTTCCTCTGACTGAGGTTTGTGAGGTGAAGTTGTTCACCATGAAAGTAAACTCACTGTTCGTAACATTAGTGTGTTTGTTGTACTCACACAATGGTACACATTAGTTACTACACAAGAACACACAATAGTTACTACACAAGAACACACAATAGTTACTACACAAGAACACACAATAGTTACTACACAAGAACACACAATAGTTACTACACAAGAACACACAATAGTTACTACACAAGAACACACAATAGTTACTACACAAGAACACACAATAGTTACTACACAAGAACACACAATAGTTACTACACAAGAACACACAATAGTTACTAAAAAAACACAAGAACACACACAATTAGTTACTACACAAGAACACACAACAGTTACAACACAAGAACACACATTAGTTACTACACAAGAACACACAATAGTACTACACAAGAACACACAAATTTACTACACAAGAACACACAATAGTTACTACACAAGAACACACAATAGTTACTACACAAGAACACACATTAGTTACTACACAAGAACACACAATAGTTACTACACAAGAACACACATTAGTTACTACACAAGAACACACAACAGTTACAACCACAAGAACACACATTAGTTATACACAAGAACACACAATAGTTACAACACAAGAACACACAATAGTTACTACACAAAACACACAAAGTTACAACCAAACACAATTAGTTACTACACAAGAACACACAATAGTTACTACACAAGAACACAAATAGTTTACTACACAAGAACACACAACAGTTACAACACAAGAACACACATTAGTTACTACACAAGAACACACAATAGTTACTACACAAGAACACACAACAGTTACTAAAACAAGAACACACAACAGTTACTACACAAGAAACACACAATAGTTACTAAAACAAGAACACACAATAGTTACTACACAAGAACACACATTAGTTACTACACAAGAACACACAAACAGTTACAACACAAGAACACACATTAGTTACTACACAAGAACACACAATAGTTACTACACAAGAACACACAATAGTTACTACACAAGAACACACAACAGTTACAACACAAGAACACACATTAGTTACTACACAAGAACACACAATAGTTACTACACAAGAACACACAATAGTTACTACACAAGAACACACAACAGTTACAACACAAGAACACACATTAGTTACTACACAAGAACACACAATAGTTACTACACAAGAACACACAACAGTTACTACACAAGAACACACAACAGTTACTACACAAGAACACACAATAGTTACTACACAAGAACACACAATAGTTACTACACAAGAACACACATTAGTTACTACACAAGAACACACAATAGTTACTACACAAGAACACACATTAGTTACTACACAAGAACACACAACAGTTACTACACAAGAACACACAATAGTTACTACACAAGAACACACAATAGTTACTACACAAGAACACACAACAGTTACAACACAAGAACACACATTAGTTACTACACAAGAACACACAATAGTTACTACACAAGAACACACAATAGTTACTACACAAGAACACACAACAGTTACAACACAAGAACACAAATTAGTTACTACACAAGAACACACAATAGTTACTAAAACAAGAACACACAACAGTTACTACACAAGAACACACAATAGTTACTACACAAGAACACACAATAGTTTTCTACACAAGAACACACATTAGTTACTACACAAGAACACACAATAGTTACTACACAAAACACACAATAGTTACTACACAAGAACACACAACAGTTTTCAACACAAGAACACACATTAGTTACTACACAAGAACACACATTAGTTACTACACAAGAACACACAATAGTTACTACACAAGAACACACAATAGTTACTACACAAGAACACACAATAGTTACTACACAAGAACACACAATAGTTACTACACAAGAACACACAATAGTTACTACACAAGAACACACAATAGTTACTACACAAGAACACACAAGTCACTACACAAGAACACACACTATAGGTACTACACAAGAACACACACTATAGGTACTACACAAGAACACACACTATAGGTACTACACAAGAACACACATATGTACTACACAAGAACACACACTATAGGTACTACACAAGAACACACACTATAGGTACTACACAAGAACACACACTATAGGTACTACACAAGAACACACACTATAGGTACTACACAAGAACACACACTATAGGTACTACACAAGTACACACAATAGTTACTACACAAGAACACACACTATAGGTACTACACAAGAACACACACTATAGGTACTACACAAGAACACACACTATAGGTACTACACAAGAACACACAATGCTCATCACACGATAAGTCACAATAATGGTACTGTAAACCATTATTGTGATTGTGATTAACTTTATTGCTGAAATGAATCGCCTGGCAACAGGCTTCACTGTCGATATAGTGAGAATATCACTGAAAAGCAAAAACAGTAATTTTGATGATCATCTCAGCCTTGGCAGAAAATGTTCAGCATCTTTGTCTCAGGACTTTAGGGCTGACCACCTTCTATCAAGGCTGAGGGACAGATTACCCCAAAATTACCACCACACTTTTATTGTCTTCACTATTATATTCTCCTGTATTCGACTGAAGATTATTGAAGCTTGTTGCACAGGTGAAACCTTCCGAAATAATGATACTAGTGTTGGATATAAAACAACTCACAATATTCACTTTACAAAAAATACGTACAGTACTTGTTTTGTGTGGTGAACACCGTTCAGGACTCAAGAACTAACAACACATGTTCGATACATATCAACGTATTCTGTTCACTTAAAAACGCAGTGTATCCCACATAGAACAAAATCTTTACCACATACTAACAAACATTGCTCACACACACACAAATGTACAGTGTTCTCACTATATAATAATACACAATATTCACCCTAAGAGAACACACAATGCTGACCTAACAACACATTGTTAGCGTCGTCTTTATTGCCTTGATAGTTCGATAAATCTTTTCATAAGACACGCTTTAGTTTTTCATTAAGCATATACACCTTAATATTGTACTCGTTCTTGCCAGAAATGTTATGAATTGCACCTGTTTAAAGTTATGGAAGCAGAGCTGTGCTTTTGTATTCCATTTTCACTGTAACAACAGTATGTATTCTTCGTTATTTATAGATACAGAAGCACAATTTTGCTCCTAATGTTCCATCTTCAACGTTCGTTTCTACAGACATAGTTATTATCTCTGTTCTAGTGACAGGGTGTACAGATACAACACCTGGACGCATTTTATGGTTTTTACTATACTCAACATTGCAACTGCTTTGACTTTTGGTGGCAAGGTGTTCAGATATAACATGTGGTGCTAGTTATGGTACACCACACATCTACTACTATCTTGACTCTGGATGTTCATCGTAGTTATAACACTACAAAGAATTCCTTGCGTCTCTATACTTCTATCTTTACTTTGGAAATATTTTTCATCAAGGATGGGATACAGCTGTAATTAAGACAATGTATGCAGCACACGTAACAATTTATTTCGCACTCACATGTACAAAGGATCAACTAAAGGCATCAGTGTTTGTTGTCTGTTATTTATATTGTCGGCAATGTTTTCGTCGCTGGTTTTAATTTATGACTAAAATTTTGCTACAACGAACGATATAAACACAAACTTTCCAGCATATCTTTAAAATTCCTGCTAAATTACGTAACTTTACTATATTTCCATTTAATATTAAATAAAATAAAAGCTGTAAAACCAACCTCCAAACACAAGTTTTAATAACTTATTTTTGTCGGTATTCCTTCAAAAAAAATATTATTTGCACACTAACTATTACAACACATGAAATCTTGAAACCTGTCACTTCCATTGATCTTGGACAAACGAGCTCACATCTGCTTGCCGGAGGCTCAAATCCTTTCTTCTCAAAGCCTCATCTCACCCTCCCTGCAACCATTCTTGGGACGTCAACCACATTTTCCATCCAGCTCAGATTTAATCACTGCCTTTATTGATCTATTTTGCTCCACACTCACTCTATATGGCAAAACATAACAGTCCCGTCTCCGCTCTTTCTCTTATAACTTTTACTCCACCACATCGTATTCAAATTTCCACATGTCATTCATATTCTTTACATAATGTTCTCAACACGATCGTAGAAATGAGATTTCACCTGCTTCAACCTCCTCGCTGTAATATTTCACAGATATGAAATAAAGTTGTCTAAACTGTATTCAACTCTACTTATAATTTGTTTTCTTATCTATCCTCTCATTTCTCCACTTCTAATAATTTGGATTCATTCAGTTCCCCAATATTCTTTCATTTCATATTGATCTCAGATGTTTACATTTCCAATATTTCAACTTGTTCCAAACCACCTTCCTCTTCTTAGTGTTTACTCTTTTATTTCTTACTTTGAATCCCTTTTCAGACTAATATACCAACCTATGCTTCTTATCTCGTGAATTTCTCAAAACCGCAGTGTCTTCTGGAAGCGGCAAATATTACAACTCCCACTCAAAATCAGATTCACTACTTTAGGATCCTTTCTCCTTAACATTAAAACATTGATGTCTCTTTCAACATAATTCTAAAATAAATTACACAACACTGACATCATCCCGCATTCCACTGTTTTCGTCAAAAAACTCTTCCTAAAGCACCACTTGCTTCCCAAAATCTTGTTTGAACAAGTAGCAAAACCTAGAAGACAGGTCTGATGACAATATTAGTGAGAGGTACGGTCAAGTCACAACCTCTGAGAATTTTGCTAATTTAATTTAATATGCAATTCCTGGCACTTTCTTAATGCTTAGTGTAACTTTTCAAAAACTACTTTATTAATTTTAAAATAGATAAGGTTATAATTGTTTAGGCTGTGCTAATACTAGTAACATAAAATCCTATAAAACTGTGTTGTTGTAGTTGAACATAATCAGAAGCCGATGTAGCATGGCTGGTTTATTAGCAGGCTTCTTCTTTTTCGCATTTGCTTAAAGTGCTGTGAGGTCATTAGCACCACAATATACCAATTAGATTACTGAGGATATAGAAACCCGTGTTGAACTCTGGAGCTACCTAAGCACCTGAAAACACCAGCCACAAAGAAAGGAGAAATACAGCGATGATAGCCCGAATGCATACACACGATAAAACCTGTTACGCAAAGCACAGAATAAAGGAGATCCAGGATTCCGCTGGAACACACAAACACCACAGAACATTGATGGGATAAATCGCCCGCCAGTGTACGCCTATCTCAAGGAATACCCTTTGATCTTGCCGTAATCGCTGACGATAGTGATCGTACTGCTAACTGTATAACAGATGTGTCAACGTGAGCGCCGTATTGCAAGGCCCACAGTAAGGCTGCGCTGTGACATCAATGAAACGTTGTACGTCTAATGTGCGTCTATGTTAGCACACCCAAGATGTAAACGGTCGAAGGATTCCTCCCACTCGGAGTGCTGATAGGTGTAGGTCCAGTCATCAAAAACAGGCTTAATATGTCGGAGCGGGTTCAACAAGTCCTTTCAGGTTTTCTGCTAATCAGTTAGTATCATGGCTGCAGATTAATAAGCGAGTCTCAGCAACAGACATTGGGAGGTCTATGGAATACCCTTATTGCAACTCCGATCTCACTTTGGCATCAGCTAACTTAGACCTCAAGCTTAGAGTAACAATCTTAGACCTCAAATTTACTTTTCGCCAAGCTAATATCCTTTGCAGTTATCTTGTTCGTACGTCTTCTCATATTACTGATGCTTCCAGAATTTACTTCATTTCCCGCTGCTCTTGTCCTCTCCAATACTTTGAAGAAACTGGCCGCTTTCTCTCTGACAGACTTAACGAACACAAAATAAGTATTAGACTTGCCGACCCTAATAATTCTCTTTCTTCTCATGTTAGAGATCACAGTCATCTTATTAACTGGTTCTCTGCCGAAAATGTCTTCCCTAATAGCCTTCACACACGCCGTCTTCTTGAAGCATCCCTTATACACACCTTTCCTAATATGAATTTTAGTCCCTGTTTTGTTTCTGTAAATGCCTTCGTTTCTCATACTGTCAAATGTTCCAAACTTCAGAACACTCGTGACTTGACCTGACCTTTATCTCCACCTCTCCATACCTCTTCTCATTTCCTATATTTTATTTGCCTTTTCTGTCTTCTGATTAGAAAGAGTCTGTCCTCTGGGGCATTGTTCCACTATAGTTATACCCTGGTGGACAACTGTTTTGCAGTGCTCCTCTTTTCGCTTGTTCTTCTATTACTGCTACTATTTCTTATCTATGTCTCCACCCTCTCCCCCCTTTTCTTCACTACCACTACTACCTTCTCATTACTACCTCTACCATGGTCGTATTACTTTTTCTGTTACTGCCACTACTACTTCCTCTTCCACCACTACTACTTCCACTAATACTATTCCCTATTCTACATTACTCCCGACCTCATAGCCCTTTCGTATATATTCTGGCTCCCTTCCGTTCGCACTTCTGTGTGATTAGTTATTGGTCAAAGTTGGACAGAAACATCATTATGTTTCAATTTCCGTCAGTCTACATCACTGAACGGAACACAGAATTGACATAAAGGTACTTATGCCGCAAGTGATTAGTGGCATTTGACCAGCTCTGGAATCGACTCCCATTAAGTTCTGATATTTATACCACTGTACTTCGATTAGGACCCTATCTACCTTGCACAAGATTTTCGATTGCATTCTATTTAATGAAAAATATGAGGAAATATGAACTCCAGCTTAGGTCCAGAGATCCACGAATTACTTAAATAAATTTGTCTTTGACCAGACGTCTTCGCACACCTCAAAATACTTAATTCTTCCCACACAGAACACCTGGTCATCATATGTGGTGTTAGATTCGAAAGAGACTGCCAAGGGTATTCAAACTAGGCTTGCTACAAGTGCCAACTCTACTGGCAAGGAGAGGCAATTAAATGCTCATGACATGTGAGCATTTCAGTCAATATGACATTCATAAATTCAAGGTTCTGAGTCCTAGTGAGACATAGATCTTATTTCTAAATAGTGAACCAATGAAGATTTAGACATTTCGAAAATGTAAGCTCTGGCATTCTAATAGCCTCTACCCTTAGATAAGAGAAAGGGGTTAAAAAAAAAAACGTTCTAGAGATGCACCAATCCCCACTAACACCCTTGTGCGACATTGCGACCTCAAAGGGAGAAAGGAGGTACATGGATACTCGGGAAATAATTTGCACCACAGTCTTCCACCAATATGAAGGGCCATGAAAGCTGACTCAGAAATCTATTTAATATGCAAGCAGTCACGCTAAGCTCTCTCGAGAGATACACAGAGCAAACCGTAACTGTGAATCCCCTCAAGAGTCCCCAGTTCAGTTTGCAGTGGGATCCCCCAACTCTGGTAATGGCCAGCCATCTCTGCTACTACACCCATTGTTTTACCTATTCAACTGGATCTCATTATAACCACGAATCATAATTCAACTTAGTTTCCAGTAGAGCCATAATATCCGGTTCATCCTCTTTAAGTAATCCATGTAAAATAGGTAGGTATGCCCTAAATCCGTTGACATTCAAGGGCATGATCACTTCCCTAAAAGGCACTGAGGAGGTAGGATGCGTGCATTCTCATTGTCAGGAGGCTGGACAAGAAGAGGGCTAACTGCCGTGCCTGTGTCGTTGGTTTGAAAGGATTGCACTGCACCTTAAGAACCTCCCCTCTCTTGCTCCTTTCATGTCTGCAGACATGAACGAGCGAGAGAGATGCCTCAGACTGTAATATTAGAGACAGCAGCCTCTGAGGCCTCCAACTCCCCAGAAATGGACAAGTATTACGAACACAGCTAAAGAATGGCCTGTGAGACCCAGTCTTAAAATGAATTGAAGGAAACAGACTCAGCAGTAGGCTATAATGTATATTTTGCCTTCACCCACTATATACAGATATGAACATTATGTAAAATATGTACAGATAGAACAATAAGTGTACACCACGGTGACAGATGGCAAAGCAGAAGCCAGAGAGTGCACCATATTCAACCAGCAGGTAGGCAAGTCTGCCAATGCTTGCCACAAGTGAACCACGTTGCTTCAGCTTTGGCGGGCTTGCCTGTGATTGGTCAATGAACCCAGGTACTGATAACGACGGGTACCCTATTGATCGTTAAACTCATAGCATTCGGTTCGCTGGTTGGCAGGCAGCCTATGTGGGAGTGTGACATATACCCAATAAATTGTAACATGCACTTTGCTTTACTCGCTGACACATCATGAGGAGGAGCCAACCTCATAGTAACACCCGTCGTGCCTCCACCCGACTCTGGTCACCCGGACCCTTCACCATTTGGGCATATAAACAAGATATTTTTTTGTCTAGAGATAGGAACTCGGTGGCATATGCCGTGTAAGCCTAATCAAATATGTCGTGCGACCACTGAGAGAAGCAACACTGCAACACCCACTCCTGCCACTGAGTATGAGTGTGTTTCACACCCCACCGACAACAGGTCTCCCTGCCCGAACTGTTTGCAGTTCATGCAAAATAGGGGAGCTGGGCTGTAATGCCTGACACGTAAATATTCATAACCGCGGAGCAAAATATCCAGCCTATCCGTACCGACAAATGTGAGTACCACCAGGGGCGTCCTCGTCCTCTCGACTCCCTTATACAGGAGGAGGGCGTGCAACACCCAACAGGTAAGAAAATAATCAGCCAACTCCGGTGCACCCGTATCCATCAAATGGGAAATATAGATAACTCTCTTCGACACAGTTTTACCATGTGCCAGGGTTACAGAAACCGGGTAACGGCCCAGACACAGTGGCTTAACATGCCAGACCAAGTATGGTTCGTCTGTATCAGATCGACGGATAATGTGACTTCCCTCTGAAGATTTATTCCCATAAACATCGCAAGGGCGGTAAGGAGGCGGGAGATATTTTAGCTGAATGCCGTCACCGATCAGGTGATTTGCTGATTGAACTTTGATGGGTGGAACAAGTGCACAGGTTGTTGGCGGTTAACCACCACTGACTACCGCTCTCTCTCTCTCTCTCTCTCTCTCTCCGTACTTGTCCCCTCAAGGGAGGTTCCTTGATGCTGGTGAGGGGCTCTTGATCTAGGGAATTGGATCTGTACTCCGGTTCCCTGAATTGAGCCTGAATGCCTTCCATCCCCCTCCCCAACATGCGCTGTATAATCCTACGGTTTAGCGCTCCCCCATACTTATACATACTCTCCGTACCTGTAAACTTCGGCTACACACAACACCCGGGCGTTTTTTCGTGATTCCCTCTAATCAAACCCACCAACTCTTGGCTTTTCCTCCTCTTCTTCCTCCTCATGCTACCGCGGCGCTTGCCTTGGGTCCCCCTCCCGGGTAGCCGCCCACAAACACCTCAAGGAAGAATCAACGACAATTAGCAATAAAAGTATCAGACATGACCGTCCCCAACCACAGCATAAATGGAACACCTATTAGCAGACGATAACACATCACTAACACAACAATAGACGTCCTAACACTGCTTTGAATATCAGTAACATGAGAGGTTCAAAGTGACATTAAGATCCTTTGCTATTGAATTACATTCACTTTTCTATTCTTAATATTCCATTTCTCATAAATTACCTTATAACACAAAATTCAGTTACCTTGCAATATCAAGCACACATTCGGCAATGCAAGCATGACCTTGAATACATATCGATCCTTTCTGGTGGCTTTACTACCTTACCTGAACGTCTATGTAAGAAGTGAAGTTTCGGAATGTATCTTTCTTTCCGCCTTTGTATCTATTACCCACACATAGATTCAATTCTATGTCCAAATATTTCCGCACCAATTCATTATTCTCCTCAACCCCAGTAGCTACTGCTTCTGAACCCCAAAAAGGAATTTGATCTGTGCTCCGGTTCCCAGAATTGAGCCTGAATACCTTCCATGCCTTCCACATGCGTTGTGTAATCCTACGGGTTTAGTACTCCCCCATGATTATAATAATTCTGAACCAAAAGGAGTCCACTCTTCTGGGAAGAAGGTTTAGGTGTAGAAACTGACGGAGGCGCGTGAGGATTAGACGATTGTCCAAAAATTACCCATAAATCTTTGCAAACGTTGGTCTTTATATCTCTTCTACACCAGGTTTACAAACTCTTGAACATGAATCTTAGAATTCCTAATACCTAAAACTTGAAGAATTTTATCCTTGATCCATGCATACACGTTCCATTTTTTTTTCATACGCAGCATCACCAACCTGTTCATTCTTCATAATAATCATACTGTGAGAAATTGTGTTGAAATTGACAGGTACAATCCTGAATTAACTCATACACATAACTAGGCAGAACTCTGGCACATCAATACACAGATTACACTTACTGATATTGATGTACGCCGCAGACTTATCTCCGAAGTACTAAGAGTACTAGGTCACTATAGTGTCCCTTCGTTAATGCCCACCTTCTCAGTAATCCAAACTCACACGTCTGGAACTTAAATTAGGAACATATGGTTCCTGAATAATTACTAGAATTTATGCCAGCAATCATGAGAAATTATATGTAGACTGTATAAAAATTTATTAAGTGAATATAATTGTTGCAACATAACTGTTGATAAAAATTAAGACACCCAACTATTCGTTGGGCTTTACTTCCTAACGCCTCCCTAACGGTAGACAACTAATATTGGCCAATAAATAATTATATTACCTATGCGAGAATTAAAACTCACTGGGAGGCGAAAACACTATTAATATCCACACTGTAGATGGTTCTTAATACTATCACCCCATTCCATTTTTTTCTATTATTATCCACCTTAATCTGACATTTACAATATACATTCGGTATTATTCCAGATGCTCTCCACATTCTCGTTTTTTAGAACCTGATTCACGTTGATATTATTCCTATAAGCTACGATTAGTCACGATTCAATTAACATCACTCATTAGAACAGCATATTATACCATCAGGTTGCAGCATTAGGGTTAAAAACAGCAGTTATTACCGGGATACCTCAGGGATATGTTTAAAAGACAATATTCAAAATAAAGTTGCTAGCAATGGCTAATCAATTGATCAACAAACAAAGAGAGATAGTAGAGGGCAACGAGTGACTAGCTCCCTTAAGGTTTACTATACAAATAGTAGGAGTCTAAGAAATAAGACAGATGAGCTAAGATTACTTGCAAGTGTAGGAAATATAAATATTATTGGTATACCAGTGACCTGGTTCAACCGGAAAGATAGAGAAATACCTTCTGAATGCAACATACAGGATTATAAACTATTCCACACTCACAGGGTCAGCAGGAAGGGTGGTGGGGTGGCGATGTATGTCAAAGAAAATTTAAATTGTTGTCTTAGAAATGATATAAGATTAGGAACATCGAACACAGAATCTGTTTGGCTACAGTTTCTCGAGGGACGTGACAAATTAATTTTGGGTGTGATTTATAGGTCCCCAAACCTTGATAGGGAGTGCAGTAAGCTGTTATGGGACGAAATTCATAAGGCATCTAGATATGAAAATGTTGTGATAATGGGAGATTTTAACTTTAGACAAATTGACTGGAACAATATGACAGGATATCTTGAGTCTAGTGACTTTCTTGATACGGTTCAGGATTGCTTTTTAGAACAGGTTGTGACAGAAACAACTAGAGGAAACAATCTGCTTGACTTGATTCTTGCCAACAAAGATTCACTAATTATTAATCTTGAGGTTAATGATGAGCCTGGGGAAAGTGATCACAAATCACTTAGTTTCAATATATCATGGAATTACCCAGATAACTGCAATCAAATCTCTGTCCCAGATTTTCGCTTGGCCGACTACATGGGACCGAAAAATTTTCTGGGTGGGCTAAATTTGGATATCCTGACTATGGGTCAGGTAGGTAATCTTGGTTGCCAATATGACGTTTTTCAGAACATAGTTCTAGCTGCCCAGACAACTTTTGTTCCGAGTAGGGGAATTAGATCTAACAAAAATGATCCCAAATGGATGAACAATAGATTAAAACATCTCATTGGTCAAAAGAGAGGCATATATAGGCTTATCAAAAGAGGGGATTGGCAGTTAAAAAATCAATATATTCAATTAAAGAGAGAAATAAAGAAAGGAATAAGAAAAGTAAAAAGGGATTATGAGGCTAAGGTCGCTAGGGATTCAAAGACTAACCCAAAAGGATTCTTTCAGGTATACAGAAGTAAGATTAGGGACAAGATTGGCCTACTTAAGAGTAACTCTGATCAGATCACTGACAGTGATAAGGATATGTGTGAAATTCTCAATACCTACTTCCTCTCAGTTTTCACCCAGGAAAACACTAGTGATATTCCTGAAATAATAGATTATGTAGAACAGGATGATAATAAACTGTACGATTGCGGTAACTAGTGACATGGTCCTCAGACAAATAGAGAAACTAAAACCATGAAGAACCATGTTGTAAATCTTGCAAACAAGGCAGCTAGGAAGCTTACAGCACTTCGCCGTATCTCGCATCTGCTTGACAGTAGGGGTTGCAAGATTCTGTACGAGGCACAAGTACGCTCACACCTTGAGTATGCTCCACTTTCTTGGTTTGCCTGTCCCCCTTCCCCCTCTCATCTGCGACTGCTTGACAGAGTAGAGAACAGAGCAAGACGTCTCATCTCTCGCCTGGACCCATCCTGGATAGATCTGTCATTTCAGCAGAGCCTTCAACATAGGAGGGATGTGGGTGGCCTTACTGTTATGTACAAGGCCAATATTGTCAAAGTACGACACTTGGATCCACTTCGAGGACAGCGTGAAACAAGCTTTTATGTCCCAAGACGGACAAGTTGGTTTAGAAGAGAAAAACGTAAGCAAACACTAGGACATATTTATTAGAAAAGGTTTAGGTCCTGGGACCTTGATCAAGATCCCAGGACCAATATGTGGCATTTTGCCGAGAATGGGAGATGGCAGTGAGTGGAAGTCCAGTGCAATTGGTGTCGATTGCTTGTTGAACATTATGAGGATAATGCAGATATGGCAGAAATGACATGTATACCAGGGATGGAGCTCATTTATCTACATCTGGGGTGAAGGCATTGATTAGTTCAGTGGAGGAGCTATTAGGGTTTTAAACTAGGTATAGTTAAAGGTACGGATTTTTGAAAGAAAAGAATGAAATATGGCAAAATAAAATTGAACAGTGTGAACTATCATGGTTGCGGTATTGTGCATTTTGGGGATACCAACTGTAGGCAGAATGTGGTAGGATTTTTTGGTTAAATAATATTGGCAATTCAGTGGAAATAGGCGATAAGGATAGCATCAGACAGTCGAAGCGCAGGGATAAACACGGAGAAGAAACTGAAGAGAGGGTTTCTCAATATGTTTTATTCAAATAGTCACAGCACTGATGTATTTGCGATAATTGACACATGAATTAATTTTTGGAGACAGAACGTGTCTGCTGAATGCCACATTCGGAGTTTCAATTTGTTTCACATTGATAGAAATAAAGGAAAGGTAATGTATCATTTTATGTCCGAGATCACTTCCTTCGCTGCATGAAAACGGGTATAAAGACCACATGAACGTACAAAATCTATCTATATGCAATTTTCGGAGAGACATGAAAATTATTTTAGTCATGATACACCGTCCACCAGACTTGGATAGGGACCAAGGAAGACTACTTTGGGAGGAAACTGTCAAGGTTACAAGCCACGATACCGTAGTAGTTCTAAGAGACTTCAACTTTGACTAAAGTGATTGGGAATTCCTTGATTAGGAATCTAATCAAACACCTTCCTGGAGGTAATCCATGATTGTTTTTTAGAACAGTTTGTGACAGTACCAACGAGGGGAAGTAACTTGCTTGATTTGGATCTGCTAAACAAGAATATCCTTGTCAATAATGTAATTGTTTGTTGTTTAATTCGTGTTAAGCGCTAAACCCAAGTGGGTCATTCAGCACAAGAGAAGGTGGAAACTTGATCATCTGTCTGCTGAGCGCGATACAGAAGCCCTTCATACTTGTGGTCACCTACATGTCTATAACGTAGATATTACAGTGGAACTTGGCACGATCGACCACAGATCACTGAAGTATGAGAGAATGGATAATTGAGAAAGGATCCCAAATTTTCGTTTAGACAGGGATAGCGAAGAGAGCAATCAGTAAGACAGTTGTTTAAACACTATTCACGCTGCCCAAAGAACATTTACTCCGTATAGAGAAATACGACCGAATATAAATAATCCCAAGTGGATGACCAGTAGGCTCGAACACCTTCTAGGGCAGAAGAAAGGATTTATAAAAGTCTCGAAGGAGGTGAGAGTCATCTTTAGAATCGATATTAAGAGGGAGGTTAAAAGAGATAGAAAAAGGTAAATGAGACTAAGGAATTAAAATTGCTAAGGAATAAAAAAAATCGATAGATTTTTTCATGTATGTAGAACAAAAGTTAGAGAAAAGTTAGGTTCTCTTAAACCTAACTTAGAACAGCTTACTGCAAATGAGAATGAAATGTGCTCGATTTTTAATAATTATTTCCTGTTGGATTTCATATAAGACGACACAAATTGTATCCCAGTAATTAATTATTATTGTAGGCTTAAAGACAATAAATTATGTTATAACACAGTCACTAGAGTTTTAGTAATTAATTAAAATGACCGATTTAGGCAAAATAAATCCATAGTCATTAGTGATTTTTTAAGGGCTCTTAATAAGTGCAAAATGGAGCTTTGTGAGACATCAATTAACCTTTTTAACATAACTTATCAAACAGGTGCGGTGTATGAAATGTAGAAGATGGTTAATGTAATTCTTATTTTTAAAACAGAGGATCAGTCATTATCGTCAAATTACCGCCCAATAAGCCTGACCTCAGTTGTAGGCAAATTGCTAGAGTCGATTATAGCTAATATAATAAGAAGCCATATTTTTTTTTTTTACACAGGGTTTGACAAGGTTAAGAATCCCTAGTTTTATTGACAAGCTATTTACAGGTTAAGGATTCCTAACTTTATTGACGAGCTAGGAGCTGTTACCTACATCAGCTCATTTGAAAACATTTTTATTGTTATGAGACATACAAGTAGGGAACAGGATGAAGTTGGAGCCATCTGTGGGCCAGCATTTTCATTTGATCAGCTGAATTTATCTCGTTGGCATCATTATGCTGTACGAATGTGCTCTATACTCGAGTCTTCCTGGGTATATATGATCTCAGATGGAGTGATGTTCTGGAGAAGGGTACAGCCAGAGTGAAGTTGCTGCTTTCTGCCCGTCTTGTGGCATAAAAGCTTGTTTCACGCTGTCCTCGAAGTGGATCCAAGTGTGGCACTTTGACAATATTGGCCTTGTACATAACAGTAAGGCCACCCACATCCCTCCTATGTTGAAGGCTCTGCTGAAATGACAGTTCTATCCAGGATGGGTCCAGGCGAGAGATGAGACGTCTTGCTCTGTTCTCCACTCTGTCAAGCAGTCGCAGATGAGAGGGGGGGAGGCAATCCAAGAATACTCAAGGTGTGAGCGTACTTGTGCCTCGTACAGAATCTTGCAACCCCTACTGTCAAGCAGATGCGAGATACGGCGAAGTGCTGTAAGCTTCCTGGCTGCCTTGTTTGCTAGATTTACAACATGATTCTTCATGGTTAGTTTGGAGTCAAATTTCACCCCAAGGCTATCATTTATGACATTCATCATGGATTCATGACGGAATACAGAGAAAACTGGAATAGAATGGAGGTATAATAAGGATAATTCAGTAAAAAGAAGGAAATGAAGAACTTTATAAAACTGGGATATTTGAATGTGCGTGGATATAGTGCAGATGATAAGATTACAAATGTTATGAATGAAAAGAAGTTGGATGTCGTAGCCCTAAAAGAAACAAAGCTGAAGGTGGTAGGGGAGTTTCAATGGGGATGTTACGGGAATGTCCGTGCCCGACATTTTTGTACATGGAGATGCTCCTTTATTTTATTATATATATGTTAATGCTAATATTGTGTTATATTGTTTATTAGGCTTTAATATTAAATGTTATATTAAAGTGCCGGTTACTAGTTCAGGTACTGACGTCTCCCTCAGTCACGTGACCAACCTGACGTCAGCTTACCAGGCATTAGTATAGTAGGTTCCCACACTCGCTCAGAGTAGGTTCACAACATTCTGAGTAGGTTCATACACTCTCTTCTGAGCAGATTCAGGCGCCCAGCCTTTAATATAATTCCTCGCTCTAGAATATTACTTAGTCCCAAACAAAGTCATCACTGACTCAGTGATAGCTTGTTATTAGCTAAGATTTCGGTCTGTTTATACTTTAAGAGAGACTTCTGGCTCTAAAGGATTATGTTTAAAATTAATGAATATATAGTCTCGAATAGTATCTAATAAGTCTGTTCTTATTGAGATGATAGTTTCGTTTGATACATTTAGGAAATTCCTGGTAAATATCTAATTGTAGCAGTATCATGTCACTGAGTACAAGTATTGTACAGAAACATTTACGAGTAAGTCGTTAGTCAACTGTTTTCTGTACTAAGTATATCTTTACGTATTACACTGCAAGAGAGAGAGAACTTTGTAGCATATACTAAGTTTTATTGAATTCTTTTGTAATAAAGTTCACATTTTATTTAGTCGGATCAGTCTCCCAATAATAATCCCCAAATTAAAACGACATTTGTCTAAGGACAACTAGACCAGAGCTTGATTCGATTCCTTGTTACAAAAGGGGCCAAAACAGGCCTATAGACATGGCTCTTGACGTAACAGGGGAGAAATAAATGGGATTAAGCCAGGAGTATCTGAGAGAGAACTAAGGAAGGGGTAGCAATAATGTTTAAAGATCAGTTATGGAGAGAGAAGAGGGAATATAAATGTATAAATTCAAGGATTATGTGGATTAAAATAAAGGTTTGATGCGTAAAGTGGGTCATAATAAGTGTGTATGCTCCTGGAGAAGAGAGAAGCGTAGAGGAGAGAGAGAGATTTGGGAGAAGTTAAGCGGGTGTGTAGGAACTTTTGAGCCAAGTGAAAGAGTAATTGTGGTAGGGGACCTAAATGCTAAAGTAGGAGAAACATTTAGGGAGGGTGTGGTAGGTAAGTTTGGGGTGCCAGGTGTAAATGATAATGGGAGCCCTTTGATTCAACTTTGTATAGAAAGGAGTTTGGTTATAGGTAACACATTTTAAGAAAAAGAGGATAAATAAGTATACAAGATATGATGTAGGGCGAAATGACAATAGTTTGTTGGACTACGTATTAGTAGATAAGAGACTGTTGGGTAGTCATCAGGATGAACATATTTATAGAGGGGCCACAGATATATCAGATCACTTTTTAATTGTAGCTACAGTAAGAGTAAAAGGTAGATGGGAAACAAGGAAGGAGGAGGCAGTTAGGGTAAGATATAAACAACTGTTGGAGGACAGATGGGCTTGTGTGCGTATAGGCAATGGGGCAGAAGATGCACGGGAAAATTTGAGAATATAGTGTTAATGTTCAGCAGAAGTTTGTGATTACATGAAAGTGGGTGTGGAAGGGAAGTAGAGTGATTGGTGGAATGATGATGTAAAGATAGTAGTAAGAGAGAAAAAGATAGCATATGAGAGGTTTTTACAAATAAGTGATGCAAGGAGGGAGGAGTATATGAAGAGAAAAAAGAGAGGTTAAGAGAGTGGTGAAGCAATGTAAAAAGAGAGCAAATGAGAGAGTGGGTCAGATGTTATCAAAGAATTTTGTTGAAAATAAGAAAAAGTTTTGGAGTGAGATTAATAAGTTGAGAAAGCCTAGAGAAAGAATGGATTTGCTAGTTAAAAATAGGAGAGGAAATTTATTAAATGGAGAGTTCGAGGTATTGGGAAGATAGAGGGAATATTATGAGGAATTGTTAAATGTTGATGAAGATAGGGAAGCTGTGATTTTGTGTATAGGGCAAGGAGGAATAACATCTTGTAGGAGTGAGGAAGATCCAGTTGTGAGTGTGGGGGGAAGTTCGTAAGGCAGTGGGTAGAATGAAAGGGGGTAAAGCAGCTGGGATTGATGGGATAAAGATAGAAATGTTAAAAACAGGTGGGGATATAGTTTTGGAGTGGTTGGTGCTATTATTTAATAAATGTATGGAAGAGGGTAAGGTAGCTAGGGATTGGCAGAGAGCATGCATAGTTTCATTGTATAAAGGCAAAGGGGACATAAGAGAGTGTAAAAATTATAGGGGAATAAGTCTGTTGAGTATATCTGGTAAACTGTATGGTAAAGTTATTGTTGGTAGAATTATGAGTATGACGAAGAGCAGGATAGCAAATGAACAAGGAGGCTTTAGGAAAGGTAGCAGTGAAACACACAGGTGAACAGTATTTAGATAAGGATAAAGAGGTTTTTGTGGAATTTATGGATTTGGAAAAGGCATATGACAGGGTGGATAGGGGGGGCAATGTGGCATATGTTGCAAATGTATGGAATAGGAGGTAGGCTACTGAAAGCCGCGAAAATTTTTCGAGGATAGTGAGGCTCAGGTTAGAGTATGTAGGCGAGAGGCAGATTATTTCCCAATAAAAGGAGGGCATAGACAGGGATGTGTGATGTCACCAAGGTTGTTCAATATATTTATAGATGGAGGTGTAAGAGAAGTGAATGTTCGGGTGTTGGCAAGAGGCGTGGGGTTAAAAGATAAGAATCTAACACGAATTGGAAGTTGTCACAGATGCTCCTTGCTGATGACACTGCTTTTGGGAGATTCTGAAGAGAAGTTGCAGAAGTTGGTTGAGGAGTTTGGTAGGGTATGTAAAAGAGGGAAGTTAAAAGTGAATATAGGAAAGATTAAGGTGATGAGGATATCAAAAAAATAGGTAAAGGAAGACTGAATATCAGAGTGGAGGGAGAGAGTCTGGAGAAGATTAATGTGTTCAGATAATTGGGAGTGGACGTGTCAGCAGATGGATCTATGAAGGATGAGGTGAATCATGGAATTGACGAGGGAAAAAAGGTGAGTGGTACACTGAGGAGTCTGTGGAGACAAAGAACTTTATACATGAAAGCAAAGAGGGGAATGTATGAGAGTATAGTTATACCAACGCTCTTATATGGGTGTGAGGCATGGGTTGTGAATGTTGCAATAAGGAGAAGGCTGGAGGCAGTGGAGATGTTATGTCTGAGGTCAGTGTGGTGTGGATGTAATACAGAGAATCCGTAGTTTGGAGATTAGGAGGTGGTGTGGGATTACCAAAACTATTAATGTAGACAGCCTGTACTGTCTGCACAGACAGCCCATGCTGTCTGCCAGCTTAGTTCATATTTCGCGCCATGCTGGTGCTGCCCTCTGTAGCCAGGCCTCTAGGTAGGCACGCCAGCCTGCCGGCCCATGCCTCACCCTCACACAGCGGCCTAGCAGGAACACACAAGTACTCCCAGCTCTCTCTCGTGGGATGGCCCTGCCCGGGCCATGGGCACAACACAAGCCTGTGTACCCACTACGACATTAACAATAAAGTAAGAAGCCTCCGAAGAAGACGTATCTTTTAACCACCCGCTTGCTACAGCCTACCAAACAAACCCATTATATTAACCAGAGGGCTGAGGAGGGCTTATTGATATGGTGTGGACATGTAGAGAGGATTGAACGAAATATGATGACTTCGAGATTATACATATCTGTAGTAGAGGGAAGGCGGGGTAGGGGTCGGCTTAGGAAAGGTTGGAGGGACAGGGTAAAGGAGGTTTTGTGTGCGAGGGGCTTGGACTTCCAGCAAGCATGTGTGAGCGTGTTATACAGGAGCGAATGGCGACAAATGGTTTTTAGGACTTGACGTGCTGTTGGAGTGTAAGAAAGGTAACATGAAAGGATTCAGGGAAACCGGCAGACCGAACTTGAGTCCTGTGGATGGGAAGTAGAGTGTCTGCACTCTGAAGGAGGGATGTTAATGTTGCACTTTTATAACTGCAGTGTAGGCATGCCTCTGACAAGACAGTGATGGAGTGAATGATAAAAGTTTTTCTTTTTCGGGCCACCCTGCCTTGGTGGGAAAAGACCGATGTATTAATAAAAATAATTCCTTACGCAATAGGCGTATAGAACACCTATTATGTGTGGACAGTGATAACGAAGAGAACTGTCAATATAAAAGTTTTCTAATAACTAAATTCGCTGCCCAAAGAACATTTATTCCGTAAGAGAAATGAAGTCAAATAGAAATAATCCAAAATGGCATAGCAATAGACAATAGAAATTTATAAACGTCAGGGTTATCTTATGAATCAATATATTCACAGTAAGAGGGAGGCTTAAAAACGGAGAAGTAAAGCTGGATGGAATTGTGAAATTAAAATTGATTAGGATTCGAAAAAAACGAAAGGCTTTTTCCAGGTATATAGAACAAAGCTTAAAGAAAAACTAGGTCCTCTTAACACTAAACCTGGATAGTTTACTGACAGTGAGAATGAAATGTCTCGATTTTCAATAATTGGTGAGATGGAGATGATGAGCCAGGAGAGACTGTGGAAATCTCCAATTAGTTCTGTGTGCTACCTGATTCCACTACTGGGAACGACACCACGAACTACACTATTGTACTTGTTGTGGACATATTAGGTTTGTGTGAAAACCGAGAAGAAATAATTATTAAAATTCGGATCACATTTCATTCTCATTGTCAATAAGCTGTCCAGATTTAGGTTTTAAGAGAGGACCTTGTCAATTTTTAGTTCTTGATCACGTTCAGCTTTTCTTCGCCCTTTTTTAAACTCCATTATTCAAAAGATAACCCTGACAGCTTATTATACGTCTATAAATTCCTTTCTCCTACTCTAAAAGTTGTTTGAGATTATTCTTAATCCATTTCGGATGATTTCTATTTAACCTTGTCTCTTTTACGGAATTAATGTTCCTTGGGCCTAATTAATGTTTAGAAAACCTTTCATTTTGATAGATCTCTTCTTTACCCCAGTCCTCCCATGATAGGTTCTTCTTTACCCCAGTCCGCCCATGATAGGCTTCTTCTTTACCCCAGTCCTCCCATGATAGGCTTCTTCTTTACCCCAGTCCTCCCATGATAGGCTTCTTCTTTACCCCAGTCCTCCCATGATAGGCTTCTTCTTTACCCCAGTCCGCCCATGATAGATCTCTTCTTTACCCCAGTCCGCCCATGATAGGCTTCTTCTTTACCCCAGTCCGCCCATGATAGGCTTCTTCTTTACCCCAGTCCACCCATGATAGGCTTCTTCTTTACCCCAGTCCGCCCATGATAGGTTTCTTCTTTACCCCAGTCCGCCCATGATAGGCTTCTTCTTTACCCCAGTCCGCCCATGATAGGTCTCTTCTTTACCCCAGTCCGCCCATGATAGGCTTCTTCTTTACCCCAGTCCGCCCATGATAGGCTTCTTCTTTACCCCAGTCCGCCCATGATAGGTTTCTTCTTTACCCCAGTCCGCCCATGATAGGCTTCTTCTTTACCGCAGTCCGCCCATGATAGGCTTCTTCTTTACCCAGTCCCCCATGATAGGCTTCTTCTTTACCCCAGTCCGCCCATGATAGGCTTCTTCTTACCCCAGTCCGCCCATGATAGGCTTCTTCTTTACCCCAGTCCGCCCATGATAGGCTTCTTCTTTACCCCAGTCCGCCCATGATAGGCTTCTTCTTTACCCCAGTCCGCCCATGATAGGCTTCTTCTTTACCCCAGTCCGCCCATGATAGGCTTCTTCTTTACCCCAGTCCTCCCATGATAGGCTTCTTCTTTACCCCAGTCCGCCCATGATAGGCTTCTTCTTTACCCCAGTCCGCCCATGATAGGCTTCTTCTTTACCCAGTCCGCCCATGATAGGCTTCTTCTTTACCCCAGTCCGCCATGATAGGCTTCTTCTTTACCCCAGTCCTCCCATGATAGGCTTCTTCTTTAACCCCATCCATCCCATGAAATAGGCTTCTTCTTTACCCCAGTCCGCCCATGATAGGCTTCTTCTTTACCCCAGTCCGCCCATGATAGGCTTCTTCTTTACCCCAGTCCGCCCATGATAGGCTTCTTCTTTACCCCAGTCCCCCATGATAGGCTTCTTCTTTACCCCAGTCCGCCCATGATAGGCTTCTTCTTTACCCCAGTCCGCCCATGATAGGCTTCTTCTTTACCGCAGTCCGCCCATGATAGGCTTCTTCTTTACCCCAGTCCTCCCATGATAGGCTTCTTCTTTACCCCAGTCCTCCCATGATAGGCTTCTTCTTTACCCCAGTCCGCCCATGATAGGCTTCTTCTTTACCCCAGTCCGCCCATGATAGGCTTCTTCTTTACCCCAGTCCGCCCATGATAGGCTTCTTCTTTACCCCAGTCCGCCATAATAGGCTTCTTCTTTACCCCAGTCCGCCCATGATAGGCTTCTTCTTTACCCCAGTCCGCCCCTAATAGGCTTCTTCTTTACCCCAGTCCGCCCATGATAGGCTTCTTCTTTACCCCAGTCCGCCCATGATAGGCTTCTTTACCCCAGTCCGCCCATGATAGGCTTCTTCTTTACCCCAGTCCGCCCATGATAGGCTTCTTCTTTACCCCAGTCCGCCCATGATAGGCTTCTTCTTTACCCCAGTCCGCCCATGATAGGCTTCTTCTTTACCCCAGTCCGCCCATGATAGGCTTCTTCTTTACCCCAGTCCGGCCATGATAGGCTTCTTCTTTACCCCAGTCCGCCCATGATAGGCTTCTTCTTTACCCCAGTCCTCCCATGATAGGCTTCTTCTTTACCCCAGTCCGCCAAAGATAGGCTTCTTCTTTACCCCAGTCCGCCATGATAGGCTTCTTCTTTACCCCAGTCCGCCCATGATAGGCTTCTTCTTTACCCCAGTCCGCCCATGATAGGCTTCTTCTTTACCCCAGTCCGCCCATGATAGGCTTCTTCTTTACCCAGTCCGGCCCATGATAGGACTTCTTCTTTACCCCAGTCCCCCATGATAGGTTCTTCTTTACCCCAGTCCGCACATGATAGGACTTCTTCTTTACCCCAGCCTGGGCCCTTTCCCGCCCCATGATAGGCTTCTTCTTTACCCCAGTCCGCCCATGATAGGCTTCTTCTTTACCCCAGTCCGCCCATGATAGGCTTCTTCTTTACCCCAGTCCTCCATGATAGGCTTCTTCTTTACCCCAGTCCGCCCATGATAGGACTCTTCTTTACCCCAGTCCGCCCATGATAGGCTTCTTCTTTACCCCAGTCCGCCCATGATAGGCTTCTTCTTTACCCCAGTCCTCCCATGATAGGCTTCTTCTTTACCCCAGTCCGCCCATGATAGGCTTCTTCTTTACCCCAGTCTGCCCATGATAGGCTTCTTCTTTACCCCAGTCCGCCCATGATAGGCTTCTTCTTTACCCCAGTCCGCCCATGATAGGACTCTTCTTACCCCAGTCCGCCAATGATAGGACTCTTCTTTACCCCAGTCCGCCCATGATAGGCTTCTTCTTTACCCCAGTCCGCCCATGATAGGACTTTTTCTTACCCCAGTCCGCCATGATAGGCTCTTCTTTACCCCAGTCCTCCCATGAGGACTCTTCTTACCCCAGTCCGCCATGATAGGACTCTTCTTTACCCCAGTCCGCCCATGATAGGTCTTCTTTACCCCAGTCCGCCCATGATAGGTCTCTTCTGTACCCCAGTCCGCCCATGATAGGTCTCTTCTTTACCCCAGTCCGCCCATGATAGATCTCTTCTTTACCCAGTCCGCCCATGATAGGTCTCCTTCTTTACCCCAGTCCGCTCATGATAGGTCTCTTCTTTACCCCAGTCCGCCCATGATAGGTCTTCTTCTTTACCCAGTCCGCCCATGATAGGCTTCTTCTTTACCCCAGTCCGCCCATGATAGGCTCTTTTACCCCAGTCCGCCCATGATAGGTCTCTTCTTACCCAGTCCGCCCATGATAGGTCTCTTCTTTATACCCAGTCCGCCCATGATAGGACTCTTCTTTACCCCAGTCCGCCCATGATAGGCTCTTCTTTACCCAGTCCGCCCATGATAGGTCTCTTCTTACCCCAGTCCGCCCCTGATAGGTCTCTTCTTTACCCAAGTCCGCCCATGATAGGTGTCTTTTTACCCCAGTCCGCCCATGATAGGTCTCTTCTTTACCCCAGTCCGCCCATGATAGGTTTCTTCTTTACCCCAGTCCGCCCATGATAGGTCTCTTCTTTACCCCAGTCCGCCCATGATAGGTCTCTTTTGTACCCCAGTCCGCCCATGATAGGACTCTTCTTTACCCCAGTCCGCCCATGATAGGTCTCTTCTTTACCCCAGTCCTCCCATGATAGGACTCTTCTTTACCCCAGTCCGCCCATGATAGGACTCTTCTTTACCCCAGTCCGCCCATGATAGGTTTCTTCTTTACCCCAGTCCGCCCATGATAGGTCTCTTCTTTCCCCAGTCCGCCCATGATAGGTCTCTTCTTTACCCTAGTCCGCCCATGATATGACTTCTTCTTTACCCCAGCGCCGTGCCCGCGCCCATGATAGGTCTCTTCTTTATCCCAGTCCGCCCATGATAGGCTTCTTCTTTACCCCAGTCCGCCCATGATAGGCTTCTTCTTTACCCCAGTCCGCCCATGATAGGCTTCTTCTTTACCCCAGTCCGCCCATGATAGGCTTCTTCTTTACCCCAGTCCGACCATGAGAGGACTCTTCTTTACTGCAGTCCGCCCATGATAGGTCTCTTCTTTACCCCAGTCCGCCCATGATAGGACTCTTCTTTACCGCAGTCCGCCCATGATAGGACTCTTCTTTACCCCAGTCCGCCCATGATAGTTCTCTTCTTTACCCCAGTCCGCCCATGATAGGTCTCTTCTTTACCCAAGTCCGCCCATGATAGGTCTCTTCTTTACCCCAGTCCGCCCATGATAGGTCTCTTCTTTACCCCAGTCCGCCCATGATAGGTCTCTTCTTTACCCCAGTCCGCCCATGATAGGCTTCTTTTTTACCCCAGTCCGCCCATGATAGGTTCTTCTTTACCCCAGTCCGCCCATGATAGGACTCTTCTTTACCCCAGTCCGCCCATGATAGGACTTCTTTACCCCAGTCCGCCCATGATAGTCTCTTCTTTACCCCAGTCCGCCCATGATAGGACTCTTCTTTACCCCAGTCCGCCCATGATAGGACTCTTCTTTACCCCAGTCCGCCCATGATAGGTCTCTTCTTTACCCCAGTCCGCCCATGATAGGTCTCTTCTTTACCCCAGTCCGCCCATGATAGGTCTCTTCTTTACCCCAGTCCGCCCATGATAGGCTTCTTCTTTACCCCAGTCCGCCCATGATAGGTTTCTTCTTTACCCCAGTCCGCCCATGATAGGTCTCTTCTTTACCCCAGTCCGCCCATGATAGGACTCTTCTTTACCCAGTCCGCCCATGATAGGTTTCTTCTTTACCCCAGTCCGCCCATGATAGGTTCTTCTTTACCCCAGTCCGCCCATGATAGGACTCTTCTTTACCCCAGTCCAGCCCATGATAGGTTCTTCTTTACCCCAGTTCCGCCCATGATAGGACTCTTCTTTACCCCAGTCCGCCCATGATAGGTCTCTTCTTTACCCCAGTCCGCCCATGATAGGTTCTTCTTTACCCCAGTCCGCCCATGATAGGTTTCTTCTTTACCCCAGTCCGCCCATGATAGGTCTCTTCTTTAGTCGTATATCCCCAGTCCGCCCATGATAGGTCTCTTCTTTACCCCAGTCCGCCCATGATAGGTCTCTTCTTTACCCCAGTCCGCCCATGATAGGTCTCTTCTTTACCCCAGTCCGCCCATGATAGGTCTCTTCTTTACCCCAGTCCGCCCATGATAGGACTCTTCTTTACCCCAGTCCGCCCATGATAGGTTTCTTCTTTACCCCAGTCCGCCCATGATAGGTCTCTTCTTTACCCCAGTCCGCCCATGATAGGACTCTTCTTTACCCCAGTCCGCCCATGATAGGTCTTCTTCTTTACCCCAGTCCGCCCATGATAGGCTTCTTCTTTACCCCAGTCCGCCCATGATAGGACTCTTCTTTACCCCAGTCCGCCCATGATAGGCTTCTTCTTTACCCCAGTCCGCCCATGATAGGCTTCTTCTTTACCCCAGTCCGCCCATGATAGGTTTTCTTTCTTCATGTAGTTCCACCCCAGTCCGCCCATGATAGGTTTCTTCTTTACCCCAGTCCGCCCATGATAGGTTTCTTCTTTACCCCAGTCCGCCCATGATAGGTCTCTTCTTTACCCCAGTCCGCCCATGATAGGTCTCTTCTTTACCCCAGTCCGCCCATGATAGGTCTTTACCCTAGTCCGCCCATGATAGGTCTCTTCTTTACCCCAGTCCGCCCATGATAGGTCTCTTCTTTACCCCAGTCCGCCCATGATAGGTCTCTTCTTTACCCCAGTCCGCCCATGATAGGTTCTTCTTTACCCCAGTCCGCCCATGATAGGACTCTTCTTTACCCCAGTCCGCCCATGATAGGTTTCTTCTTTACCCCAGTCCGCCCATGATAGGTCTCTTCTTTACCCCAGTCCGCCCATGATAGGTCTCTTTACGACCATTACAATCTGCTAAACGAAAATCTGAAAATATGATTTGATTAGTACTTAGGCCAGAAGTTGTCTTTACCAGGGCACATATGGACGTTTTTACCAGTTATAGGGCCCATGAAGGGTTTATTGTAATATTCGATAAACCCGTGGTCATTCGTGACCCAGGTGACAGCACATAGAAATGGGGCAACAAATGACCAGAAAGGGTAAAAGAGACAGATAGGTTCTTTATACTAGTCCCCCTAATAGTGTAGCATTGAACCAGATCGGGCCAGATGAGTTGTTTTTAAGTGTTGATAACTTGTCTTTGCCAGTAACTGAATACTGTTCTTTAAATGATGATAATCGATCATGACCCTGATGATAGCCACATTCGGCAGTTTTAAGTTGCTCCAGTTGATAGAGGTAACGGGAATGATTGATACACTTGCTGAGGTTACCAGAATCCACATAGGTAGGGGCAAATTACTAACATGGCATTTAGAGGACCAAATCGTGGAGGGCTAACGTGGAGGGAGAATCTGTAAACATATAATCAACATACTAGGGATAACGACAAGATGGAGAGAGAGAAGATGAACCATTAAGAAGTTAGAATTGGGACATTAGATGAAGCCACCCGAAGCTAGTTTATCACGTGGATCTGAGCTTCGAATACATTGTATAGTCCATGGTAGAGGAGCAGAAGTTATAACGTGGGAAGCAAACACAAAGAGGAGCTAACGTGAGGAATTTCTGCTCATGATGGATACAGTGGAAAAGAAAACTGATGGAAAACAGTAAATGAAACGATACTGAATACGTGAGTAACAAAATGCAAGAAGGCAGAGAGAGCGATCCCAAGGGCAACAAAACAATGGGTGAACCAGAAAGAGCTCTTCTTCCCAAACCAAAGTGGAAGAAGGAGGCCAAAGCAAAGTATGCGCTAATAGAGATGAAAATGCATAGAAGCAGAGAGGTTGACCCAAGCAAAATAATAGATATGGAAGAGCCAGAAAGCGATTTGGTGGATAAGTGGGAGGCCAAGCAATGGCAGAAATGGAAACATAGCATAGAAACAATGACCCAAAAATACAGCAAACATGATGAAAGCAATGCGTGAAGGACAGGAATCTCCTGTGGAATGCAAGGGACATCACAGAAACATCAAGAAGTATGAAAGAAGTCAACAAGATTTAAGGAAGAATAACATCAGTGGAGAGCAGAAAGGAATTCTAGCAAACCGGAACGGTAGGAAATACAATAAATGCTGGACACGCTACATACAATCGAGGAGGAGATGAAGAGGCTCCTAATTGAACTCCATGTGTCCTGAGAGAGTGAGGAAAGGCGTGCCACTAACAATCTTCAAGACATCTGTCTCAACAGGGCAACTAGCTGAGGTGCGGAAGATAGCAAATGTAATCCCATTTTTTAAGAAAGGGGACAGACAGGTAATATTGGACTATAGACCAATTCCACTGATATTTATAGTATGCAGCTGGAGTTTTATGAAGTGAGAAGGGTGGGTAGACTGCATTTTCTGGGACAGTAAGACGACTTTCACCGCAGTTTCACACCAGTTTCACCTCTAGCAAAAGCTAGAGGAGCAGGCAGGAATAACAGGAAAGGCACTAAAATAGACCAGAGAATAAATGACAGGAAGGAAATAACGAGTGATGGAACGTGACGAGGTGTCAGAGTGGGCGCCTGTGACGAGTGAGGTTCCACAAGGGTCAGTTCTAGGGCAGGTGCTTTTTTGTTTTGTATATGTGAATGACATGACGGAATTGATAGATTCAGAGGTGTCCCTGTTTGCAGACGATGTTTAGCTAGTGTAGAGGATTCAAACGGATGAGTATTAGGCATGGCTACAAAGATATCTGGACAAGCTGCAAGCCTAGTCCAATAACTGCCTCCTTGAGTTTTGCCCCACCAAGTGCAAAGTCATGAAGGTTGGGGAAAGTTAAAGAAAACTGCAGACGGAGTACAGACTAGGGGTCCAAGCCTGCAAACCTCACTTAAGGAAAAGGCATATCTCCTGAAGAGCACATCAACCAAATAACTGCTGTAGCATATGAGCGCCTGGCAAACCTATGAATACGGTTTCAATACCTGAGTAAGAAGTTAATCAAAACTCTGTACGTTGTGTATGTCAGGCCCACATTGGAGCATTCAGTACTAGTAGAGAATCCACACCTCGTCAAGCACGTCAAGGAATTAGAGAAAGTGCAAGACTTTCAACAAGACTAGTCCCGGAGTTGAGCATATCCTACGAGGAGAGGTTAAGGCAAATCAATCTGACAACAATAGAAGACAGGAGAGTTTGTTGGACATGATAACGACATTTAAAATGTGATGAATGGTTTTGAAAACCGACAAGTCGAAGATTGAGACACTTATGCACCATATGGGAACATTTATTTAGGAAACGTTTCGCCACACAGTGGCTTCATCAGTCCAATACAAAGCAGAGAGGTGCAAGAAGAGGAGGAGATTTGAGGTAATCAGTCCCTCAGCCTGGAGTCGATGTGTTCAGACCATCAATCTTGTAGAATGTACAGCATGTAAAGTAAAAGGACACAAGTGCAACTAATGTGACATTTATTGTGGCAACGTTTCGCTCTCCAGGAGCTTTATAAAGGGCCATTACAAACAATACATGGACACAGAGGGTAAATAAAGGCTCTAGTGAGGTGCAATACTAGTGAGGTAACATTTTCGATGTTCACTATGGTAGTAGTAGTAGTATAGTAGTAGAAAGTATAGTATAACAAAAATAATACAATAAGGAAGAGCAATTAATCGTACATGAGTAAAAGGATATAAAAAGCTATTACTTGGGTAACATAAAAATAGGTTGGACAAATATAGGCTGGAAAGAGGCAAGTTTTTTTTCAGTGTTCACACTGTAATGTTCCCTTGTGTAGTATAACAGGAGAGACTATGTGGTGGCAGGGTTTACTGTTTTCGGGAGGATTCTTGCTAAGACTTCGGAGATGGTGAAGCTGCCGTTGTTTTGTTTAATAGTATTCAAAACAGCGATCGGGTGCTGATTAAAGGGCACTTGCGTGTGCGGAAATTAGTTTCTTTGATCACTAATTGGGCGTCTCTGAATTTCATGAGATAAATTGGTGGAATTTCGGTGTTGTACACAGGCGTTGTTTAAGTTTCGTTCCTACATGCTAAATGTGTTCATTGAGGCGGGTGTCGAGGTTTCTTGCTGTTTCACCTACGTAGATCTTGTCACAGCCTCCACAGGGTATAGTGTAAACTCCTCATTGACTGGTTCGTGGTGCTTGGGTTTTGTCCTGGTTAGATCCTTTATTGAAGTGGTAGAAGCGATGGCAAACTCTGGTGTAGCTTGTGAAAGAACTTTGAGACGTTTAGTGCAACCGGGCTGTTGGGAAGAATTATAAAACTTTTTTGGGGAGCGGTGTTAAATGCGTGGAGAATTGATGATCTGAAAGCTCTTTTCTTGGCAGCCCTTTGATAAAAAAAAGAAGGAAATTGTAACTCAGTGAATTTTTTGGTGAATGTAATGCATTCCTCGTCAAGAAACTCGGACTACAAATTCGGTATGCTCTTAGGAAAAACCCGATGATGAGCCTCTTTGGTCTTGGTATCTTGACTGGAATAGAAGTGTTGAGATCATTTTTATTGGGGGGCTTCCGATAAACTTGAAATCTTAGGTTGTTGTCTATTTTGTGGAATGAGGACGTCGGGGAAAAGGTAGCTTGTCATTGGACTCTTCTTCTAGTGTAAACTGAACGCTGGTTCAACTGCGTTGAGCCTTGCCTGAAGATCCCGTACACAAAACGTTTTGGAGTTATTACGAGGACATCGTCCACGAACGTAACCAAGTGACGCTTGAAGGGATGATTTTGGCGAAGTGTTGGGAAATTCTAGGTGTTCCTGAATAAGTTGGCTAGGACGGCACTTATTGGGGATCCCATTCCCATGCCGTAGGTTTGGGTTTGTAGAGTTTGTTATTGAAGAAAAACAGTTGAAATTAACACAGAGTTCAATAAAGTCAACAAAATCTCCGGAGGAAAAGGGAAAAATTAAAGGTTCTGGTGACTTTACGTCGTAGAACCCGATGGCTTTTTTGGTAGGTACTTTTGTGAAGAGGAAGTCCATCCCAAAACGGGCTAAGCTTCTGTTACAAAAGGAGAGGTTACGATGCGGTTGAGAAGGTCGCCTGAGTTTTTAAGGTGAGCGGGGCGATGGTCCCCAGAAGGCAGGAAAGATTTTGGCAAGAACTCCGGCTAGTTTTGTGGAGCACTGCCTATTCCTGAGGGTGATAGGTCTGAAGGAAATTGTGTTTATGGGTCTTGGGTAAACCATACATGGGGTGCTGGTTTAGGGTTGCTTGGGAAAAGTACAAAGTTTCTTCCTTTCTCTAGTGCGTTTGAGTATTTGTCTGGTTTTGTATAGAAAGTCTTTTGGGGAGCGTTTTCCCACTGTTAGTGCGATGGGTTCGTATGTAATTGATCATTCAAAAGGTCCACATTTTAGTGTTGTAGTCAATGATGTTAGTATTTACGACTCCACCTCCTTTGTCGGCGGTGGTGACGATAATGTTGGGGGCGTTGGCGAGGTCCTTAAGGGCAGTGATGTATCTTCTAGGAAGATTAGAAGAAGAAGGTTCACATAAAGCTGCAGTGAGAAGGCCCTTACATAACCCTTCTGGAAGTTGCTGTCACTGTGTCTATGGTTCCTGGAACAGATTGAGTTGAAAAGTTAGGTTTGCGTAAAGTTGGTGGTAAATTGAGTCCCAGACTCAGTGCTTGTTTCTCGTAGTCGGTTAAGGTGCGGAAAGATAAGTTGTTTATCAGGGATTCGCGTCCCATTCCTTCCATCGACTGTTAGTGCAGAGGTACTGGAGTTTGCGATTGAGTTTGATCCCTTTTGTTGGAGGTTAGCTGTGGTGACTGTGCTGAGAATATGCTCAGCAGTGGTTGGTCAATCTGAAGATTGGCCCTCAAATTCCTTGCAGTTTCAAAGGTTTCCTTAGCGATGTTAGAAAGTTTTTTCGGGACATTCTGTTAAGTAAGCTTGGGTAGCTGGAGAGAAGGGGTGCTTGGAGTTGGAGAGTTGTGCAGGAAATAGACTTAGGGAATCACCTTCTCTGCCAGGCAATCTTGTAGGGAAATTGTGTCTGTTTTCGATAGCTGTAAACACGAAGAAGGGTGTCCAAATAAAAGTCTGCATGAAATGTCCATTAAGTTGCGGTGTCCGACAGATTTTAATAAAGTTGGTAAATTACCGACAAATGTAAAGTAAAAGGACACAGTGCAACTAAGTGACATTTATTGTGGCAACGTTTCGCTCTCCAGGAGCTTTATCAAGCCATTACAAACAATACATGGACACAGAGGGTATATAAGGCTCTGAGTGAGGTACAATACCAGTGAGGTAACAAATTTTGATGTTCACTAGTGGTGGTAGTATAGTAGTAGTAGTAGAAATAGTAACAAAAATAATACAATAAGGAAGAGCAAATTAATTCGTACATGATAAAAGGATATAAAGCTATTACTTGGGTAACATAAAAATAGGTTGGACAAATATAGGGTGGAAAGAGGCAAGTTTTTCAGTGTTCACTCCTGTAATGTGCTTGTGTAGTATAACAGGGGAGACTAATGTGGTGGCAGGGTTTACTGTTTTCAGGAGGATCTTGCTAAGAGACCTCGGAGATTTGGGGAAGCTGCCGTTTTTTTTGTTTAATAGTAATTTGAAACAGCGATCAGTGCTGATTTCAAGGCACTTGCGTGTGCGGAAATTAGTTTCTTTGATCACTAATTGGGGGTCTCTGAATTTCATGAGAAAGCTAGCAGTTTGGATGGACTTCCCTCTTCACAAAAGTAAACCCACCAAAAAAAACCATCGAGGTTCTAAAGACGTAAAGTCAACCAGAACCTTAATCTTCCTTTACCTCCCGGAGATTTTGTTGACTTGATTGAACTCTTGTTAATTTCAACTGTTTTTCTTTCAATAACAAGCTCTACAAACAAACCTACGCATGGGAATGGATCCCCAAAAAGTGCCGTCCTAGCCAACTTATACATGGAACACCTAGAATCCAACACTTCGCCAACATCATCCCTTCAAGCGTCACTTGGTTACGTTACGTGGACGATGTCCTCGTAATAAAATCCAAAACGTTTTGATGTACGGGGTCTTCAGGCAAGGCTCAACGCAGTTGAAACCAGCGATTCAGTTTAAAAACTAGAAGAAGAGTCCAATGACAAGCTACCTTTCCTCGACGTCCTCAATCACAAAGTAGACAACAACCTAAGATTTCAAGTTTATCGGAAGCCCACCAATAAAAATGATCTCAAAACACTTTTATTCCAGTCAAGATACCAAGACCAAAAGAGGCATCATCATCGGGTTTTTTCCTAAAGCATACCGAATTGAGTCCTAGTTTCTTGACGAGGAATGCACTTACATTCACCAAACATTCACTGAGTTACAATTTCCTTCTTTTTTCATCAAAGACTGCAAGAAAAGAGCTCTTCAGATCATCAATTCTCCACGCATCAACACCGCTCCCAACAAAGTTATAATTCTTCCCAACAGCCAGGTTGCACTAAACGTCTCAAAAGTTCTTTCACAAGCTAACACCAGAGTCGCCATCGCTTCTACCACTTCAATAAAGGATCTAACCAGGACAAAACCCAAGCACCACGAACCAGTCAATGCAGGAGTTTACACTATACCCTGTGGAGGCTGTGACAAGATCTACGTAGGTGAAACAGCAAGAAACCTCGACACCCGCCTCAATGAACACATTTACGCATGTAGGAACGACAACTTAAACAACGCCTGTGTACAACACCGAAATTCCACCAATCATCTCATGAAATTCAGAGACGCCCAATTAGTGATCAAAGAAACTAATTTCCGCACACGCAAGTGCCTTGAATCAGCACTGATCGCTGTTTCGAATACTATTAAACAAAACAACGGCAGCTTCACCATCTCCGAAGTCTTAGCAAGAATCCTCCTGAAAACAGTAAACCCTGCCACCACATAGTCTCTCCTGTTATACTACACAAGCACATTACAGAGTGAACACTGAAAAAAAACTTGCCTCTTTCCAGCCTATATTTGTCCAACCTATTTTTATGTTACCCAAGTAATAGCTTTTATATCCTTTTACTCATGTACGAATTAATTGCTCTTCCTTATTGTATTATTTTTGTTACTACTACTACTACTACTACTACCACCACTAGTGAACATCGAAATGTTACCTCACTAGTATTGCACCTCACTCAGAGCCTTTATATACCCTCTGTGTCCATGTATTGTTTGTAATGGCTTGATAAAGCTCCTGGAGAGCGAAACGTTGCCACAATAAATGTCACATTAGTTGCACTTGTGTCCTTTTACTTTACATATTGTCGGTAATTCTACCAACTTTATTACAATGTACAGCATAGGGCCGTAGACGTGGCTTATATACTGTAGTCAGGTGAGGCGAAGCAGGGGGAGGCGGGGTCATAGTGGTACCATCCACTAGTCGAAGTAGGTCTTCGTCCAAAGGTAGGACAAGTTGGAGAATTCTTTGTATCAAGATCCCATGATGATGCAGTGTCTGACAGTTGTGATAAGCCACGTCTACGGCCCTATGCTGTACATTCTACAAGATTGATGGACTGAACACATCGACTCCAGGCTGAGGGACTGATTACCTCAATCTCCTCCTCTTCTTGCACATCTCTGCTTTGTATTGGACTGATGAAGCCACTGTGTGGCGAAACGTTTCCTAAATAAAGATTCCCATATGGTGCATAAGTGTCTCAATCTTCGACATTTAAAATACTGAAAGGAATTGACGAGGTGGATAGGGTGAGAATGTTTGAGAGATGGGACGCAGCAACAAGGAGTTACAACTTGAAGTTGAAATCTCAGGCGAGTCACAGGGATGTTAGAGTGAACAATGTTTCAAAAAGATGGACCCGATTTGAAATCCCAGTATCTTTGCAACCACGAACCTCCCATGAATGAAACTCTTACCACTGAAAGGGCGAAACATTGAGTTCCAAGTGACCAATGACCAATGCCAAAGAGCATTCGTCGGTGGTACCGACAGTTTGAGGAAAGAGGCTGTTTATGTTAAGGAAAGACCACATCACGACCACGCACTTGGGTCCATCTTTCTGACGCACCCTGAGTTATTTCTTCAGTTATAGGGTTGCCATGAAGTGGAACAATCCGGAGAGTGATGTAGTGGAGGCAGGATCCACACAGTTTTAAGAATAAATACGATAAAGCTCTTGGAGCAGGGAGAAAGTGAACCTAATAGCGACTAGCGAGGAGGCGGGGCCAGGAGCTGTGAATCGACCCGTACAATCACAAATGGGTGAGTACACACACCAACCTGTTAACGCGTATATTAAATAACGCTGTACTTGATGGAAATTAATCAGCTAGTGACTGATTGGTACGAGGATGTGGAGAAGTAGGGAAGAAGGAAGAATATTGGCAATATTGTTTAAAGAATCTCTTAAAGTTATAAAGCTTAAATCCAAAATACTGATAATGTTGAAATTTAATGCGTAAGAGTACAAAATAAAGGAGAAAGTTGCGTTAGTAAAGATATACTTGCAATCGTTTAATAATTCTTGAGAAAGAGAAGAGTTTGACGGGATAAATGAGGGATTATAAACCCTTAAGAGAGGAAAATAATTATTGCACTGTGAGCTTTTAAATTTATAGAAATTAATTGGACAGCCTTTGAGGCTGAAGCGGAAGATAAATGATCAAAAGATTTCCTCATTATAATGATAGGCTTTTTTTTCATCAGTATGTACTTGCTGCAATAAGAATAGAAGGCAACTCAGTCAATATTATATTTAGTGAATAAATGTAAAGATGGATGGGGGAATTGTTCGGTGGTCCTGGTATTGGCAGATCCAGCGCTTTACAGTGGAGCTGTGGAGCTTCTATTGGGAAAATTTGAAGACAATTTGTATATGTCTCCGTCAGCGGCACCATCTGTGACCCAAACTGACTTTCTCACTGCTTCAGCAACCTTCAAAGTAAATCTTTCCTCATCTCCCTCTAAGGCATATAGTCGAGGAACTCGATTAAAGTCGTAGTAAATGACTGTAAATGAAGAAAGAGAAAGATGGTCAAGGGCATTGTACCGTGATAATGGTATTGGCAGGTCCAGCACTTTATCGCTGAGATATTGACATTCTAGAGGGAAAACTCAGTTCAATCCCCCTGTCCAACTTTCTCTTTATTTATCTACAATCACTTATTATAATTTAAATCGAGTTCTTAGACAATATAGCTTTGAACATTAAAATGGTATAAAATACCGACAGGTTGTTAGGTAAGACACATATGCAACAGTTAGGTATCTTTATTTCGAAACGTTTCGCCTACACAGTAGGCTTCTTCAGTCGAGTACTGAAAAGTTGATAGAAGCAGAAGAGACTTGAAGACGATGTAATCAGTCCATCACCCTTAAAGTTTTGAGGTGGTCAGTCCCTCAGTCTGGAGAAGAGCATTGTTCCAAAGTCTGAAACAATATGGAGTTGAAGTGACAGGATGGAGCCTTATATAGCGCCAGGAGGTGAGACGTAGGTCACTAGTAGAACGCAGATGTTGGGAGATCAGGTCCCTCTCAAATCCAGCCTTTCTCTCTAGTAGAGGTTGTCGAAGTTGATTTCAGGTCTGTACCAAGATACCCTGTGTTGCAGTGTCTGACAGATTGAACCACCTCAAAACTTTAAGGGTGATGGACTGATTACATCGTCTTCAAGTCTCTTCTGCTTCTATCAACTTTTCTGTACTCGACTGAAGAAGCCTACTGTGTAGGCGAAACGTTTCGAAATAAAGATACCTAACTGTTGCATATGTGTCTTACCTAACAATATAGCTTTATTGGAGGTGAAGATAGATATACTGTTAAGACTGCCAGTGCTGTGCGAATGAGTCAGTTTGAGTCACACATGGTGCTGCTGATAGTCCTGAATATGAATTGTCTCCAAATCTTTCCTATAGAAGTTCCAGTTCCGTAGCTCAGCTGTGAAGCTATTACCAGGACCATGGTTCAATCCCCCAGTCCATTTCTCTGTTTATTTATTTACAGTTGTTTATTACGACACAAATCAAGTTCATTGACTATGTGGTTTGTAGCGAGGTAAGGACAGATTTATTCTGAAGAATGCTGGTGCATAGTGAATAAGTTTGTGTCTCAGATGGTGCCGTTGACGGGGTACTAAATATAAATTATGTCTCCGAATCGTTCCTAAACAAGCTCCAGTGAGGATACTGAAAAAAACTAAAAAGGAAATATAGAAATTGTTACTAATTGCTGATAATAAATTTATAATCTGCCGTCTCGTCACCCTTTCGAAGTTTTTTTAAGTGAGAAGTTATGGATGCTGGTGTGTAATTTTTAGCTTGTGCTCTACTATCTCCCTTATGCAAAGGAGCTATGTCTGCATTCTTTAAGGCCTCCGGTTTTACCTAGATCTAAGCTCTTTCTCCAAAGAATACTGAAAGCTAGTGGCATTTTGCAATTCTTTATAAATAGGGCATTCCATAAATTTGGTCCAGGTGCTGAGTAAGTGGGCATGTTATCTACTTCTTTTTCGAAATCTATGGGATTTGTACTAATGTCAGTTAGTTGGTCTACGTGGCCTTCTGCTGGAGTGAAAAATATTTCTGCAATTTCTATCTTATTGTAATATAGTGAGTTACTGAACAACGACTCATGCTGTTCATTTAAGATTTCATTCATTTCCTGTTCATCAGCAGGTACAGGTAGTTCTTAGCTTGGATTTTGCATAGGAATAAAAGTATTTTGTGTTTCTTGCAATGTCCTGTATGGTCCTTTGTTCCCTTTGTACTTCTTCTGTTAGGTATGACATCCTAAGTTTTTGCTCTAATTCAGTGATCTCTCGGCCAAGACTGTCTTTCCTCTGTTGCAGCATATTTGTGTTTTTAAGCAATTCAGTAACCCGTTTTCTTCTTCTGTACCATTTCCTACGCTCGCTCTCTGTATCTGATCTTCTGGTTTTTCTCAGTGGTACGTTCTTGATACATACCTTATATACTTCTATATTCAGCTTCTCTAGGTACTGGTGAGGATTTAGGGCGTTCATGTCTTATTCCCAGGATATGTCTGATAGCTCTTGGTTTATTTTTTCCCAGTCAGTTCTATGATTGTTAAAATTAAACTTACAGAACATCCCGTCTCTAACATTAGTGATGCAGTTCCCTAACCCTGAGTTAATATTCGTTTGAGCTTCTATGATGTGATCAGAGTATATTGTGTTTGTAACTGTTATGTCTCTGATTAGTTTCTCGTCGTTTGTGAATATCAAATCCAGGGTATTTTCATTTCTAGTGGGATCAATTAATTGTTGGTTCAATGAGTATTTTTCACAAAGCCTCATTAGTTCCCTGATACTTGCCTATTGAGCCACGGTGCTTCCCGGAGATATTTCTGGTATAACATTGCGTTGCGTCATCTTCCATTTTACACGAGGGAGATTTAAATCTCCAAGGGGTAAAATATTTGGTGTGGGATTTCTAGCCTATCCAGATAGCTATCTATCTTCCTTAACTCATCTATGAATTCCTCAGCAGTTGCTGATGGTGGTTTATATACTAGGATAATTACCAAATCAATATTTTCGACTTTAATGCCTAGAATTTCTACAATATCATTCGCAGAGTTCAGCACTTCTGTGCAACAGAAAGTATCTTTTACATAGAGTTCTACTCCTCCCTGTGACCTAATAATTCTATCACATCTATACATGTTATAGTTTTCTATCTTTATCTCTCCGTCCAAGACATCCCTTGTGTGTGTTTCTGTAAATGCCCCAAATATGGCATTCGCTTCTGATAGGAGCCCACCGAATATTTGCTGAATATTTGCAAATATGAAGCAGGAATTACCATTTAGGATGTTTTGTTTTGCTGTGTGCTTCGTTAGTACCACTCGTGATGTGGAGAAAATTTCTTTAGAAACGGGAGTATCAGCCCCTTCCAGCCCCCCCCCCTTTAGAGACTTGATTGACTCAACCCTCCCGGAAGGGGCAAATGGTGTCTTGCTTTCTGATCAACAGTCTAACTGACACCACATGAATATGTATACAAGATATAATACAGCACGTAATGAAAGTTTAATAGATTATGTATTGGTTGACAAAAGGTAGATGGGTAGGCTTCAGGATGTACATGTTTATAGAGGGGCAACAGATATATTGGATATTATTTAGTTGCAGCTACAATTAGAGTAAGAGGTAGATGGGACAAAAGGAAAACGGCATCATCAAATAAGAGAGGTGAGAGTTTATAAACTAAGGGAGGAGGAAGTTCGGGTGAGATGTAAGCAACTATTGGCAGAAAGGTGGGCTAGTGCAAGTGTGAGTAGTGGGGGGGTTGAAGAGGATTGGAAAATTTTAAAAAGTGCAGTATTAGAATGTGGGGCAGAAGTTTGTGGTTATAGGAGGGTGGGTGCAGGAGGAAAGAGGAGTGATTGGTGGAATGATAAAGTAAAGGGTGTGATAAAAGAGAAAAAGGTAGCTTACGAGAGGTTTCACAAAGCAGAAGTCCTATAAGAAGAGCAGTGTATATGGAGAGTGAAGAGAGGTGAAGAGAGTGGTGAGAGTGCAAAAGGAGAGCAGATGATAGTGGGAGAGGCACTGTCAAGAAATTTTAATGAAAATAAGAAAAAACTTGGAGTGAGAAAAACAAGTTAAGAAAGCCTAGGGAACGAATGGATTTGTCAGTTAAAAACAGAGCAGGGGAGTTAGTAGATGGCGAGATGGAGGTTTTGGGTGGATGGCGGGAATATTTTGAGGAACTTTTAAATGTCGATGAAAAAATGGAGGCGGTAATTTCATGCATTGGCCAGTTAGGTATAACATCTTTTAGGAGTGAAGAAGAGCAGCATGTGAGTGTGGGGGAGGTGCGTGAGGCATTACATAGAATGAAAGGGAGTAAAGCAGCTGGAACTGACGGGATCATGACAGAAATGTTAATAGCAAGGGGGGATATAGTGTTGGAGTGGTTGGTATTTTTGTTTAATAAATGTATGAAAGTGGAGAAGGTACCTAGAGGGAGGCAGGGAGCATGTATAGTTTCTTTATATAAAGGGGAGAGGTACAAAAGAGATTGTAAAAATTATAGGGAAATAAGTTTACTGAGTATACCAGGAAAAGTGTACAGTAGGGTTATTATTGAAGGAATTAGAGGTAAGACAGATAGTAGGATTGCAGATGAGCAAGGAGGTTTTAGAGTGGGTAGGGGATGTGTTGATCAAGTATATACATTGAAGCATATATGTGAACAGTATTTAAATAAATGTAGGGAAGTTTTCATAGCATTATGGATTTAGAAAAGGCATATAATAGTGGATAGGGGAGCAATGTGGCAGATGTTGCAAGTGTAAAGAGTTTTTATGAGGATAGTGAGGCTCGTGTTAGGGTGTGTAGAAGAGAGGGAGACTACTTCCCGGTAAAAGTAGGTATTAGACAGGATGTGTAATTTCACTATGGTTGTTTAATATATTTATTGATTGGGTTGTAAAAGAAGTAATTGCTAGGGTGTTGGGGAGAGGGGTGGGATTAAATTATGGGGAATTAAATACAAAATGGTAGTTGATACAGTTACTTTTTGCTGATGATATTGTGCTTATGGGAGATTCAATAGAAAAATTGGATACTACATTGGAGAGAGGGAGTATGGAAAAAGTGAATGTTTTCAGATATTTGGGGGGTTGACTTGAGGTTAACCATGGAACTGATGAAAGAAAAAAAGGTGATTGGTGCATTGAGGTATCTGTGGAGACAAAAACGTTATCCATGGAGGCAAAGAATGGAATGTACAAAAGAATAGTTGTAACAATACACTTATATGGGTGTGAAGCTTGGATTTCAAATGCTGAAGCATGGAGGCGGCTGGAGGTAGTGGAGATGTCCTGTCTATGGACAATGTGCGGTGTAAATATTGTGCAGAGAATTCGGAGTGTGGAAATTAGGAGGTGTGGAGTTACTTAAAGTATAAGTCAGAGGGTTGAAGAGTGTTTATTGAGGTGGTTTGGTCATTTAGAAAGAATGAATCAAAGTAGAATGACATGGAAAGCATATAAATCTGAAGGGGAAGAAAGGCAGGGTAGGGGTCGTCCTCGAAAATGTTGCCGGGAGAGGTTAAAGGAGGTTATGGGGGCGACGGGCTTGGACTTCCAGCAGGCATGTGTGAGCGTGTTAGATAGGGGTGAATGGAGACGAATGGTTTTTGGGACCTGACTAGCTGTTGGAGTGTGAGCAGGGTAATATTTTGTGAAGGGATTCATTGAAACCGGTTAGCCGGATTTGAGTTCTGAAAATGGGAAATACAGTGCCTGCACTTTAAAGGAGGTGTTTGGGATATTGGCAGTTTGGAGGGACTTCTGAACTGTCGTATCTAAGCGCCTCTGCAAAGACAGTGATTATGTATGAATGAGGTGAAAGTGTTGAATGATGAAAGTATTTTCTTTTTGGGGATTTTTTGTCTTTTTGGGTCACCCTGCCTCGGTGGGAGACGGCCGACTTAATATATTATTATATAAATATAATATATAATATTATATATATAATATATATATATTTTATATATATATATATTATATATATTTATATTAACAAGTCGGCCGTCTCCCACCGAGGCAGGGTGGCCCAAAAAAGAAAAAATCCCCAAAAAGAAAATACTTTCATCATCATTCAACACTTTCACCTCACTCACACATAATCACTGTTTTTGCAGAGGTACTCAGAACACAACACCTTAGAATCATATACGTATAAAGATACACAACATATCCCTCCAAACATCTAATATTCCTAACCCCCTCCCTTAGAGTGCAGGCATTATACTTCCCATTTCCAGGACTCAAGTCCGGCTATATAAAAATAACCGGTTTCCCTGAATCCCTTCAATAAATATTACCCTTCTCACACTGCAACAGCTCGTCAGGTCCCAAATACCATTAGTCTCCATTCACTCCTATCAAACAAGCTCATGCACGCCTGCTGAGTGTCCAAGCCCCTCGCCCACAAAACCTCCCTTACTCCTTTCTTCCAACCTTTTCGAGGACGACCCTTACCCCGCCTTCCTTCCCCTACAGATTTATACACCCTCCATGTTATTCTACTTTGATCCATTCTCTCTAAATGACCAAACCACCTCAACAACCCTTCTTCAGCCCTCTGACTAATACTTTTATTGACTGCACACCTCCTAATTTCCACACTCCGAATTTCCTGCATAATATTTACACCACACATTGCCCTTAGACAGCACAGCTCCACTGCCTCCATCTGCCTCCTCGCTGCTGCATTCACAACCCAAGCTTCACACCCATATAAGAGTGTTGGTACTACTATACTTTCATACATTCCCTTCTTTGCCTCCATAGATAACGTTTTTTGTCTCCACATATGCCTCAATGCACCACTCACCTTTTTTCCCTCATCAGTTCTATGATTAACCTCATCCTTCATAAATCCATTCACAGACATGTCAATTTCCAAGTATCTGGAAACATTCACTTCTTCCATACTCCTGCTCCCCAATTTGATATCCAATTTTTCTTTATCTAAATCATTTGATACCCTCATCACCTTACTCTTTTCTATGTTCACTTTCAACTTTCTACCTTTGCACACACTCCCAAACTCATCCACTAACCTTTGCAATTTTTCTTTAGAATCTCCCATAAGCACAGTATCATCAGCAAAAAGCAACTGTGTAAATTCCCATTTTGTATTTGATTCCCCATAATTTAATTCTACCCATCTCCTGAACACCCTAGCATTTACTTCTTTTACAACCCTATCTACAAATATATTAAACAACCATGGTGACATTACACATCCCTGTCTAAGACCTACTTTTACCAGGAAGTAGTCTCCCTCTCTTCTACACACCCTAACTTGAGCCTCACTATCCTCATAAAAGCTCTTTACAGCATTTAGTAACTTACCATCTATTCCGTATACTTGCAACATCTGCCACATTGCTCCCCTATCCGCTCTATCATGTGCCTTTTCCAAATCCATAAATGCAATAAAAACTTCCCTACCTTCATTTAAATTCTGTTCACATATATGCTTTAATGTAAACACTTGATCTACACATTCCCTACCCACTCTGAAACCTTCTTGCTCATCTACAATCCTACATTCTGTCTTACCTCTAATTCTTTCAATTTTAACCCTACCGTACACTTTTCCTGGTATACTCAGTAAACTTATTCCTCTATAATTTTTGCAATCTCTTTTGTCCCCTTTCCCTTTATATAAAGGGATTATACATGCTCCCTGCCAATCCCTAGGTACCTTAACCTTCTTTCATACATTTATTAAACAAAAATACGAACCACTCCAACACTATATCCCCCCCTGCTTTTAACATTTCTGTTATAATCCCGTCAGTTCCAGCTGCTTTACCCTCTTTCATTCTATGTAATGCCTCACGTACCTCCCCCACACTCACATGCTGCTCTTCTTCTCTCCTAAAAGATGTTATACCTCCCTGGCCAGTGCATGAAATTACCACTTCCCTTTCTTCGTCGACATTTAAAAGTTCCTCAAAATATTCCCGCCATCTACCTAAAACCTCCCTTTCCCCATCTACTAATTCCCCTACTCTGTTTTTAACTGACAAATCTATTCGTTCTATAGGCTTTCTTAACTTGTTTAACTCCAAATTTTTTTCTTATTTTCGTTAAAATTTCTTGACAGTGCCTCTCGCACTCTATCATCTGCTCTCCTTTTGCACTCTCTCACCACTCTCTTCACCTTTCTTTTACTCTCCATATACTCTACTCTTCTTATAACACTTCTGCTTTATAAAAACCTCTCATAAGCTAACTTTTTCTCTTTTATCACACCCTTTACTTCATCATTCCACCAATCACTCCATTTCCTCCTGCACCCACCCTCCTATAACCACAAACTTATATATTATGAACTATTTGTATATGCTCATCTATAACGTGAGTTTTTATATTTAGTAACAGTTCATTTGAATTACAAATGCTTATGTAAATATGTTCACACAATTACATTGTTATAACTCAAAACATGTTGCATTCACAAGAGAATAGGAATATAGAGATTCAAAACTATAACAATACTGTTTGAATGTCAATGAATCAACTCTACCTTCTTAGCTTTCATAATACCAGTAGTTTGAAGCTCATTGATTCAGTTCTAACTTCAGAACTCTGATGCTGCTAGTAGTTTAAAGCTCAATGTTACAGTTCTGAGTTTAGAGCTGTCGTTATGCCAGTAGCTTGAAGCTCAGTGATTCAGTCGTCATTTCAGGGATTATGCCAGTAGTTTCGAGCTCGCTGATTCGACTTTCATCTTATATCTGTCATTATAACAAAAGTTTGAGTCTCACTGATAGTTCTCAATTCAGAGCTGCCATTATACCAGCTTAATTGATCATTGATATAGTTCTCAGTTCAGAGCTGTTATCATACCAGTACAGTTGTTTGAAGTTCAGTGATACAGTTCTTACTTCAGAGATGTTATTATATCTTTATTTTGAAGCTCTCTTAGACAGCTCCCACTTTAGAGCTGTCATTATACTAGTGGTTTAAAAGTATACAGAGTGACTCCACAATTGGTATCACCAGATATTTTTGGTTGTGATCAATTACAGTTAACTCACATAAATTATAACATTCAATTCTTTTTTTAATCATCTTTCTAACATTATAATATCAAAACTCTTCTTGTGAAGTATTTATCTCGTGTGGGACATTCAGCACAATGAGTTCTGGATGTTCGATCTTCTGATCGATTATTGTGAGATGGACGCACTATTCTCGCAGTCACTCAAGCTTAGGGGAGCATCTCCTATTACATGAAATACCACATAAGTATTATTGCTTCGAATCGCAAAAAATAGAGTGAGTAGCATCTGGGAGGTAGCATCTTCAGCCTACAAATGAGACAATCGGTTTCAGTTTCTGGACAAGTAGCAAAGTAGTTGAAAATCGTAGGTAGTATCCTGGTGAAAGGGGTTGTGTACCGTAGAGAGAGTTGGTTTTTGAAATAAGCTGATGTAGTATAACAAACAGCTCTTAGATTGTAGATTCAAATGATTAAAAATAGAACTCCATGTAACATCTGCATCCTACCGAGTGTACACCCCTGCGTGTCCCGCTTTTTCTCGTGGATTATCGATTTTCTTTTCTTGTTAGAAGCACAGAATTGTGCCAGAATTGTGCTGTTACCAAGCACCATGGCTTGTCGTAGTGTTTTTGAATCTCAGGTTCAAGTATTGAAGAAGGAGATTATACTTCCTCGGGAGGAAAATAGGAGGCTGAAGCTTCGCATAGATGAGTTTGGGAGCGAGTGTGAGAAGGATTTAGCTGGTAAGGAAGGAATGGTCACCAGTAGTGATAGTGGCAGCCGCTTTAAGTGGCAAGTGGTTCACAATTCAGGAAGAAGGAAGATGAGAAGAGTTAATAGAGAAGATGTGAAGGTAAGAAATCGATTCTCTGTTCTCCAAGACGAGTGTACTTCAGTGGTTAGTGAGGTTGAAGGTACCACTGATTCCCCTGCTAATCAAAGTAAGAACATTTTAATATTAGGCGATTCTCAGGCAAGATATATGGACCATGCATTTTGTAACAGAGACAGAAAGATCAGACAGAGTGTGTGTCTTCCTGGAGCTGGTGTTGGTGACATAGTCAGCAGGTTGGATAATATTATGGCAGGTAATGGGAACAAGTCTTAGTGCTGGGGGTAATGACATTGGGAAGGGCAGGAGAGAGGAGCTGCTGGATAAGTACAGGTCAGCCATAGAAGTAGTTAGGTCTAAGGGATCCCAGTCATATGTAGTATCTTGCCTAGAAAGGGAGTGGGCAATGAATGGATGTCTAGGGCAATTGGTATAAATTGCTGGCTAGACAGGTACTGCAAGGTACTTGCAATCCCATTCATTGATAACTGGGACCTATTCTTTGGCAAACATGATATGTATGCAAGGGATGGGGTTCATCTCTCTGGGGACGGAGTGGTTGCACTAGCCAATTCAATTGAGAGGGTAATAGATGACTTGTCTAGGAATTTAAACTGATAGATTATACAGGTATGGGTGTTTGTGGGAAACAATCAGGCTGCAGCATTAGGGTTAAAAACAGCAGTTATTACCGGGATACCTCAGGGATATGTTTAAAGACAATATTCAAAATAAAGTTGCTAGTAATGGCAAATCAATTGATCAACAAACAAAGAGAGTTAGTAGAGGGCAACGAGTGACTAGCTCCCTTAAGGTTTACTATACAAATAGTAGAAGTCTAAGAAATAAGATAGATGAGCTAAGATTACTTGCAAGTGTAGGTAATATAGATATTATTGGTATAACAGGGACCTGGTTCAACCTGAAAGATAGAGAAATACCTTCTGAATGCAACATACAGGGTTATAAACTATTCCACACTGATAGGGTCAACAGAAAGGGTGGTGGTGTGGCGATGTACGTCAGAGAAAATTTTAAATTGTTGTCTTAGACATGATATAAGATTAGAAACATCGAACACAGAATCTGTTTGGCTACAGTTTCTCGAGGGACGTGACAAATTAATTTTGGGTGTGATTTATATGCCCCCAAACCTTGATAGGGAGGGCAGTAAGCTGTTATGGGACGAAATTCATAAGGCATCTAGATATGAAAATGTGATAATGGGAGATTTTAACTTTAGACAAATTGATTGGAACAATATGACAGGAAATCTTGAGTCTAGTGACTTTCTTGATACGGTTCAGGATTGCTTTTTAGAACAGGTTGTGACAGAACCAACTAGAGGAAACAATCTGCTTGACTTGATTCTTGCCAACAAAGATTCACTAATTAATAATCTTGAGGTTAATGATGAGCCTGGGGAAAGTGATCACAAATCACTTAGTTTCAGTATATCATGGAATTACCCAGATAACTGCAATCAAATCTGTCCCAGATTTTCGCTTGGCCGACTACATGGGACTGAAAAATTACCTGGGTGGGCTAAATTGGGATGTCCTGACTATGTGTCAGGTAGGTGATCTTGGTTGCCAATATGACGTTTTTCAGAGCATAGTTCTAGCTGCCCAGACAACTTTTGTTCCGAGTAGGGGAATTAGATCTAACAAAAATTATCCCAAATGGATGAACAATAGATTAAAACATCTCATTGGTCAAAAGAGAGGCATATATAGGCTTATCAAAAGAGGGGATGGGCAGTTAAGAAATCAATATATTCAATTAAAGAGAGAAATAAAGAAAGGAATAAGAAAAGCAAAAAGAGATTATGAGGCTAAGGTCGCAAGGGATTCAAAGACTAACCCAAAAGGGTTCTTTCAGGTATACAGAAGTAAGATTATGGACAAGATTGGCCCACTTAAGAGTAACTCTGGTCAGATCACTGACAGTGATAAGGATATGTGTGAAATTCTCAATTCCTATTTCCTGTCAGTTTTCACCCAGGAAAATACTAGCGATATTCCTGAAATAATAGATTATGTAGAACAGGATGATAATAAACTATGTACAATTGCGGTAACTAGTGACATGGTCCTCAGACAAATAGAGAAACTAAAACCTAACAAATCCCCAGGTCCTGATGAACTGTTTGCAAGGTTGTTAAAGTAATGTAAAGAAGAACTTAGTATACCTTTGGCTAATCTTTTTAACATATCGCTACTAACTGGCATAGTGCCTCATAAGTGGAAAATGGCAAATGTGATACCTATTTACAAAGCATGTGACAGGTCCTTGTCTTCGAACTATAGACCTATAAGCCTTACCTTCATAGTGGGAAAATTTATGGAATCAATAATCGCCGAAGCAATTCGTAGCCATCTTGACAGGCACAGATTGATTAATGAATCTCAACACGGTTTTACAAAGGGGCGTTCCTGTATTACGAATTTACTAACTTTTTTCACTAAGGAGGTAGATCATGGTAATGAATATGATATTGTGTATATGGAGTTCAGTAAGGCTTTCGATAGCGTTCCACATCAGAGCCTATTGAGGAAACTTAAGGCACACGGAATAGGAGGAGAAATTTTTTCCTGGGTAGAGGCATGGCTGACAAATAGACAGCAGAGAGTTTGCATAAATGGGAAGAAATCAGAATGGGGGCACGTCACAAACAGTGTTCCTCAGGGGTCAGTGTTGGGCCCGTTGTTGTTCACAATTTATATAAATGACATAGATGAGGGAATAAATAGCGACATAAGCAAATTTGCTGATGACACCAAAATAGGCCGTCCAATTAATTCTATTGAGGACACTAGAGCACTCCAGGATGATTTGAATAGACTGATGCAATTGTCAGAGAAGTGGCAAATGCAGTTTAATATTGACAAATGCAAAGTTCTAAATGTTGGACAGCTAAATAACCATGCAACATATAAACTAAATGTTGATCTTAATACTACTGATTGCGAAAAGGATTTAGTTCTGGTTAGCAGTAATCTAAAACCAAGACAACAGTGCATTAGTGTTCGCAATAAAGCTAACAGAATTCTTGGCTTCATATCTAGAAGTATAAATGAAGTCCTCAGATTGTTCTTCAACTCTGTATATTCTTGGTTAGGCCTCATTTAGACTATGCTGCTCAGTTCTGGTTACCGTATTACAGAATGGATATAAATACTCTGGAAAACGTACAGAGGAGGATGACAAAGATGATCCCATGTATCAGAAATCTTCCCTATGAGGATAGACTGAGGGCCCTGAATCTGCACTCTCTCGAAAGGCGTAGAATTAGTGGGTGTGTGTGGGTGTGAGTTGGACCTGACTAGCTTGTGCTGCTGGGTCTAGTGCCGTGCTCCTTCCTTGAGTGGAGTTGACCAGACTGGGTGGGTCATTGGGCTAATCCGGGGGGGGGTCATTGGGTAACCCGGGGGGGGGTATTGGGTAATGGGGGGTGGTCATTGGGCTAATCCGGGGGGGGGTGGGTCATTGGACTAATCCGGGGAGGACATGGACCTGCTGCGCATGGGTCAGTGGGCCCAGTTGCAGTGTTCCTTCTTTCAAAATGTTCTTATGTTCTTATAAATTTATGGTGCTATACTAACCGAGCGGAACTGTAAGATAAATAACGTAGTGTAATTTCTCTGAGAGAAAGAAAGTCACCTTGAAAACCGAATGAAATACATAATACAGTGTATATCACAGCAGTGCAAAGTTTATAAATAATATACCATAATAAATGTTGTAGTATTAAATAAGAGAATATTCTCCAGAAATTTAGGCCTAGCAGATTAACCCGTTTTTGTAAACAGTTGCCAGGAGTCGCCAGGATTCTACCACGCGAGCCAGTTCGTCTTAATAATCTTCTACTAACTGCAAGTTTTACGTATGTATAGTGATACCACTGAGTACAATATTGTAGAAATACGAAACGATGTGCAAATCTTGTGGAAATAAAAAAAATGTACAGGTTGTGGAAGTAGTGTTCATATTCCTTATACTACTACTACTACTACTACTACTATCCTATCTTTATTTACTACAAGTATATGTACAAGGCATACAGGCCTAGCTGACATCAATGATATATTACTATACAGAAAGCCGCTTGTTATGCAGAGCATTTCGGGCAAATTGGGTCAGCCTTGTCCCAGGATGCGACCCACACCAGTCGACGAACACACAGGTACCCATTTTACTGATGGGTGAACATGGACAACCGGTGTAAAGAAACACGCCTAGTGTTTTTACCTTTGCTGGGAATCGAACCCAGACACTCGCCGTGTGAAGCCAGTAGGCCACGTAGGCCAGTAGGCCACGTAGGCCAGTAGGCCACGTAGGCCAGTAGGCCACGTAGGCCAGTAGGCCACGGGGCACAGACCAAAACTGTTTTTTCCAGTAATGAGCATTTGTCTTTCAATATCGAGAGTGCGATTATCCACAAAACTAAGTTGCAGGTTTATATACAAATGTATTGTTATTAAATCTATGCCGAAATAAAAAAATTTAAATCTCACAACCAGGCGTGATTTATTAAGTTAGCTCTATACAGAAAAAAATATACAAATATCTTTATATTTATAAAACATACTAATAAGGAACTGGAGGTAACTAGCAATGAGCCAAAGAGTTCATTTGGTCAATAGATTATTTTTCATTAATGTTTGAATGTTGTACAAACACGTTGCAAACTCGAGTCATTCTAGGAAGAAATGACCAGATGAAGTGATGTTTTGATTATGATACAGGTAGAGTGCGGGTACTTTTTCCCTGCCCGTCGCTGACCTTTGAAGGGGAGCCATGTGTGGTACACTGAAACTTTGGCTTTAAATATAACTGTGAGTTAACGAATGTTTACGGCTCTGTTGAGATAACTTCAACGAAACTGGATACAAAAGAGCGATAAGTCGCCTTGCACGGTTCTCTATTCAGTCCAGAAACCATAGATGAGATAGAGGGTAAGCAATCCACGATAGCGAAGCAAACCCAAGGTGAGAACGCACTTTAACCTAAACAAGACTGATCACCTGATTATTCGTAGACATTTTTGAATAAAGTTTCATTCAAAAAATATTCATCTCAGTCCAAGGCGCCAACACTCATTCTAACCACAGCTCCGGCATTAACATCATGCTGTCTAGAGAGCATCGTCATTTGTGCTCCTTCATAAGCACATGTAACTTCCCATCGTTTTCCCCAGATTGATACAGCTGTCATTGAAAAAGATTATCATTAAAATGTTCCAAGCACACTTCCTTGTGGAACACACACTCCCATCGATTGCGTGAACTGAAGACTCTGCTCCATTAAGAACTACTCTAAGAGATCCATCCTGAGGGTACTAACTAAAAAGATGTAGTATAGAGCAGGATTTTCCCAAATGCTTTCAAATTTGCCGAGGCCTAGTGCCATACCCTGTCGAAGGCTCCAGAAATGTCCAGTTCAACTTCACATCTGATCTTTAATTTATTCAGTGGCAGGTGCCATATAGTGGAGTTCAACAGATCAGCTACAGTGATCTTTTTTGAGTTTATCTGACGGTTGAAAAGAAGTGAGTGATAATTAAAAAAATAACCTGTTATTTGTCTTATGATTAGTGTTTATTTTTTCCCAGTGACAGAGAAGTGACTGGTTTGTAGTTGCTGATCATCACAAGGCTCTATTTTTTACACTAAGTGGGCCATTTAGAATTAATCAAAGCGAGTGAGAGCTGATGTTACTTGGTCAGCACGTCTACTAAGCAATCTTGAGAGCACTTTATCCGGACCCATAGCCTTTTCTTGGTCCAGGATTTAAGGAGGAGATATGCTTCTTCCTGTCTTATTGTCACACCCGACATATTGACAAAATTGTTCAGCTAGCAAGTCAACTTTTCCATTCTATCTATTGAAAGATGGAATGGTGTCAAAGGTTAAAAATTTTTGTCGGTCCTTGACCAAGGATCACCTAATTGTATGTTTCATACTTCCTTCCATCCAATGATGACTAGTGTCAGGGGTAAAAATATAATGTATGTTAATAATTTCGTGTGCATGCTGGTATGACTGAAAATCGTAAGTGTTCATTGTTCTATGTGTGCTGTGTTCTCGATTATTGTGTTTGTCTATTTTTCGTGCAGCTGTTAACTGTGTTGATTTGTTATACCTTAGGTTTTTAAAAATAAAAATTTATTTTTCTTTTTCTTTTAACCACGTCTTTTTGGGCTTTCGCCTGTCGAGTGAGTGATTTTACTTTTGATGCTAACCACTGTGTGCTGTTTTATCCCGCGGAACCTTAAAGATTTTGATGGACCCGCTTAAGGGCTTTGACAAAAAAGTCTTTGGGCTTTTCCCACTTGATTTCAGGAAACTGCGGAAGTCAGTTCTACTATCTGTGCGACTTCTATTCTGGAAGCGCTGATTCTTCGTTGCCAACTCGTCACCGAGAACTCAGTCATTTGGCTTACGTATCACTCAAGTTTGGGGACAGTGTTTACTGCACTACACCTTGTGTTGACATGCAATACTGAACTGTAGCACCTCAATCACCAATCACCAGATCTCGACACCACGGGTGTCAAGATCTGGCTTCAGTTTGAGGTGCTAGAATCTTTACCTGTAGCCATTCTACACTAATCACTTTAAGCCACAGTGGATCTTAGCAATACTTCAGTACTATGAGCTACGTCTTATCTCATGCTAGAAGAACTAGAGCATTGATGTTCATGTATAAGCTTGGATTCAAGTTCTCTATTGATGTTTAACATTTACATAGCTTGATTGATTCAGTTAAGTAAACTGTGTATAATTTTTTATTACTATAATTTTCAACTTTTTTATTATTATTAATTTGTGCCTTCTTTAAGCCTATGATACGTAAACGAAGGCTGATCTGAAGGTTTGGCTACGTATCGCTGATAAAGAATGGAGTGAAGACTTTCACTCACTTTTAACATCACAAGCACTTTCGACAGAAAGTGCCTGTCAATCTCTTTTTTCGCAGAGCCAGATTGTGCGAGATGATTCCTTATATCTGTCTGCTGGAAGCTGCAGCCTTGTGATGAGATAAGCCAACAGAGCCAAGAAGCTTGCAAGTGACTGTGACTTCAGGCAAATCACTCACAACTAGGTTGAGAGAAGAGCCAAAGATATCCATAAAGATTTTAAGCAAACACTGCAAGAAGGTCGTCAAAATCCCTTTGCATAAGGTACTGGTTGAGGTACTAACAAACATAACATGTTGACATATATAGTGAAATAGAAAAGAGTCAACATTATCCAACAGGAAGAGTGTACTCACTGTAATAAGTCTGTACACTGAACTTCAGCTTTTGAGCCAGTATCTTAGCTCTCAAATGAAATAGTTCAGTCATGCACTGTATCCACGTAAACGAATCGTATACCTCAATAATACACTTTTCGGCTCACAACCGAAAAGCTTCAGTATGTGAGTGATTCATATTGAAAGGTCTCCTAACACCTGCCGCTACTTACCTAATAGTAAATAGGTATACCAAAAATATAATAATTCTAGTAAAAAGGTGCCAGGGATTAATCGACTGTTGTGGGTCCGGACTACAGCAACATAAATAACAAAAAGGCACAATACCGTGACTGGAACGATACACAAATAACCCGCACATAAAAGACAGAAGCTTACGACGACGTTTCGGTCCGACTTGGACCATTGACAAAGTCACACTAACAGAGGAGGAGCAGGACGGCTATATATAGGCAGGAAGAGGTGGAGGAAGTAGTAGTAGTAGTAGTAGTAGTAGTAGTAGTAGTACAAGAATTGTATATAATACCGACAGGATGAAATGACACATGCACAACACCCGGGCATCCCCACCGTAGACGTTTCGCCATCCAGCCAGCCACTGGATGGCGAAACGTCCACAACAAAGACAACCAGACGCCGCACATGTGTCTAATTTCATCAGTAGTTGTAGTAGAAGAAGAAGAGGTAGTAGTAGTGGAAGTGGTAGAAGTGGGAAATAAGGAAGACGAGCCAGTCAAATAAAAGGAAGGGGAGCACTGCAAGAGAGCTAGAAACCCACAGAGGGAGAGCAAGCGCACCGAGGTGCGTGAAAGGGGAAGTGGTGAAATAAAATAAAGAAGGAACAGAAACACGAGACAGGAGAGAGAAAGACAACCCGAGGAGAAAAGGAGAGAGGAAAGGGGAAGAGGAAGAAGAAAAAGAAGAAGAAGAAGAAAAAATGAGGATTCAGGTTAAGTCACGGGTGTTCTGAAGTTTGGAGCATTTTACAATGTAGTGGGAGAGGAAGGCATCTACAGAGACGAAGCCAGGGCTAAGGTTCATACAAGGAAAGTTGTGTATAAGAGAAGATTCAACTAAACGGCGACTGTTCGAGTTGGAAGTAGGGAAGACAGTTTTAGCAGAAGACCAGTCAATAGGATGGCTATGATCTCTGACGTGACAGAAAAGAGCATTGTTAGTGTCGGCAAGCCTAACACTATTTTTGTGCTCCCTAAGTCTGTCAGAAAGAGATCGACCAGTTTCTCCAAAGTATTGAAGAGGACAGGAGGAGCAAGAAATAGAGTAGACACCAGGAACATCTGTAGAGGGAGGAGAGGTATGAACGAGATTAGTGCGAAGAGTGTTAGTCTGGCGGAAGGTAAGCTTGATGTCTAAGGGACGGAGAGAATTGTTGAGATTAGAAAGACCGGAAATGTAGGGAAGGCAGAGGATAGAAGAGTTCCCATGAGTAGAGAGTTTGGGAGAGAAGAAATTGCGTTTAGCACGTGAGATGGCAGAGTCTATGAAATGGGAAGGGTAGCCATGACGGGAGAACGAATTATAAAGAGTGGAAATTTCTGCTGGAAGGAACTGAGGATCACAGATGCGGAGGGCACGGAGAAAGAGGGAGATAAGAACACTCCTCCTCTGTTAGTGTGACTTTGTCAATGGTCCAAGTCGGACCGAAACGTCGTCGTAAGCTTCTGTCTTTTATGTGCGGGTTATTTGTGTACAGCAACATAAACTTGACAATACTCTATCAGAGATAAATAAAGTGTTCCATGCACCGTATTGCCTAGTACCTTGCATTTTAATGTATGCAAAAGGCATAGTCGCTCTATCTCAGAATCCAAAAGAGGCAAAAAAGGCTCTAGCTCAACTCTTTCTAGAGACCTAGGAGATAAAAGTCAACCCTAAAAAATATTCCATTAGATGAATATCAGTACCATCTTGAGTGGATTGTATCCATATCTTGAATGTGTTTTATGCATAGTCATTCATTTTCAACATCCTCAGGAAACACCGAGGTTATAGATGAACACGCTCACCAGATAGAAATTATTGGTCAATACCCACAATTTAGCAATACACTGTTTAATGCTTGCGAACTCATACAAAATTAAATTAGGAATTTTACCATGAAGTTCTGAACATATGTTTTCTATACAGGATTGACACGAACATGTCACTACGTAAGATATATCACAGATGAAAGTTTGAAGTAAATTTGAAGAGGAATTGTCAAGATCAGTTTCAACACTATGCAGTCCGTGGGCCACATGCGGTCCGTGGACCACATGCGGTCCGTGGGCCACATGCGGCCCACCACCAGACTTTATGCAGCCCGCATCAACTTGAAATATTTATAAATAGTGAAACTAATAAACCCTCATTTTGAGTCACCACAGTCACTTAAAGTTGAGGATTTTGTCAATATTTGTTCCAATTATAGTTCTAATCTTTTCATTTTTCAGATATACCTGGAAGGAGAGAGTGGGGAGAGAGCCTTGGGAGAGAGCCTTCTATTTTTCTATTCTTGACTCGTACATCTAGATGACAATGACACTCCTTAATCTAGGTATAGTAGAAATAAACAGTTCTAATCGGCAAACTCTCGGAGTGTGAAATTCCAAGTTCTCTACTTTGCCTTTCCAAAATACACACATGTTCCACCTCTAGTTCTTACCCACACATTTCCTGCGACATTGCTTGTCAGCCTAGTCTTGACCACCGCCCGAGGCTCCTCGGTGAAATATACGCTCTTCTAAAACCCGTCTGTGCCATATGTCTTCCAGACAAAATTGATGTGCACTTTGCTTCCATATTTCGTTGGACGAAGTTGCTGTAATTTCATCAAATGGGGAAACTGGTAACATTCAATATATGACGGTGATGATCGCCTCTCAAAGAACACTGTTGTGTTTCCTGTGTTTAGTAAGCATCAGTAGGTGTTTAGAATATAAATTTTACTTGATGTGACTTCGATGTCAGACGCAATATAATTTCTTCTGAAAAATGATCTTAAGGAGAGTTTCACACTTCATTTTATTTTACATTTAATCATAAAATCTTGCCTTCATAGCATGCCTGAGTATTATTTTGCCTTTGTTATATACAACCCAGAAACTAATGGAATGAAAACATCAGAAACATCACTGTAAAGGATTACTTTGTAAATAATTTTTCATGAGTGTCAGTATCAGTAACATCACTTGTGAGGATTCCTGAGTAATAACGTCAATAGCACTACTCGTAATGTTTCCTCCTGATGGTGACTACGATACCACATGTAATAATTCACGCTTCATAATGTCAATTATACCACGTATTGTATCCTGTTAGATGGTGGCAATAACACCACTTGAAATATTCCTGAGTAACAGCATCAATAACACAATTAGTAATTATTCCTTAGTAATAATAACTCCATTTGCAATAATACCTTAGTAAGAGCATCGATCACTTGTAATGATTCCTGATTAAGGGAGATACCAATACAACGGACAGCTTAACATAACTTATAACGACGTAAGTTCCTTGAAACATCGAAGAACAACTTATAATACAAAAAGACAGGAAATATTATTTAAAAAACTTTAAATCAAATAACCCACACTTAGGAGACTGAAACCTATGACGACATTTCGATCGTCCAAGTCGGACCGAGACGTCGTCAGAAGCTTTAGTCTCCTGCGTACGGGATATTTGTATATTGCTCCAGCCACGGTATTGTGCATTTTTATTCTTCTACCGTTTTCTTTCCATTTCTCCATCCCCGGCCACATGTGTCTTCCCTCCTTCAGCTGCCTCGAGCCTCTCCTTAATCCTCCCCTTCCTTCTTACCTTCCACTCTCAAGCCCCGCAAGTGTTTCCCATCTGTTACAGATATAGTCATCCGTAACTATGCAGAATACATGATGTATGTGTGCGAGTATCTGTGTGTAATCCATTTCTCTCTCCATGACTCTATTTTTGGTTCATACTCGTAATTACACACAAATGGGACATATTATAATATTACTGTTTGATTACATATTCAACACTGATTGAACTCGTGGCGAGTGAGTCGCAAAACTCCGAGCCAGCACGTAAACCACTGAGCCAGCTGGCTACAACAAGATTCACCCAACTAGTCATATTTATACACCATCGAGAGGTTAGCACAGTCACCACTGTGACCACAAATGCAAGATTTTACAGATGAATCTCCCGCCAGTGTGCTAACCTCTCTATGATGTACAAATATACCTAGTTGGATGAATCTTATTGTAGCCAGCTGGCCCAGTGGTTGACGCGCTGGCCTGGAGTTTTACAACTCAATCGCCACGAGTTCAGTCCTCGCCCATGGTTTAGTTTGTCTGCCATCGTGTCATTACGATTTCGCGAGCCATTAATACTGTTTGCATAAATATCTCACAGGAAATTTAAATTAAGGTATCCACGAAGAGGTACCTTTTAAGCAGCTGTGTA
>NC_069498.1:8070612-8130612 GCF_026875155.1 Cherax quadricarinatus
GCAAAGAGAAAGCTGTGACAACTCCCACTTTGTGTGTGATTCTTTATCTTTTAACTCCACGCCTCTTGCCAAGACCCTCGCATTACTTCTCTTACAACCCAAAAAATTATAAATATATTAAACAACCAAGGTGACATCACACATCCTTGTCTAAGGCCTACTTTACTGGGAAAAAAATTTCCTCTTTCCTACATACTCAACTTGACCCTTTCACTTTCCTCGTAAAACTCTTCATGCTTTCGTAACCAAACCTCCTACCCCAACACTTGCAACATCTGCCACATTCCCCCCCTATCCACCCTGTTTTACGCCTTTTCCAAATCCATAAATGCCAAAGCCCTTTTTTAGCCTTATCTAAATACTGTTCATTATATGTTTCACTGTAAACACCTGGTCCACACACCCTCTACCTTTCCTAAAGCCTCCTTGTTCATCTGCTATCCTATTCTCCGTCTTACTCTTAATTCTTTCAATTATAACTCTACCATACACTTTACCAGGTACACTCAACAGGACTTATCCCCCTATAATTTTTGCACTCTCTTTTATCCCTTTGCCTTTAACAAAGGAACTATGCATGCTCTCTGCCAACCCTAGGTACCTTACCCTCTTCCATACATTTATTAAATAATTGCACCAACCACTCCAAAACTATATCCCACCTGCTTTTAACATTTCTATCTTTATCCCCTCAATCCCGGCTGCCTTACCCCCTTTCATTTTACCTACTGCCTCACGAACTTCCCCCACACCACAACTGGCCTTCTCACTCCTACAAGGGTGTTATTCCTCCTTGCCCTATACACGAAATCCAGCTTCCCTATCTTCATCAACATTTAACAATTCCTCAAATATTCCTTCCATCTTCCCAATACCTCTAACTCCCATTAATAACTCTCCTCTCCATTTTTAACTGACAAATCCATTTGTTCTCTAGGCTTTCTTAACTTGTTAATCTCACTCAAAACTTTTTCTTATTTTCAACAAAATTTGTTGATAACATCTCACCCACTCTCTCATTTGCTCTCTTTTTACATTGCTTCACCATCTCTTAACTTCTCTCTTTTTCTCCATATACTCTTCCCTCCTTGCATCACTTTACTTTGTAAAAACTTCTCATATGCAAAATTTTTTTCTCCTCTTTACATCATCATTCCCAATCGCTCCTCTTCCCTCCTGCACCACTTTCCTGTAACCACAAACTTCTGCTGAACACTCTAACATACATTTTTAAACCTACCCCATACCTCTTCGACCCCATTGCCTATGCTCTCATTAGCCCATCTATCCTCCAATAGCTGTTTATATTTACCCTAACTCCCTCCTCTTTTAGTTTATAAACCTTCACCTCTCTTTCCCTGATGTTTCTATTCTCCTTGTATCCCATCTACCTTTTACTCTCAGTGTAGCTACAACTAGAAAGTGATCTGATATATCTGTGGCCCCTCTATTTAAAAATGTACATCCTGGGAAATTACTCAACAGTCTTTTATCTACCAATACATAATCCAACAAACTACTGTCATTTTGCCCTACATCATATCGTGTATACTTATTTATCCTCTTTTTCTTAAAATATGTATTACCTATAACTAACCCCTTTCTATACAAAGTTCAATCAAAGGGCTCCCATTATCATTTACACCTGGCACCCCAAATTACCTACCCCACCCTCTCTAAAAGTTTCTCCTACTTTAGCAAATTTAAGTCCCCTACCACAATTACTCTCTCACTTGGGTTTAAAGGCTCCCATACATTCACTTAACATCTCCCAAAATCTCTCTCTTCCTCTGCATTCCTCTCTTCTCCAGGTGCATTACACGCTTATTAGACCCACTTCTCGCATCCAACCTTTACTTTAATCCACATAATTCTTGAATTTACACATTCATAAATTTTCTTTTCCCCTTCCATAACTGATCATTTTAACATTATGCTACCCCTTCCTTTGCTTAAACTCCCCAGATACTCCAGATTTAATCCCATTTATTTCCCCACTGAAACTCTCCTACCCCCTTCAGCTTTGTTTCGCTTAGGGCCAGGACATCCAATTCTTTTCATTCATAACATCAGCAATCATCTGTTTCTTGTCATCCGCACTACATCCACGCACATTTAAGCAACCCAGTTTTATAAAGTTTTTCTTCTTCTCTTTTTTAGTAATTGTATACAGGAGAAGGGGTTACTAGCCCATTGCTCCCGGCATTTTAGTCGCCTCATACGACACGCATGGCTTACGGAGGAAAGATTCTTTTCCACTTCCCCATGGACAATAGAAGAAATAAAAAAGAACAAGAGCTATTTAGAAAAAGGAGAAAAACCTAGATGTATGTTTTATATATATATGCATGTGCGTGTCTGTGAAGTGTGACCAAAGTGTAAGTAGGAGTAGCAAGATATCCCTGTTATCTTAGCGTGTTTATGAGACAGAAAAAGAAACCAGCAATCCTACCATCATGCAAAACAGTTACAGGTTTTTGTTTCACAGTCATCTGGCAGGACGGTAGTACTTCCCCGGGTGGTTGCTGTCTACCAACCTACTACCTATATATATATATTATTATATATATTATATATATATATATATATATATATATATATATATATATATATATATATATATATTATTATATATATATTTTATATATATATATATATATATATATATATATATTATATATATTTTATATATTATATATATATATATATATATATATATATATACATATATTATATATATATAATATTATATATATATATATATATATATATATATATATATACATATATTATATATATACATATATTATATATATATATATATATTATATATATATATATATTATATTATATATTTATATATATTATATATATATATATATTATATATATATTATATTACAGACGCTACCCTACTTACGATCATTCGAGTTACGAACATTCGGACATACGAACAAACTGCCATATTAGTTAAAGTTTCATTCACAATACTTCAGGACCCGTCTCATATAAAGACGAGAAGAGAAAAACGGTGCAAACTTCATAGACAAATTTCAGACCCAAAGCCTTCTACCCCAAAAACCTCTTCAGATGCTGAAGAAACCCAGGCTTACGAAAGTGTATGACGAAGTGTATGAGGTCGACGACCCTCTGCCCCAGTAGCCCAAACCTCCGATCTTCCTCTCATCTATCACCTCAAGTTTATTGTACCAATTAAAAAATAAGATGTTTTTTATTACAGTATTTATTAAAATATGCTTTAGTATTAAGAACCTGATACTGTACAGTATTGTCTTTAAGTTTTCAACGAACAACGGCGAGAGAGAATAATAATGATAATATTAAAAACAATAATAATAATCGTAGCAATAGAAAAATGGAAAAATAACGACTTATGAACAATTCAAGATACGAACAGCCTTCTGGAACGTAACTTGTTCGAAAAGTTGGGGGCGTGTGTATTGTGCTCCTTCATTTAATTGTATCATTTACAGAGACCAAGGTTCAAGGACTGTAAAGATTCCGATAAAGAAGTCCTAAGTGTATGTACTGGTATCCTTTCATACATGTTGGTATCGTTATATTTTCGACATTCAGTTGACGGACACCGCATTATACCAGGAACGTCAGATACAGGTAATATCTTTCCTTTCTTCTGAATGCAGAAAAGTTTTCATAATCGATAGAATTTCCAAAAAGACTGCGTCGTTGAGATGGACGTCCATAGATCTTCACTACAACAGTTGACGTCATCTAAACACTCCTGTTGTCCACGCTTACCTTGAATAAAGCGAAGACAAACTGCGACACAATCTCCAGCAGATGCTCACACGGATCACCACTCTTTCTGCTACCGTTCCTTCTCCTGACAGCCACTGTTCTGAAACTATTTTCAGCAGCACTACGATTGTTAACGAACAGCAAAGACTGGAGATAAAACTCAAACTACAGCTCTTGTGCTCTGGAGGCAGATGAGGTAAAATGGAACGACTAGAGATAGTTAATTTATCTTTATACATATTTTTTCAACAGAAACTGAAACTCTCTGTTTGGGCCTGAAGTTCACGAAGGAAATTCGTAAAGAAAATCTCGTTTACGACACCATCACTAGGAACAACGATTTTAATTACTCGGATGAACAGAAAGGTGTTCAAATAGGCATCATCATTGCAGCTGTTACCAAACCATATTCTCCTGGAATCCGTAGATATATGATCGCCCTGAAAACCCTGTCCATAACGACAGCGTACACTTCTTAAACACTTCTTAACGGTAGACAGTAGACATGAGATGGTGTTATATTCATTAATACTAGTGATTACAACAACAAAATCCTTGACTTTTGAACGACACCAACACTTACCAGCCAATCACAGAGCGATGCTTGGATGAATTCACCAAACTCTTCCTACAGAAAACGTGCCACATCCTTCGTAGTTCTGGACTGGGTAAGAAACTTCAGAAACTGTTGTCAGGATACTCTAGACAAGCCAGGTTATATGGACACCCAAAGACACAAACCTGGTAGTCCTATCCTTCCTATCACTTCAAGTATGGGAAGTGTCCCCTCACAGGCTAGCTGAACGCCTAGTTAAAAGTTTATATAAAATGTTCATCTTAAGCGCTATGGAGACCTTGTCCGCATCAAAAACATTTACATAAAAAACATATGGCATCGTTTAACGCCACCTCTGTCTTCACTAACGTTCCTATTAATGTCATCACTGATAATTAAACGCAGACTTACACTCATCGAGCTGATGCTAATTTCATTTCCTTCGCATTTCGAAATAATTTTTTTCAAGGTGTATGAATGTAATGGTGTGAGTGGCGCGCGTCAGGTTCCCTCTTGTCAGTGGATTATTACAGGACATCTGTGCTCTAGATCCAGGGAGTGTACCAGTGATCATGTAAAGTGAAACTCTCCTGTTTTGTCAACTAGTCGAATGATTACTAGTATTCTATAAGACAAACAAAGGAAGGTAGTAAACAGTGAGTGCTAATGATCTGGCAACATTTTTAACGTAGTTTTTATTGAAATAATAGTGAATGTAATTGTCTGGTAAGAACATTTATGCGTTTACCTACTTTAAAGGAGCATCGACTTATAAACACTAAATATGAAGTTGATAAGGGGAAACAGGTTACCCTTAAAGGCCTTATGATCAATCAGCCTGTGCATGCAATACATTAAATATAACGATCTCATTATAGTGCAGTGAAAAAGAAAGTTTCCTTGATAAGCACATAGCATAGTTAAATGTATAGTGTAGCGGTTAACATGAGGAGAATATCCAAGTATAGTATCTAGCATAGTGGCGGTTAGTACACGACACACACCACCGCTACCCGCCACCCACAAGTGCCATAAACAACTGCAGATGAGAGATGCCTCCAATTTCAACTTTAAGTCACCTCCATTTTTTAGAAAACTGGTATAACAAGTTTACCAGAAGTAAATCAGTTTTTGGAAAATAGTTATACCAGGTACCCAATGAACTGAGAACCCGTCCTCCACATGCCTCAGATAAGTTTTTTTTTTTTTTTAAGAAAATTGTGTTCATGGTCAAATAGCATTACTAAATGTGAAGCAACATAATAGTTGCAGTAGTTAATATAAAGCAGCATAACAGTTGCTGTAGCTGATATGAAGCAACATAGTTGCAATAGTCAGGTGAAGCAACGTAACATAGTGGATGGGAAGGTAATGAATACTGTTTAAAATTTTCGCATTATTGTCATTAATATTTACTGTTAAAGTGTGCTCAATTAGAGAAACAATTATTTTAATTATACAGGATAATTAATTATTTTTATATAGTAAAATACCATAATTACCTTATTTGATAAGTGTTAATATATTGTATTAAAATACAATGATGTGGATGATGCAATCGCGTCCCAACCCGCACTTTCAGCCTTATTATAAATTCATTTTACTCTGTGCTCCCAATACGACCAAATATCCTAATATTGATTTAAATTTTAGTTTCTTAATGGGAAACAGATAGTTAATGAACCTTGGAGAAATTTTTTTGTAGTTAATCATTGCCTAGAGGTAGGATTCCGAGTGAGCCGCGAAGCATGACTGGATCAATACCATTTAATTGTGTTAATTCTGGACCTTCAACAAGGTTTCAAGTGCCCTGATAAGGATTTCCTCACTATTCAATATTGACGAATACTAAGACCCGATGAATAGCCAAAAAACGCGAAGTTCTTAGGATTTACGACTGTAAAGGTAACTCATGGGGATTCATCAGAATGATACTCCAGGAACTTTGAATTGTATCCCCTCACAGGAAAGTACTAACCTCATTTCCATTATATTTTATCTGAATTTACGAGGCTTCTCTAGGATAGGGATGATGTTGGGGTGGAAGCATGGAAGGTAATTGTCTATACAGAACATTGTTTTTAAGTTCAGTGAGTCTAGGGAAGTTTACAAGTCCATTCATTTTAACTTTATGATCATTATGACCTACAACCTTTAATTTCAACAGTATTATTCTTCTTCTGTGTTTATCGTTGAGAAAGAAGACAAAATTATCTATTATCACTAATCATCAGTAATTTGTGATCAAATAAAAATAATATGGTCCTTCGAGCATAGTTTGAAAATCTCGTAGTAACTCGGTGTTATTAATATACCATATCTATAATTCTCATAATAATTAATTATAAGTACATCAGTACTCGAAGGATGTTTCCAGATCATGGCATGAAGGATGTAGCTGACTGCGGACCCACTATAAAGTAGTCCTTTTAATACAGGGAATAATTAATTCACTTGCTCTCAGTTTGATTCTCAATAAAATGCAGTGAGGTGGTCAGTGAAACTACCCAGGCCGCACATGTCAACAGATGGCAGCCAGGTGTCGCCAGGAGTTCCAATAAATTGTTATTAGTAGATGTCTGGTAAACAGAAATTATAAATATGGTCAGTCCCATCACTGGAATGTCAGTAATGACTACAATCTGTCTACAGTATAACAAAGATCATAAGTGCACTGAATATGGTGTACAGTGTTGTCTGTGTGGTGGATGGTGTCATGTCTTAGGCACTGACATTTCTACCACCACTATTGACGATACAAAAATAGGGAATTGCTTTATCTAACAAAACGAATGGGACGTGCAAATTTTGACCATCCCCAAAAATTACCGTGTCCTAACAAAAGGAGTATGTAATTTTTACCCCCTGTAATCTTTTTCACCTTAAAATTAAGCCTAATCGAACTAAATATATTTTAAATAACTTTAGAATAATTTAATAATTGATCAGTTCACGTTAAACAATGCTATACCACAAACTGCTCAGCATATCATTTGAAAGGGACCAGGAGGTACAGACTCAATAAATCCTGGGAAACCAACCATGGTAATTACAACTCATTCAATAGCAAGATATTTTTTAGGACCCAGCTTCAGAAAAAAAAGAAAGACGTAGAGTGTGCCTGACATGCATTGACCAATAATTGAGACATAACCGCGTGAGGTGGCAGGTCAAGTGATACCCATCTAGATTGACACTACCCAGAATATGACAAGTGCAAACAAAATGATCTTTGGTGGCCTTGTGCCACAGCAGTGTGCCTCTACCAACGTTCATGGACAGCAATAAAAATGCATATGTATATGAGCTGTGTAATAAAACAATAGTGATGTGTAACAAGTGAGGGATGAGGAGTGAAGAACAGCAAGCCATGTGGTGAAATATTAGAGTTATATTGGAAGATAGGTATCATCGATAATCCATCATGAATGACGTTTTGCTTTGCTGGAACATTCAGGATCTCTGGCTTGTAATCTTGATGAAGGACCAGTGAGCATGTTAACCTGGAGAGTCTTTGCTTATAAAACAGTGTTGCTAGAGGCACCTGATCCATGTAGTTCTTGACTGGATTCTGATAAATATTATCTTTGTGACATTAAGCCAAAACAGTGGCTAGAGCTTCAAACTTAGTCACTGAATAATTATGGTTTATCATGGGAAGAACACAGCTAGCGAAAAATAGTGGCTGTTATTTTTTAAGATTCCAGTGACAAGATAGCACCAATGCTAATCTTGCTAGCAGGGGTTGTCAAAGTTAATACTTTATTGAAGATTAAGGAACGTTTGTTCTTGGCCAACCTTCAACTTCAATGGGAAATTATTGTTAAGGAACTGAGTAATTATGGGAGCTCTCATTGAGAAATTGGCAGTAATGAGAGACTGAATTCTGTTATGATCAATACCACTCATTTCGTGGTATTGATCAATACCACAAAACGAGTGGTATTGATCAATACCACTTGTTCCGTCGGTACAATAATATATTATACTGCTTGTTGAGCTAGTAGAGAAACGGAGTAGAATGAAATTACCTCAGAGGCGTCCACACCACCGTACGTCCTTCGATGGTGGGTACAAAGTCTAGCTTGGCTAGATGCACCATTGTTAAGGATTCTGTGGTCCAGTGGTCTAAAGCGTCATGTGTTTTCTCTCACCATGTATATATATATTAAAATTAATATATATATATATATATATTTTATATATATATATATATATATATATATATAATATATTATTTTTTTTAATTATACACCGGCCGATTCCCACCAAGGCAGGGGGGCCCGAAAAAGAAAAACTTTCACCATCATTCACTCCATCACTGTCTTGCCAGAAGGGTGCTTTACACTACAGTTTTTAAACTGCAACATAGCACCCCTCCTTCAGAGTGCAGGCACTGTACTTCCCATCTCCAGGACTCAAGTCCGGCCTGCCGGTTTTCCCCCGAACCCCTTCATAAATGTTGCTTTGCTCACACTCCAACAGCACGTCAAGTATTAAAAAAACCATTTGTCTCCATTCACTCCTATCAAACACGCTCACGCATACCTGCTGGAGTCCAAGCCCCTCGCATACAAAACCTCCTTTACCCCCTCTCTCCAACCTTTCCTAGGCCGACCCCCACCCCGCCTTCCTTCCACTACAGACTGATACACCTTGAAGCATTCTGTTTCGCTCCTTCTCTCTACAGTCCGAACCACCTCAACAAACCCCTTTCCCCAGCCCTCTGGAATCAGTTTTGGTTTAAACCCGCACCTCCTAATTTCCAACTACGAATTCTCTGCATTATATTCACACCACACATTGCCCTCACACATGACATCTCCACTGCCTCCAGCCTTCTCTCGCCTGCAACATTCATCACCCATGCTTCACACCCATATAAGACGTTGGTAAAACATATACTCTCATACATTCCTCTCTTTGCCTCCAAGGACAAAGTTCTTTGTCTCCACAGACCCTAAGTGCACCCCTCACTCTTTTCCCCTCATCAATTCTATGATTCACCTCATCTTTCATAGACCCATCCGCTGACACGTCCACTCCCAAATACATGAATACATTCACCTCCTCCATACTCTCTCCCTCCAATCTGATATTCAATCTTTCATCACCTAATCTTTTTGTTATCCTCATAACCTTACTCTTTCCTGTATTCACCTTTAATTTTCTTCTTTTGCACACCCTACCAAATTCATCCACCAATCTCTGCAACTTCTCTTCAGAATCTCCTAAGAGCGCAGTGTCATCAGCAAAGAGCAGCTGTGACAACTCCCACTTTGTGTGTGATTCTTTATCTTTTAACTCGACGCCTCTTGCCAAGACCCTCGCATTTACTTCTCTTACAACCCCATCTATAAATATATTAAACAACCACAGTGACATCACACATCCTTGTCTAAGGCCTACTTTTACTGGGAAATAATTTCCCTCTTTCCTACATACTCTAACTTGAGCCTCACTATCCTCGTAAAAACTCTTCACTGCTTTCAGTAACCTACTTCCTACACCATACACTTGCAACATCTGCCACATTACCCCCCTATCCACCCTGTCATACGCCTTTCCCAAATCCATAAATGCCACAAAGACCTCTTTAGCCTTATCAAAATACTGTTAAATTATATGTTTCACTGTAAACCCCCTGGTCCACCCCCCCTCCCTTTTCCCTAAACCCTTTCCTTGTTCTCTGTTTTTTTCCAATTCTCCGTTTTTAACCCCTTAATTCTTTCAATAAAAAATTTTAAACCTTCCCCTTTACCAGGTATATCGGGCAGATTTAACCCCCCTATAATTTTTTGCACTCTTTTTTAAATCCCCTTTGCCTTTTTTAAAAGGAACTATGCATGCCTCTGCCAATCCCTAGGACCTTACCCTTTTCCCAATACATTTAATAAAAAATTTGCCCCAAACCCACTCCAAAACTATATCCCCACCTGTTTTTAAAAACCATTTCAAAATTTTTAAAACCCGTAAAACCCCGGGCTCCCTTCCCCCCTTTCATTTTCCCCTACTGCCCGAACTTCCCCACACCCCACAACTGGCTTTTCCCTACATCCTAAAAAGATTTTATTCCCCCTTGTCCTATTCACGAAATCACAGTTTCCCCAAAAAAAATTCCCTTCATCAAAAAAAACCTCTAACTCCCCAAATTTAAAAATTCCCCCTCTCCTATTTTTAACTGACAAATCCTTTTTGTTCTTTTAGGCTTTCTTAACTTGTTTTTTCCCCTCACTCCAAAACTTTTTTTTAACTTTAAACCCAAAATTTTGTTGAAACATCTCCCCCCACTCTATCATTTGCTCTCTTTTTTACATTGCTTCCCACTCTCTTAACCTCTTTTCTTTTTCTCCAAAAACCTCTTCCCCCCTTGCATCACTTCTACTTTGAAAAAAATTTCCCTCATATGCAAAATTTTTTCTCCTTACTACTCTCTTTACTAAATCTTTCCCCCAAAATCGCCCCTTTTCCCCTCCCCCCAACCCAAATTTTCCCTTTAACCAAAAACTTCTGTAAACACTCTAAAAACTACATTTTTAAACCTCCCCCCATACCCTTCGACCCCATTGCCTTTTTTCCCCTTTCTCATTCCCCATTTTATCCCCCAATAGCTGTTTATATCTTACCCTAACTTCCTCCTCTTTTATTTTATAAACCTTAGCAAAAATTAGAGTTGCTAAGAATCAAAGACTAACCCAAAAGGGGTTCTTTCAAGTGTATGGACGAAGGTAAAGGGAAAAAGTGGGACCCCCTAAAAAATGGGGGAAAATGGAAAAGCGGACGGAAAATAACCGGAAAATTTTTCCCTTATTTAATGACTATTTTTTGTCATTTTTTTACACAGGAAATTTTAAATGAATTCCAGTAAAAAAATTATTTATTTTCCTGATAATTTAAAGTTAACTAATTTTAAATGTCCGGGGACATGGTTATTAAACAAAATTAGAAAAAACGGGAAACAAAATAAGCCCCCGGGGACCCGTGATTGGGTTTTTCAAGGGGTACTTAAGGAATGCAAAAATTGGGGGCTTAGTAAAGCCTTTACGGGGGAAATTCAATGCGTCCACCCTTTACCAGGGGTTGTGCCCGAGATGTGGAAGTTGGCTAATGGGGTTTTCCAAATATTCAAATCAGGGGATAAGTCCACCCCCCTTTCAAATTACCCGTCCCAATAACCCCTGACATCTATAGTGGGCAATTTATTAAGAACCCAATTATAGCTGACATTATCAGAAGTCACCTTGAAGGCTTAATTTTAATAAAGGGAATTTCCCAACCCAGGGATTCACGGAGGTCGTTCCTGCCTGACAAAACTGACGTTTTTAAATAGAACATTTGAGGCAGTTGACATTTGTTTAAAAAAAAAATATGATATTTTTTTTAATTTGGTTTTTAAAGAAAAGCCTTCGACAAGTACCTCACAAGAGACCTTAAGAAAAGGGGAGCTCAGGGTATAGGAGGAAAATTTTTCTAGCAGGATTGAGGCATGGCTTACCAATAAAAGGAGAGAGTTACCATTAATGGATTTAAAATCTGAATGGGGATTAGGTAAATTAGTGGCGTTCCAAAAGGAAATCATTTTTGGGCCCTCGGGGGGGTTCTTAAAACATAATGCCCCTTGATAAAGGGGAAATTTACTAGGGACATGAGTAAGTTTGCTATGATAAAAGATGGGCCGTATAATTCATTTTTCTGAGGGGGAAATACAAGGAACTCCAGGACATTTGAACAAATTAATGTTTTGGTCTGAGAAAGGGCCCAGATAATTTTAATGGGGGAAAATTTTTGAAAGGGTTTAATTTGCCCTTGGTAATAAAAAATAACCCTCAAAGGGGCAAAAATCTAGGTAAATTTGAGTTGGTATACAGAATTTTAAAAAAGGGACTTGGGAGTCAGGGTAAGCAGAAATCTAAAGCCAAGACAGCGTGCCTCAGTGTGCGAAAACAAGGCCAAAAATTTAATTTGGGAAATTTATTCCAAGAATTATAAGTAACAAAGTCCAAAAGTTATTTTACGCTCTATACACCCACTAGTGGGGCCCCTTTTTAATTATTTGCTCATTTTTGGCCCTTACTACAGGATGGACATAGACTCATTAGAGAACATACAGAAAAAGGAATGACAAAAAATGATTTACTGGAAAGGGAAACCTCCCGTATGAAAAATAGATTTAAAAAAGCCTTAAATCCCACTCTCGGGAGGGGCGTAAAATTGGGGAGATTCTTTGAAGTGTAAAAAGGGGTTTAAAGGGGGAAATAAACAAGGGAGACTTTAAATAAAGTCTGAGGGTTTTCAAAACCTTTTTAAAAACCCCAGGAATAATGGTTTTTAAGTTGGATAAATTTGATTATAAAAGGCCCAAAAGGTAAGTAGGGTTTTTCTAACAGAGTTAAAGTTTGCGGGGAAAACAGCCCTTCCCAGGGGGGTTTGATAGAGGCAAAGGCCCTTTGGGTAGCTTTAAAAGGGGACGGGACAAATATTTTGGTGGGAGGGGCGGGGTTTTGTTTTGGGGGTTGGGGGGGTGCGGGATTTTGTTTTTTTGATTTGATTTAGGAAAGATCGTTTTGATAAGGACCTCCCTTTCGTATGGGCCAGTAGGCCTTCTGCAGTTTTCCCTTTACATTCTTATGTTCTTTTTGTTTTTATGTTCACCTCTCTTTTCCCATGATTTTTCAATTCTCCTTGTATCCCCTCTTTCCTTTTGCTCCCCAGTGTAGCTACAACTAGAAAGTGATCTTTATATATCTGGCCCCCTATAAACATGTTCATCCTGAAAATCCACTCAAAAAGTCTTTTATCTACCAATACATAAACCAAAAACACTGTATTTTGCCCTACTCATACTTGAAAACTTATTTAAACCCCCTTTTTCTTAAAAAATTTTTACCATAAAATAAAACCCCCCCCTTACAAAGTTCAATCAAAGGGGTCCCATTATCAAATTTTTCCTGGGCCCCCCCAAAAAATTACCTACCACACCCCTCTAAAAGTTTTTTCCACTTTGCATTGTCCCCAAACCCCAAATTTTCATCTCTCCCTTTGGTTTTAAGGGCTCCCAAACCCTTCACTTAACCCTCTCCCAAAATCCCCTCTCTCTCCTCTGCATTCCTCTCTTCTCCAGGTGGGATACACGCTTATTTGGGCCCCAAATTCTCGCATCCAAACCCTTTTCTTTAAACCCCATAATTCTTGAATTTACACATTCATATTCTCTTTTTTTCCCTTCCCTAACTGATCCTTTTTAAAATTAAATGCTTTCCCCCCTTTCCCTTTTCTCTAAATCTCTCAGATACTCCAGATTTAATTTTCCCCTTTTTTTCCCCCCACTGAAATCCCCTTAAACCCCCCTTTCCCCTTTGTTTCGCTTAGGGGCAGGACAAACCAACTTCTTTTCATTCATTTAAAATCAGCAAACTCTGTTTCTTTTCATCCGCACTACATCCACGCACATTTTTTAAACATTTCCCCGTTTTTATAAAGTTTTTTTTTTTTCTTTTTTAGTAAATGTCTAACAGGGGAAGGGGGGGAAATAGCCCCTTGCTCCCGGGATTTTTTGTTTGCCTCTACGACAAAAGCAAAGGCTTATGGGGGAAAGATTCTTCTCCATTCCCCAGGGCAATAAAAAAAAAGAAATTAAAAAAAGAACAAGAGCTATTTTAAAAAAAAAGGAGAAAAAACCTACATGTATGTTAAAATAAAAATATATGCATGGGGCGTGTTTTGTGAAGTGGGCCAAAGGGGGGGGGTAGGAAATTTGCAAGAAAACCCCCCCGTTACAGCGTGTTTTTTGAACAGAAAAAAAAACCAGCAATCCTACCATTTATGCAAAACAGTTACAGGTTTCTGTTTCACATAAACTGGCAGTATATAAAAATATATAAATATATATAATTTATATATTATTTATATATAAAATATAAAAATATATAATTTTATATATTTTCAACAAACGGCCGTCTCCCCCCCGAGGCAGGGTGGGCCCAAAAAAAAAAGAAAATCTCCAAAAAAAAAATACTTTCATTTTTTATTTCAACACTTTCACCCAAAACCAAAACATTTTTCAAATGTTTTTGCCCCAGGTGGGTTTTAAAAAACAACAGTTTAGAAGCATAAACAAATAAAGATACACAACAATCCCTCCCAAAATGCAAAAATCCCCAAACCCCCCCCTTTAAAAATGCGGTTTTTGAAAAAAAACCCGGGTTTTCCCCGAATCCCTTCACTAAATATTTCCCGCTCACATCCAAAAGGTCGTCAGGGGCCCAAGTACCAAATTTGTCCCATTCATCCCCATCTAACCCCGCTCCCCGGAAAAAGGGCCCCCTTTCCCCGGAAGTCCAAGCCCCCTTTCCCACAAAACCTCCTTTACCCCCTCCCTCCCAAACCCTTTTGAGGCGACCCCCCCCCCGCCTTCCTTTTTCCCTTTTAGAAATTTTTAAAGCTTTCCCTGTCATTCTAAATTTTATCCCTTTTCTCTTAAAAAGACCCAAACCCCCTCAACCCAAAACCTCTCTTCTGCACTCTGACTAATACTTTTATTAACTCCACACATTTTCCTAATTTCCACACTCCGAATTTTCTGCATAATATTTACACCACACATTGCCCTTAAACAGGACATCTCCACTGCCTCCAACCGTCTCCTCGCTGCTGCATTTACAACCCAAGCTTCACACCCATATAAGAGTGTTGGTACTACTATACTTTCATACATTCCCTTCTTTGCCTCCATAGATAACGTTTTTTGACTCCACATATACCTCAATGCACCACTCACCTTTTTTCCCTCATCAATTCTATGATTAACCTCATCCTTCATAAATTCATCCGCCGACACGTCAACTCCAAAGTATCTGAAAACATTCACTAAATCATTTGATACCCTCATCACCTTACTCTTTTCTATGTTCACTTTCAACTTTCTACCTTTACACACATTCCCAAACTCATCCACTAACCTTTGCAATTTTTCTTTAGAATCTCCCATAAGCACAGTATCATCAGCAAAAAGTAACTGTCAATTTCCATTTTGAATTTGATTCCCAAAATTTAATCCCACCCCTTTCCCGAACAACCTAGCATTTACTTCCTTTACAACCCCATCTATAAATATATTAAACAAACATGGTGACGTTACACATCCCTGTCTAAGACCTACTTTTACCGGGAAGTAGTCTCCCTCTCTTCTACACACCCTAACCTGAGCCTCACTATCCTCATAAAAACTCTTTACAGCATTTAATAACTTACCACCTATTCTATATACTTGCAATATCTGCCACATTGCTCCTCTATCCACTCTATCATATGCCTTTTCTAAATCCATAAATGCAATAGAAACTTCCCTACCTTTATCTAAATACTGTTCACATATATGCTTCAATGTAAACACTTGATCTACACATCCCCTACCCACTCTGAAACCTCCTTGCTCATCCGCAATCCTACATTCTGTCTTACCTCTAATTCTTTCAATTATAACCCTACCGTACACTTTTCCTGGTATATTCAGTAAACTTATTCCTCTATAATTTTTACAGTCCCTTTATATAAAGGGACTATACATGCTCTCCGCCAATCCCTAGGTACCGTCCCCTCTTTCATACATTTATTAAACAAAAGTACCAACCACTCCAACACTATTTCCCCCCCTGCTTTTAACATTTCTGTCATGATCCCATCAGTTCCAGCTGCTTTACCCCCTTTCATTCTACATAATGCATCACGTACCTCCCCCTCACTTACATTCTGCTCTTCTTCACTCCTAAAAGATGGTATACCTCCCTGACCAGTGCATGAAATTACTGCCTCTCTTTCTTCCTTAACATTTAAAAGTTCCTCAAAATATTCTCGCCATCTGTGGAGAATTTATGATCTGAAGAGCTCTTTTCTGGCAGTCTTTGATGAAAAAAGAAGGAAAATGTAACTCAGTGAATGTTTGGTGAATGTATGTACACTCCTCGTCAAGAAACTCAGGACTACAAATTCGGTATGCTCTTAGGAAAAACCCGATAATGATGCCTCTTTTGGTCTTGGTATCTTGACTGGAATAGAAGTGTGTGAGATCATTTTTATTGGTGGGTTTCCGATAAACTTTAAATCTTAGGTTGTCTACTTTGTGAATGAGGACGTCGAGGAAAGGTAGCTTGTCATTGGACTCTTCTTCTAGTGTAAACTGGATCGCCGGTTCAACTGCGTTGAGCCTTGCCTGAAGATCCCGTACATCAAAACGTTTTGGAGTTATTACGAGGACATCGTCCACGTAACGTAACCAAGTGACGCTTGAAGGGATGATGTTGGCGAAGTGTTCGGACTCTAGGTGTTCCATGTATAAGTTGGCTAGGACGGCACTTATGGGGGACCCCATTCCCATGCCGTAGGTTTGTTTGTAGAGCTAGTTATTGAAAGAAAAACAGTTGAAATTAACACAGAGTTCAATTAAGTCAACAAAATCTCCAACAGCCAGGTTGCACTGAACGTCTCAAAAGTACTTTCACAAGCTAACACCAGAGTCGCCATCGCTTCTAGCACTTCAATAAAGGATCTAACCAGGACAAAATCCAAGCACCACGAACCAGTCAATGCAGGAGTTTACACTATACCCTGTGGAGGCTGTGACAAGATTTACGTAGGTGAAACAGCCAGAAACCTCGACACCCGCCTCAGTGAACACATTTACGCATGTAGGAACGATAACTTGAACAACGCCTGTGTACAACACCGAAATTCCACCAATCATCTCATGAAATTCAGAGACGCCCAATTAGTGATCGAAGAAAACTAATTTCCGCAGACGCAAGTGCCTCGAATCAGCACTGATCGCTGTTTCGAATACAATTAACAAAACAACGGCAGCTTCACCATCTCCGAAGTCTTAGCAGGAATCTCCTGAAAACAGTAAACCTGCCATCACATAGTCTCTCCTGTTATACTACACAAAGCACAGAGAGTGAACACTGAAACAAGCTGCCTCATTCCAGTCTATATTTGTCCAACCTATTTTTATGTTACCCAAGTAATAGCTTTTATATCCTTTTACTCATGTGCGAATTAATTGCTCTACCATATTGTATTACTTTTGTCACTACCACTACTACTACTACTACTACTACTACCACTAATGAACATCGAAATGGTACCTCACTAGTATTACACCTCACTCTGAGCCTTTATATACCCTCTGTGTCCATGTATTGTTTGTAATGGCTTGATAAAGCTCCTGGAGAGCGAAACGTTGCCACAATAAATGTCACATTAGTTGCACTTGTGTCCTTTTACTTTACAAAACTTAACTTGCACTTTCAACGTTGTCAGCTACGTCAGGCAGTAAACACGGAAGACGTTCCCAAGAGGAAACTGGGAATGATTTTTTTTTTACATTATGTTACACATGGCAGCCACAAATAGGTTATTTTAACAATGAGAACAAGCCACTTGGAGATGGAAATCTTTAGTTCTAGGTTTCTCGCACCCTCGTGTGTTGTCAGGAGCTATGCAATGTTGCAAGACACCAACAGATAAACGGAAATTCTCTGAAGCAAGACAGGTTTCAATGATACCTATGTGTTGTTATTATTATCGTAAATAAGCGCTAAACGCATAATGGACATACAGCTCTTTCCTCCTATCTGTTGATGTCTTGCAACAATACATTGTTCGTGACGACGCACCAGAGTGGCATTTTCTGTATTATTTTATATATAAAATTATCAACTCCACAACTACACACCTGAATTTCACTCTGTCGTCGGGGAATTAAGAGGCGACTTTTATGATTGTTTGTAGCTGTATGACCGGAGGGTTTATGGGGGTAATGCCACCACGACCAGTCTGTGACCAGGCCTCGACCGGTCTGTGACCAGGCCTCGACCGGTCTGTGACCAGGCCTCGAGCTATGCCAGAATGAATGAAGTTGAGACAGTGACGTCGTGTACTTGCTTTTTGTTCCGTTAATCTGACTTTAGTTACGCTACACAAACCTTCAAAATTAAAAAAAAAATAAAAAATCCCTTAATAATTTCCCCCTTTAGGATTTGCTAATAAAAAAAAACATAGAAGGGTTTTTTTACGCATCCTACACATTGCAACACAATATCTACCGTTCGATTTTATCCACATATCTGTAACACGTTGTGCTTCATTTCACACTATATCACTAAAACTTAAAAACGTAATATTGCCAAATGTAACACACACATGCGACACTACCTCACCCAAAAACTAAAATGATACAGTCGTGACATGTTAGGTTGAGACAGAGCGACTGAACCAGCTCTCTCAGAACCACTGGTTCACCTGTCAAGTGTTTTGTTATATTTCTTTAACGAGGTTGTTAGTGCTCCAGAGATATATCTGGAACTTATCTGAAGATAATTTATTTATTAACAGTTCATATTTTTATTTATATTACAAATCTTAATCTTAATCTAAATAATTATAGGTGGATACCAGAAATGCTTTACTGACCAAAGTACTTAATACCAGTTTCACGTCTGACTCCAGTAATGATCCACACTCACCTATGACGTCACTCACCCGTGACGTCACTCACCCGTGACGTCAACTCCAAGTGTTGTACCTAACTTCTGATCCAGTGTTTAAGCTCTGGCCATATGTCTATGCAACACAGGATATATACTTAGAGGGTTGTATTTCTCCCAGGGTATATACATGCTGAGACATTAATCCCCTTTTGTAGTGTTTGAATTAATTCTGTCTGTTAGTGGACAGGTTACCAAGCAACCTTTATGAGCCTAGTGTAGGTGATAGGTTTTAAACTTCAAACAACCAACTGTTTATAGGCTTCAAGGGGATATATACACGAAACAGTGCATTTTTCTCAGTTTTGTATGTATACTAAGGTTATTTCAAAAAAAATTTTACAATTAAATTTAATTTTGCGATTTTTCCAAACAGGTTAACCCCTAAAACCAATTTAAAATCTTTTGTTTGGGAAAGGAAAGGGGACTAAAACCACTCTTCGAAACTGGGTTCCCCGTCAATGTTTTTTATTTTTTGGGTTTGTTGGGCCGAGAAACGGAACTACGGTTTTTTTTTAATTTTTTGTTCAATTTTTATTTTTATTAAAACCAAACCAACAAAAATTTTTTACCAAAACACTCCAAAACAAACCCCACACTTCACCCAAACCACACCACCATCCAAACCACCCACCACCCCCCCCAAATTTCCACGGTTGACAATACTTCTGAAAAGGTTTTTAATTTGGGATATGTTAAGGAACCCAAAAATTTAAAATTTGGGGGGAACTTTAGGGTAAGGGAGAAAATTTTTTGGGGGGTTTTTTAAATTTTTGGGAATTTCCAAAGGGGCCCAAGATATTATTATTTTAAACTTAAAAAACAAAATTTTAAGGTTCGGGGATATTCCAAAAACAGGATTTTTCTAGTTTTAAAAGAACAAAGGGTTAAATTTCTAAAAACGGGAATAAAAGTAAGCAAGTTTGCCAAAAACCCTTTAATACATTTTAGAAAAAAGAACGTACCCCTGGGCAGGGTTGTAAGTTTTTTGTTTTCCCTTTTTAAAGGGGTTTAAATTCGGCCCTTTTTAGGAAGGGCCGGTAGGCCGGTCCGGGGGGAAAGGTTTTTTTGCCCCGAAACCTTTGGGCAAACACGCCCACAAACAAAACACCCCCACTCACCCCCCCACACCCACCCCCATCCCCCCCCCCCCCCAACACTAAACACACACACACACACAAAACCACACACAAAACAGGAGGAAAAGGTTTCCTTGAGGAAATAAGAACAAAACGTGCGGGAATGAGGGGAAAAGGGGGAAAATTTAAAGAGGAAAGGGGTTTGGAAAGAAAATTTTTTAAACCTTAGAGGTCGGGAAGGGGAAAAAATCGGGGGAGGAGGGAAACCCGGGTCTTACTAGCTTTAAAAAGGTGAAAAAGGGCTTTTAAAAACCAAGGAGAGTAAACCTAGTAGACCAGGGGGGCTTTCCAACCTCGGAATCACCCGGGAAACCCAAAATTTAAAGGGGAAATAGGGTGGGAAAATTTTTCCTTAAAAAGGGCCCCCCCCGGGGCGGGCCCCGCCACAAGAGGGCCCCCCGGGGGGGCGGGAAAAAGGGCTTTAAAACACCCCACAAACCATCCTTTCCCAAAAGCCCCCCCAACCCAAAGCCCCCTTTTTTTTCCCCCCCCCCAAACCACACAACCACAAACCAAAGAACAAACACATCCAGGAAGGCAAAGGGGCCAAGTGGGAAAAAAAGAAAAAAGAAACAGAGCAAAAAAGGGCTAAACCCCAAAAGCAAAAACCCAAGGCAAAGCTTTTTCGGGCAGGGGCCAAAGGGGACAAGCAAGCCGGGAAACAAGCAAGAAACGAAAAGGCCGAACCCAAAAGTAAAGGGGACCACCAGAGGGCGGGCCCAAAGTCCACCCAGGAATTTAAGGGAAAGAAATGATCCAAAAACCCAAAGACCCCACCCGGCGGGAAAGGGCACAAGATCCACACCAGGCAGGAAAGGGGAACACACAAAAAGGGGGCAGGAAAGGCAAAAGAACACAGCGGGAAAACCAAAGAAAAGCAAAAAACAGGCAGGCAAGGCACAAGAACCAGCCGGGCAAAAAAGAAAAGGGGAAAACACCCAGGCAGGAAAGGGGAAAAAAGACACACACCCAGGCAAAAAAGGGCACAAGACCACCAGGGGAAAGGCCCAAGGCAAAGGAAACCAAAAGGAAAACCTCAGCCAGGCAGGAAAAGGACAAGACACACCCAGGCAAAAAAGGGAACAAGACACCGGGCCGGGAAAACCAAAGAAAAGGGACAAAACCCCCCAAAAACCCAAAGGGCACAAGAACCAGCCGGGAACAACCAAAGAAACCCCAGCCAGGCAGGCAAGGAACAAGAACCAGGGGGGCAGGAAAGGCCCAAAAGATACACAGCCGGGAAGGCAAGGAAAAAAGGGACACCGGGCCAGGCGGGCCCAAGGCACAAGTCCACCCAGGCGGGCAAGGCCAAGACCACAGCCGGCAGGCAAGGCAAAAGAACACAGCCAGGGGGGCAAAAAACAAGAAAACAGCGGGCAGGAAAGGAAACAAGACACACAGAGGCAGGCAACACAAGATACACGGGCCGGGAAGGAAAGGGAAAAAGGGACACCGCCAGGCAGGAAAGGCAAAACAAATACACACCCCAGGCAGGAAAGGAAAAAGACCCCAACCCGGGGCAGGAAAAAGGCCAAGAACACAGCAGGAAAACCAAAAGGAAAAACCCCAAGACCCCAAAAGTAAAAGGCCCCCCGGGGGCAAGGCACAAGAACCAGCCAGGCAGGCAAGGCAAAGAACAAAAAAGGAAGGAAAGGCACAAGACACACAGCCAGGCGGGAAGGCACAAAAACACAGCCAGGCGGCAAGGCACAAGGACAAAACCCCGGCGGGGAAAGGGCCCCAAAAGCCGCCAAAAAAGGAAAAAACCAAGCACGGGAAAACACACCCCGGGGCAGGCAAGGCACAAAAACCACAGCCGGGGAAACCAAAAGGCAAAAAGGACCACAGCCGGCGGGGCAAGGACAAGAACCAGCCGGGAAAGAAAGGGCAAAAGGGACACACAGCCGGCAGGCAAGGCACAAAAACACACCAGGCAGGCAAGGCAAAGCAAGCAGGCAGGCAAGGCAACAAAAACCACGGGCAGGCAAAAAAAAGAAAAGGGGGAAAAAACACAGCCAGGGGGGGAAAGGAAAAAACCCAAACAGCCGGGGCAGGAAAGGCCAAGACCACGGCCGGGCGGCAAGGCACAAGGGCACAAACGGGAAAAGGAAGGGCACGGGACCCCACAGCCGGGCAGGCAAGGCACAAGCCCACAAAAAAACCCCAAAAGGAAAGGTCACGGGCCGCAACAGGGGCAAAAGGCCAAGAACACACCCGGGCGGGAAAGGCCCCAAAGCCCAACCACAGCGGGCCCAAAAGGCAAAGGAAAGGGCCAAAAAACCAACATTGGCAAAAAAGGCCCCCAAACCCGGCAAAGACCACACGCCAAGCCGCAAAAGGGCCACGGGCCAGGGGGAAGCCAAAACACAAGGGCCCAAAAGGCAAAGGACACAAAACCGGGCCAAAAGGAAAAGGCCCAACGCCCCCCCAAAATTAAAGACAAAAGACGGGCCCAGGAGGCAAAAGACAACACCCAGGAAGGCAAGGCAAAGAACAAAAGGCCAGGGGGAAAGGGGCCCCAAAGACCACAGGGGCGGGAAAGGGGAAAAGATTAACCAGCCGGGAAAGGCAAAGGCAACCCGGACACCCAAGGGCCAAAGGCGGAAAAGGAACAAGAAAACCCAGAAAGGCAGGAAGGCAAAAGATACACAGCAGGAGGCAAGGCCAAACACAAGCGGGCAGGAAAGGCAAAGAACAAAGCCAGGCGGCAAGGCAAAAGACACCCCGCCAGGCGGCAGGCAAAAGGGACCACCCCCCGGCGGCAAGGCAAAAGAACACAGCCAGGAAAGGCAAGGACAAAAACACACCGGGGGAAGGAAAGGGGAAAAGGGACACACACCCGGCAGGCAAGGCACAAGAACACGCCGGAGGAAAGGGACAAACAACACCCCCCAGGGGAAGGGGCAAAGGGAAACAGCCGGGAAAGGAAAGGGCAAAAGGGACAACACCCAGGAAGGCAAGGGACAAGACACACACCCGGGGCGGGCAAGGCAAAAGAACACAGCCAGGCAGGAAAGGGGACAAGAACACACCCAGGGGGGGCAAGGCTAAGAACCCCCCGGGCAGGAAAGGCAAAAGGAAAAAAACCCAGGCGGGGGCCAAGGAACAAGACCCACAGGGGGCGGGAAAAGGCAAAAGGGACAAAAGCCAGGAAGGCAAGGAAAAAAAGACCCCCCAGGGGGCAAGGCACAGACCACAGTCAGGCAACCAAAGAAAAAACACACCCGGGGCGGGAAGGGCCCACAAGAAAAACCGCCAGGCGGGAAAGGGCCCAAAGGGACAAAAGCCAGGGGCAAGGAAAAGACCACACCCAGGCAGGAAAGGCAAAAGGCACCAGCGGGAAAAACCCAAAGGCAAAAGGGCCCACACGCCGGCAGGAAAGGCACAAGACGACAGCCAGGCAGTAAAAGGACACAGGGTCAAGCCGGAAGGCCAAAAAAGCCGGCGGGAAAGGCCCAAAAGGCCAAAGAGACGGCCCAAAAACCACGGCAAAACAAAAGAACGCCCAAAAAAAGCCCCAAACTTCCAGCCGGGCCCAAAGGGACCGCAAAAGGGCCACAATAATCAAAACTACAGAAACGGCCCAACCAAAGACCACGATTAAACCAAAAGCCGGGAAAACCGGCACCCGGCGGAAACAAGATACACGCCGGGAAAGGAAAAGGCAAAAAATACACAGCCAGGCAGGCAAGGCAAAAATACACACCCCAGGAGGAAAGGGCAAAAGACCACAGCCAGGCAGGAAAGGGCCCACAAGCCACCAGCCAGGAGAAGGGCAAAAGACACACACCCAGGCAGGCAAGGCAAAAAGAACACCAGCCGGGAAAGGAAACAAAGACACACGGGCCGGAAAGGCAAGGCACAAGACCAAAAGCCGAGGTAGGAAAAGGCACAAGAAAACAAGCCGGGCCCGGAAGGCAAAAGGGACACCCCAGGGGCCCGGGCAACGCCAAGACGCACAGCCAGGCAAAAAAGGCCACAAGACGCCCCCGCCAGGAAACCCCAAAGCAAAAAGAAAGCCGACGGAAAGGCACAAGACGCCCCACCCAGGCAGGAAAGGCACAAGACCCCAAAACCCCAGGCGGCAAGGCACAAGACCCCACAGACGGGCAGGAAGGCACAAGACCCAGCCGGGGCATCCAAAGAAAAGGGACCCAGAAAAGCGGGCCAAAAGACACACAGCCAGGAAAACCAAAACCCAAAAGGGAAAACCCGGGCAGACCAGGCACAGGACACACACCCAGGAACCCAAAGCAAAAGACAGCCCAGGCAGGCAAGGCAAAAGAAAAAAAGCCGGGCCCAAACCAAAGCAAAAAAACAGCCAGGCAGGAAAGGGCACAAGCCCACAAGCCCAAAAACCCAAATCCAAGCAACGGGCCGGGGGGCAAGCACAAGACGCAAAACCCAGGAAAACCAAAAGCAAAAGGCACCCGGGCAAAAAAGGGCACAAGAAACTTAACCAGGCCCCCAAACAAAAGACAGCCAGGCGGAAAGGGGAAAAGACCCCAAGCCAGGAACCAAAAGCACAAGAAAACCACCCCAGGCAGGCAAGGCAAAAGGGACACACAGCCAGGCAGGCAAGGCTAAAGGGAAAACACAGCCAGGCGGGCCCCAAGGCAAAAAGACAACACCCCAGGCGGGGAAAAGCAAGAGAAAAAGGCCATTGAAAGGGGGGAAAAAAAAAGACAAAAAAATTAAAAAGGACAGAACAAAGGGTTCATGAAGATTTGGTTAAAAATTTAAAACTCAACAGGTGGGAGTCAGGGGGAAAGGGGAATGATACCGATTTTAACACAACAGGTGCAGAGTCACGGGGACGGGCGGAGGGGGTAAAGAAATTTCTTTCGGGGTTTTTATTTTATATATATTTATATTATATATTTTAAATATATATATTTTTTATATATATTTTATATTTATATATATATTTAATAATAATATTATATTTTATATATATATTATAAAATTTATTTAAATATTTTATATATATATTTATATATATTTATATATTTTATATATATATATAAAATATATATATATTTTAAAAAAAGTGGGCGTTCCCACCGGGGGCAGGGTGACCAAAAAAAAAAGGAAAATTTCCAAAAAAAAATTACTTTCATCTTCTTTTAACACTTTCCCCACACTCGCACATTATAACGGGTTTTTTGCCAGGGTTTGTCAGAATACAACAGTTAGAAGCATACACATTTTAAAGATACACAACTACCCCTCCAAACTGAAAAATTTACCCCAAAACCCCCCCTCCTTTAAAGTGCACCCATTTTTATTTCCCCTTTTTCCCGGGGAACCTAAAGGGTCCGGACAATTTGAAAATTTTCGGTTTCCCCTGAATCCCTTCCTAAAATTCCCCTGTTTCCCACTCCAAAAGATCGTCGGGCCCCAAGTCCTTCTTTCCCCTTTCCCACCCCTATTAACCCCCTCAGGGCCGCTTGCTGGAAGCCCAAAGCCCCTTCCCAAAAAACCCTTTTTTTTCCCCCTTTTCCCTCTAAAACCCCTTTCGAGGCAAATACCCCCCTTTCCTTCCCAAAGGGATTTAATCCCTTTCCCCAGTCATTCTATTTTGGGACCCCATTCTTTTAAAATTGCCCCAAAACCCACTAAAAACCCCTTTCTCCCCTCGGGACTAATACTTTTATTAACCCCCCCCTTCCCCAAATTTTCCCACATTTAAAAATTTTTCGGGCATAAAAATTTAACCACACATTGCCCTTAAACAGGACATCCCCAACTGCCCCCAAACCGCCCTTCCTCGCTGCGAATTTACCCCCCAAAGCTTACACCCATATACTTTATACATTCCTTTTTTGGGCCTCCATAGAAAAATTTTTTTTGGACTCCACTTTTTACCTCAATGCCCCGCTCCCCCTTTTTTTCCCTCTCAATTCTATGATTAACCCATTTTTCAAAAAAATCCCATCCGCCGACAGTAAAACCCCCAAAGTATCTGAAAACATTCATTTCTTCCATACTCCTACCCCCCAATTTGATACCCAATTTTTTTTTATCTAAATCTTTTGGGACCCCCTCATACCTTACTCTTTTCTATTTTCACTTTCAACTTTTACCTTACACACTTTCCCCAAAACTCATCCACTAACCTTTGCAATTTTTCTTTAGAACTCCGATAAGCACAGTATCATCAGAAAAAAGTAACTGTGTCAATTCCTTTTTGAATTTGATTCCCCAAAATTTAATCCACCCCTCTCCCGAACACCCTAGCATTTACTTCATTTACAACCCCACTATAAATATATTAAAAAAACCAGGGTGACATTACACTCCCTGTTAAGACTACTTTTACGGGAAGTATTCTCCCTCTCTTTCTACACACCCTAACCTGAGCCTCACTACCCTCATAAAAATCTTTACAGCATTTAATAACTTACCACCTATTCTATATACTTGAAAACATCTGCCACATTGGTCCTCTATCCACTCTATCATATGCCTTTTCTAAATCCATAAATGCAATAAAAACTTCCCTACCTTTATCTAAATACTGTCACATATATACTTCAATGTAAACACTTGATCTACACACCCCCTACCCACTCTGAAACCCCCTTTATATATATATAATTATATATACATATATATATACATATATATATATATGTATTATATATATATATTATATATATATATATTTAATTTTAATATATATATATATATATTATATATAAAATATACATATATATAATATATATATATATATATATATATATATTATATATATATATATATTAAATATATATAATTATATATAATTATATATATTATAAAATTAAAAAATTATTTTTATAATTCATATATATATAAAAATGTATATAATATGTATATATATTATATATATATATATTATATATGTATATAATATAAAATAATATATATATATATATATATATATATATATATATATATATTTTATATATATATTATATATAATATATAAAAATATATTATGTCGTGCCGAATAGGCAGAACTTGCGATCTTGGCTTAAATAGCAACGCTCATCTTGCCATATAGGACAAGCAAAAATTTGTGTATGCAATAATTCCGCCAAAATCATTCTGAACCTAACGAAAAAAATATATTCACTGTGTTTGTTTAGTATTAAATTATTGTAAACAAATCTAAAATATATTTAGTTGGGTTAGGCTAAAATAAATTGTTTTTGTTATAATAAGGTTAGGTAAGTTTTCTAAGATTTTTTTGGGTGAAAAATTAAAAAAAATTACATTAACATTAATCAAAAAAATATATCTTTAAACTTATAAGAGAAATTTTTAGAAAGGACTTAATTTTAAATGAGTTCTTGTTTAATTGACCAGTTTTACATATTCGGCACGACATATATATAATATATATCTATATATATATATGTACATATATAATAAATATATAATATTTAAATATATATAAATTATATATATTATATATTATATATATATATATATATATATAATATATAAATATATATATATAATATATATTATATATATAAATATATATTATATTTATATATAATATATTTTATATATATATATATATTATATATTTATATATTTTATTATAATATAAATATATAAATATTATATATATATATATATATATATATATATATATATAATATTATATATATATATATTATATTATATATATTTTATATAATATTATTTATTTTTATGTATTGTATATATATATAATATAAAATATATATATATATATATTATATATATATATACTTTATATATATATATATATATATAATTATATATATATATATTTTAAAATTTTTATGTCGTGCCGAATAGGCAGAACTTGCCATCTTGGTTTAAAATAGCAACGCTCATCTTGCCAAATAGGACAAGTGAAAATTTGTGTATGCAATAATTTTCGCCAAAATCATCTGACCTAACGAAAAAAAATATATTTCATTGTTTTTGGGTTTAGTGTTAAATTTATTGAAACAATCTAAAATATATTTATTTGGGGTTTAGGCAAAAATAAATTGCGTTGTTTTGATAAGGGTTAGGTAAGTTTTCTAAGTTCCTTTGGTGCAAAATTATAAATTTTTACTTCAACATTAATGAAAAAAATTATCTATAAACGAAAAAGAGAAAATTTTAGAAACGACTTAAAATTTATATGAGTTCTTGCAAATTGACCAGTTTTACATATTCGGCACGCTTTATATATATATATATTATATTTTTAATATATATATTATATATAATATTTATATATATATTATATATATATTAAATATAAAATATATTTTATGTCGTGCCGAATAGGCAGAACTTGCGATCTTGGCTTTAATAGCAACGCTCATCTTGCCATATAGGACAAGCGAAAATTTGTGTATGCAATAATTTCGCCAAAATCATTCTGAACCTAACGAAAAAAATATATTTGATTGTGTTTGTTTAGTACTAAATTATTGAAAACGTATTTAATATTTATTTAGTTGGGTTAGGCTAAAATAAATTGTTCTCGTTATAATAAGGTTAGGTAAGTTTTCTAAGATTCTTTTGGTGCAAAATTAAAACAATTTACATTATCATTAATGAAAAAAATATATCTTTAAACGTATAAGAGAATGTTACAGAACGGACTTAATTTTAAATGAGTTCCCTTGCTAATTGACCAGTTTTACATATTTGGACGACATATACATATATATGTATATATATATTTTAATATATATATATATATTTTAATATAATATATATATATATATATAATTTATATATATATATATATTAATATATATATGTCGTGCCGAATAGGCAGAACTTGCGATCTTGGCTTAAATAGCAACGCACATCTTCCCATATAGGACAAGTGAAAATTTGTGTATACAATATTTTGCCAAATTGATATAAACCCTAACGAAAAAAAATAAAATTCACTGTGTTTGTTTAGTATTAAATTATTGTAAACAAATCTAAAATATATACAGTTGGGTTAGGCTAAAATAAATTGTTCTTGTTATAATAAAGTTAGGTAAGTTTTCTAAGATTTTTTTGGAGCAAAATTAAAAATTTTTGTACTAACAATAATGAAAAAAATATAGTTTTGAACGTATAAGAGAAAATTTTAGAAAGGTCTTAATTTTAAATGAGTTCTTGCTAATTGACCATTTTACATATTCGGCACGACATATATGTATATATATAATATATATATATATATTTTTTAAACATAAAAAATATAGGGAAAGTATCACCTCTATTAGCTGGAATGGGGACCTCATCCTCAGAGAAGACAATAAACGTACCTCGGGGAAAAAAACTCAAGGTTCTCCCCGAGCTGTTTGAATATTTTCTTCCCCACCATCCCCATATATTTTTTAATTCTATGTGAACATTATTAATAAACAAAAAAACATTTACAGAAAAAAACATAAACATGAATACAATGGCACAATGTAATCAAAGATGATGAAAAATTTCCCCCAGCTCCCCGAGGCGGACGTGAGCCAAGTATGCAGCAAGCATTTCCCCTCTGGATGGCGACGCTGAGGCGCTGGAACATGAAAGTGGCTGCCCTTGGGTCCTGGTTTGGGGTCGATGAGGCTGGAACCCAATTCTTTAAGGAAACGTGTGGCATTTTTTCCCCATGATCCCAAGGTCTCTGATCCCACTGGGACAAATTGATACTGTTGGCTAATGTCCCTGTATTGCTGATCTTGTACTCCTCCCTGTGGTCAGCAGCTCCTCCCTGTCGGCCCCACACTGTGATGGATATAGGTGTCAGCCAGTGTGGAACCCCCAAAGGGATAGTCCCATGCTAAGAGCTTTGCCCTTCTTCCAAGGATAGATGGTGATTCCCGTCGGGGCGGTTTGCTGGGTTGTGGGTTTTTGTTTTTCTGCAAGTGATCGTGGCTCCCTCTCGGCAGGGCATCCAGCGTGTAGCAAGGTTCTCTTAATGATGTCGTTGACCTCATTGTGTCTTGCATGCCAGCTCTTGGTTTTGGAACAGTTAAGACCATGTAGACCGTATTGGTCTGCTTGCACTTCGACGCAAATACACATGTATTCTGTGTGAATTGGGGCAGCAAGGCGCAGAGCCACTGCAATACGGAGGGTCTTAGGGTCGAGTCGCGTTCCCATTGCCGATATGGGAACTGTTTGGAGGAAGTCCCCGGAGTGATGTGCACTCACAGCCTGGAGACGGGCAATCTCCCTATCTGATGTTGCAGCCCTGAGCATGTTGGCAAGCACCTTTTCAGCAATTGGGCTATCCCAGCTTGACTGTTTGTGAGCCAGTGCTGCACTAGGGTTTGGTGCTGGAGCAGCAAGAGTCTCCCATTCGGTGATGGCACTGACATACCTAGGGTCTTCTATTCCTGCTGAGTCACTGAGGGTGTCAGGAAGAATTTGTCTTATCAACTCGTTTGATGCAAGAGTTGATGGAAGAGGATAGGAAAGCTGGTAGAGCAATCTGGGAGGATCTGCGTACTCCTAGCCCTCCAATCCCGACCGGAAGTGAGGCTTGCAACCACTGTCCATCTTCAAGGGAAAGATTCAATACACTCTCTAGCATGGTCTTAAGGAGAGAGTCGTATTCCTTGAGTTTTGGACTGCTGAAGGCTGGGGAGCATCTCAGAAAGTAGGTAAGTTTTGGGATTGACAGGCACCTGGTGAGTAGGTAGAAGGCATCGTGTGTGTTAATGTCTTTCATCCTGCTTTCCATCGTCCGGAGGTCTGAGCCTTTTTTTCCTATGATCAGATCGATGGCATTGGACCCAAGAGGAGCACCGAGGAGAGTGCTATTGGCTGGATCAATGGCTCGTGCTCCTGGTAAAACGGTACTAATATTCTGGATCAACTGTTGATTGGTAGAAACTATTTCACATTTGGTGGGGTTTAAAGAAAGGCCCAGGCCTTCTCCCATGTCTTTAATTTTACTGATGTCCTCCAGGAGAGATTCTGTTGTGCCAGCTAGGGTACCGTCGTCCAGGAACCAGATATTGAGCTCGCTGGAGAGTGCCTCCGTGACTTCCTTGATGACCAAACAAAATAGAAAGGGGGCGAGAGGGTCCCCCTGTTGCACGCCCTCACACGAGTCAATTTCATGGTCCCCAAACAATAGTTTGGAAGTCACACTATAACACGATTCTATGAAGGGATAAAGGGAAGGGAAGTTTCTATAAACTGCTTGGAGAGCAGCATCCCTTCTGACTGAATTGAAAGCATTGGCAAAGTCCAATTTGACCAAGGCTTTTTCATAGGACATGTTTTTGATATATTATTTTTTATTTTTATTTTATTATCACACCGGCCGATTCCACCAGGCTGGTGGCCGAAAAAGAAAAACTTTCCCATCATTCACTCCATCACTGTCTTGCCAAAAGGGTGCTTTACTACAGTTTTTAAACTGCACATTAAACCCCTCCTTAGAGTGAGCACTGTACTTCCATATCAGGACTCAAGCGGCTGCGGTTTCCCTAATCCCTTATAATGTTACTTTGCTCACATCCAACAGCACGTCAAGTATTTAAAAACCATTTGTTCCATTCACTCCTATCAAACACGTCACCATGCTTGGAGTCAAGCCCCTCGCACACAAAACTCCTTTACCCCCTCCCTGCCGAATAGGCAGAACTCGCGATCTTGGCTTAAATAGCAACGCTCATCTTGCCATATAGGACAAGTGAAAATTTGTGTATGCAATAATTTCGCCAATATCATTCTGAACCTAACGAAAAAATTATATTTGATTGTGTTTGTTTACTACTAAATTACTGTAAACGTATTTAAAATATATTTAGTTGGGTTAGGCTAAAATAAATTGCTCTTGTTATAATAAGGTTAGGTAAGTTTTCTAAGACTTTTTTGTTGCAAAATCAAAATTTTTACATTAACATTAATGAAACAAATATATCTTTAAACGTATATGAGAAAATTTCAGAAAGGACTTAATTTTAAATGAGTTATTCCTAATTGACCAGTTTTACATATTCGGCACGACATATATATATATATATATATATATATATATATATATAATATATATATATATATTAATATATATATATATATATATATATTTGGGAGAAAGTTGGGCTGGTGCAGGTATGAGTAGTGGGGGGGGGGTTGAAGAGGGTTGGAATAGTTTTAAAAATGCAGTATTAGAATTTGCGGCAGAAGTTTGTGGTTATAGGAGGGTGGGGGCAGGAGGAAAGAGGATTGATTGGTGGAATGATGAAGTAAAGGGTGTGATATAAGAGTAAAAGGTAGCTCATGAGAGGTATTTACAAAGCAGAAGTGTTATAAGTAGAGAAGAGTATATGGAGAGTAAAAGAAAGGTGAACAGGGTGGTGAGAGAGTGCAAAAGGAGAGCAGATGATAAAGTGGAAGAGTCACTGTCAAGAAATTTTAATGAAAATAAGAAAAATTTTTAGAGTGAGTTAAACAAGTTAAGAAAGCCTAGGGAACAAATGGATTTGTCAGTTAAAAACAGAATAGGGGAGTTAGTAGATGGGGAGATGGAGGTTTTGGGTAGATGGCGGGAATATTTTGAGGAACTTTTAAATGTCGACGAAGAAAGGGAGGTGGTAATTTCATGCACTGGCCAGGGAGGTATACCATCTTTTAGGAGTGAAGAAGAACAGGATGTGAGTGTGGGGGAGGTGCGTGAGGCATCACGTAGAATGAAAGGGGATAAAGCAGGTGTGTGTGTGTGTGTGCATATACCATGACTAGTATACAACACCGGCAATATGAAGAATCAGACACGTATGCAACATCTGGGTATCTATAATTTGTAGACGTTTCGCCAACTAGTGACTTCATCAATGCAATTCAAGGACATAATGTGAAGACTGTTGAAGTACATACAAAAGACGAGGTAATCAGTCGCTCAGTAGGTGGCGAGCACCGTAGTCTTGAAGAATGTGAAGCACAGCAGGAAGACTGGCGCTTATAACCTGGCATCAGATGAGGAAGGTGCAGCAGGATAATGAACTCTAGAAGAGCGCTCTGATTAACTCTCATTTTCTGGACAATGATATTATAGCACGTAAGAGTGCGTTTGTGGTGGTGGTGATTCTGAAATGTAATCGGTTTTGCCTGATTTGCTCTAGATTTTGATAAATATGGTATCCCTCTGAAAACCATAAAAGATGTGAAAAATATATTGATCATGCGGGGCTAACTTACAAGTCGGAATGATATTATTTGTTTAGATCATGCAAGTCAATTCATATATTACATACTAACACTTCCATCTTTATAATACAAAGTTAACATAGTAAGATATTTCATGTACCACTAATTACTGCACATGAAAATGTTGTTTGTACGATTATTTTCAATGTTGGTCAACAACACAGCTTTGTTGAGTTAGCAAGTGGAAGAGGTGTAAATTGGTTACCATTGTTTAGTAAGACATTTCAAGCTTCTAATGGAGCTGTCTATAAACAGCCGCCAATCTCCTGGTGGATATCCAAGTCTCATTCGAAGAAGTCCAGGGATGTTATTGCAGTATACAAATTTTTCATCTTGGTTGCAGTAAGGAACGAGTTCAACCTCTCTTGTCCGATAAGCTGTTTTTTTTAACTTCTTTTGTAGACACTTCTTTTCTTTTAGTCTGATGTTAAGAGTTCAGCATGCTTACCTTGACAGATGAGGACACGTATAAGATCACTGAGTTCTTCTTGCGAAGAAGGTTTAGGTTAGGTAAGGTTAGTCAGGAAACATGGGACAAGTGTTTCCTAGGACGCGGGTCTTAGTCAAATGATGACTGCCGTTGGAGCTTTTAGGCCATCTGTCTGAGGCCTTCGCTAGCTTACCGGTCCACTCATTTAAAATTTATGGTCAGTTTTAACCATTTTTTTCCTTGGAAGACTGATGTGGTATTGCAAATGCTATCAACTGTGTTACATCCTAAACTCTGAGTTCTTCAACATCTGACATCGGAATGTCAGACAGTGTTGGCAAACACATGTATGGTAACGTCTTCACTGTGTTGCACAGGCCTCTTTGCTTACTCAAATCGGATATTCCTACTTGACTTTCTTGTATCGGACTGAAACCTTTCGCCATTCACAATAAGATAATGATAATAATACTTTCTTTATTTGTTCATAGTAGGTACTATGTAAAGGTATACAGGCCTTGCTGACATCAATGAGATTTACTAATTGGATAATGCATTGTTAAGCAGAGTATTTCGGGCCAAATTAGGCGTTTTGTCCAGGATGCTACCCACACCAGTCGACTAACACCAGGTACCCATTATTACTGTATGGGTGAACATGGACAGCCGTGTAGGAAAGCGCCTTGTTGATTTCCACACTTCGTCGGGAATGAACCGGAACCTCACAATGTGAGTCGGAGCTTCTGCCACAACGGCACGGAGGACCATACAGAATAACAATCATCGTGTGGGTTTTTTGACTGTCTCCACACAATAGACACACCCAAGTTTAAGCATTTTGCTTATTTTTCCACTGCCGTACAGCATTCTACACAGGTTTTGCAAACTATATAGGGAGCCCAAGACTGTCTTGTCTTAAACGCCACTCCAAAATACGCAAGATAAGCTTGTTTTTCTCATCAAGGTCTGTGTTGTTTTTGTTTTGTTTTTGCAAAGAGTATTCGCCACAAATACAGCAGAATGTTTTGGGGTTGTTTAAGCAGACTCTTCGTGAGGAACTCATGTTTATACTTGAAAAAATAACAAAATAAAAGTTACAATATTGTCAAGATGGTCGTTGTTATACAAACTCTTCTCTCTCTTGTTAAATATTCTATTTATTTAAAAATAAAATGTACAAATTTCACTACATAACATATCAAGCGTTATGGTTAAGTTCCCTGTTAAAACTGACGGTAGATATGCAATATCTTACAAACTGGAAAACCTATGGTGACATTTTCGATTTCAGAGTATCCAAAAATATCCTAAATACCTTCAATTATCATTTGACAAGAAATTTTTTTTGTTGATCACGTGAATTAATTTCTAGGGCCTTCAGGTGCTGATGGGCTGGCAACTGACTTGGATATTATCAATGGGAGAAAACATAAATTCATTAACCATCATTGATCACACAGTGTGTTGAGGGCTGAGGTCTTCCATGTGATACAAATTTTTAGCGAATTAAGAAATAAACGAGGAAACCAATAGACCGTCCTGACGCTTGTATCCGAAAATGGCTTTTTTGGGGGGATTGGGGAGAAGAGGCAAGGACAGATAACATCATGTGTACCACGATCAAGACAGGACATACACATGAGAGAGCAATTTTGTTTGAAGAATAGAACTAACCAGTTTCGTAATCCGGAAAAGTTAGAAGAAGACCCAGTTAAATGGGATCAAGGTGGACGCCATGTTCGGTGCCATAATGCCACAGTTTTTGATCAGGTAACACACCAACAGGGGAACCAAGTCCCTGAAATCCAAACCATACTTCCCACTCAAACACAATGACTCTAAACAAATATACCTTACCCTCATACTCCCTACAAAACACCACCACACTTAACCTTCACCAACAACGCCCATCACCCTTCCCAGCCATCATGTGTCTCACCACCCTCCATCACACACATTCAGTGCAAACATCAGCCCTCACAACCACACCTATCATACCCCTCCCCCCGGCCGATAACTTTGCCTTTCCCTGATACTTTGTGCATGATCCACGAGAAAACTGGAGAAGATGGAAGAGTGTGAAGAACGGATAGTAGGACCAAATCCCCAAGATGTTGTAGTAATAATTTTAGCCCAAGCTCAACAGATGCAATAATAAATGACGGTTTTCAATGAAGATCAAAATATTGAGAAGGGACACAGGAACAGAGAGGTACAGCAGTAGCGTTGCTATCGGGAAAACAGTGTTGTTTTTTAGGTGGGCAGAATTTACGATGAGAGAATTCGGACCGACTACATAACTGACACAATTACAACGGAAGACCCAAGGTGGTAACAGCAATGACGTTAACCTACCAGAGCAGAATACTTTGGAATTTAAGAATTCTGGAAATTTATCATATCAGTAGCTTAAAACCAGGAATCATAAAAAACTGTTTCTTCACTAATTTGTTTAATCTGAAATAACTTTTACTTATTTCCTTTTCTGGTAACTACAAATTTCTCTTGTTTTTTATATTTGATTAATATTTTTATCTGATAACTTGTTTTGCTTAGTACTTATTTAATTCTTCTCAGAAACCAACTAAGTTATTTCCATATTGCACATTCATAAACACTCTGATCATCCGTAGTTAATTATGTATGTTTACAGTAATCTGTATTTAATTTAGTATAAAACCGAGGGTTTAACACAAAAATACAGAGGAAAATATTTAAAATATATGAGAATTAATGAGTTTTCAACCTAGAACAACATATCATTTGGAAGATTAAAAGGTGAAAAGATTAAAGGATCTTTTATCGCGAAGAATTGATCCCAGTCTACCACCTCCAGAATCTATTATCCACTGTGTATGAAACGAAAAAATAATAGTGGTGGAATTACACATTATTTTGGTATCTTATTAAGGTTATGATAACTTTTAATTCGTGGGTCAATAAAGAAGATTTGTTGAAAATTAAGGAATTAATTACTTTACTTTCTAGTCTCCCTAACAATCAACAAAAAAGTTTATTACAACAGTTTAAGAAAACACATATAAGTTGTATCAGTGAGTTTTTAGGATTTGATCAAGATAAAATACGCTAGATCCTAAATTATCAAAAAGACAAGAAAACGTGATTAGAGGCATTAGTTTGTAGGAAAATTGGTTTTCAACGTAAACGTATTTTGGGAAGGGGTTTTATCAGGAGGTGGAAATCTTCTAAGCATTATATTACCTCTAACAGTAGATATTTTTTCAAGATTGTTAGTAAATCATGAAAGAATTCTATCTTGTACCGAATTTCGTTATGAATCGGAAAAACCTCGAGATTGTAAAATTCGGGGAGGTGATGTGAATTAGAAGGAGGTGCATGCTTGACCAGCGCAAGATTAAGAGAAAACCCTGTAAGAGAAACTTAACCACCTGCCAGTGCTTAGGTTTAACCTCAGAAAACCCGAGATTTGTCAACATTGATGCACATAGAGTGCACGAAATATAGAATATTGTAATCAATTGTAGGTATTATTGCAAATGAATCCTTGGGTGAGTTGGGATGAGATTGGTGGACCCTCTTACACTATAACTAAATGTAATATTATTAAAAAATAATTGTTTTTATCCGAAAATAATGTGAAATCATGGAGAGAAGATTAGATTCTGATTACTTATCATAAAATAAAGCATTTATAATTGTCAGGTTATTCAATGTCCATTTGTAAGGGAATCTAAAAGTGCGAACTCGTTATTGAATGAAGGAGGGGGCGGCGAACACATGAGGAATCACGTGGATAACATAATAGGTGAATTTATAATCTTTATGGATTTATGTTGTTTTTACTGCAGTCTGGGTATAAGTAACTGTGACGCAGATGACTGAACGACTTCTATACATCTGTTGCAGTTTCAGTGTTGATTTAGTTTCCCGCCAATACACCGTCGCATTACATGATATAAATATATGATCCTATTATAATAGATAATAAAATTGATATGAGGTTGTTCTGAAAAATATAATTTATCCCGACACATATATACCACAAAAGAAATTAGAGTATTATATTAAATGTGAGAAATCTTCTGTAAATAAATTTATCACGAAATTGATATGAGCAAAATTATTGGTAGGTGATATGGTAAGGAATTTTAGAAGCAATAAATTAGGATATTAATTGAAACTATGATAAGTAAAGTTAAAAAGTCAACAGGTATTATCATCCCCAAAAAATTCAACGTGTTAACACTTATCGTTCCGGATTATAGAGTGGTTATTAACTTGAAAAAAAAAAATACTACCTTCGAATATTATAAGTGGTTAGTGGGGTTGAAATTTGATAGATAATGATGTGATATGTTGAGGTTCTCAGGTAATGAAGTTTTGTATGTTTTTACCAGTAAAAATGAGGTTATTTTTAAACGAGTCTTTTGTGAAGGCAATAAACCAACTCGATCTGAATCAGGCATTATTATATGCTAATATTAGTGATTTGATTGATCCCATTATTTTTGACATCAGTTGTATATCTTTTGGTGTAGGTTGATATTAAGTCATTAAGATCTAATTATGATCCCACAATGTACAAACCCATCAATTAAAAGATAATTGATCAAGTGAGTATTAATACCTCTGAAAATAATGAACCTAGGCGTTATGTCTTACTCTTGTTATATTATTACCTCATTAATACTTTGGAGTTTACCTTTGTTACCTTTATACACTAAGTGGTCACCTTATGTACATTCATACCACTAAGTGGTCACCTTTGTTATCTTCATACCACTAAGTGGTCACCTTTGTTACCTTCATACCACTAAGTGGTCACCTTCGTTATCTTCATACCACTAAGTGGTCACCTTTGTTACCTTATACCAATAAGTGGTCACATTGTTAAATTAATACCACTAAGTGGTCACCTTTGTTATCTTCATACCACTAAGTGGTCACCTTTGTTACCTTCATACCACTAAGTGGTCACCTTTGTTACTTTCATACCACTAAGTGGTCACCTTTGTTACCTTCATACCACTAAGTGGTCACCTTTGTTACCTTTATACCACTAAGTGGTCTACCTTTGTTCACCATCATACCACTAAGTGGTCACCTTTGTTACCTTCATACCACTAAGTCGTCACATTTGTTACCTTTATACCACTAAGTCATCACATTTATTACCTTTATACCACTAAGTGGTCGCCTTGGCTACCTTCATACCACTAATTGGTCACCTTTGTTACCTTCATACCACTAAGTGGTCACCTTTGTTACCTTCATACCACTAAGTGGTCACCTTTGTTACCCTCATACCACTAAGTCGTCACATTTGTTACCTTTATACCACTAAGTGGTCGCCTTTGCTACCTTCATACCACAAAGTGCGCACCTTTGCTACCTTCATACCACTAAGTGGTCATCTTTGCTACCTTCATACCACTAAGTGGTCACCTTTGTTTACTTCATACCACTAAGTGGTCACCTTTATTACCTTCATACCACTAAGTGGTCACCTTTGTTACCTTCATACCACTAAGTGGTCACCTTTGTTACCTTCATACCACTAAGTGGTCACCTTTATTACCTTCATACCACTAAGTGGTCGCCTTTGCTACCTTCATACCATTAAGTGGTACCTTTGTTACCTTCTAACACTAGTGGTCACCTTTATTACCTTATACCACTAAGTGGTAACCTTTGTTACTTCATTACACTAAGTGGTCACCTTTGTTACCTCATACCCACTAAGTGGTCACCTTTGTTGCCTTCATACCACTAAGTGGTCACCTTTATCTTCATACCACTAAGTGGTCACCTTTGTTACCTTCATACCACTAAGTGGTCACCTTTGTTACCTTCATACCACTAAGTGGTCACCTTTGTTAACACTTCAATACACTAAGTGTACCTTTGTTTCCTTCATACCACTAGTGGTCACCTTTGTTACATTTCAGTCCACTAAGTGGTCACCTTTGTGGTGGTACCTTCATACACTAAGTGGTCACCATTGTTACCTTCATACCACTAAGTGGTCTCTTTGTTACCTTCATACCACTAAGTGGTCACCTTTTGAGTTGTTTACCCAAAAAAAAAGATCTATTACATCTTCTTTGGGAGCCAGGAGCTGTAACACATTTTTAAAATGTGGAAAAAGACACATATGTACAGTTCAGGACATTTATTAAAGGAAACGTTTCGCCACGAGTGACATCTTCAGTCGTAATGATTAGGATTAGAACTGTACAAGTCACTCGTGGCGAAACGTTTCCTTTAATAAATGTCCTGAAGTGAACATAAGTGTCTTTTTCCACATCTTGTCGGTATCACCATACCATTTCCACATTTTATAATGTTGGACCAGAGCTTTGGGAGCCAAGAGCTATAGCTTACTTTATTACCACTTAGGTGGTCAGGTGTTGTAACATAAGATAAGATAAGATAAGATTTCGTTCGGATTTTTAACCCCGGAGGGTTAGCCACCCAGGATAACCCAAGAAAGTCAGTGCGTCATCGAGGACTGTCTAACTTATTTCCATTGGGGTCCTTAATCTTGTCCCCCAGGATGCGACCCACACCAGTCGACTAACACCCAGGTACCTATTTGCTGCTAGGTGAACAGGACAACAGGTGTAAGGAAACGTGTCGAAATGTTTCCACCGCGGGAATTCGAACCCGGGCCCTCGTGTGGGTGAAGCGGAGCTTTAGCCACCAGGCTCCAGGGCACAAAAATATATACCTAACGTTGTTTACCCCTTGAGGGAACCAGAGAGGCTCGTCACTTAAGTGTCAGAAACAACTTGTCTTGGTGGCTAGACCTATATTATTATTATCATTATAAAAATTTTCCCCAATTATTATTGTTTGTTGTGTTGTTCTTATTATTATTTACAAAAGAAGCGCTAAACCTACACGGGTATTACATGGCCCAAGCAGTTATAAACTCATCTTTTATACAGGTAGCTCATATTTGATGTAGCACAGATCATGCTAGCTGAATAATGAGTCTTAAGAGATAAGATGCAGCTATGAAGTGCAGAATGGATTATCAATCGCACGAAGTCTACGGACATCAGCCGCCTATTCATTAACTCAGGAAAAAAAAATCACATTAATGTTTCGTTAATCATTTTATGACCCTTAGAAAATTATTGTTTTTTAGATATCTTGATACGAGGACACGGAGTAAGCTCCAGAAAAAAATAAAAATAAAAAAATTCTTTATTCCCTGTTGATATAGTGATGATACGAGGAATGAAGCTGGACATAGTGAGATTGAAGAGGTTTTCCATTAACGTGACTGATGGTTGTGTTTGACATAGTGGGGAAGACGTCCAGATTGCGTCAGGCAAATAAATCAGGAACAGAAGAAAAGTTGGATCCCAGGAGTCGTCATAGCATGATCCGATGTGGACGTTCAAAGAATGATCCAGAGAGCTGTCATAATATGATCCAAGGAGCTTGTCTGTAGAATGATCCAAGGAGAGCTTGTCTTAGCCTGATCCATAAGAGTTATACAAAATAACCCGCACGTGAAGTGAAGGAGCTTACGACGACGTTTCAGTCCGACTTGGACATTTACAAAGGTATTGTTACAGTCACGATCTTGTGCCTTTCTTGCAATTGTATCCAAGGAGTTGTCGTAGCATGATCAAGAAGCTCGTCTTAGTGTCATTTATTGGAGGCTATCACAGCGTGAGCGGTCACAACCAAGTTTAATGTTCACTATACAACATCAATATTCAATAAAATTGGTAAATGAGGATTCTGTCTCCGTGTAACAGCGCAACAAATTCTTTGGAGGAAAAACACAATCTTTGGTGATCACTTAGCTTGGTCAAGCCAAGTTACTTTATTTAATCCTACTACAACAAATTTTTTTCTTACTTTAACTCTTTTATTATATTGAAAAATTTTCTGCACACACACACACACACACACACAACACACACACACACACACACACACACACCACACAACACACACACACACACACAACACCACACACAGAGAATGGCGCCTGTGAAGAGCGGGGGGTTCCAACAGGGTCGTCATGGGACCAGTGCTATCTTGGTTTATGTGGACTACATGAGAAGGTTATAGACTCAGAAGTGTCCCTGTTGCAGATGATGTGAGTTAATGAGGAGAATTAAATCAGATTCGGACAAAACAGATCTACAAAGAGCTGGACAGGTATGGTGTGTGGTTCTAGGCAACTGACTTCTAGGAATTTTAACCCCGCCAAATGCAAAAGTTCATGAAGATCGGAGAAGGGCAAAAGAAGACCGCAGGACAGTCGTACTAGGCTAGGAGCCAAAGCTGCAAAACTCCTCAAGAAGAAAGATCTAGGAGTTGAGTTTAATACCGAGTACCATCGCAGAAGCACACATTAACCAGATGGCTGCTGCGGTTATATGGGCGCCTGGCAACCTGAGAATGCAGTTTTGGTACCTCAGTATGGAATCGTTCAAGACTTTTATACAATGTGTTACGTCAGGCCCATACTGGAGTACGGCCAGCACCCAGTTTGGAAACCCACAGCTGGTCCCATTTTTGATTTTACCCCCCACGTCAAGAATTTAGAGAAAGTGAAAAGGTTTGCAAAAAGGCTAGTTCCAGAGCTAAGGGGAATGGCCTACGAGAAAGGTTAAGGGAAATCGGTTTTCTAAACGACTCTGGAGGGGCTCATGAGGGTGTCAGCGGAGAAATGATAACGACATACAAAATACTGAGTGGAATAGAAAAGGTGGGACAAGAGACAGGATGTTCAGAGGGATGGGACACAGAAACAAGGGGTAAAACTGGAAGCTGTGGTCTCAGATGAGCCAAAGGGATTGGTTAGAAGTATTTCTTTCAGCCACAGAGTTGTTAGGAAGTGGAATAGTCTTGCAAGCGATGTAGTGAGGCAGGAACCATGCATAGTTTTAAGACGAATGGTATTATAAAGTTCATGGCAGCAGAGAGTGGGGAGGACCCAGTAGTGTGGGGCAAGGAGCTGAGTCTCGACCCTTCCCTGCAACCACTAATTAGTTGAGTACACACACACACACACACACAAACACTCACACACCAACACACACACACACACACACACACACCACCACACACACACACACACCCTCAGTCATTATATATTGAGCTGTTTAAGTGAGAAACTTATATTTAATTAACGTGCTTTAATGAGAATACCAAATTTTCACACTAAATTACACCAAATAATGGTTATATGCTGGCTACTGAATTTTATTCTTTAGCTGCTCGCTGACTTGAAACATTTAGTCAATGGAAGTTGTCAATGTTATTCCAGGTACTGAGTATAGGTTAATAATTTTGGTCATACAGTATTTTCACATGTCAACTGCTGAAGAATTTATTCCTAGTTACCCTACATGATCGTTGGAAATTACATAGGAAAGAAAATAAGATTTATTTAAGCACTTGCTACAGAATATAGATTTTTTTAAGATACACGTATGGTGTGGCCACATGAAATATATTATAAAATATTTATCCAGAAGTAACCCAATAAAGTCAAACAGACAGTCATTTCTGAAGAGACATTTCTGCGTTATTACACAAAAGAAACATGTTTAAATGTAACTGGTGCTTTAAAACTGACGGAACCTAACGTGAAGGCGAAGTTTAATTTCCCCGGAAAAAATCATCAGTACTGAGTTTAAAGCTGACCAGAAGAGTCATTCTCCACTGTTGTGGAGAATCCAATAAAATTTGCACTTTTCCCAGCCCAGTTGTTGGGAAGTTGGAATAGCAATACCTGGCGTCCCAGGTTTGCTATACTGCTGTTAACCTTCCTCCCTGGGTAGTAAAAATTTCTGTTTCATATGTGTGTGAATGAAGGCTAACAAATATTCCGGGACGAATCAAGTAAACAGTAAAAACCCTCATAGGAATGTCTCACAAACTCTCGATTCCTTTAAATCTTCCTCTAATTTTCATCTAACCTGCGGTTCTCTGATATAACATGAAACCCTATCTATTCTTAAAACATTAAGGGGAACGACATTCCTTTGATTTTGTGAATGACCTTGATTAAATAAACTAAGGCTAACCTCCCTTCATCAGCTCAACGAGATTGCCCAGTTTTAAAGGGCGTTGTATGATCTGTATTGGTTTAGCTGTTCTCGATAAATTTACAGTGAACGGTGATTTCTATTTTCACATTTTTCTCTGGGACAACCGAGCCTTCAACTTGTAGGTTGATTTAATTTTGAGTATTAAGTCCTTTCTTCCAACAAAGAAAACTTTAGTCTCTGGACTTATAAAAAAAATTAGAAAGCAGAGCTAGTGCGAACTCTGGGAGGAACCGAAGGGAAGAACTTAAGAGAAAATATGGTGATTCGTTAGAGATAAGCACTGAAAACAAGAGAGACCATAAAGGAGAGATGTTATTTTCTGTGCTTCTGCAAAAGTAAACTAATTTCTTAGTTTACAAGCAGGATTCTATCAACATACATAGAAAAAGAAAGCCGTATTACTACCCCTTACTCTTCTATGAAGGCTCATGTTGTGGCGATGAAGCTCTTGATCACAATGAACCTAAGGACTTTCAACCTTATCCTCTCTCCATATAGCAGCGGTTCATAACTTTTTGGGCAGAGACCCAAAATCATGTTGAGAATCTACTTGGCGACCCATATGTTTATAACCTTAATTTGCAACATAAGTAAAACATGATCTTGGTCCTAAAAAAGTATGGCAAAAACCAAAGATAAATACCAGTATCTTTAGCCTCAACAATACTTCAATGTGTGCAGGGAAGGACAGAGCCCGCTTTCTGACAGTGAGAGCTCCTCATGCAGGGGACTTTCTGTTGGCTGTTCCCAACTCCAGCCTTGGCACGCGCCTCGACCCACAGGCCATCCGCATTGGTACTGCCCTTCGACTTACAACCCATATTCCCGCCTAACACAGGTGTGCTTGCGGCTGTGAAGCAGCAGACCGATTCGGGTACCACTATATTGTGTGCCGTAAATCCGAGGGAAAGATTGCAAGGCATGAAGAGGTTAATAACATTATCAAGAGGAGCCTCCCAACAGCCGGATGGCCAGCAATAAGGGAGCCATCCCAACTATGCAGATCTGATGGCAGCTAAAAGTGTCCAGTTAGTATCACCCTTCAAGCCTGGACAGACGGCAAGCAGGTTGTGTGGGGACTACACATGTGCATCTACCTTGGCTGATAATTATCTCCAATACACCAGGGAGGAAGGAGGGGCAGCTGCCAGCTTCAGGGAGTCCCAAAAGTCCAGAAAATACAGAGAACTTGCCAATTATTGTATGTTTGTTCCCATAGGTTCGGAGACCCTTGGCCCATGTGACAAGTGTGCATCTTTGTTCCCTAAGGAGCTAGGCAAGAGACTCATCAGGGTAACTAGGGATCCCAGGGCGGCTGGTTTTCTGTTCCAGCGACTCAGCGCTGCTGTTCAGAGAGGTAATACCTGCTGTATGTTGGGCACGCGCCCCGCCTCTGATGAGCTGGATGAGATTTTTCGCGTTATAACCAGGGACAAACACATAACAATATGTACTAGAAATGTATCTCAACTTCATGAACTGTGTATGTCATATTTATATCAACTACGTATCTCTTTAAATGTTTCGTACCATATTATGTAATGAAATATACTTACTGATAAAAAATGAAAAGATGGGGTGGTAGGGGAAGTGGAATATTCAAATCGATTCAAATCCACTTCTCCGATTATATATATAATTTTTCAAATTCGTTCTTAGGTGTAATAACTTTTTTTTATCTATTTGTTAGGGTGTATGCCATGTTATCACCTTCCCTACAGGAAGCGTATTAATGTGAATTCAGTGATGTGTGTATTAGACTGCTTTTTGCGTGTACTAGAATTCTTAAATTCAGCAAATTCCCTTCGAAGCATTTATCTTGATAAACATTGTTGTCCCTTATTAAAGTCGCTTGAGTGGAGTACAGTTGGAGTGCTCATTTAAATTTAATTCCTTTATTTCCTGTGTAGTTTGTTAGAATTCCGACTTGAAAGTTAGCACTATTTCTTGCATTAGTAATAGACAACCTCAAACAGAATTTTATCTTGAATTTGCTTTTCCTGTGAACTTTTTATGTCATGAAGTGTGACTTAGTAGAGGCTCCCTAACAAATTATTTATTCATGACCACACTTCAGGGTACAGCTTCTGTTGTGTATTACTTATGGTTGTCCTTACTATTATTTTTGTTCTCTAGTTAATACTTAATAAGTCTGTCCAGCTTTTCTACGTTGGTGTGTCATGTCCTTGTAGGTATTTATAACTGTGTGTCACATTGTGATGTTAAATCATTTTAAGTTTAGTGATTATCAGTGTCAGTACAATACTTCCGTTCTCTTAAATATAACTTTGAGGTTTCTGTCACCTCTTTTTTCTTTTGAAAGGAGTTCAGTAGAAAAAATCACGTAATTCTTTTCTTTGTTTCCTGCGTTATTTGTCAGAATTCTGTGTAGTTACCAAAACGTTTTGTGACAGTGTCTGTACTAATGATACTTGTAATTTTTTATATGCTTCGTACTGTTAAGCTCTAAAATGTGGGTTTTTTCTGTGAGGAATTCTTGTGTAATGAAGGTCTTGCATGTGATATCTCCATTGACAGTGACGACTCCCACGGAATCGTCAACTGTGGCTAACAAACAGTTAAAAATAAGGGAAGGAGAAAGGTAATGAGATAACGCTAGAGTGTCGAGGGAAGCTAGGCTCACATAATTCATAGCGAAATGTGAAAACTAAACAGCCTTAGTGTACACAGGGAGCCACAAGGCTTTTCTCAAGGGATGAATGTTTTAGGTTAAACTTGAACAACAACACCGTGCGTACTGCTAGTGTGCTGGCTACTGGAAGCAGTAAAGAATCATTTTAAAACAAGGAACCAGTTCACAAACAATTCACACAACTGTGATAATGGAACACAATGATGTTATAAATGACCTGTTCAATACAAATTATAAAGGCTTCACCCCCTTTTTTCCCTTTCCCCCACCAGAAAAATCAGTACAATAAAAAATGAGGCCAGCATCTTAATCTTTGGAAAATCCTCTTTATGCGGTTTCCCTCCTTTTTAAACTCAAGTGAGTATGTCAATAATCGTAAGAGACTTAAAAGAAAGACCCAAATCTTCAGGTGGGTGGGTCTAGTCCACCTTCCCCGAAATATCTGTGTGCAAGGTTTACATTACCTATTTATTGATGTGTATTAACCCTCTCAGCGCAGGTGTTATAAATGCTAGCACTATCATCACATTGTATTAGACTGCGATATAGTTCATTCTTGGTGTGGTAAATTTATTCAAAAATATCCCAGTAGAGAATACACAGTGGGAAGTGATAATCAGAATGGGGTAGGCTTTAAATCTACCATTGCCATAACTGCAACACCACCTATAGAAAGTGTGCGAGACAGCCCTGTCTTACTCCCTTTCTATAAAGGATACTGTTGAAACCAGACGGACTTCTGCTACACCAGTTGTGAAGGAGCTAGCCATTTCTCCCAGCACGTATGGAATAATCGATCTGCTACTAATCACATCAGTGACTATCCTTGAATATTTAGATGAATCTGTCACGCTTCCAACACACGTGCCCTACCTGTGACACCTTCCCAACACACGTGCCCCTACCTGTGACACCTTCCCAACACACGTGCCTCCATCTGTGACACCTTCCCAACACACGTGCCCCTACCTGTGACACTTTCCCAACACACGTGCCCCTACCTGTGACACCTTCCCAACACACGTGCCCCTACCTGTGACACGTTCCCAACACACGTGCCTCTATCTGTGACACCTTCCCAACACAGGTGCCTCCATCTGTGACACCCTCCCAACACACGTGCCTCCATCTGTGACACCTTCCCACCACACGTGCCCCTACCTGTGACACTTCCCAACACACGTGCCCCCATCTGTGACACTTTCCCAACACACGTGCCCCCATCTGTGACACCTTCCAAACACACGTGCCCCCACCTGTGACACCTTCCCAACACACGTGCCCCTACCTGTGATACCTTCCCAACACACGTGCCTCCATCTGTGACACCTTCCCAACACACGTGCCCTTACCTGTGACACCTTCCCAACACACGTGCTCCAACTTGTGACACCTTCCCAACACACGTGCCTCCATCTGTGACACCTTCCCAACACACGTGCCCCCCTGTGACACCTTCCCAACACACGTGCCCCTACCTGTGATACCTTCCCAACACACGTGCCTTCATCTGTGACACCTTCCCAACACACGTGCCACCATCTGTGGCACCTTCCCAGCACACGTGCCTCCATCTGTGACACCTTCCCAACACACGTGCCACCATCTGTGACACCTTCCCGACACATGTGCCTCCATCTGTGACACCTTCCCAACACAGTTGCCTCCATCTGTGACACCTTCCCAACACACGTGCCTCCATCTGTGACACCTTCCCACCACACGTGCCCCTACCTGTGACACTTCCCAACACACGTGCCTCCATCTGTGACACCTTCCAAACACACGTGCCCTTACCTGTGACACCTTCCCAACACACGTGCTCCAACTTGTGACACCTTCCCAACACACGTGCCTCCATCTGTGACACCTTCCCAACACACGTGCCCCTACCTGTGATACCTTCCCAACACACGTGCCTTCATCTGTGACACCTTCCCAACACACGTGCCACCATCTGTGGCACCTTCCCAGCACACGTGCCTCCATCTGTGACACCTTCCCAACACACGTGCCACCATCTGTGACACCTTCCCGACACATGTGCCTCCATCTGTGACACCTTCCCAACACAGTTGTCTCCATCTGTGACACTTCCCAACACAAGTGCCCCCATCTGTGACACTTTCCCAACACACGTGCCCCCATCTGTGACACCTTCCAAACACACGTGCCCCCACCTGTGACACATTCCCAACACACGTGCCCCTACGTGTGATACCTTCCCAACACACGTGCCTCCATCTGTGACACCTTCCAAACACACGTGCCCTTACCTGTGACACCTTCCCAACACACGTGCTCCAACTTGTGACACCTTCCCAACACACGTGCCTCCATCTGTGACACCTTCCCAGCACACGTGCCCCCCCTGTGACACCTTCCCAACACACGTGCCCCTACCTGTGATACCTTCCCAACACACGTGCCTTCATCTGTGACACCTTCCCAACACACGTGCCACCATCTGTGGCACCTTCCCAGCACACGTGCCTCCATCTGTGACACCTTCCCAACACACGTGCCACCATCTGTGACACCTTCCCGACACATGTGCCTCCATCTGTGATACCTTCCCAACACAGTTGTCTCCATCTGTGACACCTTCCCAACACACGTGCCTCCATCTGTGATACCTTCCCACCACACGTGCCCCTACTTGTGACACTTCCCAACACAAGTGCCCCCATCTGTGACACTTTCCCAACACACGTGCCCCCATCTGTGACACCTTCCAAACACACGTGCCCCCACCTGTGACACATTCCCAACACACGTGCCCCTACGTGTGATACCTTCCCAACACACGTGCCTCCATCTGTGACACCTTCCAAACACACGTGCCCTTACCTGTGACACCTTCCCAACACACGTGCTCCAACTTGTGACACCTTCCCAACACACGTGCCTCCATCTGTGACACCTTCCCAGCACACGTGCCCCCCCTGTGACACCTTCCCAACACACGTGCCCCTACCTGTGATACCTTCCCAACACACGTGCCTTCATCTGTGACACCTTCCCAACACACGTGCCACCATCTGTGGCACCTTCCCAGCACACGTGCCTCCATCTGTGACACCTTCCCAACACACGTGCCACCATCTGTGACACCTTCCTGACACATGTGCCTCCATCTGTGACACCTTCCCAACACAGTTGTCTCCATCTGTGACACCTTCCCAACACACGTGCCTCCATCTGTGACACCTTCCCAACAAACGTGCCCCCACCAGTGACACCTTCGGAATCCTGGCAAGAGGTAATCAGACAGGAATTACTATGTCAGAGGCATCACCAGAGGGTACCAGTGTAACTGTGGTACCTGCTAGTGTAGTAGCTACTGAAAAACAAGGACTTACTCCGGAGTAACTTCTTTTGTAAAAGTACCGAACTCATATGACCTCTTTCAGGTCATAAAAATCTTGCCATAAAAAATTATCCATCTCCAACAGGCGCTAACAAATTATATTAAGATAGACAGTCAAAATGACTTCAATTACAGAAATAATCAATTACAGAGACAATGAATTACAAAGACAATCAATCTATTTGTGAAAGAAAGGCCAATGATTCTTGATTGCAAACATTGCCTAGGAATGTGCTTGAAAATCAGAGAAATTATTATAGAAAATAGATATGAAAAGAAGATTGTATAAGCCACGTTGTTTGCTCTTAAGTATTTATACATTCTTACTGAGCATAATAGCCTTTAAATCCTGCAGTTTTGGTCACACTGGCTCCTGTGCTAAGCTCCCTGTGTATAGAAATATACCTAATTGGATGAATCTTATTAGAACCAGTTGGTCGAGTGGTTAACGCACTTAGGACTCACTTGCCATAGGTTCAAACCCCACCCGTTCCCTGATTTGTTTGCAATGTGTTATTATAATTTCATGAGTTATGCACAAGAGGTTGTAATAAATTGCTACAATAGATAGATTAAAAAAATCATGGAACATTATCTCCATCAGGAATTGGTTCCACAACTTAGGTCACATTAGTGCAACCAAGAATATTGATGTCTTTTGTTTGCAGAAATGTAGACTACGAGGTGGAGCACCTCCAACAAAATTGCCTGGATATGCAACGTATAACTTAAAGTCAACAAAGTACTGTGAGATTTATTTTAAAAAGAAGTTGCTGCATACACTGGTTGTCCTGCAGTGTTTAATAAACATGCAATACCATCTTGATAAAGGCCCAGGATAATCAGTTTCAATCAATGCTTTTAAGATCACATCATTAATGAATCCACCATTACTCTTTGAAATTTTGCTACCAGATATAAGAATATTGGAGGGGTTTATAACAAACACCAGTGGAAGTAAACGAGCATTATCATGCTCATGCACTATTAAACCTATGCACTATTAAAACTATGGCGTAGAATTAGGGGGGATATGATCGAGGTGTATAAATGGAAAACAGGAATAAATAAAGGGATATAAATAGCCAAAACAGGACTCGCAGCAATGGTTTCAAGTTGGAAAAATTCAGATTCAGGAAGGATATAGGAAAGCACTGGTTTGGTAATAAAGTTGTGGATGAGTGGAACAAACTCCCCTGTACAGTTATTGAGGCTAAAACGTTGTGTGGTTTTAAAAATAGGTTAGATAAATACATGAGTGGGTGTGGGTGGGTGTGAGTTTGACCGGACTAGCTTGTGCTGCTGGGTCTGGTGCCGTGCTCCTTCCTTGAGTGGAGGTGACCAGACTGGGTGGGTCATTGGGCTCATCCGGGGGAGATGGGACATGGACCTGCTCCGCATGAGTCAGTAGGCCTGGTGCAGTGTTCCTTCTTATTTTCTTTATATATATTTTATATATATATATATATATTATATATATATATATATATAAAATATATTTATATATATATTATATATATATATATTATATTTTATATTAGATTAGTGCTTTGGATTAATATATGACCTATGATGCACGACTATGTTAGAGTTAATTCAGAACTATTAATCCAGAACGTATTTCCAACAATCAAGAACTGAATTTAAAAGAAAAACAGGTATTCTTAACCCATATCATAAAGATAACGTAATTAACTGCTTGTATCAATGATATATAAATTACGAGCCCATAGGCACCTTAAAATTTAATGATGATTACTTGCCACTACTGAGAACTTGCTTAGTGATCAAGGAAATAGAAAAAAAGGACACGAATCTTCCACAATAATTGACTAAAAACACTATCATGAGTACTATAATGATCCGCAACAACGCAAATTAACACGTGTGGGTAGAAGAACTGGTACAGTGAATGTAGAACTTATGATATCCTTATGATACCCTGGTAGCTGTTTGTTAACGCTGTACAATCTTAGTGCCATCATGAATATTCTTCATATTTTCTAGACCAACACTTTGGTACATTATGACCATTTGAAAGAATGTTACTTAACAAACTATACTGTAGAATCAGGCACCAACTTTTCCCTCATCTCTATAGTTCCAGGAGATGAAAAACTAGCAGACCTTTCTAATTGCACACACTTCTAGTTTTACCTCATTTCTCGATCTAAAATTTGTATTTGATATCACAAGCAGAACTGTTACCCTACATGAACTAGCCAAAACGAATATTGGAGGTAACCTATTTAGTTAGATAAAAGATTCCGTCAGAGTATCCTTTGTTCTTAACCAAGGTTTTAGGAGAAATGTCTGTAGGTACACCGCAGGGAAGAATAATGCTTCCCTAAATGCTCTACTTACCATGCCTAAACATAAAGCTACACACTATGTTGAAATTGCAATATTCCAGGCAACCTCTTATCGAGGTATACGTAATTTATAATCGCCTAGGTCTCGTCATATCTTCATCTGAAACAAAGATATTGATAAGCTAACGACATGCCCCTTCCATTTGTTTGCATGGCGAAAACATCAAAAATGTTAAATCTTAGATTTCTTGGTGCAGACGTAGCTTTCAATAAATCCATCATCCTTCAACTTAATAAAATATGCAAAGAAAGGCTAAATGCTGACACAGCTGTTTCTGGTTACAACCCCAACTATGGTGATAATGTGGGAATACTGAGAATGATGTACGTAACCTACAGTTTATTAAATTCTTAACTGATCATGCTGGGCCCATGATAATATTAGTTAAGGACAATTCTCACCAGTCATTGGAGCTAATACAAAATGAAGCTCAAAGAATTATTATTCTCTGTCCTAAAACTGCTATAGTTCTTTTCTTAATACACACACACACACACACACACACACACACACACACACACACACACACACACAATTTTGAAGATCAGAGGGCGCTTTCTCCCGTTATCAGAGAGGGAACGAAATCTTAAATTGGAAGCCGATTTAATAAGGCGTCCTCGAGTAACATATGAAAATTTTGGGGAAAGGAAAATTCTGATGAGAATTTTCGCCAAAAAATGCGAGTTTTTCCGTTTTCTTTTCTCATTTATATCGATATAAATTCTTACCAATTCTGTAAAAGGAGTATTTGATACTTAGTTTATTAAGATAATTTGATAAAATTCTCTTTAAAAAAATTGCACAAGGGCACAAACTCAGCCCAAAATCAATACAAAAATATTTCCTATTAAGATATATCAGCTTTTGAGAAATGATGCTGATCAGAAGAGGCATTCTGAAGTTATTTCTTGATGATGATTATTACTATTATTATTATTATTATTATTATTAGTATGGGGAGAGCTAAACTCATAGAAATTTTACAGCGCCGGTTGATGGGGGGGGGGGGGGTGAAAGGGGGAAATTTCATTCTTATTTCCGGGAATTGGAGCACTGATCTAATAACCTTGAACAAGGAACCTCCCTAGAGGGGAGTTATGACTTGAAGTCTTCTTCTTATGACCAGAGTCTTTGGTAAGATGGGTAAGGAAGAAGGATGGGTAAGGATAGAAATGAACATTAAAGTGGTATAAAATACCGACAGGTTGTTAGGTAGACACATATGCAACAGTTAGGTATCTTTATTTCGAAACGTTTCGCCTACACAGTAGCCTACTGTGTAGGCGAAACGTTTCGAAATAAAGATACCTAACTGTTGCATATGTGTCTTACCTAACAACCTGTCGGTATTTTATACCACTTTAATGTTCAATCTGTCAGACACTGCAACACAAGGGTATCTTGGTACAGACCTGAAATCAACTACTAGTGACCTACGTCTCACCTCCTGGCGCTATATAAGGCTCCATCCTGTCACTTCAACTCGGTATTGTTTCAGACTTTGGAACAATGCTCTTCTCCAGACTGAGGGACTGACCACCTCAAAACTTTAAGGGTGATGGACTGATTATATCGTCTTCAAGTCTCTTCTGCTTCTATCAACTTTTCTGTACTCGACTCAAGAAGCCTACTGTGTAGGCGAAACGTTTCGAAATAAAGATACCTAACTGTTGCATATGTGTCTTACCTAACAAGGATAGAAATATTGGAAAATGGTGGGAGGGGGGAATGAGGTAGGATATAAAAGGGAAGTGGCCCAACAACTTTGGTGTAATTTAAAAAGTGTATATGGAATAATAGAATATTCTTGAAGGGGTATAATACTAACCTATCAGTCACATAGATATAACACATATATAGGTATATGACTGAATTATTGCTAGTAGATATACAAGTTGCAATTGCCTTTTTTTGGGGGGGGGGATTGCACAACGAATATTTCAACGACAGTCAAGGCGGTAATTGTCTGGACAGTTCGTAAAGAATTACTTGACACGTTAGCTTCTTACAAGGTGGTGTCCCGCCATAGTAAATGTAGTATAATTTTAACAGTAGAAATGTTATACAAGATATCTCCCTAATTGGGGGCGATGATTTTCTTAGTAGACATATAAGGGTTCCAGTGTTAGCCAATCATCTTCATCTGCAGGGAGGTTGCTCAAGATCATTGGTCGATGGTAATCGTCTTTATGGATGAAGCGACGCAGCCTCTGTGGGAAAGTCATTCTTTGGGTCCTGTGAGGAGGAGTATTGATGATATTGATGGTATTTTCAACTTGGAGAGGATGTTCTCTATTTGGTATGTAGAGTTCTTGCATTGCATAGAGTTGTCTCTTCTTCAGCTTATCAAGGCGTACATTTAAGGCAGTAATATCCTGTTGTACATGTAAATCTGCCATTTTGACTCTGTCTCTCCTCCTGGTACCAGTAATAAAGCGAAGAGCTCTATTCTGGACCCGTTGCAACCTTAGCATGTTGGTCTTTGTTGTTAATGACATTGGGACACACGGGTATTCGAGTATAGGTCTTATCATCATTTTATACAGATGTTTTTTGACTTGTGGTGGGGATTGATTAAATCTAAAGAGACTGCTAAGACCGGCTTTGGCTGTGTTGATCTTTTTATTGGCGTGAGATGTTGAGTGAAGCAGCCTGTCTATTTCATATCCCAAGATCTTATTAGGATTTCTAATGGCTACAGGTGTACCTCTGATGGAGATACCACCTTTATCTTCGATGGTTGATACAAAACATCCTATCGTGCTAACAAGGACTTTGTCAGGGTTAGTCGTAATTCTCCATTTCTTTTCTCAATTGGATGTTCGACGAAGTTCAATATTCATTTTTTCTATGACTCTTTCATACTGGAGTTGATGAGACAACATGGATGACATCATCTGCAAATTGCGTTATAATTGTATCATTAAACTCTGGTTGTATCAAATGTATCATTAAACTCTGGTGTCCCTTGTGGGACACCAGCTGTCGGTATAAAAGGCTCTGTTGACTTGCCATGAAAGGTAGGAATGATTTTTCTTTTAATTAGTAAGTTATATATAAATCTGAGACAGGTCCATTTATGATCAGGTAGGTCAATAAGTTTGTATATAAGACCACATGCCATAACTCATCAAAAGCTTTATAAAACATCTCGGGGCAATTTGGGCAAGATACCCGTGTTCGACTCGCTAAAATACATAAAATAATATTTATTTCATGATGGGTACCTCTTATGTGCCTTTAAAACCAAACTGTTTTTCAGTAAAAAGGTGGTTTTAAACTCCATATAAGTTCAATCTGTTGAAATGATCTTCTTAAGAACTTTCCCAGGGACTTCAAGTAAATTATAGATCTATAGTTCCCCTGGTTGATAATCCTTTTTTGGGGTTTTAGCAAAAAATCACCTAACGTCTTTAAAAACAACTGGGAAAATGTCCGGATGCCAGAGGCATTAAAGATTTTAACCAAAGACTGTTTACAAATTTTTGGGTAGGACTTTATTGTTTCATTGTTTTCCAGAGAGAAACCAGGGGCTCTATTTGGCATTCTTTCCAATAACTTGACTCATCTCAAATGTGTGATTGGTTATAAGGGGGAGGGATCTTCAAGAGTTGATGTATCGATGGAAGGTATGGTTGTAGATCAGCAAGTTCTCATCTCTCCATTCATTGACCAACTGATAGTGAATATTATTTAAATCGACGACTGTGATTGTGGAGAGGATTTTCTCTCCTACATCACCATCAATCAGCTTGGTCCGTGGATCATCAAGTTTAATCTCAACCTCTTCATCATCTTCATAGCGAAGGTAGAAGTTAGGAAGGTAGTGAGCCTTGTGCTTTGCACCTAAAAGTTGCCGAATCTTACTCCAAAATTTATCAGGCTCTTGTTTGTTTGATTAGCTTTTAGAACTAACAGTTCCACAAGGTCACGGTTATGATGACTAATAGATGTTAATTCAATTCTTTCCTCAATCTACACAATGTAGCTTACTGGTGGTTGTCGCGTTGAAGATGCTTCGACATTCTGTTGATAATTCTCATACCGTTCTCTAATTTCCTTGTAGGTTTATATTGTTGTAGATCTTGGTGGAAGCTAATTCGCTTCACCCCATAAATGCCTGAGGGGTCATTTTCCTAGGGGTGTTGAGATTGGGTTAGGAGGTACAGGTATTCTAAATGGAGAAGTTTGTAGTTGTATTATAACAGGGATATGGTCAGATCCTACGTTTCCACCAGGAAGAGATACGACAATGAAAGAGGTCACAGTCTCTGTTTGTCCCAGTACTATATCTGGTGTCCTGATGAGGACCAATATAGATTTAAGAATTGGGCCCTTGAAATGACAAGTTTTCTGGCTGTATAATATGAATTAGTTGTTTGCCTTTTTAAGTCACCAAGTGGCTTACCAACTCCACAGTTGAAGAGGGCAGGGCAGCAGGGGATGAGCATTAAAAATCTCCCGCTAGAATTGTTGGAATATTTTGCTAATATCCTATTGTAGAGGAATTGACTCTAATTATATTGTTGTCTCGGGGGATAAATATCCAGTTGCTATCACTAGGTTGGCATGAGACGTTGTCATTTCTATTGCAAGATGTTATCTTTCACCAACAAGAATATTTTTAAATGCATAGCCTTAATTTTAACTAAGATGGCTAGTACTATTAAAATATTTTCAAGTTGAAATTTTCATAGCTCACCTATTTTACATATCATACAAACTTTATCGCACGCAAAACAAAACTCATTAAACACTACTATCATGGGACATAAGATGAATCACCTTTAAATAGTGTAGCGTTCAAAGGACATTGGTCTGATTACTAATTTCACACTATTTTATTATATGTATATATATGAAAAAAAAATATCTGTACGTATACTTTTAGATGAATGTTTTCAGAAGAACCGACATGTTGTTGAATTAGACACATGTGCAACCTTGGGTAACTTTATTGAGGAACGTTTCGCCACACAGTGGCTTCACAGTCCATAACAAAGGAGAAACTTTGAAGAACAGGAAGGAGAATGAGGTAATTCAGTCCCTCAACCTTTGATCGTGCGGTCCAGTTCCATCAGACCTGAATAGAATACGGCATATGAGCGAAGAAGCAGCTATAAACGCGTGACAGTGAGGGCAGGCAGTCTTAAGGGTGTCACATTGTCCACAATGTGGAAGTATGTCGTGCCCAAGGGTTAGGGAAATCTTCACTTGCCTAACCCAGGTCACGACATACTTCCACATAGGACAAATGTGACACCCCTTAAGACTGCTGCCCCTCACCTGTACAACGGTTTATAAGCTGCTTCTCGCCTAGTCATATGCCGTATTCTATTCAAGACTGAGGACTGACAAATCGACTCAAGGCAGTTGAGACTGATTACCTCATCTCCTCCTGTTCTTCAAGTTTCTCCTATGTATGGACCTGATGAAGCCACTGTGTGGGCGAAATGGGGGCGTTTTTCCTCAATAAAGTTAACCCAAGAGTTGCCCATGTGTCCCTAATTCAACAACATATAACTTTTACATTTTCCGCTTATCCACATCGCTCCACTTATCTGGAGTATACCTGGGAAGGTTTACGGGGGTCAACGACCCCCGCGGCTCGGTTTGAGACCAGTACTGATTTTAGGGTGCCTGTCCATGCCTTCATGAAAGACAGTCGGGGTCTAATGGTAATCCCCCTTATTATGCTGGGAGGGAACAGTCTTGAGAGCCCGGACACTTATTGTGTTTGTCTCTCAGTGTACCGTGGCGCCCCCCTGCTTTCATTGGGGAATGTTTCTTCTCCTGCCGAGTCCTTTTTTGCTTTCTTCATAGGGATAATTTATCGTGTTCAAGTTGGCTTAAGCTAATCCCTCTAAGGATTTCCAAGTGTAATAATATCTTGTAATCACTCGTCGCCTGCGTTCCAGGGAATACAAAAACAAGAGATTTCAAACCGTTTCCCAGTAATTTAAGGTGCTTATCGTAAATATGTGTAGACCGAGAAAGTTTATCTTTGTACATCTCCAGGTCAGGCAATTTTGCCAGCCTCGAAAGGGGCCGTTAGTGTACAGAATATTCCAGCCTAGAGAGAACAAGCGATATGAACGAAATCATCATGGGTTGGCATCCCTAGTTTTGAAGATTTCTATACCCATCTATTTATTTTCCCTAGCATATGCGGAATATAAATTGTTTGGGTCATTGAAAATCCGAGATCCTCAGACATCATCACTCCTAGGTTCCTTCACATTACTTTTTTTCGCTTTATTGTATGGTTAGGAATTTGTCCGTATAACCCTAATACGTGTAATAAATTTTCCTCAAGTTTTCCATAACTGAGTAGTTAAAAATTTCTCTTCATTGAACTTCTTATTGTTTTGAGTGGTCATCGAAGATCTGGTTGATGTCCACTTGCAGTCCTTGCGGCGTCTTCCATGGACACTACTAGTTTTTTTTTAAATTTGAAGATGCACCACTGAGGATTTTTGTCGATATTTGAATCCGTTCCAAGAGGATCGGAATGGGTTCAAATATTTGTTCATAATGGCAGGTGCAAAAGCCAGTTGTACCAATAATTTTAATCTCGTTTGTCGTTCATTGTCGTTCAAACTTTATTGTTGGGAGAAAGAAACGAAAAGATAAGGAAGAAAACACAATATTTATATTGGTAACCAATTAAAGGTCTTTATTACAGGGATAAATAAGTTATATGTTTAATGCAATTATTGATCCTTCTGCCCTATATGTTTTCCCAATGATTCTATTTTGTAATATTTCAATCTTAAAAAAATAATATATATATATATATAAATATTGATTATATATAATAATATATATATATAGATATATATATATATATATATTTTTTTATTATCACACCGGCCGATTCCCACCAAGGCAGGGTGGCCCGAAAAAGAAAAACTTCAATCCATCATTCACTCCTCACTGTCTTTGCCAGAAGGGTGCATTACACTACAGTATTTTTAAACTGCAACATTAACACTACCCTCCTCAGAGTGCAGGCACTGTACTTCCCTCCAGGACTCAAGTCACGCCTGCCGGTTATCCCTGAATCCCTTCATAACTGTTACTTTGCTCACACACCAACAGCACGTCAAGTATTAAAAACCATTTGTCTCCATTCACACCTCCTAACAAACACGCTCACGCTTGCCTGCCTGGGAAGACCAAGCCCCTCACACACAAAACCTCCTTTACCCCCTCCTCACAACCCTTCCTATGCCGACCCCTACGCCCGCCTTCCTTCCCACTACGACAGATATACACTCTTGAAGTCCATTTCTGGTTTTCGCTCCATTCTCTCTACATGTCCGAACCACCTCAACAACCCTTCCTCAGACCCTACTGGACAACAGTTTTGGAATCCCGCAACCTCCTCCTAACTTGCCGAAACTAACGAATTCCTCTGCATTATATTCACACCACACTTTGCCCTCAGACATGACATCGACCACTGCCTCCATCCTCTCCTCGCTGCAACATTCATACCCACGCTCATCAACCCATATAAGAGCGTATGGTAAAACTATAACTCTCATACATTCCCCTCTTTGCTCCAAGGACAAAGTTCTTTAGTCTTCCACAACTCCTAAGTGCTCCACTCACTCTCTTTTTTCCCTCATCAATTCTATGATTCAACCACAACTTTCATAGACCCATCAGCTTGACACTCCACTCCCAAATATCTGAATACGTTCACCTCCTCCATACACTCTTCCCTCCAATCTGATATTCAATCTTTTCATGCACTAATCTTTTTGTTATCCACATAAACATTACTCTTTCCTGTGGGCCCCAGAACTTGCCTTTTTGGTTTAAAATAGAAAACGTCCTTCCCATATAGGTAAGAAAAAAATTTTTTTGTACGCAAAAATTTTCGCC
>NC_069498.1:8133112-8186481 GCF_026875155.1 Cherax quadricarinatus
ACAACGGTTAAACACGTGACGCGCGGCGAGCCAACTTGGATAGGTCCTTTGCAAAACTCACCCCAAGCTATTTATTTGTCCAGTGTATTTTTAAAATTTTCTTCCCAAATTCTATTAATTATAAATGGATCTAATTTATATAAACCAAAGGAAATATTCTTATTATTGTCAAAACTGCTTTTATGAAACAAGATTCAATTATATTCCTGTCGACCATGGAGTTGCTTGATACTACTTTCTCAACTTTTTGAAAATCAATTGGATGGTTAAAATCTCTTACATGAATAAATAGAGCATTGGAATCTTGTCCAGTTCTAATGCTATATTTATGTTGTTTTAATCTTAGTTCGAGATTTTTACCAGTTTGACCGTAATAAACTTTATCGCAAATTTTACAAGGAATCTTATAGACACATCCATCAGCATTTTAGGGGGAATTCTTAATCAAAAGTTTTTTTACTGTATCAAGATTTTTGAATACAACTTTAATATTAAAAGTCTTAAGAAGAGAAGACATATCAACCAAGTTTTCATGGTAAGGGAGAACCAACATATTTTTAGTTGAATAAGGCTGGTTGCCCTTTTTTGGATTATAAAGTTGCTAGGAACACTTTTTATAATCCAAAAAAGGGCAACCAGCCTTATTCAACTAAAAATATGTTGGTTCTCCCTTACCATGAAAACTTGGTTGATATGCCTTCTCTTCTTAAGACTTTTAATATTAAAGTTGTATTCAAAAATCTTGATACAGTAAAAAAAACTTTTGATTAAGAATTCCCCCCAAAATGCTGATGGATGTGTCTATAAGATTCCTTGTAAAATTTGCGATAAAGTTTATTACGGTCAAACTGGTAAAAATCTCGAACTAAGATTAAAACAACATAAATATAGCATTAGAACTGGACAAGATTCCAATGCTCTATTTATTCATTTTAAGAGATTTTAACCATCCAATTGATTTTCAAAAAGTTGAGAAAGTAGTATCAAGCAAGTCCATGGTCGACAGGAATATAATTGAATCTTGTTTCATAAAAAGCAGTTTGACAATAAGATGAATATTTCCTTTGGTTTTTATAAATTAGATCCATTTATAATTAATAGAATTTTGGGAAGAATTTAATAATACATGGACAAATGAATAGCTTGGGGGTGAGTTTTGCAAAGGACCTATCCAAGTTGGCTCGCCGCGCGTCACGTGTTTAACCGTTGTGGGATTCTGATAGTGAGGTGCTGGCCGACCCCTTATATAGCTTCCTTGGATGCTTCACTTTCTATTCCTTATATGTAGTGTCACGAAAGCGCTTGGGAATTTCTCTATTCTTTCAGAGTGGTCAACTTTAGCTGGAACTGGACTGTGTCCCATCAAGCGAAGACAGCTTCCTTCAATAGAGAGCTGGAACTGGACTGGTGTCCATCAAGCTGAAGACAGCTTTCTCAACTGTGAGCTGGAACTGGACTGGTGTCCATCAAGCTGAAGACAGTTTTCTCAACTGTGAGCTGGAACTGGACTGGTGTCCATCAAGCTGAAGACAGTTTTCCTCACTGTTAGCTGGAACTGGGAACAGGTGGTCCATCAAGCCTGAAGACAGCTTTCCTCAACTGTTACTGGAACTGGACTGGTGTCCATCAAGCTGAAGACAATTTTCTCAACTGTTAGCTGGAACTGGACGGGTGTCCCTCAAGCTGAAGACAGCTTCCTCAGCTGTTAGCTGGAACTGGACTGGTGTCCATCAAGCTGAAGACAGCTTCCTCAACTGTTAGCTGGAACTGGACTGGTGTCCATCAAGCTGAAGACAGCTTCCTCAACTGTTAGCTGGAACTGGACTGGTGTCCATCAAGCTGAAGACAGCTTCCTCAGCTGTTAGCTGGAACTGGACTTGTGTCCATCAAGCTGAAGACAGCTAGCTTACTCAGCTGTTTAGCTGAACTGGACTTGTTTCCATCAAGCTGAGGACAGTTGCCTCGCTGTTTAGCTGGAACTGGACTTGTCCATCAAGCTGAAGACAGCTTCCCTCAGCTGTTTTAGCTGAACTGGACTGGTGTCCACATCGAGCTTGAAGGAGAGCTTCCCTCAGCTGTTAGCTGAGAACTGGACTGGTGTCGCATCAATGCTAAGACAGCTCCCTCAGCCAGTAGCTTGGAACTGGACTGGTAGTCCATCAAGCTGAAGATACAGCTTCCTCAGCTGTTACTGGAACTGGACTGGTGTCCCATCAGCTTGAAGACGCTTCCTCAGCTGTACCTGACCTGGACTGGGTCCATCAAGCTGAAAGACAGCTTCCTCATCATGTTACTGAAACTGGAACGGGTGTCCCATCAAGTCTGAAGACAGCCGTCCTCAGCAGTTAGAGCTGGAACTGGACTGTTGTCCATCAAGCTGAAAGACAGCTTTCCTCAGCTGTTAGCTGGAACTGGACGGGTGTCCATCAAGCTGAGACCAGCTTCCCCTCAGCTGTTCGCTGGCACTGGCTGGGTGTCCATCAAGCTGAAGACAGCTCACACAGCTTTAGGCTGGACTGGACTGGTGTCATCATGCTGAAAGACCACTCCCCTACCTGTTAGCTGGAACTGGACGGGTGTCCCATCAAGCTGAAGACAGCTTCCTCAGCTGTTAGCTGGAACTGGACTGGTGTCCATCAGCTGAAGCAGCTACCTCAGCTGTTAGCCTGGAACTCGACTGGTGTCCATCAAGCGAAGAGACTTCCTCAACTGTTAGCTGGAACCTGGACTGGTGTCCACAAACTGAAGACAGCGTCCTCAGCTGTTAGCTGGACCCTGGACTGTGTTCCATCAAGCTGAAGACAGCGTCCTCAGCTGTTAGCTGGAACTGGAACTGTGTCCATGAAGCTGAAGACAGCTTCCTCCTCAACTGTGTACTGACCTGGAACTGGTGTCCATCAAGCTGAAGACAGCGTCCCTCAGCTGTTAGCTGGACTGGCTGGTGTCATTCAAGCTGAAGACAGCGTCTCATCTGTTAGCTTGAACTTGGACTGGTGTCCATCAAGCCTGAAGACAGATTCCTCAGCTGTTACTGGAACTGGACTGGTGCCATCAAGCAGAATACAGCTTCCTGCAGCTTTAGCTGGAACTACTGGACGGTGTCCATCAAGCTGAGACAGCTTCCTCAGTGTTAGCTCGAACTGGACTGGTGTCATCAAGAGCTGAAGACACTTCCTCAGCTGTTAGCTGGAACTGGAACTGGAGTCCATCACGCTGAAGACAGCTTTCCTCCTCGCCTGTAGCTGGAACTGGACTGTGTCCCTCAAGCTGAACAGCTTCCTCATCTTGTAGCTGAACTGGACTGGTGTCCATCAAGCTGAAGACAGCTTCCTCAGCTGTTAGCTGGACCTGGACTGGTGTCCATCAAGCTGAAGACAGCTTCCTCAGCTGTTAGCTGGAACTGGACTGGTGTCCATCAAGCTGAAGACAGCTTCCCTTCATCACTGTTAGCTGGAACTGGACTGGTGTCCATTCAAGCTGAAGACAGCTTTCCTCAGCTGTTAGCTGGAACGAACGGGTGTCCATCAAGCTTGAAGACAGCTTCCTCAGCTGTTAGCTGGAACTTGGACTGGTGTCCATCAAGCTGAAGGACCATTCCTCCTCAGCTTTTAGTCTGGAGCCTGGACTGGTGTCCTCAAGCTGAAGACAGCTTCCAGCGTGTTGGCTGAACTGGACGGGTGCTCATGCAAGCTTGAAGACAGCTTCCTCAGCTGTTAGCTGGGAACTGGAATGGTGTCCATCAAGCTGAAGACAGCTTCTAGCTTTAGCTGGAACTCGACTGGTGTCCATCAAGCTGAAGAGAAGCTTCCTCAACTGTTAGCTGGACTCTTGGACTGGTGTCCATCAAGCTGAAGACAGCGTCCTCACTGTTTAGCATGGACCTGGACTGGTGTCCATCAAAGCTGAAGACAGCGTCCACAGCTGTTAGCTGGAACTGGACTGGTGTCCATGAGCTGAAGACAGGACTTCCTCAACTGTTAGCTGGACCTGGACTGGTTGTCCATCAATCTGAAGACAGCGTCATACACTGTTAGGCTGGACTGGACTGGTTGTCCATCAAGCTGAAGACAGCGTCCTCAGCTGTTAGCTGGAACTGGACTGTGTCCATCAAGCTGAAGACAGCTTCCTCAGCTGTTAGCTGGAACTGGACTGGTGTCCATCAAGCTGAAGACAGCTTCCTCAGCTGTTAGCTGGAACTGGACTGGTGTCCATCAAGCTGAAGACAGATTTTCCTCAGCTGTTAGCTTGAAGCTGGAGACTGGTGTCCATCAAGCTGAGCAAGCTTCCTTCAGCTTGTACTAAGCTGGAACTGGACTGGTGTCCATCAAGCTGAAGACAGCTTCCTCAGCTGTTAGCTGGAACTGGACGGGTGTCCATCAAGCTGAAGACAGCTTCCTCAACTGTTAGCTGGAACTGGACTGGTGTCCATCAAGCTGAAGACAGCTTCCTCAGCTGTACTGGAACTGGACTGGTGGTCCTCAAGCTGAAGACAGCTTCCCCTCCTCAGCTGTTAGCTGGAACTGGACGGGTGTCCATCAAGCTGAAGACAGCTTCCTCAACTGTTAGCTGGAACTGGACTGGTGTCCATCAAGCTGAAGACAGCTTCCTCAACTCCCACAACAACACTCCTGGTTATATAATAATTAAAATAAACATCTGTTTCCTGTCACTATCACTTCTGCCTCTCATGACGATTTACTTAAATAAAATTTTCAATCACCAAATATCAAGGTAAGTGTATGTTAAATATCAAGGTAAGTGTATGTTAAATATCAAGGTAAGTGTATGTTAAATATCAAGGTAAGTGTATGTTAAATATCAAGGTAAGTGTATGTTTAAATATCAAGGTAAGTGTGTGTTAAATATCAAGGTAAGTGTATGTTAAATATCAAGGTAAGTGCATGTTAAATACTCAACAAGGTTAGACGAGAACAAGTAATGTAGATAATGTTAATAATAAATAACAAATTATAAAGACTTGTGTGTCACCACCATTATGGCTTAAGTACCAGTTTCCTGCGATGACTTATATGTATTGTTGTATGAACACTGATGTTATGTACATGATGCTATGTTCAACGTTGACGTTATGAACGATATTGATGTTATGTACATGATCTATTTCAACTTTTGACGTTATGAACGATATGAAAGTTATGTAACATGATGCTATTTTGCAACCGTTGACGTTATGAACGATATTGATGTTATTACATGATGCTATGTTCAACGTTAACGTTATGAACGATATTGATGTTATGTACATGATGCTATGTTCAACGTTAACGTTATGAACGATATTGATGTTATGTACAGATGCTGATGTTCAACGTTTGACGTTTATGAACGATATTGATTGTTATGTACTTAATGCTAGTTCAACGTTAACGTTAGAACGATATTGATGTTATGTACATGATGCTATGTTCAACGTTGACGTTATGAACGATATTGATGTTATGTACATGATGCTATGTTCAACGTTAACGTTATGAACGATATTGATGTTATGTACATGATGCTATGTTCAACGTTGACGTTATAACGATATTGATGTTATGTACATGATTCTATGTCAACGTTGCGTTATAACGATAATGATGTTATGTACATGAGCTGTTCAACTTTGACGTTATGCACGATAATTGATGTTATGTACATCTGCTATGTTTCAACAGTTGAACGTATGAACGGATATTGATGTTATGTACATGATGCCTATGTTCAACGTTGACGTTATGAGCGATAATTGATGTTTATTGGGAACATGATGCTATGTTCATACGTTTGACGTTATGAGCCGATATTTTTTTATTAATAATGTTATGTACAACATTAACACACACACATACGTATATATTGTACCCACGAACGAGTGGGTATTGATCAATAACAACACTGCGACTAACCAAGGATTCGAATCCATGTTGTTTTGTTGGCCTGCCTCATTGTGAGCGAACTACATGATTCTCAACCCACAGCACCACCACATACTACAAAGAACTACACACCCAGCAGAGCTAGGTGTTTTTATTAACCGTGTCCTTTGCATCACAGTAATAAACGTGTAGCTCTGGCTGGGTGCGTGATTCTTTCACGAAATATAATAAATATAAATATATATATATATATATTTTTTTTTTTTTTTTATTATCACACCGGCCGATTCCCACAAGGCAGGGTGGCCCGAAAAAGAAAAACTTTCACCACTTCACAATCCATCACTGTCTTGCCGAAGGGTGCTTTACACTACAGTTTTTAACTGTCAAACATTATACACTCCCCCCTACAGAGTGCAGGCACTGTACTTCCCATCCCAGACTCAAGTCCGGCCTGCCGGTTTCCCTGAATCCCTTCATAATTGTACTTTTGCTCACACTGCCAACACCGTCAAGTATTAAAAACCATTTGTCTCCATTCACTCGCTATCAAACACGCTCAGCATGCCTGCTGGAAGATCCAAGCCCACGCACACAAAACCTCCTTACCCCTACCCTCCAACACTTCCTAGGCCGACCCCTACCCCCGCCTTCCTCACTACAGAACTGATACACTCTTGAAGTCATTCTGTTTCGCTCCATTCTCTCTAATCATGTCCGAACACCTCAACAACCTTCCCTCAGCCCTCTGGACAACAGTTTTGGAAATCGCCCGCACCTTCCTCCTAACTTCCAAACTTACTAACGAATTCTCCTTGCATTATATTCACAGTAGACCACACATTACGCCCTCAGATCATGAACATCTCCACTGCCTCTCCAGCCCTTTCGCTCGCTGCAACATTCATCACCCACGCTGTCACACCCATATAAAGCGTTGGTAAAAACTATACTCTCATAACATTCCCCTCTTGCCTCCAGACAAAGTTCTTTGTCTCCACAGACACCCTCAGTGCACCACTGCACTCTTTTTTCCCTCATCAATCTATGATTCACCTCATCTTTCATAGACCCATCCGCGACACGTCCACGTCCAAATTATCTGAATACGTTCACCTCCTCCAAACTCTCTCCCTCCAATCTGATATTCAAACTTTCTCACCTAATTCTTTTGTTATCCTCATAAACCTTACTCTTTCCTGTATTCACCTTTTAATTTTCTTCTTTGCACACCCTACCCCAAATCCATCCACCAATCTCAGCAACCTTTCTTCAGAATCTCCCAAGAGCACAGTGTCATCAGCAAAGAGCACTGTGACAACTCCCACTTTGTGTGTGAACTTTATCTTTTAACTCCGACGCCTCTTGCCAAGACCCTCGCATTTACTTCTCCTTACAACCCATCTATAAGATATATTTAAACAACCACGGTGACATCACACAATCCTTGTCTAAGGTCCTACTTTTACGGGAAAAAATTTCCCTCTTTCCTACATACTCTAACTTTGAGCCTCCACTATCCTCGTAAAAACTCTTCACTGCTTTCAGTAAAACCTACCTCCTACACCATACCACTTGCAACATCGCCACATGTGCCGCCCCCCTATCCACCCTGTATAACGTACTCCTTTACCCAAAGTCCATAAATGCCACAAAGACCTCTTTAGCCTTAATCTAAATACGTTCCACGTTATATGTTTCACTGTAAACACCTGAGGTCCACACACCCCCTACCTTTCCTAAAGCCTCTTTGTTCATCTGCTATCCTTTCCTCCGTCTTACTCTTAATCTTTCAATATAACTCTACCATACACTTTACCAGGTACACTCAACAGACTTATTTAGTCTCCCCCTATAATTATTTTGCACTCTCTTTTATCCCCTTTGCCGGTTATACAAAGGAACTAGGCATGCTCTCTGCCAATCCCTAGGTACCTTACCCTCTTCCATACTTATTAAACAATTGCAACCAACCACTCCAAAACAAAATCCCCACCTGCTTTTTAACATTTTCATCTTATCACCATCAATCCCCGGCTGCCTTACCACCCCTTTTCATTTTACCTATCTGCCTCACGAACTTCCCCCACCTCACAACTGGCTCTTCCCCACTTCTACAGATTTATTCCTCCTTGCCCTATACCGAACTCCACAGCTCCCTATCTTCATCAACATTTAACAATTCCTCAAATATTCCCTCCATCTTCCCCATACCTCTAACTCTCCATTTAATAACTCTCCTCTCCTATTTTAAACTGACACATCCATTTGTTCTCTAGGCTTTCTAACTTTTTAATCTCACTCCAAACCCTTTTTCTTAGTTTCAACAAATTTGTTGAAAACATCTCACCCACTCTCTCATTTGTGCTCTCTTTTACATTGCTTTCAACCACTCTCTTAACCCTCTCTTTTTCTCCATATACTCTTCCCTCCTTGCAATCACTTCTACTTGTAAAAACTTCTCATATGCTAACTTTTTCTCCCTTACTACTCTCTTTACATCACATTCACCAATCGCTCCTCTCCTCTGCAAACCCACTTTTCCTGTAACCACAAACTTCTGCGCTGCTGAAACACTCTACCACAACATTTTTAAACCTACCCCATACACTCTTCGACCCCCATTGCCTATGCTCTCATTAGCCCATCTATCCTCCAATAGCTGTTTATATTCTTACCCTAACTGGCCTGCCCTCTTTAGTTTTATAAACCTTCAACCTCTCTCTTCCTGATGCTTTCCTATTTCTCCTTGTATCCCATGCTACCTTTTCTCTCAGTGTAGCTACAACAAGAAAGTGATCATGAATATATCTGTGCCCCTCTATAAACATGTACATCCTGAATCTACTCAAACTCAGCCAGACTAAGTGGAGGTTGTCTGTGAAGGTGTCACACTGCAACGACAACTCAGCCAGACTAAGTGGAGGTTTGTCTGTGAGGTGTCACACTGCACGACACTCAGCTCAGACTAAGTGAGGTTTGTCCTGTGAAGGTGTCATCTGCACGACACTCACCAACTAAGTGGAGGTTGTCTTGAAGGTGTCACACTGCACGACACTCCCAGCCAGACTAAGTGGAGGTTGATCTGTGAAGGTGTCACACTGGCACGAACACTCAGCAGACTAAGTGGAGGTTGGTTCTGTGAAGGTGTACACACTGCAACGCACTCAGCCGACTTAAGGTGGAGGTTTGACTGGAAGGTGTCACACTGCACCACACCACCAGACTAAGTGGAGGTTGTCTGGAAGGTGTCACACTGCACGACACTCAGCCAGACTAAGTGGAGGTTGTCCATGTGAAGGTGTCTACACTTGCGCGACACTCAGCCAGACTAAGTGGAGGTTTCTGTGAAGGTGTTCACACTGCACGACACTCAGCCAGGGGCCAGACTAATGGAGTTGTCTGTGCAGGTGCACACTGCACCACACTCAGCCAGACTAAGTGGAGTTGTCCCAGTGAAGGTGTAACACTGCACGACACACAGCCAGACTAAGTGGAGGTTTGTCTGTTTATTTGAAGGTGTCACACTCACGACACTCAGCCAGACAAGTGGAGTTGTCTGTGAAGGTGTCCTACTGGCACGACACTCAGACAGACTAAGTGGAGTTGCTGTGAAGGTGTCACACTGCACGACACTCAGCCAGTCTAAGTGGAGGTTGTCTGTGTAAGGTGTCACACTGCACGACACATCAGCCAGACTAAGTTGAGTTGTCTGTGGAGGTGTCACAACTCACGACACTCACCAGACTAAGGTGAGTTGTCTGTGAAAGGTGTCCACACTGCACGACACTCGCCCAACTAAGTGGAGGTTGTCTGTGAAAGTGTCATCACTGCACGACAACTTCAGGGCAGCCAGTACTAAGTGGAGGTTGTCTGTGAAGTTTCACACTGCATGCGACACTCAGCCAGACTAAGTGGAGGTTTGTCTGGAAGGTGTCACACTGCACCCACACTCAGACAGACTAAGGGGAGGATGTCTGTGAAGGTTGTCACACGCACCCACTCAGCCAGAACTAGTGGAGGTGTCTGTGAAGGTGTCACACTGCACTACACTCAGCCAGACTAAGTAGGAGGTTTGTTCTTTGAAGGTGTCACACATCAGCCACAACTCAGCCAGACTAATTTGGAGGTTGTCTGTGAAGGTGGTCACACTGCACCACACTCAGCCAGACAAAGTAGGAGGTTGTCTGTGAAGGTGTCACACTACACGAACATCTCACCTTGTTCACAATGACTGACGCAGCAAATTTTATAACTAGGCTGAAGGGTTTCCTCTTGTGATAATTTTCAATGACGGGGAAACCATCCAGGAGACATTGTACCTTCAATAGGTAACACACTCCTCCAGGAGACACTGTACCTACAACAGTAAACACCACAAACATCCAGGAGACACTGTATCCACAACAACAGTAAAACACACAACATCCAGGAGACACTGCACCTACTAATAGTAACACAACACCATCGGAGACACTGTACCTACAACAGTAACACACACAACATCCAGGAGACGCTGTACCTACAACAGTAACACGCACAACATCCAGGAGACGCTGTCTACAACATAAAACACACACACCATTCAAGGAGACACTGTACTACAACATGAACACACCCACACACTCACTATAACAGGAGACACCTGTACCTACAACAGCAACACACCATCCAGGAGACACTGTACCTAAAGCAGTAACACCCACAATAAACCAGGAGAACACTGTACTTCCAACAGTAACACCCTACCATACAGGAGAACACTGTACTTACAAACTGTAACATCATCCATCCAAAGGGGAGGACACTGTACCTACAACAGCAACACACCATCCAGGAGACTCTGTACCTACAGCAGTAATACACACCATCCAGGAGACACTGTACCTACAGCAGTAACACACACCATCCAGGAAACACCATACCTACAACAATAACACACACCATCCAGGAGACACTGTACCTACAACAGTAACACCCACCATCCAGGAGACACTGTACCTACAGCAGTAATACACACCATCCAGGAGACACTGTACCTACAGCAGTAACACACACCCATCCAGTGAAACACCATACCTACAACAATAACAACAGCACCATTACCAGGAGACACTGAACCTACAACAGTAACACCCACCATTTCAGGAGACACTGGTACTTACAACATAACATACACCATCCAGGAGACACTGTACCTACAACATCAACACACACACACACTCACCATACAGGAGACACTGTACCTACAACAGCAACACACCATCCAGGAGACACTGTACCTACAGCAGTAATACAAACCATCCAGGAGACACTGTACCTACAGCAGTAACACACACCATCCAGGAAACACCATACCTACAACAATAACACACACCATCCAGGAGACACTGTACCTACAACAGTAACATACACCATCCAGAAGACACTGTACCTACAACAGTAACACACACCATCCAGGAAACACTGTACCTTCAACAGTAACATATACACCATCCAGGAGACACTGTGCGTACAACAGTAACATACACACCATCCAGAGGTACTTTACCTACAAAACATCAAACACACCCCATCCAGGAGACATGTACCTAGAACAGTAACAGAACAAACCATCTAAGAGACCACTGTAACCTACAACAGTAACACACACCATCCAGGAAACACCATACCTACAACAATAACACACACCATCCAGGAGACACTGTACCTACAACAGTAACACACACCATCCAGGAGACACTTGTGCACGCAACAGTAACATACACACCATCCAGGAGTACTGAAATAACCTAAAAACATCAACACACTCAGATCCAGTAGACACGTACCTCAGACCTAGTAAACACACACAGAACAGCCATACAGGAGACACTGTACCTACAACAGTAACACACAACCCATCCATGAGACACTGTACTTACAACAGTAACACAGACACCATCCCAGGTGAACACAATACCATTCAACTCAAACCATAACACTAACCATCCATGGACACACTGTACCTACAACAGTAACACCCACCCATCCCAGGAGAGCACTGTACTACAACAAAACAACGCACACACGATCCAGGAGACATTATACCTACAACAATACCACACACACACACCATCCAGGAGACACTGTACCTACAACATCAACACACCCACATCAAGGAGACACTGTAACCTACAAACAGTAACACACACATACCACCATCCATGGAAGTCATTGCCCTACAACATAACACACACCAGCCAGGAGGCACTGTACCTAGAACAGTAACACACTCCATCCTAGAGACTCTCTTCCTACAATAGTAACACACACCATCCAGGAGACACCGTTCCTACAACAGTAACACACACACCATCCAGGAGACGTTGTACGTACAACAGTAACACACACACCATCCAGGAGACACTGTACCTAAAAAAGTAACACACACAACATTCAGGAGACACTGTACTTACAACAGTAACACCCCATCCAGGAGACACTGTACCTACAGCAGTAACACACACCATCCAGGAAACATCATACCTACTACAATAACATACACCATCCAGGAGACACTGTACCTACAGCAGTAACACACACCATCCAGGAAACATCATACCTACAACAATAACATACACCATCCAGGAGACACTGTACCTACAACAGCAAAACACACCACCCAGGAGACACTGTGCGTACAACAACACACTCACCATCCACGAGATACTGTACCTACAACAGTAACACGCGCACCATCCAGGAGACACTGTACCTTCAACAGTAATACCCGCCATCCGGAGACACTGTACCTACAACAGTAACACACACACCATTCAGGAAACACTGTACCTACAGCATCAACACACACACATCATCCAGGAGACACTGTACCTACAGCATCAACGCACAAACACACCATCCAGGAGATCCTGCACTTACAACAGTAACACACGCACCATCCAGGAAACACCATACCTACAACAATAACACACAATCCAGGAGACACTGTACCTACACCAGTAACACCCACCATCCAGGAGACACTCTACCTACAACAGCAACACACACCATCCAGGAGACACTGTACCTACAACAGTAAACAATAACAACCATCCAGAGAGACACTGCACCTACAAACAATAACACACACCATCAGGGACACTGTGCAGATCAACAAAAACAAACACACCATCCAGGAGGTACTGTACCTATAACAGTAATACACACCATCCGGAGACACTGTACCTACAACAGTAACGCACACACACCATACACACACCATACACACACCATACACACACCATCCAGGAGACATTGTTCCAACAACAGTAACACACACCATCCAGGAGACACTGTTCCTACAACAGTAACACACACCATCCATGAGACCCACTGTTTACCTACAAATAGTAACACACACCATCCAGGAGACACTGTTCCTACAACAGTAACACACACCATCCAGGAGACACTATTCCTACAACAGTAACACACACCATCCAGGAGACACTGTTCCTACAACAGTAACACACACCATCCAGGAGACACTTTCTTACAAAACAGTAACACACAACACCATCCAGATACACTGTTCCTACAACAGTAACACACACCATCCAGGAGACACTGTTCCTACAACAGTAACACACTCCATTTAGGAGACATTGTTCCTACAACAGTAACACACTCCATTTAGGAGACACTGTTCCTACAACAGTAACACACACCATCCAGGAGACACTGTTCCTACAACAGTAACACACTCCATTTAGGAGACACTGTTCCTACAATGTTTCATCGCCCTGGACGGGTTTTCCTGTCATTTTCCATTGCTGTCGAAATGTTTCTATGTCATATTCGGTCGTTCCTTACGGGTTTCCCTGTCACACTCCATCGCCGTCGACCGGGTTTCCCTGTCCATTTTTAATCGCGTCGATTGGTTTTTTGCTATCTATCTCCAGGAACCGGATTTCCATATCAATACTCCATCGTCCTGTATGGTTTCTCCTCTTATGTTTCATCCCATGGACCTGCTTTCACCGTCCATAATCCATCTCCACTGGACTGATTTTCAACTGTCCATATTCCAGCGTCCTGGACGAGTTTCCATGTCATAAATCCATCGCTCTGGTCGGCTTTCACTGTCATTTTTCATCTCCCTAGACGGGTTTCTTTATCATTTTCCATCGCCCTGTACGGTTTACTCAGTCATATTCCATCTACCTGCACTGGTTTCTCTGTCATATTCCATCTACCTGCACTGGTTTCTCTGTCATATTCCATCTACCTGCACTGGTTTCTCTGTCATATTCCATCTACTTGGACAGTTTTCCTTGTCATAATATTTCGCCCTGCAAGACTTTTTCCATCATATTTCCATATGATGGAAAAGTCGTCCATCCCTATACGGACTGGTTTCTTTGTCATTTTCCTTTCTCCTGTGCTGGTTTTCTCACTATCATTTTCCATTCTCCCTTTACATGGTTTCCCTCCCATATCCCAACAACCTGGACGGGTTTCCCTGCCATATCCCATCAACCTGGACGGGTTTCCCTGCCATATCCTAACAACCTGGACGCGTTTCCCTGCCATATCCCATCAACCTGGACGGGTTTCCCTGCCATATCCCATCAACCTGGACGGATTTCCCTGCCATATCCCAACAACCTGGACGGGTTTCCCTGCCATATCCCATCAACCTGGACGGATTTCCCTGCCATATCCCAACAACCTGGACGGGTTTCCCTCCTGAGATAATGGGAGAATGAGGTGATCATCTCTTTTTCGGATAATCATAAGTGTCTTATCCACAGCCCTGGATTAATCTTTAAGCAATATAAGCAGGTGTTCAGGGCACCAAGTGAAGGGGGAACCACAGAGTACCAGTACCACAGCTGTAGTCAACGAATTTAAAGGACTTCCAGAGACACAGAAAGGGCCTAGAGACATATTTTAAGAGCGGCAATTTTTTTACTATTTGTGCTTCATATTATTACAAGCAATCAATTAGCTTTAGGCACTAGGAGAGACGCCGCTAAGAAATGTTCTTCACATGTTGTTGAAACGGAAGGGTTCATTAATTAACTAGTGAAATACTATAGTAATTATTCATAACGAAAGAAGTACTACCCACGGAGGCTCTGTACTAACATTCTTAACTCGCAGACAATGTTTAGGTTTGGGGCAAGAGTTGTAAAAAAAATAAATTAAAAAAGACTGCACTTACTGGGAACCTGTCTTGGAGCGTGAAGTACCTGTTATTAGTACTAAGTAAACATGGTCTGGCTTGTCCAGGAACAAATGACAGATCGGATTCACTCCAAAATGTTTTTTTTTTTTTTTTTTTTTTTTTTTTTTAAATGGCTGCTTGAGCTCGTAAGTCACTTTGATCAAATTGTAGCAGGGCACATTTCGAAATATGGAAATTCTAGAAAAGAAAAAATTCTTTTCTGTCCAAAATTTAGTTGGTCGAAGTACTGTTGTCTGATGTCATGTGGCAGTAATTATTTCTTTACATTGTATTTGCTCTATACATTTTTTCAGCTTCATTCAGCCGGTGGAAACTTCGTGTAGTTTCTCTTGGAAATGAAAGTGTTCAAAGCCGTCTGTGACACCAGATGAGACGCATGTTGTGTCAACACTAGATGAGAGGCACATGTTGTGTCAACACTAGATGAGAGGCGCATGTTGTGTCAACACCTAGATGAAGCACGTGGGGGGGTTGTGTAAAACTAGATAAGAGGCACATGTTGTGTCAACACTAGATGAGAGGCACATGTTGTGTCAACACTAGATGAGAGGCACATGTTGTGTCAACACTAGATGAGAGGCACATGTTGTGTCAACACTAGATGAGAGGCACATGTTGTGTCAACACTAGATGAGAGGCACATGTTGTGTAAACACCAGATGAGAGGCACGTGTTGTGTCAACACCAGATGAGAGGCACATGTTGCGTCAACACGTTTCGCTCTCCAGGAGCTTTATCAAGCCTGGAGAGCGAAACGTTGCCACAATAAAATGTCACATTAGTTGCACTTGTGTCCTTTTACTTTACATATTTTGGGTAATTCTACCAACTTTATTATGTACAATACTGATGCTGAGTACAACAATATTATGAACAACAGTAATGTTTGTCAACTCAGAAGTTTCAAACTGATGCAACGTTTTTTTAATGTACAACACTAATGTTATGTACTATTCTGAAGTTATTAACTGATGTTATTAACAATGCTGATGCTACGTACATTTCTGATTTTATCTAAATCAGAAGCAGAAAAAAAATATATTACGTATTAAATCACTGCAAGTTAAAAAAAATTACAAACTCTTCCAAATTATATAGTTGAATGAAATGAAGACACAATATGCAGAAAAACTTTCATTTGGTCAAAGTCTCAATAGTATTAATAACAAGACAAAATTCATAAGATTATGAGTGCTGATTTTTTCCAGGTAAAGAATACGAAAAAAAATATTTTGCAGCATTCAAAAATTGCTAAATTACATAATACTTGACGAAGGATTAAAATAAGATGGTGTTGGCGACTGAGAGCTGGAACTGGTGTCCATCAAGCTGAAGACAGCTTCCACAACTGTTAGCTGGAACTGAACTGGAGTCCATCAAGCTGAAGACAGCTTCCTCAACTGTTAGCTGGAACTGGACTGGTGTCCATCAAGCTGAAGACAGCTTCCACAACTGTTAGCTGGAACTGAACTGGAGTCCATCAAGCTGAAGACAGCTTCCACAACTGTTAGCAGGAACAGAACTGGGAGTCCATCAAGCTGAAGACAGCTTCCTCAACTGTCAGCTGGAACTGGACTGGTGTCCATCAAGCTGAAGACAGCTTCCACAACTGTTAGCTGGAACTGGACTGGTGTCCATCAAGCTGAAGACAGCTTCCACAACTGTTAGCTGGAACTGAACTGGAGTCCATCAAGCTGAAGACAGCTCCTCAACTGTCAGCTGGAACTGGACTGGTGTCCATCAAGCTGAAGACAGCTTCCACAACTGTTAGCTGGAACTGAACTGGAGTCCATCAAGCTGAAGACAGCTTCCACAACTGTTAGCTGGAACTGAACTGGAGTCCATCAAGCTGAAGACAGCTCCTCAACTGTCAGCTGGAACTGGACTGGTGTCCATCAAGCTGAAGACAGCTTCCTCAACCTGTGGAGCTGGATACTGGACTGGTGCCCATGCAAGGAAGCTGAAGACAGCTTCCTCAACTGTTAGCTGGAACTGGACTGGTGTCCATCAAGCTGAAGACAGCTTCCTCAACTGTGAGCTGGAACTGGACTGGTGTCAATCAAGCTGAAGACAGCTTCCTCAACTGTGAGCTGGAACTGGTGTCCATCAAGCTGAAGACAGCTTCCTCAACTATGAGCTGGAACTGGTGTCCATCAAGCTGAAGACAGCTTCCTCAACTGTGAGCTGGAACTGAACTAGTGTCCATCAAGCTGAAGACAGCTTCCTAAACTGTGAGCTGGAACTGGACTGGTGTCCACGTCAAGCTGAAGACAGCTTCCACAACTGATGATCAGAACTGGACTGGTGTCCATCAAGCTGACGACAGCTTTCCCCCTCAACTGTGCAGCTGAACTGGACTGGTGTCATAAGCTAAGACAGCTTCTTTAAACTGTTAGCTGGGTATCTGGACTGGTTTCCATCAAGCTGAAGACAGCTTTCTCAACTGTTTAGACTGGAACTGGACTGTGTCCATCAGCTGAAGACAGCTTTCTTCTCAACTTTAGCTGGAACTGGACTGTGTCCCATCAAGCGAAGACAGCTTCCTTCAATAGAGAGCTGGAACTGGACTGGTGTCCATCAAGCTGAAGACAGCTTTCTCAACTGTGAGCTGGAACTGGACTGGTGTCCATCAAGCTGAAGACAGTTTTCTCAACTGTGAGCTGGAACTGGACTGGTGTCCATCAAGCTGAAGACAGTTTTCTCAACTGTTAGCTGGAACTGGGAACAGGTGGTCCATCAAGCCTGAAGACAGCTTTCCTCAACTGTTACTGGAACTGGACTGGTGTCCACCAAGCTGAAGGACAATTTTCTCAACTGTTAGCTGGAACTGGACGGGTGTCCCTCAAGCTGAAGACAGCTTCCTCAGCTGTTAGCTGGAACTGGACTGGTGTCCATCAAGCTGAAGACAGCTTCCTCAACTGTTAGCTGGAACTGGACTGGTGTCCATCAAGCTGAAGACAGCTTCCTCAACTGTTAGCTGGAACTGGACTGGTGTCCATCAAGCTGAAGACAGCTTCCTCAGCTGTTAGCTGGAACTGGACTGGTGTCCATCAAGCTGAAGACAGCTAGCTTACTCAGCTGTTTAGCTGAACTGGACTTGTTTCCATCAAGCTGAGGACAGTTGCCTCGCTGTTTAGCTGGAACTGGACTTGTCCATCAAGCTGAAGACAGCTTCCCTCAGCTGTTTTAGCTGAACTGGACTGGTGTCCACATCGAGCTTGAAGGAGAGCTTCCCTCAGCTGTTAGCTGAGAACTGGACTGGTGTCGCATCAATGCTAAGACAGCTCCCTCAGCCAGTAGCTTGGAACTGGACTGGTAGTCCATCAAGCTGAAGATACAGCTTCCTCAGCTGTTACTGGAACTGGACTGGTGTCCCATCAGCTTGAAGACGCTTCCTCAGCTGTACCTGACCTGGACTGGGTCCATCAAGCTGAAAGACAGCTTCCTCATCATGTTACTGAAACTGGAACGGGTGTCCCATCAAGTCTGAAGACAGCCGTCCTCAGCAGTTAGAGCTGGAACTGGACTGTTGTCCATCAAGCTGAAAGACAGCTTTCCTCAGCTGTTAGCTGGAACTGGACGGGTGTCCATCAAGCTGAGACCAGCTTCCCCTCAGCTGTTCGCTGGCACTGGCTGGGTGTCCATCAAGCTGAAGACAGCTCACACAGCTTTAGGCTGGACTGGACTGGTGTCATCATGCTGAAAGACCACTCCCCTACCTGTTAGCTGGAACTGGACGGGTGTCCCATCAAGCTGAAGACAGCTTCCTCAGCTGTTAGCTGGAACTGGACTGGTGTCCATCAAGCTGAAGACAGCTTCCTCAGCTGTTAGCCTGGAACTCGACTGGTGTCCATCAAGCGAAGAGACTTCCTCAACTGTTAGCTGGAACCTGGACTGGTGTCCACAAACTGAAGACAGCGTCCTCAGCTGTTAGCTGGACCCTGGACTGTGTTCCATCAAGCTGAAGACAGCGTCCTCAGCTGTTAGCTGGAACTGGAACTGTGTCCATGAAGCTGAAGACAGCTTCCTCCTCAACTGTGTACTGACCTGGAACTGGTGTCCATCAAGCTGAAGACAGCGTCCCTCAGCTGTTAGCTGGACTGGCTGGTGTCATTCAAGCTGAAGACAGCGTCTCATCTGTTAGCTTGAACTTGGACTGGTGTCCATCAAGCCTGAAGACAGATTCCTCAGCTGTTACTGGAACTGGACTGGTGCCATCAAGCAGAATACAGCTTCCTGCAGCTTTAGCTGGAACTACTGGACGGTGTCCATCAAGCTGAGACAGCTTCCTCAGTGTTAGCTCGAACTGGACTGGTGTCATCAAGAGCTGAAGACACTTCCTCAGCTGTTAGCTGGAACTGGAACTGGAGTCCATCACGCTGAAGACAGCTTTCCTCCTCGCCTGTAGCTGGAACTGGACTGTGTCCCTCAAGCTGAACAGCTTCCTCATCTTGTAGCTGAACTGGACTGGTGTCCATCAGCTGAAGACAGCTTCCTCAGCTGTTAGCTGGACCTGGACTGGTGTCCATCAAGCTGAAGACAGCTTCCTCAGCTGTTAGCTGGAACTGGACTGGTGTCCATCAAGCTGAAGACAGCTTCCCTTCATCACTGTTAGCTGGAACTGGACTGGTGTCCATTCAAGCTGAAGACAGCTTTCCTCAGCTGTTAGCTGGAACGAACGGGTGTCCATCAAGCTTGAAGACAGCTTCCTCAGCTGTTAGCTGGAACTTGGACTGGTGTCCATCAAGCTGAAGGACCATTCCTCCTCAGCTTTTAGTCTGGAGCCTGGACTGGTGTCCTCAAGCTGAAGACAGCTTCCAGCGTGTTGGCTGAACTGGACGGGTGCTCATGCAAGCTTGAAGACAGCTTCCTCAGCTGTTAGCTGGGAACTGGAATGGTGTCCATCAAGCTGAAGACAGCTTCTAGCTTTAGCTGGAACTCGACTGGTGTCCATCAAGCTGAAGAGAAGCTTCCTCAACTGTTAGCTGGACTCTTGGACTGGTGTCCATCAAGCTGAAGACAGCGTCCTCACTGTTTAGCATGGACCTGGACTGGTGTCCATCAAAGCTGAAGACAGCGTCCACAGCTGTTAGCTGGAACTGGACTGGTGTCCATGAGCTGAAGACAGGACTTCCTCAACTGTTAGCTGGACCTGGACTGGTTGTCCATCAATCTGAAGACAGCGTCATACACTGTTAGGCTGGACTGGACTGGTTGTCCATCAAGCTGAAGACAGCTTCCTCAGCTGTTAGCTGGAACTGGACTGGTGTCCATCAAGCTGAAGACAGCTTCCTCAGCTGTTAGCTGGAACTGGACTGGTGTCCATCAAGCTGAAGACAGCTTCCTCAGCTGTTAGCTGGAACTGGACTGGTGTCCATCAAGCTGAAGACAGATTTTCCTCAGCTGTTAGCTTGAAGCTGGAGACTGGTGTCCATCAAGCTGAGCAAGCTTCCTTCAGCTTGTACTAAGCTGGAACTGGACTGGTGTCCATCAAGCTGAAGACAGCTTCCTCAGCTGTTAGCTGGAACTGGACGGGTGTCCATCAAGCTGAAGACAGCTTCCTCAACTGTTAGCTGGAACTGGACTGGTGTCCATCAAGCTGAAGACAGCTTCCCTCAGCTGTACTGGAACTGGACTGGTGGTCCTCAAGCTGAAGACAGCTTCCCCTCCTCAGCTGTTAGCTGGAACTGGACTGGTGTCCATCAAGCTGAAGACAGCTTCCTCAACTGTTAGCTGGAACTGGACTGGTGTCCATCAAGCTGAAGACAGCTTCCTCAACTCCCACAACAACACTCCTGGTTATATAATAATTAAAATAAACATCTGTTTTCTGTCACTATCACTTCTGCCTCTCATGACGATTTACTTAAATAAAATTTTCAATCACCAAATATCAAGGTAAGTGTATGTTAAATATCAAGGTAAGTGTATGTTAAATATCAAGGTAAGTGTATGTTAAATATCAAGGTAAGTGTATGTTAAATATCAAGGTAATGTATGTTTAAAAAACAAGGTAATTGTTGTTAAATATCAAGGTAAGTGCTATGTTAAATATCAAGGTAAGTGCATGTTAAATACTCAACAAGGTTAGACGAGAACAAGTAATGTAGATAATGTTAATAATAAATAACAAATTATAAAGACTTGTGTGTCACCACCATTATGGCTTAAGTACCAGTTTCCTGCGATGACTTATATGTATTGTTGTATGAACACTGATGTTATGTACATGATGCTATGTTCAACGTTGACGTTATGAACGATATTGATGTTATGTACATGATCTATTTCAACTTTTGACGTTATGAACGATATGAAAGTTATGTAACATGATGCTATTTTGCAACCGTTGACGTTATGAACGATATTGATGTTATTACATGATGCTATGTTCAACGTTAACGTTATGAACGATATTGATGTTATGTACATGATGCTATGTTCAACGTTAACGTTATGAACGATATTGATGTTATGTACAGATGCTGATGTTCAACGTTTGACGTTTATGAACGATATTGATTGTTATGTACTTAATGCTAGTTCAACGTTAACGTTATGAACGATATTGATGTTATGTACATGATGCTATGTTCAACGTTGACGTTATGAACGATATTGATGTTATGTACATGATGCTATGTTCAACGTTAACGTTATGAACGATATTGATGTTATGTACATGATGCTATGTTTCAACGTTGACGTTATAACGATATTGATGTTATGTACATGATTCTATGTCAACGTTGCGTTATAACGATAATGATGTTATGTACATGAGCTGTTCAACTTTGACGTTATGCACGATAATTGATGTTATGTACATCTGCTATGTTTCAACAGTTGAACGTATGAACGGATATTGATGTTATGTACATGATGCCTATGTTCAACGTTGACGTTATGAGCGATAATTGATGTTTATTGGGAACATGATGCTATGTTCATACGTTTGACGTTATGAGCCGATATTTTTTTATTAATAATGTTATGTACAACATTAACACACACACATACGTATATATTGTACCCACGAACGAGTGGGTATTGATCAATAACAACACTGCGACTAACCAAGGATTCGAATCCATGTTGTTTTGTTGGCCTGCCTCATTGTGAGCGAACTACATGATTCTCAACCCACAGCACCACCACATACTACAAAGAACTACACACCCAGCAGAGCTAGGTGTTTTTATTAACCGTGTCCTTTGCATCACAGTAATAAACGTGTAGCTCTGGCTGGGTGCGTGATTCTTTCACGAAATATAATAAATATAAATATATATATATATATATTTTTTTTTTTTTTTTATTATCACACCGGCCGATTCCCACAAGGCAGGGTGGCCCGAAAAAGAAAAACTTTCACCACTTCACAATCCATCACTGTCTTGCCGAAGGGTGCTTTACACTACAGTTTTTAACTGTCAAACATTATACACTCCCCCCTACAGAGTGCAGGCACTGTACTTCCCATCCCAGACTCAAGTCCGGCCTGCCGGTTTCCCTGAATCCCTTCATAATTGTACTTTTGCTCACACTGCCAACACCGTCAAGTATTAAAAACCATTTGTCTCCATTCACTCGCTATCAAACACGCTCAGCATGCCTGCTGGAAGATCCAAGCCCACGCACACAAAACCTCCTTACCCCTACCCTCCAACACTTCCTAGGCCGACCCCTACCCCCGCCTTCCTCACTACAGAACTGATACACTCTTGAAGTCATTCTGTTTCGCTCCATTCTCTCTAATCATGTCCGAACACCTCAACAACCTTCCCTCAGCCCTCTGGACAACAGTTTTGGAAATCGCCCGCACCTTCCTCCTAACTTCCAAACTTACTAACGAATTCTCCTTGCATTATATTCACAGTAGACCACACATTACGCCCTCAGATCATGAACATCTCCACTGCCTCTCCAGCCCTTTCGCTCGCTGCAACATTCATCACCCACGCTGTCACACCCATATAAAGCGTTGGTAAAAACTATACTCTCATAACATTCCCCTCTTGCCTCCAGACAAAGTTCTTTGTCTCCACAGACACCCTCAGTGCACCACTGCACTCTTTTTTCCCTCATCAATCTATGATTCACCTCATCTTTCATAGACCCATCCGCGACACGTCCACGTCCAAATTATCTGAATACGTTCACCTCCTCCAAACTCTCTCCCTCCAATCTGATATTCAAACTTTCTCACCTAATTCTTTTGTTATCCTCATAAACCTTACTCTTTCCTGTATTCACCTTTTAATTTTCTTCTTTGCACACCCTACCCCAAATCCATCCACCAATCTCAGCAACCTTTCTTCAGAATCTCCCAAGAGCACAGTGTCATCAGCAAAGAGCACTGTGACAACTCCCACTTTGTGTGTGAACTTTATCTTTTAACTCCGACGCCTCTTGCCAAGACCCTCGCATTTACTTCTCCTTACAACCCATCTATAAGATATATTTAAACAACCACGGTGACATCACACAATCCTTGTCTAAGGTCCTACTTTTACGGGAAAAAATTTCCCTCTTTCCTACATACTCTAACTTTGAGCCTCCACTATCCTCGTAAAAACTCTTCACTGCTTTCAGTAAAACCTACCTCCTACACCATACCACTTGCAACATCGCCACATGTGCCGCCCCCCTATCCACCCTGTATAACGTACTCCTTTACCCAAAGTCCATAAATGCCACAAAGACCTCTTTAGCCTTAATCTAAATACGTTCCACGTTATATGTTTCACTGTAAACACCTGAGGTCCACACACCCCCTACCTTTCCTAAAGCCTCTTTGTTCATCTGCTATCCTTTCCTCCGTCTTACTCTTAATCTTTCAATATAACTCTACCATACACTTTACCAGGTACACTCAACAGACTTATTTAGTCTCCCCCTATAATTATTTTGCACTCTCTTTTATCCCCTTTGCCGGTTATACAAAGGAACTAGGCATGCTCTCTGCCAATCCCTAGGTACCTTACCCTCTTCCATACTTATTAAACAATTGCAACCAACCACTCCAAAACAAAATCCCCACCTGCTTTTTAACATTTTCATCTTATCACCATCAATCCCCGGCTGCCTTACCACCCCTTTTCATTTTACCTATCTGCCTCACGAACTTCCCCCACCTCACAACTGGCTCTTCCCCACTTCTACAGATTTATTCCTCCTTGCCCTATACCGAACTCCACAGCTCCCTATCTTCATCAACATTTAACAATTCCTCAAATATTCCCTCCATCTTCCCCATACCTCTAACTCTCCATTTAATAACTCTCCTCTCCTATTTTAAACTGACACATCCATTTGTTCTCTAGGCTTTCTAACTTTTTAATCTCACTCCAAACCCTTTTTCTTAGTTTCAACAAATTTGTTGAAAACATCTCACCCACTCTCTCATTTGTGCTCTCTTTTACATTGCTTTCAACCACTCTCTTAACCCTCTCTTTTTCTCCATATACTCTTCCCTCCTTGCAATCACTTCTACTTGTAAAAACTTCTCATATGCTAACTTTTTCTCCCTTACTACTCTCTTTACATCATCATTCCCAATCGCTCCTCTTCCCCCTGCACCCACTTTCCTGTAACCACAAATTTTCTGCTAAAACACTCTAACACTACATTTTTAAACCTCCCCCAAATACCTCTTCGACCCCATTGCCTATGCTCTCATTAGCCCATCTATCCTCCAATAGCTGTTTATATCTTACCCAACTGCCTCCCTCTTTTAGTTTATAAACCTTCACCTCTCTCTTCCCTGATGCTTCTATTCTCCTTGTATCCCATCTACCTTTTACTCTCAGTGTAGCTACAACTAGAAAGTGATCTGATATATCTGGGGCCCCTCTATAAACATGTACATCCTGAATCTACTCAACAGTCCTTTATCTACCAATACATAATCCAACAAACTTTCTGTCATTTCGCCCTACATCATATCGTGTATACTTATTTATCCCCTTTTTCTTAAAATATGTATTACCTATAACTAAAACCCCTTTCTATACAAAGTTCAATCAAAGGGCTCCCCATTATCATTTACACCTGGCACCCAAACTTACCTACCACACCCTCTCTAAAAGTTTCTCCTACTTTGCATTCAAGTCCCCTACCACAATTACTCTCTCACTTGGTTCAAGGCTCCTATACATTCACTTAACATCTCCCAAAATCTCTCTCTCTCCTCTGCATTCCTCTCTTCTCCAGGTGGGATACACGCTTATTAAAGACCCACTTCTCGCATCCAACCTTTTTCTTTAATCCACATAATTCTTGAAATTTTCACATTCATATTCTCTTTTCCCCCTTCCATAACTGATCATTTAACATTACGCTACCCCTTCCTTTGCTCTAACTCTCTCAGATACTCCAGATTAATTCCATTTATTTCCCCCCACTGAAACTCTCCTACCCCCTTCAGCTTTGTTTCGCTTAGGGCCAGGACATCCAACCTTCTTTTCATTAAGAACTTCAGCAATATCTGTTTCTTGTCATCGCACTTCATCCACGCACATTTAAGCAAACCCTGTTTTATAAAGTTGTTTTCTTCTCTTTTTTAGTAATTGTATACAGGCGAAGGGGTACTGGCCCATTGCTCCCGCATTTTAGTCGCCACTTACGACCACGCATGGGCTTTCGGAGGAAAGATTCTTTTCCACTTCACCATGGACAATAGAAGAAATAAGAAGAAAACAAGAAGCTATAATTAGAAAAAAAAAGGAGAAAAGAAAAAACCTAGATGTATGTATATATATATATGCATGTGGTTGTCTGTGAAGTGTGACCAAAGTGTAAGTAGGAACGTATGCAAGATATCCCTGTTATCTAGCGTGTTATGAGACAGTAAAGAAACCAGCGATCCTACCATTCATGCAAAACAATTTACAGGTTTTTGTTTCACAGTCTTATGGCAGGACGGAGTACTCCTGGGTGGTTTGCTGTCTAACTACCTACTACTTTATTTATATATATATATTTTATTATTTATATAATATATATGATGTAAAGAGGAGTAGTTAGGGAGAAAAAGTTAGCATATGAGAGTTTTTACAAGTAGAGTGATGCAAGGAGGGAAGAGTATATGGAGAAAAAGAGAGAGGTTAAGAGGGTTAGTGAAGCAATGTAAAAAGAGAGAGAGCAATGAGAGAGTGGGTGAGATTGTTATCAACAAATTTTCGTTGAAAATTAAGAAAAAAGATTTGGAGTGAGTTTACAAGTTAAGGAAGCATATAGAAACAAATGGATTTGTCAGTTAAAAATAGGAGTGGTAGTTTTCAATGGAGAGTTGAGAGGTTATTGGGAAGATGGAAGGAATATTTTGAGGAATTGTTAAATGTTGATGAAAGATAGGGAGCTGTGATTTCGTGTATAGGGCAAGAGCGAATAACATCTTGTAGGAGTGAGAAGAGCCAGTTGTGAGTGTGGGGGAAGTTCGTGAGGCAGTAGGTAAAATGAAACGGGTGGGTAAGGCAGCCGGGGATTGATGGGATAAAGATTGAAATGTTAAAAGTAGGTGGGGATATAGTTATGGAGTGGTTGGTGGCAATATTTAAATAAGTATGGAGAGGGTAAGGTACCTTCGGGATTGGCAAGAGAGCATGACATAGCTCCTTTGTTAAGAAAGGCAAAGACTTGAGAACAAAAGAGAAGAGAGTGCAAAAATTATTAGGGGGATAAGGTCTGGTGAGTATACTGGTTAAAGTGTTATGGATAGAGTGAATAATAGGTAAGATTAGGGTGATGAAAAGATTGGCATATCAGATGGTTGGAGAGAGTATTGGAGGTGGTGAATGTTTATCAGATATTTGGAGTTGGGACGTGCAACGGATGGGTCTATGAATAGATTGAGGTGTATCATAGAATTGATGAGGGGGAAAAAGGGTGAGTGGTGCATTACGAGTCTGTAGGAGACAAAGAAGTTTGTCCTTGGAGGCAAAGAGGGGAATGTATGAGAGGTTAGTTTTCCAACCTCTATATGGTGTGAAGCTGGGTGTTGAATGTCTTGCAGCAAGGAGAAGGCTCGAGGCAGTGGAGATGTCGTGTTGAGGGGCAATGTTTGGTGTGAATATAATGCCAGAGAAAGATTCCGTAGTTGGAAGTTAGGATGGGAAGGTGCGGGATTACCAAAACTGTTGTCCAGGAGGGGCCTGAGAAGGGATTGTTGAGGTGGTTCGACTTGTAGAGACGAATGGAGCGAAACAGTGGGATCTTCTAGAGTGTTCAGTCTGTAGTGGAAGGAAGGGGGGTAAGGGGGTCGGCCTAGGAAAAGTTGGTGGGAGGGGGTTTAGGAGGTTTTGTGTGCGAGGGGCTCTTGGACTTCCAGGCAGGGCATGCGTGAGCGTGTTGATAGGAGTAATGGAGACAATGGTTTTTAATCTTGTCGTCTTATATGGAGTGTGAGCAAAAGTAAATTTTATGAAGGGGTATGGGAAAACCGGCAGGCCGGACTTGAGTCCTCTGAAGATGGAAAGTACAGTGCCTGTCACTTGAAGGAGGGGGTGGTAATGTTGCAGTTTAAAAAACTGTAGTGTTAATAAGCCCCTTCTGGCAAGACAGTGAAGGAGTGAATGATGGTGAAGTTTTTCTTATTTCTGGCCCCCTGCCTTAGTGGGAAAATCGGCCTAGTGTCGAATTATAAATATATGTATATATTATATTTATAGATATATTATATATATATATAATTTATATATATATATATATATATTTATATATATATATATATATATATACTGCCACGAATTTGACAGTACTCTGAGGAAGATTTTTTAAGATAAAAAAGTTATTTTAACCTTATTCTAGAAGACGGCCAGTGGAAAGAAGATGCACTTACAGTAAGACTAGGAGACATTGGTGTCGCAAGTCATTTCACAGATTTGCATACTCCTTTTCTGTCCCATGTATAGCATCAGAGGGCGTTGTAGCAGCAATTTCCATGAAGTGTTAGGGACAGATTTGGAGTGCCAGGACCAATAAAAGTTTCATGACGGAGCATTGATCGGATATCTAACAGGACTCTGCTCTCCCAACAACTATAGACAGTCTCCTGGATAGCCTCGAGATAGTGACGGAAAATAGCGCTAACATGCTTCAGTGTCGTGTCAGGAAGGATAGAGACGCCTCCTTGGCGTGAGAAATCCTCATGCAGGGGACTTTCTGTTTGGCTGTTCCCAACTACCAGCCTTGGACACACGGCTGTCACAATGGGACATCCGCAATTGGTGTTGCTGTCGACTTGCCGCCCCTATTCTCGCCGAAATACATGTGTGGTTTGGGCATTGAGCAGCAGACCGATTTCTGGGTACACATGTCGTGCGTTGCAGTAAATCTGAGGGAAAAAATAATAAGTGCAATACATGAGGTTAAATAACATGTATGCAAGAGGGCGCCTCACAACTGCCGGATGCCCAGCAATAAGGGTGCCACCCCAACTATCAAGATCTGATGGCAGCAGAAGCGTCCAGTGGTCATCACACTTCAAGCATGGGAAAGTACCAAGGGTGTTTAAGGCCAAAAAAAAGAGGGTGGAGTGAGGTCTTAACTGTGACATCTACCTCGCTGATTAACCTATCTCCCAATAACCAGGGAGGAAGTGAGGTGGCAGCCGCAGTTCGGGTCAGTCCCAAAATAGTCTTAGAAATATGGATGAAACTTGCCCTTCATTATATATTTGTTCCCATAGGCTCAGAGACCCTTGGCTCATGGGGAAAGAGTGCATCTAAGTTCCTTAAGGAGCTAGGCAAAAGAATCTCAGGGTAATATTGGGATCCCAGGGCAGTACCATGTAAACAATATGTATAGACATGTATCTCTCACATCTCATGTACTGTATATGCCATCTTTATATCAAGAATGTATCTCTTAAACCTTTTGTACCATACTATGTAATAAAATGTCCCTATTGGTAAAAAAGAATGAAAAGATGGGGTGGTAGTAAGGGAGAAAAGTTAGCATATGAGAGATTTTTAAAAAGATGAAGTGATGCAAGGAGGGAGGAGTATATGGAGACAAAAAGAGAGGTTAAGAGAGTTGTGAAGCAATGTAAAAAGAGAGCAAATGAGAGAGTGGGGGAGATGTTATCAACAAATTTTGTTGATAATAAGAAAAAGTTTTGGGGTGAGATTAATAAGTTAAGGAAGTCTAGGGAACAAATGGATTTGACAGGTGTTAAAATAAGATAGGACGAGTTAATTATATGAAGAGTTAGAGGTATCGAGGAAGGTGGCGGGAATATTTTGAGGAATGTTAAATGTTGATGAAGATAGGGAGCTGTGATTTGGTTATAGGAAAGGGAATAACATCTTGTTGTTAGTGAGATAGTGAGGAAGATCCAGTTGTGAGTGTGGGGGAAATTCCGAGGCAGTGGGCTGATGATTATGAAAGATTTAAGGCAGGCTGGGATTGAATGGGATAAAGATAGAAATGTTCGAAAACAGGTGGGATATTGGATTGGAGTGGTCTGGTGCTAATATTTATCAATGTAGGGAGAGGCAGAAAGCATGCATGCATTTCTTTGTGTAAAGGCCAAAAGGATATAAAAAAGAGATGTGCAAAAATATAGGGGAATAAGGTCTGTTGAGTATACCTGTGTAAAGTGTATGGTAGAGTTATTATTGAAAGAATTATGAGTAAGACAGTGAGTAGGATAGAAGCCATGAACAAGGAGGTGCTTTAGGAAAGGTTAAGGGGGTGTGTGGACAAGGGTTTACAAGTGAAACATATAGAGTGAACAGTATTTAGATAAGGGTAAATATGTTTTTGTTCCTTTCTTTATGGCATTTAATGAATTTGGGAAAGGCTTATGAAAGGGTGGATAGGGCGGCAATGTGACAGATGTTTTGCATGTGTATGGTATGGAGGTAGTGTTCCGGAGAAGCAGTGAGGTGCTTTTACGAGGATAGTGAAGTCAGGTTAGAGATATGTAGGAGGAGAGGGAGATTAGTTCCCAGTAAAAGTAGGGTCTAGGACTTGGATTGTTATGTCACATGCGGAAACAGTTGATAAGATAAAGTGGTGTTATCACAATTGCTCTTTGCTGTGGGACAGTGCTTTTGGGAGATTCTGAAGAGAAATGGCAGAGGTTGGTAGATGAAACTGGAAAGGAAATGTAAAGGAAATTAAAGTGAATATAGGAAAGAGTAAAGGTGTTGAGGATAACAAAAAAGATTAGGTGACAGTAAAGATTGGATAGATAAGATTGGAGGGAGAGAGATGAAGGAGGTGAATGTTATTCCATATATTTAGGAGTGACTTGTCGGCAGATGGGTCTTATTGAAGAATAAGCGTGAATCATGGGAATTGATGAAGGAAAATAGACATAACACGTGAGCGTGCACTTAGGAGTCTGTGGAGTCAAAGAAACTTTGTCTTGAAAACAAAAGCAATGAGTGGAATGTGAGAGTATAGTTTATACCAACAATCCTATATGGGTGTGAAGCATAGGTGATGAATGTTGCAGCATGGAGAAGGCTGGAGGCAGTGGAGATGCTTCATGCTCTGGGAGGCAATGTGTGTCGTGAATATAGTGCAGGAGATTTCGTAGTTTGAAATTAGGAAGAAGGTGTAGGTTTACCCAAATATTAACCCCAGAGGGCCTGAGAAGGGTTGTTGAGTGGTTCAGACATGTAGAGAGAAGGAACAAAACAGAATGACCTTCGAAGTGTATAAATCTGTAATGGAGGGGAAGGCGGGGGGTAGGGGTTCGGCCTAGAAAGAGTTGGAGAGAGGGAGGTAATGAAGGTTTTGTGATGGAGGTGCGTGGACTTAACAGCAAGCAGGCGTGAGCGTGTTTGATATGATAGGAGTGACTGGAAGCAAATAGATTTTTTGTACATGACGTGCTGTGGAGAGGTGGAAACAAAGGTAATATTTATGATGTTATCGATCTCAGGGAGACGGCAGGCCTGGACTTTGAGTCCTGGAGTGGGAAGTTCACGTGCCTGCACTTGAAGGACGGGTATAATGTTGCTGTTTTATGACGTAGTGGTAAAGCACCTTCTAGAAGTTCAGTGATAGAGTAAATGATGATGAAAGGTATTATTTTTTTTATTCGGGCCACCTGGACTTGGTGGAAGATCGGCCATTGTGTAATAAATAAATAATACTAAATTTATATATATTATATTTATTATTATATATATAGATATATTTTATATATATTATACTATATATATCTTATATATATATATATATATTTAAACATGTCTTCAACTCTACGTCCACAGCAGGACTCGAACCTGTAACTCTGTATCAGAGTCCTCCCGAGGTTAAGTATGGGAGCTTAGCGATGCTAAGCGATGTTACTCCCATACCCCGGGCACCTAGCTCGTTTTGAATGTTATTTCATAGAATCCCGCCACATGCAGTGGAAGGATTCGATGAAATAACTTTTTAAACTCGAGCTTGTGCGGGGGGTATGGTGGGTAACATCGCTTAGCTTCGGCTAAGGCCCATACTTATTTTGGGTCTAGCTCAATGGTAAAGTATGTGAATAATGATACAAAGTTAGCAGGTTCGAGTTCTGCTGTAGGACGTAGTAGAGCAATGTATATTATATATATATAAATTTATCATATATATATATATATATTATATATATATATCTATTATATATATATATATCTATATATATATATACATATATAATTTTATGTACGGGCCGATATGTAAAATGGTCAATGTAGCAAGGACTCTTTAAAATTAAGGCCTTCTTTCTGAAATTTTCTCTTATAGTTTTAAAAATATTTTTTTTTATTAATGTTAATGTAAAAATTTCAATTATTGCAACAAAAGAATCTTAGAAAACTTACCATAACATTATTATACAAGAGCCAATTTAATTTTTAGCCTAACCCAACTAAATATATTTTAAAGTACGATTAAGATAATTTATACTAAAACAATCACAAATCATATATATTTATTTTCGTTATGTTCGAATGTTTTGGCGAAATTATTGCATACACAAATTTTCATTGTCCTATATGGCAAGATGATCGTTGCTGTTAAGCGCAAGATCGCAAGTTTGCCTATGCGGCACGACCATATATATATATTTTATATATATCCATTATATATATATATATATATATATATTATATATATATATACTATATATATCTTATATTATATATATAATATAACCATATATATATATTATATATATATATTTTACTATATATATATATATTATATATATATTATATATATGTTACTTATATATATATTATATTTATATATATCTATATATATATATATATATATATATATATATATATATATATACTATATATAGAAATATTATATATTATAATATATATATATATATATATATATATATTTATATATATATATATATATAATAATTTCATATAATGTATATATACAATATATATATCATTTATATATATATTTATATTATATATATATATATATATATATGTATCATATATATATCATATATGTTTGTAGTATAGGTTGGTAGACAGCAACCTATTTCACTTTGGTCACAACTTCACAGACCACGCACATGCAAATATATATATACATACATCTAGATTTTTTACTTTTTCTTAATTAGCTTCCCTTTCTTCTTTTTCTTTCTATGTCCATGGGGGAAGTGGAAAAGATTCTTTCCTCCGTAAGCCACATTGGTGTCGTATGAGGCGACTAAAATGCCGGGAGGATGGTGCTAAGTAACCCCTTTCTCTGTAGACATTTACTAAAAAAGAGAAGAAGAAAAACTTTTAAAAAACTGGGATGCTTGATGTGCTTGGATGTAGTGCGGATGACAAGAAAAGCAGATGATTGCTGATGTTATGTATGAAAAGAAGTTGGATGTCCTGGCCCTAAGTGAAACAAAGCTGGAAGGGAGGAGTAGGGAAGTTTCAGTTGGAGAGGAAATAAATGGAATTAAATCTTGGAGTATCTGAGAGAGTTAGATCAAAGGAAGGGGTAGCAGTAAAGTTGCATGATTAGTTTTATGGGATGAGAGAAAAGAGAATATGAATGTGTAATTCAAGATTATGTGGATTAAAGTAAAGGTTGGATGCGAGAAAGTGGGTCATAAATAAGCGTGTATGCACGGAGAAAGAGAGGAATGAAGAGGAGAGAGGAGAGATATGTGTGAGATGTGATGTGAATGTATAGGAGGCCTTTGAACCAAGTTAGAGAGTAATTGTGGTAGGGACCTGAATGACTGTGTAGGAGAAACTTTTAGAGAGGGTGTGGTAGGTATGTTTGGGGAGCCAAGGTTGTAAATGATAATGGAGCCTTTGTGAACTTTGTATTAGAAAGGGGTTAAGTTATAGGTTAATACTTATTTATAAGAAGAAAGAGGGATAATAAGTATACAAGATATGATGTAGGGCGAAATGCCAGTAGTTTGTTGGAGAATGTATTGGCTAGATATAAAAGGGATATGTTGAGTAGACTTTCAAGATGTACATGTTTTAGAGGGGCCACAGTTATATCAGATTACTTTCTAAGTTGTTGCTACACTGAGAGTATTAAAAAGGTACATGGATTACAAGGAGAATAGATGCATCAGGGACAAAAGAGAGAGGTGAAGGTTTATGAAGAAAAAAGGAGACAGTTAGGGTAGATATAAACAGCTATTGGAGGTGTAGATGGCTAATAAGAGCAAGGCATGGGGTTTGGTCGAAGAGGTTGTGGGGTTAGGTTTAAAAATGTAGTGTTAGAGTGTTCAGCAGAAGTTTGTGGTTACTGGAAAGTGGGATGCGGGATAGGAAGAGGAGCGATTAGTGGAATGATGATGTAAAAGAGAGTAGTAAAGGGAGGAAAAAGTCTAGTATATGAGAGTTTTACAAATAGTAGTGTGATGCAAGGAGGGAAAGAGTATATGGAGAAAAGAGGAGAGGATGAGAGAGTGGTGAAAGCAATGTAATAAGAGAGCAAAATGAGGAGAGTGGGTGAGATGTTATCAACATATTTTGTTTTGAAAATAAGAAAAAGTTTTGGAGTGAGATTAAAAGTTAAGGAAGCCTATAGAACAAATGGATTTGTACAGTTAAAAATAGAGAGAGGAGAGTTATTAATTGGAGAGTTAGAGGTTTTATTGGGGTAGATGGATGGAATATTTGCGGATTGTTAAATGTTGATTGAAGATTTGGGAAGCTGTGATTTCGATGTATAGGGACGGAGGATAACATCTTGTAAGGAGGGTGGGGAAGAAGAGGCTGTTGGTGAGTGTGGGGGAGTTCGTGAGGCAGTAGGTAAAATGAAGAGGGTAAGCAGCACGGGAATTGATGGGCATAAAGATAGAAATGTTAAAGCAGGGTGGGGATATAGTTTTGGAGTGGTTGGTGTGTCAATTATTTAATAAATGTGTGGAAGAGAGTAAAGGTACATAGGATTGGCAGAGAGCATGCATAGTTACTTTTGTATAAAGGCAAAGGGGATAAATAGAGAGTGCAAATAATTTATAGGGGGACTAAGTCTCGTTGTGTATACCTGGTAAAGTGTATGGTAGAGTTATTATTGAAATAGTTTAGAGTAAGAAGGAGAATAGGGATAGCAGATGAACAAGGCGGCTTTAGGAAGGTAGGGGTAGGGGGTGTGTGTTGACCATGTGTTTACAGTGAAACATATAAGTGAACAGTATTTAGATAAGGCTAAAGAGTGTCTTTGTGGATTTATGGATTGGAAAAGGCGTATGGAAAGGGGTGGATTAGTGCGGGGCAATGTGGCTGATGTTGCAGGTGTATGGTGTAGGAGGTAGGTTACTGAAGCATGATGAGTTTTTACGAGGATAGTGAGGACTCAAGTCTAAGAGTATGTAGGAAAGAGGGAAATTATTTTCCGAAAAGTAGGCCCTTAGACAAGGATGGTGTATGATGTCACCGTGGTTGTTTAATAGTATTTTATAAGATCGGGTTGGTAAGAGAAGTAAATGCGAGGGTCTTGGCAAGAGGCGTGGGGTTAAAGATAAAGAATAAAACAAAAAGTGGGAGTAGTAATCACAGCTGTCTTTGCTGATGACACTGTGCCTTGGGAGATCTGAGAGACGTTGCAGAGATTGTGTGGAATATGAATTTGGCTTAGGGTGTGCAAAAGAGAAAATTAAAGGTGAATACAGGAAAGTTAAGGTTTATGTGGATAACAAAAGATTAGGTGATAAAGATTGGATATCAGATTGGAGGGAGAGAGAGAGTATGGAGGAGGTGAATGTATTCAGATATTTGGGAGTGGACGTATGTAAGCAGATGGCGAGTCTATGAAGATGAGGTGAATTCATGATTTGATGAGGGGAAAAGGTTGTGAGTGGTGCACTTACGGAGTCTGTCGGAGACAAACTCCATTGTCCTTGGAGGCAAATAAGGGGAATGTATGAGAGTATAGTTTTACCAACGCTCTTATATGGGTGTACTCATGGGTGATGAATGTTGCCAGCGAGGAGAAGGGCGGCTGGAGGCAGTGGACGATGTCATGTTGAGAGCAGTTGTGGTGTGATTTAATGCAGAGAATTAGTAGTTTGAGTTTAGGAGGAGGTGCGGGCATTAACCAAAAATGTTTGTCCAGAGGGCTGAGGAAGGGTTGTTGAGGTGGTTTGACATGTAGAGCGAATGATGCGAAACAGAATGACTTCAAGAGAGTATCAGTCTGTAGTGGAAGGAAGGCGCGGGGTAGGGGGTCGGCCAGGAAAGGTTGAAGGGAGGGGGGTTAAAGGAGGTTTGTGTGCGAGGGGCTTGGATTCAGTAGGCATGCGTGAGCGTGTTTGATAGGGAAGTGAATGGAGACAAATGGTTTTTTATTACTTGTGACGTGCTGATGGAGTGTGATGGCAAAGTAAACATTTATGAAGGGGTCAGGGAACCGCCGGCAGGCCACAGCTGAGTCCTGGAGATGGGAAGTTCGTGCCTGCATCTGAAGGAGGGGTGGTAATGATGCCAGTTTAAATCACTGTGGTGTAAAGCATCCTTCTGGCAAGAGAAGTGATAGAAGTGAATGTTGGAGTGAATGTTTTTCTCTTTTCGGGGCACCACCTCTCTAACTCTTGGGGCACTATCAGTCGCACATTCAAAACACTCCGGCTGATTTTCTCATCGACAGTAAACATCAACATCAGGAACCAAGAAAACTTTTCCAGCCTTGACGTACTTTTCCATATTCACCAAATTACCTACTACACGAGCCATCGATCTCTTTGCGCAGGAAATTGACGGATTCTACCTTGATCTTCTATTCCAAGCCAGTGATTTTCATCGACCTTTTTGAACTATGTGTTGGCTTTTCGTTTTTGTCTTTTGAAAGTCACCTCTTTCAACAGACTTTTTACTACCCCTGGGGTTCGCCACCATGCCGCCTGGCGAACCTATAAATGGAACACTGGAAGCCGACTTTTCTCCCCATTTTTCCTTCGTCTGTCACCGGGCCCCTTTATGTTGACGACATTCCCCAAAACTCCAGACGCTTAAAACTTTTCAAGCTCTCCAAGACAAATCAACCAGGTCACCCTCATCCAGTTCACACTTGAAAAAGAAGTCGACAACACTTTTCCTTTCCTTGATGTTCTTCTCTGGCAAAGCTCCCATGAATTTCCCCTTTTAATATGTTCAATTTTAATTTTTCCTTCTTAGCATACTCTACCAAAATCTTTAAAAAATTTTTAAATTTCTTTTCAAAATCTCCCAAAAAAGCCCGTCTTCTCGGTAAAAAAAAAATGTGAAAAACTCCTTTTTTTTTAAAAATTCTTATCTCCCTAACCGCAGCTAAAAAAAATGTTAAAAAACCCATGGTGACATCAGCATCCCTGTCAAAGGGGCCTTTTTTTTTCTGCAAAATAACTGCCTGCCCCTCATACATTAACCGAGTCCGCATCCCATAAAACACTTTAACCTTTAAAAGGGAACCTACCACATTGCTCCCATCCACCTATCATATGTCTTTCTAAATCCAAAAATGAAAAAAAAAACTTCATGTTGATCGAACCCTTTCTACTTGTCTTATTTTAAATTTTTTTAATAGTAACTCTAAAACTCACTTCATCTGGTACATTCAACTGTTTAAAACGTGAAGGTAACAATCCGAAAAGATGAAAATTATACCAGAAAACATTAGGAACTTTATTTGAGACTTTTCGTCATCCAGGGGTTTTACCAATACAAATTCAAGACAAATGGGAAGACTGTGAACTGTATAAAAAAGGGATTCGTCTCTCGCCCTGCGGGGAGGGGGACGTTTCAAACGGTTCTCTTGCCCCCCACCTGGGGGGGAAAACATAGTATTACGCCAAGAGGGGGACCGACTGTACCGCGCATAAACGTCTGCTTTCACGGTTAGAGGAACTTTAACAACGACACGATAACGTTCCCTGCCAACATTATCGGACTGTATGGCACCCCAACGAAGAGCGTAGGGTGTGGCATGAATGGAATGTAAAGGGGCTTCGTGAAGTTCGAGGCTGACTTCTACTCCCCATCGTAATAAATTTTCAAAACGGGGGGATAGTATCAATTCGGAGTGGAAGATGCTTGCTGATTTTTCAAAATTTTTTATTTGGGGTAAAGGGAAAGGAATGTCCTTTTGAGGCAACAGAACAGCATCCAAATGTGTCAGGGGTTTTGGGAACTGTACATCGACGACATGGGAAGGGGGAGGACGGCCCTTATGGGAAAAGCCGGGAAGGATCACCACACGAAAATGACCCGAGGAGCCCCGATACCATCATATTTACATTGCGTAACCATAGAACACGGGTTTTTTTTGTTCACTATGGGGGCAAGGAAGACGTGCCGTTTATGTGCCCTTTATGAGCACTGGGGCACAATCCCCCAGGAGACAGGAGCCAGCGTCGGGAGACCTGCTGGGGATACGCCATTGAAGCCAGGGATTTTATGACGGAGAAGGGGAAAGACGGGGTACACCCTATGGAGTGAGGAGGTCGACGGGGAAAGGGGTTGGTTTGAGACGTGTGTTACACTACCAGTGGAAACGGGGGGGGAGGGAAACGCCGTCAGACAGGCCTTGAAATGCAATCAGTTTTTTTTGGGAAAGAGTCGGTCTTGGTGTGGAAATGATGGAGGTCGGGTGTGACAAGGTGGAGAACAAAGCAGGTTCAAAGGAGAGAAAATGGGTGGTGGAGTCCATCAAGAAGAGGGGTTTGAAGAAAAATGTATGTAGAGGGTAGCCCCCCGCAAGAGATCAGGGGGGGGCACAGACATGGACGAGGCCTCACACCACGCAAGGCCCCGGGGAAGAAGATGTGGGCAGCTGGGGTTGCAAAGGCAATCAGGGAGGAGGGGGGGGCAATGGGAAGCTGGGGTGGAAGGGACAGGGGGGGGTTTGGGGAGGGCGGGAAGGGGGGGATTGATAGAGAAAACCGAGCCCTATAAAAGGAGGCCCAAAGTAACCCTCACGGCACGGGGGTAAGCCGCCTTTTTTGAAAATTTCAGGTGTTTTAACTTTCATGTAAACGGTCTTTAAAAACGAGGTCAAGGGGGAGGTTAGAGGGGTTTTTTGGGGGAGTTTTAACATTGAGTCTGTTTTTTTGCGGGAACAAACCATAGGTTAGGATTGAGCGTTTAAAAGGGTTTATAGGTTGTTTACATGTGATCTTTGAGGTTGAAAGGGGGTGTGGCTTGGGTAAAGGAGACCATCCTTTGCGTATCCGGTTGGGAGGGGGGGGGGGGTGGGAGGTTGTCAGGGTGGATGGGTTTTTGGGGGCCCAGGGGGGTTTTTTTTGTAGGTGTTACATGCCACAACTTAACACTAGAGTGAAGGTGGATTTTGTACCGGGGTTCTGGTATATCACTTGAGGGGGTTTATCTGCTTTTAAAACGTGATTGGGGGGATTGGAATTGTGTCATTAGGAAGGTGATGTGGTTCCGAGGGGGGGGGTTTTTTTTTGGGGCCGCGGATTTTTGCGAGATGTTGGAGCATAGATGTGGGGGGAAGTAGGGGATAGGAGTGGACACCCCTTTTTTTCGTGGGGGTAGGGGCAAGGTTAGATAGGTTTATGTAGGCAGGCAAGGTTGGAGAGGGTGGGGACTATCGTGGGGTTTTTTCTGATCATCGTGCTTTTAAGCAGATTTGAGGGTAAGGGGCAGTGGGGGTTTATGCAGGATTTGGAAATTAAATTGGGGCTATTTAGGGAAAAAGGGATGAACCTAGGGGGTTTGAAAAATTGGTGGAAACCCTTTGGGGGAGACTAGGAATATGGAAATGGATTTCTGGATTGGGGGGAAAAAGGGGGCTAAAGTTGAAATGGGGAAAATTTTTTTTAAAGTAGGGGGAAGGAAATGGCTAGGTGGAGCTAGGCCACAAAATTATTTGAGGGTCTTTAAAATGACTGTTATGCAAGGAACTTTGGGGGGGCGGATGAGGACAGGGACTTTTTGCAAAATTTTTGGGGGAAATTTCCCACAATAAAAAATTTGAGGCAATTCGAGTTGGGGCAGGGTTGGAGATTCTTAAAGGGGGAGACGGCCATGGGGTTTTTGTTTAAGGGGGTTTTAAAGGAAGGGCAGGCGAAGACCCCCTTTGGGCGTATATGAGGCAGGTACAGGGGGGGTTTTGGGGAGGGTAAAGGGCCATCCACCACGGAAAATATTTAGTTTGTTGCAGTTTTTTTGGTTTAGGGAAAAGGGGAGGAGGATGGCAGGGGTGGGTGGGGGAGGGTTTTGGGGGGATAAGGGGTTTAAAGTATTAAGTGACGGGACAGAAACAGAATCGAGGTAGATACGAAAGGAGGTGGAGGAGGCATTTTTGGGGGATGTGCCAGGGAAAAACCCCCCGGGCATAGACGGACTACCAAACGTTTTTTTAAGGGTTCATTGGGGGTGTAGGGCATTTTTTTTGGGGGGTTTTGAATTAAAATTTTAAATAGGGGGGGATGGGGAAATCACAAAAAACGGGTGTCAGGGTTTTTTAGGCCCAAAAAAAAGGGAAAAGCCGAGTTTTAAAAGATTTCGTGCGTTTACGTTAATGTCTCGATTACAAGATTTTGCTAAGGTTTTTGGGGCAACAAAGGGGAAAGTGTTGGTTTAGTGTTACTAGGGGACAGTTGGGGTTCCGGGGAAAAGGAAGAGGGGTGGACATGGTGTATTAGGGAATTTTTTAGAAGATGTTTGGGAGGGGGAATACTAGTTAATTGGGTAAGCTTTAGATTGCGTGGGCAGAATTTCTTAGGGGTTTGCTTAGAGAGGGTTTGGTTTTTTGGAGGGGGTATGAGGGGGTGAACACCCTGTATGATGGGCTAGGGGAGGGGACAGGCAATGGGGGGTTGGGTGAAAGTGTACCAATGGAGAAGGTTTTAGACAGGGGTTCCGATTCACAGCTGCTCTTTGCTGGTGCAGAATCCTTTTTATGAGTCTGTGAGAGGGGAATTTAACAATCAGAGATGAAGGGGGGTGAAAGGGGGGTCGTTGGGGATTGGATGATACTACTGTTATCTAAAGGGGTAAGGAGGATTAAGGAGGGGGGGAAAGTATTCAGAGTTTTTTATGAAACCGAATAAGTTAAAACGGTGAAATCAAGGTTTCTAGAGGGCGGTAAAAGGGTAGGGGGGGGGTTGGGGATAGGGGTTTGGATGGGGCATGGGGTTTACAGAACAAGGGTTTTTGGGGTATGGGATTTGGCGAATGCAGGGATGCAAAGGGGAAATTTGGAGTCGCAAGGGGGGTTTTTTAAATAGACAGGAGGTTTTTAATGCGAGGGACTTGCTTTTTCACAGAGGGGAGTGGTGGGAAATTCACTTTTTCATACAAGGGGATGGGGGTGGCAGAGGTTTTTTTTCCCTTTGAGTTTTGAATATTGTGAAATGCAGAGGAGGGTGCTGAAGTTTGTGTGGGGATTTGGAGGCAGGTTAAGTAAGGAGGTATTATGACGATTGCGAGAGGGGGTTTTTTGGTTTGTTGACTAAGGACTGGGGTCATGGCTGTATATATCAAGGGGGGGATATGAGGGAAGGGGGGGTGAGGGCTCAAAGTAGGAAGTTTTGGGGAGGGACGTAATGGGGAGTGGGAAGGAATTAAGGTTTTTTGAAGATAGTTGAGATTTTTATTGACAGTGCAAAAGGTGGGTAAAATCAAAGTGAAACGGTTGTGAGGGTATGAAAAGGGCAAGGGGAAATCAAGGGTAGCCGTTATCCAACGTATGATTTTGGGGGTTTTCTGAAAGATTTTTGTAAACTTAGGGTACCGGGTAGAGAAAGAATTATAATAGGTTTATCATGGGGATTCTGGTTTTTCCCAAAGGGGGTTTACGAAATATGGGATTGTGGGAAAAGGCTTTTTGTCAGTTTTTGGTGATTGAAACGGGGTTTCATGGTTTTTTTTTTTTACCCCCTTGGGGGGGGTGAATCAGGGTGGGGGGGGTTATCAGACTGTTGGGGGGGGGTCGTTTGTCGCTTTAAAGGGGTTTTTCTACGGATTAGGGGGGGTGCTAGGGGGAGAAGGGCAAAGTTTTCATATGGGTTAACTGGACATTTCATGGGAAGGGGGGGTTAAGGGGTGATATGAGGTAAAAACGTTGGCGGGCCCGATTTATAGGGCAAGTGTAGGGAAAAGTGGGTTTTTTGGGCGTCTTGGGAAAAAAGTTTCCCGAAAGGGTTTTAGGAATCTCCTGTGGGTTCCCTTGGGCGGGGTCCCGAGGATGGACAAAAGGGGTGGCTCCTATGGGGGGTAAAGGGGGGGGTTGTTTTTGGTTTTCTGGGGAAATGATGTAGTGTGTAAGAGGAAGGGAGGGGAAAATTTGGATGGATGGACGCCAGTTTCAAGGAATGTTTGTCATAGTGAGATATAAGTGGTTTCCAGGTTTAATTTTAACCTGATGGTTTTGTTCACTGGGGTTTAAAATTCCTTGAAAGCCGGGTACCGAGCCCTTAAACTCGTTTTTTTAAATAATTAGATTTACACGTTTTGGGATCAACACAAAATTTTTTTTGAGATACTGTCAGTTCTTTTGGACTGGCACATACAGCGCCTTAGTCTTATAACTACTCTGGGTTTTTTTTTAAGTCCGGTTCTTTTAAAATTTTTTACAAGCCTAGTATTTTACCGCTACTATGGTGTGGTGTATTATCTTGTATTTTTAGTGTGAACTACACTAACAAAAGTTTTTTAATTTTTAATTCATGGTTTTCATTAATATTTATAAACATATTGGGGGTGTATAACTTCTACTTATTTCAGTGTATGTGTCTAGGAAAGAAAAGTTTTATCTGTTTTAGCTGTGAAATTTTTTGGTTTTTGTCTTTTTCATGCACTACCAACTTTTTGGTTGATAGGTCAGGGTATACCTTTCATTTGGAAAAATTCAATGTATGTTTTTAAACGGGACTGTACAAACGGGGGGAGGGGGGGGGGAGAATTCGCGTGTCTGCACTGTAATAGATTATTATAAAAGGGGGGGTTTATAGTTATTAAGGTTTGTGGGGGTTTTGTATAGGTTGTAATATGGCCTTTATCTATGGTGTTCTTAAAAGTACCGGGGGTTTTGACAGAGGTTTTGTAATACCTAGAGGTTTTTAATTTTATACTATAATCTTATTTTATTTGCTCTGTTTAAAAATTCTGTATTTTAAGGATGTGGAAGGGTTGGGTTTTAATATTTTGTTATGGTTAGGTAGGTGCCCTTTTTACCAAGTACTTGTGACAAGGAAGAAACTATATGTATTTTTTCTGATACCATCGAGTTTTTATATTAATTTAATTTTTCTATATGTATGTGTGTGTGTGTGTATGTGTATATATATAATGTATATATATAAAAATTTTAAAATGAGTAAAAAAAAGTATTGTAGTATGATTGTCATCAAAACTAAGCTTCTAAAAATTTCAGTGGGTGTGTTTGGTTTTTTTGACTATTTTGTAATGTTGGGTTTAATTTCATGTTCGGGAGGTATGAAGTTCACTGTATGTACTTTTTATTTATTTCACTGTGGGGTTTTTTTGTAAGTAATACAATTATATGTAATGCAGTTTTTTAAATAAAAATAAAAAAAAACTGTATCAAAAGACGAAGAAAAGAGTCCCTCATCCTGGATGAAAAGTACTGTAGCCCAAAGAATCGAAGAACAGGCATGTTTTGGGGCCCTTTTAAAACCGGCGTCAGAAGGGGGTGCGCAACGACGGCATTTTCACGACGATGGGATTTCCCATAGAACAGGGCATACCCAAGGGGTGGGCCAGGGGGTAGGCAAAAAGGTTTTGGGGTGTTCTTTGTACATGATTCCATGATGTTACTGCTCTGACAATTTTTTCATGTCAAAGTGTAAGCTTAAATCAAGACCTATCTTTTAAAATTTTTCAAGACTATAGTGTTCTTTACGAATCCAAGCTGATGGACATTTTCCTCGTCTTTTTAGTATAGTTCTCCCCTTTTTTCCTTGAATTTTTATTTAAGAAGCCCCTTTATGGTTAAACTCTATAAAGAATCCCAAAGTTAAATATGTGTCTAATTTTCCCTATCATCCGCTTACTTACCATAATGCTTATTTGGGAATAACAAAGCTTTTAAAAAAGTAAGAATGCTTTATACAAAAGAACTAGAACCTCTCAGAAAACCCAAAATACCTTTTCCCCTTTTTGTGAAAAAAAATATTAAACATTTCAGTCTTTACCCACAATCGCAGGTGCTTTATCCTGCATTTTACCCCGCCTCGCAGTTAACCCCTTCCCCCTCACTAATATCTACTCACTAATACACTCCCCCAAATGTTATCCCTCCCTGGATAAAAAATAAAACACTGATTTTTTTTTCTCTTCCAAGATATTTTACTCGACATTTGTTTACCTGTAACTCCCATCTAATAACTCTTTTAATCTCCATATACTCCATTCTCCTGTATTTATCTCCCCATATGCTCCATCCTCCTGTATTTCTCTCTCCCATATGCTCCTTCTCCCTTATATCAACCCTATTTGGTAAAAACCTCTCATACGCTATCTTTTTCTATCTTACCACTATTTACCTAGTGGTTCCATTAATTGTTTCTTTTTCCACTCACAACACCCTCCTGTATCCACCAAACTTCTGCTGTGCACTTAACGTCTTCAACATCTTCATACTTTTACTTTCACTAAGTCATCTAACCCTAACTACCTCCTCCTCCCGTTTATAAACTTTAAGTTCCATCTTACTCACTGATGTCATCCTCCTTGAACCACATTTCCCTGCCCACCTCCGAAATCAACTAAAAAAATGTTCTAAATATATTTTTTTGCTTCTTTAAAAAACACGCACATCCAAAAGTCTGCCCATAACGTTTTTATCCACAAACCACAACCGGAGGTTACCTGGAGGTTTTTCCGGGAAAATCAACCCCCTCCCCCCCCCCGGGTTTCCATGCCCGGGCCCCTCTCGAATGGTTCGGGGGCCGACCCAACCCTGGGGTTTTTGTTACTGCTGGCCGAAAGCAGCCCAACGTACGAGCCACACCCCGGGGAAAACCCGGCACTGACTTTAAGTACCTGTTCAGCTCCCTTTTAAAGGGAAAGCCAAGGGTTTTATTGGCAATTCCCTAATGCTTGATGGGAGGTTTGTTGAACAGCCTTGGGCCCCGGACACTTTGGTTTTTTCCCCAAAAGTCCATTGGCGCCCCTATTTTTAATTTTGGGGTCATTTTGCATCGCCTGCCCGTTTTTTTTTTTTTTATTTCGTGGGGAGTGATTTCTGTGTGCAGTTTGGGGGCCCTTTTCCTTCCAGTTTTTTCCTGGGTATCTCCGCAAAGGATGATACGGTGTTGTGATGTATTTTCTGTCTATGTTTTAAAAGAGGATGAGGAATAAATGGGGGGCGAGTTTGTCCCTTTGTGGAACAGGCTCTTCACTATGGCAGCCCCCCGTTTTTAACCTGTTGACCACTACTCTTTGTGTTCGATTTTTAGGAAGTTAAAGATCCATCCCCCCACTTTCCCCCATTTTATTCCTTTAGCACGTTTTTATGGGCTATTACGCCATGATCGCATTTGTCAAATGTTTTTTGGCAAAGTCTTTTGGTATTTTTTACATCTGTTTCCCTGATTTTCTTCCAGTGCCCCAAAGGGCCCCAATATCATAGTGACCCCCCCAGTAGTTGTAGGGGCAGGAGCGCCCTTTCCCTGATCCCATGTTCCCCTGGATTGTGCAGTTTTTTAGGAATCCGGGTTTAATTTGAAATTCCTCCCTTTTAGCACTTTTTTTAAAAGATTTTTATTATGGGGGGGACGTCAGAGCTATTGGTCTTTTTGTTCTTGCTAATGCTTTGCTGCCACCTTATGGAGTGGGGGGTAAAATCCTTGTTTTTAAATGACGTGGGGAAATTTTACCCAAGTCCCCAAACTTTCCTTTTATAAAAGGGATTTTTGGGGACGCGAGAGGGGTTTCTTGCAGTTTTTAATGAATACGAGTTCCACGAGTCTGGGCTTGGGGGTGATTGCTTTGGGCCTGTTTTTCCCAAGGCCTTTTTTCCCAAAATCTATTTGGAGTTAGGGGAATGTCGGAAAAACTGGCATACATTTTTGGGGTTTTTAAAGGGGGATTCATAAAGAATTCATTTTGGGTCTCGAATCCTCAGACTGATTTGTGGTTCACTAAACACAGAGTCCCTACGGGGTTTCAATTTTTTCACTATTTCCTTTTTTCATCTGTGTAAGTCCCATCCTGTCTGAGTAAAAGGGCCCCGATACTAGATGTGGTATTTGGGCCTTTTTTTTGGCATACGAAAAAAAACATTTTGATTTTTTTTTTAATTTTACTAATACCCTTTAAAACTCCCCTGTTTTCTCCTGGTTCCGTAAGAAATCATTTAACGTTTAAATTTTGATAGTTTTCCCCTTTTTTCCCGGTCAGCGGCCCCCCTTTCGTGTATTTGATATTCTAGAAATCCTGAGGAGCTCCCGTGAATCTTTCGTCGTTTTTCTGTAGAGGGAGGGTCTTTTCTTCACCAGTTTATCCCGCTCTTTTCTTTCATAGGGGAAATTTTGCCTTTGAACATGCCTTTGGGTGCCCCGGAAGTTGATCCTTTTAAGGCACTATTTTGGGTCCATGTCCCTTTTAAGATATCTTCCCAACATGTTTCATTTAGGACATGGTTTACCTGGTCCCAGTTGATGTTCTTGTTGTTGAAGTTGTATTTTGTGAAGACACCTTCACAGGTACATGCATTCTGCTGATCAGGACCCCTATGCATGTACGTCTGGACTTCGATTAGATTGTGATCGGAATTAGTTGTTTTTTATATTCTTATGTCTCTTATCAGGTCCTCGTTATTTGTAAAGATAAGGTCAAGTGTGTTTTCTAGTCTTGTTGGCTCCACTATCTGCAGGCTTAAGGTGTGTTTTTCGAAGAGACTTAGTAGCTCATGTGTGTGTGACCTTTCATCTGCGCTACCTCTGGGAATTGTTTCAGCTATAACATTTGCTGCATTCTTCCTCTCAAAGTTCAACAAACTGCTGTCAATACGTCCTATATCGTTTCTCCGGTACTTGTTTTATCTCTTTTCTTAAAGAATACACCTGATTCCCATAATAATTTTTTGATCGTTTAAAGGGCCCATTGAGAAGAAGAACTCGCCTATCGGCGACACCAAAGTAGCAATTTTTTTTCTTAAGTAAATTCAGTCTATTAAGATACATCGCTTTCAGGTCCGTCGTATATAAAATTTCCATATGATTGTACAGTCAAAGTGGAGGCCAAGATATTTAGCAGTTTAGCGGACTGGAATAACTAAACTATTTGGTTAAAAGTACGAAACGGAGAAAAAACAGAACGATTTGAAATATGATAGTTGAGTAAAACACAACTGCAGCAGTTATACATCTAAATAGTTGATACACTTTGTCTGCTGCGAAGCTTCTTCATGCGCATACACAGGTGACAAGTTTTGGAGCATTAAAGGCGGTAGCAAGTTAAATATGAGTGTTGAGACTCTCGACTTTGAAGTAGAAGTTAAAGTTGAGGATATCTGAGCTCAAGTTGAAAGGTATTTATATCCCGTCTCGATCAATAATAAAGCTAAGGCACGAGAATAGAACCTTTAAGATGAGTAAGACACGTGCAATAGTATAATATAGTATTATATAGTAATGTATTGTAGTAGTGCTATACTAAAGTAGTTCTATATAGTATATATTACTATACTGTCGTATTTACTATGCAAAATTATATTAGTATGGAATATTACTACTATAGTATAATACTGTACATTAGTATAGTACTACTGTGGTTTAGTATTATACTAAACCACTCTTCAAAAAGGCTCTATTATTCTCTATTATTGATTAAGACTGGAGATAAACACTTCTCAAGACTTGGCCATCAATAACCTTGAAATTACTTCTTCAAAGCCGAGTGAGTGACTGATTATCTCATATTTAAGTTATTACAGCTTCTGCTGACTGAAGAAGCTGAGAAGCAGACAAAACTTATCTACTATTTAGATGTGCAATATTTTTACTATTTCACAACATCAACAAATTTGAATGCATGAAATTGATACTGCAGCCGGTCAGAAGAGGAAATCTGAGTTTTATTTATCTTTATTTAACAGGAATAAAGATTTCACACAATTTTACAAACAAAATCGACAGGTCTACAAATACACATTTGAATTTTATTCTCTGCCGTTGTCATATTTTTTGCCACCTTTTGTGAAAATTTGAAACTTCGCCACTGAGAATATTGGAAGTTATCTGAGCCATTCCAGGATACTGGGAATGTGTTCAGTATCTTTTGTCACAGGGCGCGTGAACACCACAGTTGTTCTACAATGTGGTGGTCGTTATTACAAGTGTTGAAAATATGACGCCGACTGAATGAGATTTACGAGGAAAATAAAACCGAAAATTCTGTGAAAGGAAAAAAAAAAGAAAAATCATTCATGTAACCTCTTAAAGGTATCCCTTCGAGGATACATAATAACAAACGTTAGTAAAGTGGACACTTTCAATCATACTTCTTTTAACGCTATTTCAATCTCGCTTTTGATCTTGTTACTTTTCTCATTCCACCTCCATTTCTGTTCACCATTGTCCATTTTCTTTATTTTCTACCTTGCGGGGTACTGATGATTGTGAGGGAAAAGTTCAATAGATAGGTTGTAAAGGTGAATATATAAGTATCAGTGTTTTACTGCCGGCTTCTACTTAAGGTAGGGTAAGTCAATCTCCCGGTTTTCCCGCCTTTTCTCCCCCTCCCTGAAATTGATAGTTTGTCTGCCGGCTACTAGTAGGGTAAGTCACGCTCCCGTTTTTCCCGTCTTTTCTCCCCCTCCTGCAATTGATAGTGTCTGCCGGCTACTTGTTTAAGGTAGGGTCAGTCTACTCCCGCATATCCCGTCCTCCTCTTCCCCCCCCCCCGAAAGGTGACGAGTGGGCTCTGGTTAAACAGTTAAATCACTAGACTCACAGCTCCCAATCTACTGTAAAGTACATGCCTGCCTTGTATTCTAGTGGATTTATGGTTGAAAGCCTCTCACTTTTGACCAATAATAAATTAGTCCTTCCAGTCTTGCTCTAGGTTGACTGTTGTAGATAATCACCACGTCTTTGAATATGTACACTACCATGTAAGAGTGATTATTTATACAGTGGTAACCTTCTATCTTTCCAGCTTGGATGTCAGAGAGGTCAACTGGAATCAAACGAGTAGAACGGATGGAGTTGACTATCGTCCAGTGACTTCCCAATTTGATTCTAACTACCTGTGCACCTGTATGAAATTGCAGACGTAACTCACAGCATTGCAGCGGTAAAGAACCTGCTTTCCTTCTTCGGATAGAATACTCACGGTGTACTGTGATAGAACTAGCAGTGGATGTCCCACACCTTCGACCCCCCCCTTATCATCAGCAACGGCTATGGTTTCACAACAGTGTCACCAACACCAGACACCATTGTAGATTTAGTGTTGTTCAATTGTTATTTATTCATTTCATTTTTCATTTTTCTTTCAAATAGATATACCTTTCATGTTTTGTTGTTTTATTTTGATTAATAAATAGTGTTATCTTGTGAATTATTATTTCTTTTTCTATCCATTAATTTTCCTGAGGAGGAGCACACCTGAATAATACTGTCTGAATTGTTTATCAGGGCCGCAGTACTAGCCTTCACAAGTGGCGACCTTGCCAGGATTAACGCTACTGAATCAAGATTCAACTCCACTCGAATCTACCATTGGAACTTCAACGCCGCATACCACAGACGGTTACCACCAGCCATGAGTAATCATTCTCTATGGTAGGACTACGTACAGGTATTTAAAGATTGTTGTATTGTTATAGTCTCAATTTATTGTAATCAAGTCAGGCAGGATATAAATTTATATTCTGCCACTAGTTGTTGTAGCTGAAACACTTTGGAGATTAGACTTAGGACCCGAGATTTTCCAGTGACAATTGTTTCATTGAGCTCTTTTATTATCAAGGGAACTGTATAGGACACTTTTGATTTGTTGGTGAAGATGGATGGTCAAGGGACCCCATTCTACTTACTGTTTGCTCGAGCCGGCATAGACCCTTAGTTTTCATTAATACATATTGTTTAATTGAAGCAGGGATCGAGCCTTGGTTTATTTACAGTTTGAGCGGAGAGAATTGAACCTCCATTTTCTTTAATACCGTTTCATTCCCCTGATAGTTAAGTTATTCTTGCAAGATGGAGAATACCAGTTTTGGATGAAGCGGGAAGTAAGTTAGAATACGGAAAATGAACTAGAGAAGGGAGAGAGAGAATTGAGAGAAAAGTGAAAGGGAAAGGAAAAGAGAAAGAGAGATCGAGAAAGAAAGAAGAGAAAGAAAGGAGAAAAAAGAAGACAAAAAGCGTGATAGACTTGATCGTGAGGAAGAGAGCAAGAGTACGTGAGGAACAAGTTAAATAAGGAACTGAGGAAAGAGCAAAGGACTAGGAGAAATAGGAAAGTAAGTGGAAGAGAGAAAAGGATCGCGAGCTCGAAAAACTCGCCTTGAATTAGAGAATAAGAAGTTAACTTTTCACAACAACAATTAGATGAAGGAGTAATGGAACAACGTGCAGCTAGTGCACATATTCCAACACCTAATTTACCTCCCTTCACAGAGGGGGAAGACATAACTTCATACATTATCAGGTTTGAAAATACCGCTACCCTCTGTGAATGGCCTGCTGACACCTGGGCTACCAGGTTAGGAATGTTATTTTCTGGTACGCTTGAATATCTATGCAACTTTGTCGCAGGATATCATATGTAATTATAACCTACTGAAGAAGGCAATCCTTAAAGCATATCAAAAAACCACTAATTCTTACAGGAAAGATTTCAGGTATGCCACCTTACAGCCTGGCCAGAACTTTCAGCAGTTACAGGTAACACTCTTTCGTTTGTTCGACTTTTGGATAGAGAGTTCAGGAATTGATCACAGTTATGAATCTCTTCGAGACTTCATGGTTGCTGACCAGTTCCTGACAGCTCTTCCCACCAGATACGAACATTCATCAGAGAACGTAACCTGATTAAAGCTGAGGAAGTTGCTGAGGCTGCTGACCTGTATGCTGAGGCTCACAATTCCTATAAAGACCTAAAGGGATCGAACCCTAAGGGCAAGGGTTCATCAGACCTTAAGAAATCAAAGCCTCTAGTGGAAAGTAAAATGACTTCTTTTATTCCTGTTTGTCATTTGTGTGGTGTTAAGGGACATAAACGTCCAGATTGTCCTTCTAAGAAGGTCCAAAAAGTTGGAAGATGTTTTAAAGACTGTAATGACCAAGCACCCTTCTGTTCAGGAACAGTTAATGGACTTAATGTATCTACCATTTTACGAGACACTGGATGCACATGTATAGTCATTTCTGATAAGCTGTTCCCTAACCTTAAAGAAACTCATTCCTCTGCTATACTTTCAGACTACTTGGGCCGTACAGACACTTTTCCTACCATCCGTTGTTACATTAGGTCTAAATGGTTCACAGGTTGGTCTGAAGCCGTACTAGCTCCCATCACTTCTTGCTCCGTACTAATAGGTAATGTAAAAGGTGCCATTCTTCCTTCTGAGGTTGACCTTTCATCACCAAAGATGGATATAAGTGTTTCAGATCCTCTTCCTGTAGAGTCAGAGAAGCCCCTCGAAAGTTCAGATGAGACAATGTCTCGTGAGATTCATGTGGGATTAAAAACCAGTGATGCTACTCTCGAAAGCGAGGTAGTAGGATCACCGGTTCACTTGTTAGATGAAAGTGAAGATATCACCTCCGATACCATAAATGTCTTGACTAGGGCTCAGACCAAAGCCCAGGCTTCTCCTACTGTCCATCCTTTGATTTTCCCTGACTTTAAGCCTTTAGACATATCGAAGGACTCCTTTGTCAAGTTACAACGTAATTGCCCTTCTCTTCAGAATTGCCATAATGCCGCTAAACAAAATCAAGTTATCCAAAGGAAAAACTTTTCATATAAATTTGAATATATAAAAGGTATCTTGTACAAGTCAGTATTCAAATTAAATTCAGATGAGATAGACTATTCCATCTTAGTTGTTCCAAGTCAATGCAGAGAGACTGTTCTTAAAATGGCTCATGACCTGCCAGTGGCCGGACATTTCTCGCATCGTAAAACTTTAAATAAAATTAGGGAAACCTATTTTTGGCCTAAAATGTCCTCAGATGTCACTACTATTGTAGATCGTGTAAAGTTTGCCAACTGTCATCCTCCCGAGGTACCAGGCGAGTACCTATGGTCAAAATGCCTATCTTTACGGTACCGTTTGAAAGAGTAGCTATTGACATCGTTGGTCCTTTATCTCCACTTTCATCTGGGGGACATAGATATATATTAACATTAGTTGATTATGCTTCGAGTTTCCCTGAAGCCATTACCCTTAAAGACCATAACTACTACAGAGGTGGCTGAAGCCCTTTTGTCCATCTTCTCCAGAGTGGGCATCCCTAGAGAAATTTTGTCTGACCGTGGGACACAATTCACATCTGACTTAATGCAACATCTATACCAACTTCTGGGAGTGAAGCCTCTCTTCACCACACCCTATCATCCCAGCTGTAATGGGAGGATTGAGCGCCAGCATTCGATTCTCAAGTCCATTTTAAGGAAACTTTGCTCCCTTAAACCTAAGGAGTGGCATCGTTACCTACCCTGTGCTTTGTTTGCCATGAGGGAAGTTCCCAGTGACTCTTTGGGGTTTTCACCTTTTGAACTTCTCTATGGTAGACAGGCCAGAGGTCCACTGTCCATCCTTCATGACTTATGGACTAATGAGGAGGTAAATGCTGAGGTTCAGTCTTCTTACCAGTTTCTCCTTGACCTTAGATCCAAACTTGAGGAGACCTCTGACATAGTTTCGAAAAACCTAAGCTTGTCAATGGACCAGTACAAAACCTATTTTGATTCCAAAAGTCAGAGGAGAAGTTTTAAAGTAGGGATGAAGTTCTTGTACTTTTGCCTATCAAGTCAAATAAATTATTAGTAGCATGGAAAGGTCCATATAAAGTATTAAAAATTTGTGGGAAAGTTGACTACCTCATAGAAGTCAAGGGGAAACCTAAGCTTTATCATATCAACATCCTTAAGAAATATTACCGAAGAAATTCGGTTAACTGCCTTAATAACTTTGACTTAGTTTTTCCACACGAACTTGATAAGACAACTGAAGAATGTAAAGTGTGCGTAATTGACACCTCTAACTTAGACTATGATGAAGAACTACATGACTTGGTGACTCTTGACCACTCGGAGCAACCAACATTAATATTAATGAATCTTTGGATGACCATAAGAGACATGAACTACTTCAATGTGTGAGTAACTTTTCAGACGTCTTTACTGATATTCCAGGTGTTACCTCCACGGTAGTCCATAAGATTGACTTAGTGACGGACAATCCTATCAAACGGAAATTATACCCAGTTCCAGTTCACCTTAGGGATGCATTTGACCGAGAGGTAGACAAATTATTAAAACTAAAGATCATTGAACCTTCAGTATCTTCATATTGTTCACCAGTAGTCATGGTTAAGAAGGAGGATAATTCATATAGACTTGCTATTGACTTCAGAGGCCTTAATGCTATAACTCGGTGGGATGCTGAGCCTATGCCCTTAATAGATAGCGATCTACACAAATTTTATGACGCTTCCTTCTTTTCAGAGATTGATATTGCGCAGGCATATCATCAAGTAATGTTAGATCCTTCTTCTAAGCAGTACACCGCTTTTCCTACACACCAAGGACTGATGCAGTATAGAACTATGCCCTTCGGTTTGGTAACTGCCTGTGCTACCTACGTGAGACTGATGAGAAAGGTCTTGGGTAATATGCCAA